>JABTXL010000186.1:4958352-5029552 GCA_025134845.1 Neodon shergylaensis
TTTTATTAAACACAGCACATTTTTGTAGGCATTCCATGTTGGCTTGAAATAAATGAACTTGTTAGGTTC
The DNA here is from genome assembly GCA_025134845.1 of Neodon shergylaensis. NCBI lineage: Eukaryota > Metazoa > Chordata > Mammalia > Rodentia > Cricetidae > Neodon > Neodon shergylaensis. The sequence goes on from JABTXL010000186.1 coordinate 4,958,422, forward strand.
ACTATTTAATTCTTATATTAAACTTGTAAGACTCCCAAATTCTCCAATTTCTGCTAGTTTCATCTTCTTCACTTAGCATGGAATTTTTTTTCTATTGTAGTTCCAAACTTGTGTGTGTGTGTGTGTGTGTTTGTTTGTTTGTTTTGAGGCAGGGTTTCTCTGTAGCTTTGGAGCCTGTCCTGGAACTTGAACACACAGAGATCTGCCTGCCGCTGCCTCCGGAGTGCTGGTAAATGGTACATAGAATGTATCTTTAAAAATTTAATCCAAATACATTTGTCTTTAATCAGTGTGTCTAATTGATTTATTGTGAGTAGACTTAGATAGATGTCTAATTTTCCTGTTTCCTGTGATTTTTCAAAACCATAGTTTTGTAAATTTTCCCTCTCCTGTCTTTCTTAGCTTGATTTTATTGCTACTCCATTTAGTAGCTTATCTTTCAAACAGATCACACACATTAGGCTTTTGTACCATGTTTTACACATTTAATTACATATAATTTTAGTTTCTTAAGTTTTTTGTATGCAAAATTTGCTGGGTTATGGCATACATGCAACATGTAGATATTTACACATTTGACATATATATATATATATACATATATATATATAAGCGTACAACTCTGAGTATAGTATAAAAACATACCCCGTGTTTCTTTTAAGTTGAACCATGTCAGCAGATTACAAGTTGGTACCATAAAACGTGGGACAATACACTACTTAGATTTCTAAATTAATTTTTCATATATATATATATATATATATATATATATATATATATATATATATATACAGACGTCTCTATACGTGTGTATGTATGTTCGTGTATGGGGGCACACGTATACAAGGTTGCACAAGTACACATACACATGGAGATGAAAGGCTGATTGATATCAGGTGTGTTTCTAGATCAGTTTCCATCTATAGACTCAGGCAAGACCTAGTGTTGAGCTTGGAAGGCCAGTTCAATTAGTCTGCCAAGGAGGCTTGACCTAGGAATCCCCTAGTGCTTGCATTGGGGTTCTAGGCTGGCCTCCCAGCCCACCCAGTGTTTACATTAGTTCTGGGGATCTGAAGTCCAGTTATCCTGTTTATGCAGCAAGTGTTTTATTAGTTGAGCCATGTCCCCAGTCCTCACGCATTTATTTTAGTTATATGGATTGTATAATATGTTTGTAATTTCATACAAGTAATTTTCAGTCTTAGTTTTTTTTTTCTCCATGGTGAGTACACATCCTCTGAGTTCAAGCTCTAAGTGACTATACCTACAATATACAATCAACTTACTGGACTCACGCAAACAACAAAGTGGCGCAGTGCTTTGACTGAGCAGTGTCCTCCAGAGGCTCAGGTATTTCAACGCTCGGTTTCCAGGTAGTTTGGGGGTCATTATGGAACTTGAAGGGTGGCCTTGCAAGTTGATCACCTTTGCTCTGCTTCCTCTGAGTGATTAAAAGTGTGGCTTCTCAGTTTCCCGCTGCTCTGTCCCCCTCACCACCATGCATTTGAGCCATCAACCAGAATAAACTCTTTCTTCCCCAGAGCTGCCAGTGGGCATGATACAGCAAGGGAATAGGAGCTAACACCGAAGATGGTGTCAGAGAAACATGGCCTGCGGCACAAAGAACTAACACACTCACTGCTGTGCTTTGGGAGACATTCTCTTAAAGTGTTTGGTTAAATAGTGATTGCATCTTCCACATTATTTCTTTGTAATTAGTGTACTTCATAGTACTTCTGGAGTCTTACATACCTAACATAAAGTTTACCTCTACTTTTTTTGAGCAATTACCTAGTAAAATAACTAATGGCAGGAGCCTAAAAACCGATTCTAGCATGCTAGGCTGTATCTCCAGAAGATGCCATTGTCTTTGTCAAAGCTGGGGTAGTGAGGAAGGGAGGGACTATTTTTAAAGGGGATTTAAAATGGAAAAAGAGGTTAAAGCCATATTATATACATTTTCATATTTTGAGATCCTGGATATTAGATATATTAGCTCTTAAGTGTGAGGAATACTCATTGTATATAAGTATGATTTGTGTGTTCACGATTAACCAATGTACTCTGTCCCAAACAGAAATGCTGAGAGCTTTCATCCAGGCCACACACTGATGGTTAGCAACCATTTTTCTGATTTTGGTTAATTTCCCGGAGTCACAAAAACTCCAGGGGGAAAATAGCTTCATGTAATAATTTAAAGTGATGTTGATTTATTTTGATTTTACAGCCATTTTTCAATTGGGTTCAGAAGATTGCGGTTTGGAAATTACAGTGTGGCGTGGGAAGAACTGCCCCCTGTGGATGTCAGAAAACCGGCTTCAGCTAAAGATCAGAAGCCTGGTGGCTGGGCTGGGGGTAGGTGTTTAATAGCAGAGTATTCGCCGAGCATGTGGGAACTGAGAACTTCCTTCTGCATTTGGAAACATGCAGTATTTTGGGATCCCTAGTGTGTGCTGTAAAGCCTTTTCTGAAGAGCACATGCAACAGCCCTGCTGCACAGCGGACACTCTGCAGGCTGGGGATAATGCCTTCTCTCGTACACTGAATCTGGATTTTTAACTTTTTTAACGTGTGTGTGTGTGTGTGCGTGTGTTCCTCTGTGTGGTGGGTCCTAGGGATTGGCTCAGGTAGGCTGGGAGGTTTAGTAGCAAACACTTTTCCCTGATGAGTCATCTTCAGGCCTGAAATCTTGATTTTTTTTTTTTTAAAAAAAGAAGACATGAAACTAGAAGACACTGTTAGGGAAAGGGGAGGGGGTGGCTGGTTGGAGGGAAAAGGAGGGCAGGAGAATGAAGTAGGAGTCAATGCAACCAAACTGTCACGAAAATATCACAGCAAAGTCCATTTCTTGTACAATGAGTATGAGCTCGTGAAATATCCTCATTTTGAAACTGAATGGCATTTTCACGGTAAGCAGTGCGTGACATACCTGCCCCAGGCTGCCTCATTTGTAGAAGCTTTATTAACTGGAACACAGGAGGAATCGATGACAGCTGAATTGTTCATCTTATAGCAGAACCCGCAGTCTGGATCCAGCATACACTCATTACAGTAACTGAAAAAATGAAAGAAAACAGCGAAAGTCACGTTGACCTGGTCAACCGGTGCTTGTGACATCCCAACTCCAGATGCCGCCCCCACAGCTCATACTATTTTACTCGCTTTGGCCAAGCCAAATGGTATGACCAGATCCAGGAGCTAGCTGCATGGTCACTTTCATCCATGCATTCTCCATGCAGATTAGAGCAAATTTGTAAGATACTCTGTGGGAAGGTGGGGGGGGGGTGTCACAGAACAAGCCTGGTAGACCTGCAGTAAAAAGATTGCTTTCCTCAACCACTGACAGCTGTTACAGACTGGTCTATCTGGATCCAGCCTCGATTAGTCTTAAGTTACAATAAAAAATTTATTTCTTATAAGTGTCTCTCTCCTTCATGCTCCATCTATATTCAAAACTGGAAATGTCTTCTCCCACATATATGTATACATATGCATATATATACATATATATATATATACACAAACACATATATTTAAAACAACAAGAGGCCATTTTTGAAGTAAATCTTTAGCAGAATTACAAATACCCCAAACCCAGCCATTGTGAACATGTTGGTGGAGATTTGTACACTTAACACTAACATACTGAGTTCCAGCTACACACTGATTATACCTGGAAACTAATGAGTATAGGAAGAAAGGCTAATCTGAGCAAATTACATCTATGGCCAGATCACAGAGCGCCATTTGATTAGCCACTACTCATTTAACAGTATTATTGAACAGCAGAGAAGTCTGAAGTGGGCAGAGTCTCCCAACCTAAACCTACAGCATGGGTAAGGAATGAGTTTTCTTGTGGGCACCCTTTCCTGTGACCTATAGCTCTACGGTCCTTTGCATACACTCTAGGCACATGCGGCACTGGCCATATTACAGAGGAATAAATCAAGACTCTGATTTGTGGCAGAGAAAAGACCTATGTACATGACAACAGTCATAAGAGAGGAATGGGCTGGCTTCCTACCTAAAAGGCAGAGGAGGTTCCAAGAGCTGGAAATAAGTTCAGAGATAATATCTGAAGTAAGTCATAAGAGAAATTTACCAGGTAAAGAAAAAGGATATTATAGAGAATGGGAGAATGGGTTATTCTGTTGTTAGACCAATTGGCACAAAATATATAATTCTCACTCTGTACAAGCAATCATGCTATGGAGTATTGGGGGAGAAGGAGGCCGCCAGAAAAGGATATCTGAGAGACACAAGACTCTGAAGGCATGGAGGATGCGATTTCTCAATAATACTCTACATCAAAAGGGCTCTTTGATTATTTAACTAAAATCTTAAGACATCTACATTGTTTCAAAGTTAGGTTTATTTTCATGTAGGGTCCTGCTGTCAACTCCTTCCTCATTTGAAATGAGTCTTCGCTCTCAGACACAACACGGGGGAGATCTGTAAGAACTCACCGAAGGTCTGGCTTTTGCGGGTGTTTACCTTTGAGACAGGCAAGAAAAAGACACTGGCTTTTCTCTCTGCTTATGTCACAGGAAAACTGGAGGTGACTGTGTGAACCTGATCAGCTTTTAGCTCTGACAGGAGCAAAGCCAGGCCTGTCCTCTCTTGTTTTCCCTCCAGGCTCTGAGAAGAAGGAGCTCTCAGCGTCTGAGAGCTTTGCATCTCCTCCCCTCTGGCCATCACCATGACTAACACAGCTGCAATGGCTATACTCTTCCCTCAGAACACAGCTCCCAGTTTATGTGGAGGCTCAACTGTTAACCTGCATTTTTAAAAAAAGTGTGGACAGTTCATTTCTGATACTCTATGTGGATGCCCCGGGCTCTCTCAATGACAGGAAGCCAAATATCAAAAATGGATATTGCCAGTCCCTGCCTTGACAGTGAGCTTTCAGGCCTCCAGAGGTGACAGAGTTCCCTAGCACACCGTCATCCTTGACCGGGATTTCTTTGCTTTCTAATCACATATATCATTTATGGAAAAATTATTCTAAATACCACAACATGCCTACCATCCATTTGACATTCTAGAATTAACAATAAACATTATATACCTTAGAAATCGGCTAAATGACCTTTACCAAGAACATATCTCATGACTGTGACTTTAACGAATGCCATTAAAGAAAAGGCTAGCTAGCAGGGGCCATTCCTCACGTAAGGTATCCTACACAGAAAATCCATTCCTGAAACACAAGGTCAATGCCTGTAGGAATTTGCTAAGCACAAGTTGCCTTTTATGTGTGAAACCTACTTGTCCCTTAAGAAATGTGACCAAGAAGAAGTCCAAATTCTAGACTTTAAGTGCTATACACCAAGAGCACGTGACCTGGAAGGACCCATTCATAACATAACTGAGACAGATGCATAACTGAACTCTAAATTCTCCACTTCTTACAATGTGGGAGCCCAGTACCGTTAGGTCCCAGACAGGCACCCAAATGGTAGTGCTGCTGGCAATGTCAAAAATGACAGTGTGGGCTGAGCTCTGGCTGGACTCCGACTAGGTAAGCGGAAGGACTGCTAACGGATAAACAAAAGTTTATACTCAGCATTCCTGTGAAATGGGGAAAGTGGGTTTCGGCTTGCCAGAAAAAAAAAATCCATTATTTCCTTTGTCTGACTCCTAAAGTCAACCAGGTCTGGTAATAGGGTATCTCAAACTAACTGGTAACTGACCAAAGTCCCCACCTAGTTTCCAGGCTGCTCTCGCCTGCAAACCCCCTTCCTAGGCTCTCCCAGCTCACACACCCCACCCTGCTATAACGCATCCCAAGAGATAGCCTTGGCAATTTGAACTTCCACAAACAAACCTTTCTCTCTATGGTCCAGTTGGGTGGTTGCCCTGGGCCCCCGATTACAGGTACTCACCAAACCTTGTCATGTAAGTGTCTGCTCAGATTGCAAAAACTCTAGTTGCGGCCTAACACTGAAAAGTTTTACAATTTCTTTGTTAGTAATTTAATAAAAATACAATGTTTATTATGTGGGTAATCATGTGCATGTGGGAATGAAAGGGTATGTGGGGAGGTAGACGGCAACTTTTGGGGGCCAGTTTTCTCCTTCTGCATGGGATCTGGGGATTGAACCCAGGCTGTCGGGTTTGTACAGCAAGCACTTTTACCCACTGTGCCATCTCACCAGCCTAAGAAATTATATAATCTTTAAAAGAAAGATAATCAATAAGGCATTTATAACAGGACTCCACTTTGTAAAAGAATTGCTGAAGGCAAGGAATGAGGGGTCCTTGCTATTGGTATAAAGCATTTTGGAGCCAGTCCTTTGCTTTGCTGTGACATACTTCTGTGTATGATGCCTTCTGTCAATCTGTTTACAGCTGTAGAGTCTCAAGGGGTAAGATCCTGCTTCGAGCTGCTGCACCTGGCAGAGCGGCATCTAGCTCAATACAGGCTGCCTTCCCAGGTGCTCAGCAGCTTTCTAACTCAGCACGCTATGATGGATTTTTTTATTTAACTTTTTTTTCATTTGTATATATCAACCACAGTTCGCCCTCCCTCCCCTCCTCCTGTTCCCCTTGTTTCCACCCCACCCTCATCCATCCCTCAGAAAGGTCTCCTATGTGGAGTCAAAAAAGTCCGTCACATCACTTGAAGCAGGACCAAGTCCTTCCTCCCAGTATGTAGGCTGAACAAGGTATTCCTCCATAGGGAATGGGCTCCAAAAAGCCAGTTCATGAACTAGGGATAAATCCTGGTCCCACGGCTAGTGGCCCCATAGACTTCCCAAACCACAGAACCATCACCCACATTCAGAGGGCCTAGTTCAGTCCTACAAAGGTTTCCCAGTTATCATTCCAGAGTCAGTGAGCTCCCACCAGCTCAGATCAGCTGTTTCTGTGGGTTTCCCCATCATGATCTTGACCCCTTTGCTCATATAATCGCTCCTCCCTCTCTATGACTGGACTCCAGGAGCTCAGCCCATACAGTGAGCTATGAATCTCTGTATCTGTTTGCATCAGTTACTGGATGAAGGTTCTATGATGACAATCAGGGTCATCAATCTGATGATAGGGGAAGGCCAGTGCAGGCACCCTCTCCACTATTGCTTGGAATCTTAGCTGGGGTCATCCTTGTGGATTCCTGGAGGTTTCCCTAGCAACAGATTTCTCCCGAACTCCTTAATTGCTTCCTCTATCAAGGTATCTCTTTCCTTGCTCTCCCTCTCTGTCCCTCCCCCAACTCAACTATCCAATTCCATCATGTTCTCCTCCCCTTGCCACCCTCTCCCAATTTACTCAAATTTATCTATCTCCCCTTTCCAGGGGGGATCCCTGCAAGTCTCTCTTAGGGTCCTTCTTGTTACCTAGCTTCTCAGAGGTTGTGGGTTGTAGCCTGGCTACACTTTTCTTTATGTCTAACATCTGAAATGAATTCTGAGGGGTGGGCGGCTGAAGGTAAATGCCTGGGTCGGTCATGAAATAAAACAAAATTAGCCATCAAAGAACAAGCCACAGCTTTTATTTAAATTGCCAGAAGCCACAGCTCTTATGAACAGACGATCAACAGTGAAAACGGAGGAGTAGGTTAATAATCTTTATAATTCATCTTCAGTAAGAAATAAACTACAAGGCTAATTTCCTCCGAGCCTACACAGCAGAAACACACACACGCACACACACACACACACATACGGCATTGCCTTAGATTATAGCTTTCAAATATCATAGTAAAAGGTAATAGCACTTTCTGGTGAAACATTATGCTATCTAAGTGCGATGGAAGCTTGCAGTCTTGGTCGTGGGGAGATTGTGCAACCCCTGAGAATGTGCTCAGCTGTGGGGAGTAGGGGGGACTGAGGGCAGAGCTCAGAGAGGCCAGTTAGAAAACGGGCAGCCAAGTGAGAATTCTGGGGAAGAAATGTTCCTTCTTGCTAGTAATGGGGAGGAGATTTACCTTCTAAATCTCTGAGGTTTCTTTTCAGAAATGGGGTTGGTGGGGGGGGGGGGGGATAGAGATTCATGTTTAGACTAAACCTGGTTCTAAGAAATTCAGAGGTTTCTAGGTAAAAAAAGAGATAAATAAAGGCCCCAGCTTTGTGTCTAGCATCCAGGGGAGAGGAAAGACGGCCTGTTGTTATTCAGTAACCCAATGCAGACTGCGTGTAGCTCAATGTGACCTCAGGGAAAAATCTTTAAAACATTAACAGGGGCTAATTCAGAGCATTCTAATTTCTACTCAGAAGTCGATAAATTTGACTCTGTAGGAAATGGTCCAGTTTCTTAAGTGTGTCTCATTAAACCAACGAGAGGCAGCAAGAGCCATGCCTTGTCTTAAAGTTACCTTTAGCAAGACCTCAGCCCAGAAAACGGGCTGCTGGGATGCAGGCGTTAGGGTCCCTTGCATGGGTAGGTAAAACAAGCTCCCCCAGCCCTCACCATGACCTTAGACCCACGTGATCATCACTACCCCCTTTTGTCCCTCCATCAAATCCCCCCTACTTTATGGACTCATTCCTCAAATCCCAGCTGCCTGCAGCAGATGACTTGGGATATTGTTTATAAGAGCAAGCAGGGGCCCTGTACCTCCTGTGAGCCCTCTGCAGGGCCAGGTATGAACTCAAGAACATCAGTCTTTCTTCCCTGCCACAGCATGGCTGCCAGGGGACTTCCTCCATTCCAGCCATGGAAGAAAGAACTCATTAGAAGAAAAAACGGAAACAAAAATAACTCAAACAATTATATATTCAGAAATTATTGTAAAAGCTAGGGCCACAATCCTAGCTTCATCAAGTAAAACACTCACTCCATCTACTAAGCTGCCCTCAGCAGATGGCCGGCACCCTCAACAGTTTACCTGGAATAAAACATCCCACTGCGTTAAAGAGCCCGCAGGAGACAGCAGGCATCGCTCAGCAGTTAACCGGGAGCAGGTTTCTCTCCTAATCGTACTTTTTCATCCCGCTACACAATTGCCTAAAACTCCTAAAAAGTACTGATTTTTTTTTAAAATGCTCTCAATGTCTGTGCTCCTCGACACGGTTTCCCTGTTTCCCGTCATGCATTGCTCTGTGTTGCTCTTTCCAGTCCTCACACTGTCCAGCACTTTTCCGACACTGTGCCCTGAAACGCCACCTTTACATGACCAGTTTCACTCTGTCCTTTTGATGACCTGACCAGGCTCCTGTTCTAATCAAAACTGATCAAAGTGTAAACACCAAACTCCTTGCTCTGTTTGGCTTCGCCCACCTCCTCTTGTCGGGCAACCTGAGTCTTCTCGGGCCACTGCCGGGAACCTGGGGATCAGGAACCTGCTAGGTTCTGGAATTTTTCCTCAGCCTTTTACTGTCTGGACTATCACTTTGAAACTTAGGATATCAGAGAGCCTTCATTGGACACTTGGCGCCAGGCTTCTGGGTCCTTTGGTGTCCCTATCGGTAGGAAGAAGCGCCGAAGCTGTTCTGATGGGCAGGGGAGGCCGGATGGAGCATCTTAAGGCAAGTCTAGTGTTGTACCTGTTGGGGAGGACATGTAACTCTTTTCAATCTGGTTTACCTTGAGCTCATTTCCTTCATAACATTCAGCCTCACGTAAACATCTTATAAGAACGTGGATCCTAGCCTTGCTGAGTCTGAGCTGTCTGAGCTTGCTGAGTGAGCACAGCCCCTGCATCTTGGGGTTCTCCTCTGCACAGCCCCTCTCAAAAGCCAGCAGAAAGCTTCAGGGAGGAAACGTTCTTAGGGCGGTCTCTCTCTGAAATGAGCTCTCTAGCGGGTAACCCCAAACAGACTCATGGCAAAACTCACCCTCCCAAGGCATCCCCAAGCCACAAAGAGTGATTGACTTTCTTGCTTTTGTTTGCCATTTCAGTCCCTTAAAGCATCCTTCTGCATTTCTTCTCTGCTCTTTCCATGGAGGATTCTCTGCACCAGCAAAGGGCAGCTCCTGATTTTTGCATTAAAGATAGCACATTGCATATTGATGAAATTGTATCTCCATATGATGACTACCACATTGTGTGCAAGTAAGATATTAATTCCAAGTTATCATGACTGAAAAAACCTTTCCTATGAATATCTTCACATTTGTCTACCTGCAGGCATGCATGTGATACACATTGCCACTTGAGTGTTTATGTTTAGCTATGCCAATCAATCAGTCCTTCTATTTATAGACATACCTTTCTCTGCACTTTCTTATTAGAGCTGGGCGTTGCGTTTTCTTAAAATAAGCAAAATAACTGGACTGCTGGAGAGTAAGGAAAATGGCTTTTAAAAAGTAGGCTACAAGGCTAAAAGGGTATACTGTGTGCCGCACCGGGTCACATGACAGCTCCCGCGATGAGTTTAACTTTTCTCTCTTCCTCTTAAATTTCATTTTATTTTATTGGGAAGGAGGTTGCAAGGGCAGAGAGTAGATATGAAGGGGCGGGGAAATGAATCGGATGGAGATGCGTGATGGAAAAGACACAATGAATAAAGAAGAAAGTTTTAAAACAGTAAAATGCAGAGAGCTCTGATTGTGAATCGGCTGCTACTGATGGCTTTATGATACAGAGAACGAACAGTGTCTTCTTTCAGCATTGTAAAGGTTTAAAGATTTATTAATCAACCTTCAAGTTGGCACTAATGGACACCATGATTTCTCTACTACGGGAATGATGTGAACACCAATGCTAGATGCCATTCTCACCATGAATATCTGCCTACCAGAGGTTCAGGGAGGAGACACTGCTAGTGACCCAGGAGAGTGAAGGGTAGGTTCATGTTGGCAGTTGACTACAATGTGCCTCCATTAAGGCTTGTAAGCAGGGCAGCTCTCATCACTGCCATCCAAGAACTCCTACACAGCTTGAAAAATAAAGCTTACCTTCTCCAAATGACAAAACATCCTTATCTGAGTCACAAGAAATGGCACAGTGGCAGCTGCCTGTGATCCCACAGACATTTGGAAGGCCACACATGAGGGGCATTAGAGGGGCCTGGGATATACAACTCCCACACACACACTCAAACACACACATACAGACATCCACACACATGCACATACATACCATAAACCATAACCAAAACCCAAAAGAACAATAGTTTTTCCCTTGCATTAAAATACAGAGCACAGGCAATTGTGAACAAGGCTCTTTGCTCTTTAGAACTGAAACTTTCCTGAAGATGAAAATACTGTAATGTGTTTTATTCTCTACTCAGCCAGAAATATAGAATGTTGGAAGATGTTACTAAATCTTGTTTATAAGAGGAATCATGGTTTGGCAATTAGTTTTTAGACTTGGGTAAGGAAAGGGACTCAAAGTGGTTACTTAGTAAGACCACTTGCCAATAAGTTTTTTACAAAACAGCTCGTGTGAAGAACAGTATCTTCATTAGACATTGGTCAAAAAGCAAGCGGTTTATGGTAAGTCACTAAGAACACAGAGATAAAAACGAATTGCTCTCTGGTACCCTTCTGGAAAGAGCTAGTCAAATTTTATTATTATCACACAGATTGTGACTCTATTCTATCCTAAATCTGACTAAAGCCTGCATGAGCTCTGGGCAGTGAAAACACGAAATGATTACAAAAGTCTGTGAAAAACTCTGTGTTTAGATTTGGTGGTCTCACTGGCACACTGTGGAGGAGAGTAAAGGCCTCAAAGGAGGTTCTGATGATGAAGCCATGGCTGACTTCGCCAGTGACATCTGAGGGCCAGAAACATCCTGCCTACAGTTGCTCCTTCTCGTAAAGAATGTCTAAGCTAAAAACACCTCCACAGTGTCTGCTGCATTCCTTGTCTCAAGTATAAAGCAGACATATTTCCTAGAAAATTCAGAACTCTCACCTTCTGGAGGAAGGCTGACCCAAGGTAGGGATATAAAAAGCAATGCTCTGTGGTATTATTTGAGAAAGAGAGCAATAGCTGAGGTATACTGCCAGCTCAATGATGGTTTTGCATTTGTGACCCCAAACTATTAGCATTTCTTGGATTAAAGGCAAAAAAATGGGGCTGGATAATGAAAGCTCAGTGCTTAGGAGCATTTGCTGCTCTTGCAGAAGACGAGGGTTCAGTTCCTAGCATCCATAATTCCAGTTCTGGGGTGTCTGGCCTCCGTGAATATCACACATATGCAGACAAAATACTTCTACACATAAATCTTGAGAAAAGATAGGCAGGCAGTGGTGGTGCATGCCTTTAATCCAAGTAACTGTCAGATGACGGTGGATCATAGTGAGTTTGAGGCCAACCTGATCTATACAGCAAGTTCCAGTAACAGCTGGGCTACACAGAAAAGTCCTGTCTCGAAAAACATTTGGCTTTCCCAAATTCTGAGACAGCTCGAAGGTATCAATTCCTTTTATGGCCAATTCTCCTGGAATCAGGAACACTTTTTTTTTCCCTCAAAATGAACATTGCTAAGACAGCAGTGTTGGAAGTGATTTAATCAGCTTATTAATCTATGTACGAGCCCAGAACCTCATTTCTGTTACAGAATGAACTCTGCTACTGAATATCCTGGAGGAGTTTTAATATTAGTTCGATTAAGTGCACACTCTGTAGCTGGATCATTAGGGTGTTGCTAGTTTAATGAGCTTCATCATCTGGCACTCCATTTTCAGGGGGACAGTCTTGATAAAGTCCTAGAGTTGATAAGCAAGTATATATAGATGTTCTTCCTGCTGCACCGTGGCTGGCTGACATAAGCACCTTTCTATGGTTCTCAAAGCTTTGACAGGCTGTCAGGCAGTCAGAGAAAGGCCATTAGTTTGACTAACGGAGGGCAGTGGGCAGAACAAAGGAGCAATGCCATCTCAGTAAGTCACAATACACTCTCTCCCGGCCTTTGTCTTCCTCCCATACTAAATAATCTAATATTCTCTTCCTAAGAAAGGTGTTAGAGTAACTTGACAAAAATATCCATACAGAATTTGGAATGATTCCTGCAAAAGTGAAAGACTTAATTCACAGAAACTAATATTATTTAAAAACTAAAGCATGCTTAGAAATTTGGCTCACCCCTCTTCCTAGATCAGTCAACAGAACATGCAACCCTCACTGAACTAGCCAAATATGTCCCTCTAAATCTCTGCACTTAACATTTTAAACAATCTACCCTGAATATCTCCAAAGATACCCTGTCCTCATAATACCAACGTAAATAAATTTGAGGTTTGTTTTGTTTTGTCTCTCTGGGGCTGTGGGACTTCTCACACACACACACCCAAAGTCAAGCAGAAAGCCCTTTGCAAAGCTCCAAGGCACCTTGTTCCCTAGCAACATCAAAGTCTAATTTAGTCTAATTTCCTGAAGAGAATGCCTCCCCTGCCTTTGCCTAGATTGCCCTCATACTCTTGGGCCTGCTCTGCCTTGTCAGTCTGAGAAACTGTTATCCACCTCGAAAGAATTAGATTGAGTTCACTCTTGTGAACTATATCTTTCACATGGGACCCACAAAGTTGATGGGAAAAAAATTCGTATTTTATTAACCTTTTATTAAAATTAAGCATTTCCTTCAATTATGAAGGAATTATGCAGGCAATAAACTGTCAGCAAAAGCAATCTAATATCATCATGTGCCATTACAGTAAATATAGAAATCTCTGAATACCACTGACATTACTAAGATGTCTCAACTGTGATGTTGAACCTGCAGCTACCTCTGCCTTTTCATATTTAATAATGAGGTACGAGTGTCATTCCATAGCAAGTTTATTTGTGAAGGATTTGAACCTGGCTGTAGTAGCGCAGGCCTCTAATCCAGAGGCTAAGGTAAGAGGACTGCTGGTTTGAGGCTGATCTAGACATTTTAGCAAGAATTTACCTCCAAATCAAATTAGGGAGGAAGGAAGGACAAAAGGGGGTGGTGCTGGCCATGTGGTTCTGTGGCGAAGAACTTGCCTAGGACACACGAGGCAGGTTTGATCCCTCACACGATGGCACATACACTTGGTAACAGAGTTTAATATACTGGTTTCTCTTGGGATACTGTCAATTTATTTTACGTAGTTGAAAACATTGCTCTGTAAAGAGAGCACTGGAGGGGACCTAGACAATGTACTGGGGTATGAGGAGCAATACTTCGACTAACAGTCAGACATCTGGCTGTTGTTACATAGCTTGTCTCATCATTCAGCCAACATGGCTTCTAAGACGGCAATTTTCATTACATTTAACCTTATAAAATAAGTAAAATGAAGAGCTCAATAAAAATCCATAAAAAAAGGTAGATGGAAAAAGCAAAAAAAATGTTGTCAGGGCTTTTATTTAGTATCATTTATTACTCAGTAATATTTCCTACAAGGTTGTGTTGGCCTGTCGCAGACAGGGTGGCATAGCTTACACCCCTTGTTCACATATAACAGAATAGGGCACTATTTGTGAACAGAACTCTAAGGTAGAGTTATTGGTTCCGTGTAATGACCAAACTTTTAGAACAAGAATCTAAGTGGTACTGAGTCCATGCCAGAGCCAGTGCTGTCTCTCTGCCTGCTGTCTGTGGATCAGGATGAAAGATCTCAGCTGTTACTCTAGTACCACGCCTGTCTGCTTCCCACCATGACGATCAAGGACTCCACCCTCTGCAACTGTGAGCAAGCCTCCAATTAAATGATTTCTTCTCTAAGTTGCCTTGGTCACGGTGTCTCTTCACATCAATAGAAAAGCCATGAAGACATCCAGTTATCTGAGACACATATGTTTACTTGGCTTTTTACCTTCTGGCTCTACTTTGGATCTGACTGTGTAAGTTCAGACAAGTTTTAATGTATATATTTCTAGTTAGATAAATGGTATTCTGAGTAGGAATATGAGTACCAGAAAATGCTAATATGCTTGACTGCTAATGTAACCCCTTTATCCTGGAGAAAATGTTCCTAAGAAGAGGATGTTCTGGCCAGTTTTACTGTTAATGTGACTTAACCTACCATCACCTGGGATGAGGAAATCTTAACTAAGAAAATGTCTCTGTTATACTGAACTGTAGACAAACCTGGGAAGGCATTTTCTTGACTAATTATTGATATGCAAGGGTGCAGTCTCAGTGTATGGTGCAAACCCTGGGCTGGTGGTCCTGACTTCTATTAAAAAGGAAAACAATCAGTCTGGGTGATCTGAGTGGCATGCCATAAGTAGTGTTCGACCGTGCTGATCTCCAGTTCCTGCCTCCAGATTCCTGTCTGAGTTCCTATACTGACTCCCCTCAATGGCAGACTGTGATGTCGAAGAAAAAACCGAACAAATCCTTTGTTCCCCAAACTGCTTTGGGTTATGGTACTTAGATTAGTCTGCAGTGAGACTGTAGATGCCAGATGCTAACCCCAACAGTCATTTGGAGAGGTGTTCGTTCTCTCTGGTCATCCACCCAACCGCCCAGTCCTGCCATTTCCTTCCATGATACCTCTCAAGTTTGTCTTCACAGCCACCAAAATTATATTTCTTGTTGCCTAGGCTACCTATATCCCTTCATCCCTTTGTTCTTTTCTGATTGACTCTACTCTGCAGCCATAGTCGTATTTTAAATATGTAAATTCTATCATTTTCATCCTATCACCCTTGAAGTCCTCTCATATTCCAGGGATTCACATGGCTTATGAAGCGAGGGATATTTGTAATTTCACTTGTTCACCAAGACCAGGTTTCTTGAAGAATACACATTTTTTTCCCTGAGACAGGATCTCACAATGTAGTCTTTGATGGCCTGAAACTCACTACATAGATGAGACTGACATCATATTCTCAGATATCTGCCTGCTTCTGACTCTTGAGTACTGGGATACCACCATGACCAACCTCTATACTCTTCTTCATGACCTATATAGAAGACATAAAGGATGCCTTTTCTTGGAATATGATGCCTTTACTCTTTGCACACTTATTCTAAGATTCCTCCTTTTTATATTTTCAAGAAGCATTTTTCTTAAAATTAAGAAAGCATTGCATAGCCAAGACTAACAATGATCTGGAACTCCCGATTCTTCCACCTCCATCTCCCAAGTACACAGATTATAGGTCCACAGCACCATGTTTGTGTCCAAAAGACACTTTTTGACTACAGAAAACAAGCAATGCTTGAGTTCAGAATCTTCATGAATAACAGCTATGCAAGTTTTTGACAAATGTCAAGTCACCAAAATAAAGAACAGTTGTGGAGAACTAAACGATGATTTGCCGTATTGAAGAATTCAGTTTCTTCTGAGATGTACTATGCAGGCAGAGAACAATCCTCCCATCATGCCAACAAGATGGCTCAGGAAGTAAATGTTTGCTATGCAAGTCTGAAGGCTTGAACTGGATTCCTGGAACCCATAGAAGAAAGAGAAAACTCCTAAAAGTTGTTCTCTAATCTCCACACATGAGCTGTGGCATCTGTCACTGGCACTCATGCACATGTATCACACACATACACACACACACACCACACAAATGAAAAAGATCCTTGCATCATTGGTAAAATCCTCTTCTTCATGTGCCAAATTCAGCAATAGGTGTGCAGCTAACAACAAAATATATATGCAACATTTCAGGATGAGGTTCCAGGATAAAGTCATTCAGGCTTCTGTTTCAACTCTCATTTTCTTTTTCAAATACCATTTATGCCTATTTTAATCTCAAATGGGCTTGTGGTCATTAGACAACACAAACACATTCTACGGCATTTTTATGATCACTAACCTCAAGGCATATTGCCTTCTCCTGACAAGGTTAAAAATGAAACCAGGTTGATTTGAGAGGAAATCATTAGGGAAGATTATAATAGACACAGATAGAGAATTTCAACTCTGTATAGTCATTAATTCACTGCCAGTTGCTAAGCCTGACCAGAAACAATGAACACATTGTTACCACGGTGTTAAAATGAGGAACAGAAAAAATAGATATAATTTTTGCACATTTCAGTGTTGTATAAAAATATGATTGAATCTGACAGTATCATAATGCTATGTCAATGATTTAAGATGATCATACATGGCTAAAAAGGATAAGAAAACACTGTAGTAAGTATAGAAGTGATCTCCAAGAGGAACAGGGAATGAAAGACACAGTGTTTCCCAAAACTAGCATCACTGTCACAGGGGGGTGAGAAGGTGAAGTCACAATGCTTAGTTTAGATGGCTGAGAACTTCATTTACAGAAGAAAACCCGGAGTGAAATCACTGCACAGAAGGAACCACAATAAACATACATCTTTTTGTACTCTTGACTTGATGGTGTTGGAGAAGGGGTGAGGGGTGAGAGGAAGTTAGCATTCAGAGAATACTCTGAACACCTGATAGGGAGTGTCTGCAAACTCTGCCCCTCCTCTCCTGCACTTGTAATCACCCCCAGTGATGACTCCAGACAAGGGTTCCAACTGAGAAACAGCAGAGAGAGAAGTGCAGCGGCTAGAGGTCCACTCTTCTGGTGAGGTTTGCCTGATGCAGGGCATCCAGTGCAGTACAGGATGAACTGAAGAGGTGACGTGCCAGCTAGCATTGGCTTAGCAAAATCAACCCAACCCCCTAGGTCCATCTTCACTAGCAAACTGCCTTCTGGGTCTAAGGCAAGGAGACAAAGCCTGGAGGTGCTAGAAAAAGCAATGCCTGCAAGTCGTGTACTATAAAAAGACCTCACATGGGAACACCACAGGAGAAGCCTAGAGAATAAACAGTCTTCCAGAGTGTTCTGGGAAGAGGATATGATGTATGGAGACCCCTGCATCCCTAAATGAAGAGAAGTTTAAATTAGGCTCCAATAAATGCCTTGTCCACCATGAGTACACACGACTCAATGCTGGGAATAGAACACAGAGGGTGGGGAAGTACTGTCCGTGTGAAGAGTGAACCATGGTGAAATCACAAAGGTAGTCAAGGTCTCAGTAATCTCTGAGCTGTAAACCAGGTCTCAGCTTATTCATCCCTTTGATGATTTCACATCCTTGATACGTTCTACTCTAAAACCCTCAGCTATCACACGGCAGCACCCCCAAGCCTACACAGCATTCTCCCACTGTTCCATCTGCCCACAACAACCTACCATCAGGCCTCATCCAGCGTCACCTCCTTTCTTGTCCACATTACTTTCTACCTGGCTCCCCAAACAGATACTTCAAACTTCCCTGAAGACCCCTTTCTCTTCTAGCTCCTGGTTAATCACTAACTTATTTTTAATTCCTGTTGATTTTTTTCTCTTCAATTTATTGAGACTCGATCTCACGTTTAAAGTCTCTCAGTGTTACCAGCATAGTTCAGGCGACTGTCATCTCACTCACAGATACCTGTAACAGCTGGCCTTCTTAAGCGCATGCGTGACACTGGTGTACCCACACAGTCAGAGAGCAGAGAGATGGTATAGTATGGAAATTTTGGGCAAGTCATTCCTCTGCTTACAGTCTCTCCATGCATGCATGTTCATGCTCTTGGGCTGAAGAACAAAGAGCTCTGGCAATTTTAGGTGATCTGGGTTTTTCCGTAGCCTCCTCCTTGTTTGCCGTACCCTGGCTGGCCCATGGTTGGTCTTTTCTTCTTACTCAGGTCCTGACTACCTGCACAGTTACCACATCTGCTGCTGCTGTTGACGGGCTTAGTTCACTTCCCGTTACAGGGCTCAGTTCACACACGGCAGCCACGAAGCTAGTCTGCTCGGAGGCCTGGCATTCCCGTCTTCCCTTCTGTTGTGGCTTTTATTAATTAGAGCAGACGCTGTAACCCGGAGAACTTACCACATGTAAGCACTCTGTTAGGTATTTTCTACATCTTAATTCATCTTTACAGCAATCCCATGGGTCTGCACTCCACAGACATTCCATAGATATTCTCAAGTCCATCAAAAATTAATAAGATAAAACCATAGTTCATGGGTGCTTTGAAATTCTATAACTGTTGCTGACGGGAATAGCTGTATCCAAAGACTTTTCCACGCTGGCATGTTTATGTTAAGGCTATACTACAAGTAACCAAATAGTAAGTGTTTGAATTATCAAAGCTGTCCAGTCATTCTCTCATGACTTCACCTGTGAATTCTTCAGTCCCCCTGTCAGCCCACTCAACACTACAACTGGGTCAAGCACCTTATTTTTTTTTCCAATTTTTCATGTTCTGTATTTGAAGACTATGGTTTTCACAGTGATGATTCCTGACCATGCCTCCTGTCACGAGCCCTTCAGACCCCAGGCTGCGAACTCAGGAGTCTCCTATTCATCTAAGTCTCAGAAATGTTAAAAGCAAAAAAAATTATTATAGCTGGATTATGAAGAGGGAACATAGCGAAATCTCACCTGTATCCCGTGCAGGTGACGTTGTGACCTGAAGGAGCCACTGGTTTGAAAGTGACCCGTGGGGAAACCTGGGCTGAGAGCAGAAATCCCAAGGCAAGAATAATAAGGGCTACGGTAGTACCTACAAAAAATAATAAAGAAAAGCTTCTTACTGGGGAACATTGACAACATGTGTTCAACACAGACTTGGTTTATCACCATAGCTCTGAATAAAACTCCTTTACTTTTACTTATCTTTCCCGGAATGAAAAATGCTTTACTATGCATACCAATGGTCAGAAGAACTCACTAACACACACCTATTATAAGACTCAAAGAAGGGAAAATTCAAAGCCAATACAGTTGTGAGCCAGAAACAAAACAAAACAAAACAAAAATGGTAATGATTTTCTAAGACCAAAACAATAAGCAGCCAAAACCAAAAAAAAAAAAAAACAAAACAAAACAAAAAAAATAAGACTTGCAAAATTGCTGATAAATCAAAAAAAAAAAAATCAGCCCATGAAAATAAGCCCCTTTCTACCCTAGCAGCCTGACACCAGGCCTCCCTCACCATTATGTTCTGACTTTTGGAA
This sequence comes from Neodon shergylaensis, assembly GCA_025134845.1. Classification (NCBI taxonomy): domain Eukaryota; kingdom Metazoa; phylum Chordata; class Mammalia; order Rodentia; family Cricetidae; genus Neodon; species Neodon shergylaensis. Next base: position 4,978,208 of record JABTXL010000186.1, read on the forward strand.
CTAGAAGCCGAAATGAACTATTACAGAAGTTAAAAGAAACAAAGAAAAGAACAGAAGTCTCATGGTGTCAGGTCACTGTCACAACAAGAGCACAAAAGGAAAGGGATGCACATCAAATGCTCCTGTCAGAGCAAGAAATTCTCCCAGCAACATTTAATCAAGTAATGTGGGAATTAGCAAAATAAAGTCCCGGACTGATCGGATTGATTATTTCTAGAGGAGGTGGAAAATACTGCCTATTAAACAGGGACCGGCAGACCAAAGGGGATATGCCACATGCATTTATCCACATTCCCCGTGAGCACTTCAGGCTGAACACTTGTTCCTTAATTTAATAAACAGCTTCATCATCGTTTCTATCACTGAAAAGACCAAATTCCTCCAGGTGTGGTAGGAAGCTCCTGATATTCTAGTACTTGGAAGGCAGAGGCAAAAGGACCACAAATCCATGCCAGTCTGGGTTAAAATGCAAGACTCTGCCTCAAAAAACCATGTGCCGGGGTAGCAATTCAGTACCTGCCTAGCACAAGGCCCTGGGCACATCTGAATGTGTGTACATGCATAATGAAAATGCACACACACACACACATGCACACTCATGCACATTTAGCTTTTTTTTTTTTTTTTTGGATTTTTGAGACAGGGTTTCTCTGTAGTTTTTGGTGCCTGTCCTGGAACTAGCTCTGGTAGACCAGGCTGGCCTCGAACTCACAGAGATTCTCCTGCCTCTGCCTCCCAAGTGCTGGGAATAAGGCGTGCGCCACCACCTCCCGGCTCACACTTAGCTTTTAATTTCTGTTCTAGGCACAGAATTAAAAGGACACATTTTTTTTAAAGCAACTGAAAGGAAAAGATTCTGTGTTAGCTGGAAAGCTGACTGGGACAGCATGTGTGCTGTGTGGAGCTTAGGGAAAGAACGCGTGTGGCACTAAATACTTCACTGAAATAGCAGGCAAGTCGTTTAAAAGTCAACTAAACTTATTAAAGGGTTATGTAACAGCAGAGCCCTGGGAGCTCATGTGACAGGGCAGGAGGGCGGCAGCAGCTAGGCTGAAGTGGCCTCAGCTATTTATTGGCCAACTCTTGGTCTGGGCAGAGCACATGGCCTTTCCCAAGCTAATTATGTCTTCTTCAAATGGATCTTAATGAAAATATACAGATTTTTAAATTTTAAATGTTACTATTCATTTAAAAGATTTTTTGTAATGCTATGGAATGTATAAAAACGTAAACTACTAAACAATTGTTGTTAGACTCAGCTGAGAAGCAGCAGAGTTCAAACACAAGAAAAAAAGGCTAACATATCTGTTATTGATTACTTCCATATTTTCTTTAGGCTAAACACCTTTCTTACTTCAATGGGTTTAGAAATGCTTGCTTTAAAACTTTCTCCTGTTCCTCCGTCGTCTTCACTGGGGACCTCTTGGCATCATCCCAAACCCTGGTCAACATCTCATCTTTGCTTCTATGCTAACACTTGAACTCCCGGGCACAGCACATTCACTATCAAGGAGAGAACTGGAGCACAAGTGTCCTGCTCACTCTAGGAAGGAGGGAAGACTTGAACTCCCAATAACTGAGTTTGGAAATAGGGGTGCATTTTTCTCACCAAAAACTGTAGTTAAGTGCTAAAGCAGTTGAGTGAGATGAAATTTTATTTTAGATACAATCTTGCTTAACTAGAATTTGGTTAATTCTAGAATCTTTGCGTTTGAGTGTAAAACCCACATTTGATTCCAGATATAAAGTTGTTATGGGGATGCAGCCAGCTGATGAGTAGAACTGGGTTTGTACACTGGGAAAAGTCTTAGAAAATACCTGATGTAACCATGTAAAGACAATGTTAAAGGTGGGTCCTCGTCTGTCCTGCGGCAGAGTCCTTTCCAGAGAAGTGTCCAGTGAAATGGCCAACTCTGAACACAAAAGGCACTTGTGTATTTTCTTGCTTTACTCTCATATAAAACACACTTGACCAATCAGATTTTACCCTAGATTCTAGGCCTGCTTCATAAAGTCTTTCCTCGCTTTGTGGCTGAAGATTCTAATATTTGCTTCCATACGATTCCAAGATAAAGACCTCAGCGTTACAAAGTAAGAACATACAAGGGTAAGCTTTTCAAACAAGAACAGAGAAAACTGCGGTGACGCTCTTCAGTTCTGTGTCTCCCTACAGCACTCCAGCTGTTGACAGAAAACTCTCAGTCAGTGTCCTTACAAGTCCTTTAGTGTCACAGAAGAGTCTCTAGCCATGTACCCACAGCTACTCAAAAGATCTTACCTGTCATTCATTTGCTTTCTGTCTCATTCTAGTTTGATATTATTTGGCTTAGAATTCATTCTCAGAAGCCACTGTGCTCTTTCAGGAGAGTCGCTGTCACTACTAGAAGGTTTGTTAAAGCAGGAGTCTATATCCGGGCACCTACCTGCCAAACTGCCAAAGGTAAGTTTCCTGCGACCCACTTTCTCAACGAGCCAGACTCCCACTAGCGTGAAAATGAAGTTGGTGAAAGCCGTCACGGAAGCCAGCCATATTGCAAGCCTGTCATCTTCCACGCCAGACATCTGCAGGATGGTTGCGCTGTAGTACCTGCGAGCAAAGAACAGAACGATGGTCATTTGTAGTTCGCTATTTAAGGAAACCGCCAATCAGACAGAAGGAGGCAGTCACCTAAAAAAAAAAGTAGCTAAAGACACTAATAACATTGTTACAAAAATTCATGCAAGCCCTTTGAAGGATCGCAATGGAAAAACCTTTCTCAGACACTGTTATTCTGGAGAGAGAAGGCCGAGCGCCCCATCTCTAACACAGTAGCAGCCATCTGGCTCACTAAAGCCATTAAGGATAAGCTCTAAGACAAAGGGATGATTCCGAAGCCAGTATTCTCTGTGAATGGAGAGACTGAATACAATGTGGCAATAGTGGTGGTGGATCACGTGAAAGGCCTCTGTCAGGAAACTGCCCCAGACTGAGACCAGGGTGTCAGGATGTATTTAGCTTTGTACAAGATGAGGCACTGACCTATGCAAATGAGCATGGCTCAAGGGCTTCTGGGAGGTTGTTCTCCTTTGTGAGATTGAGTCTCGAGCTCGATTTATTTTCCTATGTCAGTAGACTCATCTTGTTTACACAAATTCAATGAGATGACCTTTTTCACAAGTAACACTTTTCTATTGGAAGAATCCAAACACCACTAGTGCATCCTGAACTGTGGCTTTGCCTAGTGTTGAGGAATTCTCAATCTGACAGTGGGTGTTTGAGCAGTATGTGGGACCAAGCTGGTTATTTTCATAGTAAAAAAAAAATCTGTAGTTTCTAGCTATTTATCAATACTTACATAATATTTCAGAGATAAAAAATCTGCCTTAAATATGTTTCTTCGATTCATCAATGCTTGCTTACTAGCTTTTAAATTAATGAGAAAGGGTCTTATATGAAATATGAACAGCATCACAGCTCATTCATCTTGACAGACTGTTTACCTTTTTAAAAATAGCAATCCAAATTTATAAATTACCGTGCAACAGGACAGATTTTCCTGATTACACTAAAAATGACATAAGCCATCTGAAGACTCTGAATGATGCCAGCTGTTATAGACCCACAATCCCCAGTAACTCCTATCATGAGAACTGTGAATGTTTCAGAGGATATAGTAATAAAAAAAATCTGTGAATGTGACCCATTCCATCTGAACACCGCTTTGCAATTTTCAAGTTCTGCTGCACACGCTGTTATAGATAAACTGCACAGCAAGGGCCTGTGTGTCCTCTACCAAGGAAAATGAGCACCAGATCTAACACGGGAGAAGTATTCAGGAAAACTCAAGGATGGAGAAAGAACAATTTTTAATTGTACAGGTATAAGGCCAAGTATACCAATATAAGGATCAATATAATGACTGAAAAGGAGTCAAGATGCATTTCCATACCACAAATGAAAACTATAATGGTTGTGTTTGATAATATTTAAAGCAAATCAATTGAGCAAAACAAAATTAAGTTTTCCTGATATTTTCTTTCTGTCCTATGTCAAAGATATTTGATTGTTTAACATTTGTGTAATTTTGTCTGTTATATGGACAATATTTTGCATTTATAATAAAATGAATGAGCTACAAAAAGTTCCTCGAATATGTAATGTTGAAAAAGTTTGCTATGTGCTACGTTAGTTAATGCAATATTCTCCTCAGAAGTCTAGTAACAAAACTGGAGACATTGAACAAAATCATTCTCAAAAAAGAGCAAAACAAGGCCTATACTGATGTTTTTAAATTTTGATTTAAAACTCACGAAATTGCCAGCTAATTTAGAGAATGAAAAAGAGAGTAGTATTAAACTAACTTGTTTGAGTTTACTTAAAATAAAACATTGTATAGGTGCAAAAATATGGTGTTACTAGAGCTTATGGGGCAACCAGTAATCAGACACTGTCCTGTGATTCAAAAACTCACATTCCAAAGTTAGAATTGCGATATGTTGTCCATGTATTGTTAATCTTCATTTACTGAATATCTATTTATGGATTGGGCACTGTTGCCCTCAAGAGATTCACGGGTTGGTGTTAGAGAAAACAAAATGGAAACAAGTCATTTTACTTTACAATGTGGAATAAAGAACAGAAGAACAATTTCATTTGTTGTGTAATATTCCTTGCTATCTCTGAAATTTAATGGTGTACAGCCATGAAGGATCTCAAGGATTTTCTGGCAGGCATAACAATCTGGAACAGAAGTGAAGAAAGAGCAACTAACACAAACACAAAGTATGGAGCTGTTTCCTCTAGAATCACAGTATTTAATGTGCGTTAAGGTACATGTAATAAACAGAGGCTGCCCACCCCCTCCCCATGTATACTCTGAGCAACTCCCAAATATAATTATGGTTGGGTTCTGTCTTAGAGGCGATGGACAAATCAAATGGAATTGGAAGAGACATCACATGAAGACATGTGTTCTGTGAGCAGACTGCTCTAGGAGACTTACGGGTAAGAAAACAGGCTAGAAACTGCCCCTGTCTGACCTGGTGAAACAGAAGTACCAAGAAAGAAAGACTCCAATTCAATAAAGGAAAGAGGATGAATATCAGAAACCTGCAACAACAGCAGCAGGACAATTGTAGCGTACAAGCAGTAGTGTCAAGAAGAAAGACTTGCTGAGCACAGCTCCAGCTACGAGGTTACATGGCAGGGGAGGGGCAGACTTCCCATCTAAAGTGCTATTGGCAACACAGATCCTTCAAAATCCATAACACCTCACCTGCTGATTTCAAAGGCGCTGAAATAGATGAAAAGCAAGATCAAGATATCAAAATTGACAAAAAAGACCAGTGACCTCAAACAGGCAGATGAATGAAGCAAGGAAATCATCCTGGACCTGGAGAGTAATGTCAGTAAGACACTAAAGGAACAAAGTAGGAAAAAAGAGAGTTTTGATCACAGGAGCAGAGCAAAGAAAAAAATTATGAGAGGACTGTGTGAGTAAATGAGAGATAAGAAAGAGCCCATTACATGCAACATATCGAACTAGAAACCTATTACCATCAGAAGAGTAGAAAGGAAGAACAAAGGGTCATCCAACCAGCTAGCAAAAGAACTTACAAAAATCAGCAAACTTTTTAAATTATAACTTAAATTCAAATAACCTCCAATCACTAATAAAAATATGCAGACTGGCTGGTTGAATTAAAAACAAACTCACCTGACCTCTCCAAGAAACACACCTCACTGGCACACACACACACACACACACACACACACACACACATAGTAAAAAGAAGTCAGCTACCTTAGCAAGCACATAGAAGTTGAAAATAAGCTGCCATCAATATTCTGACATCTGATAAAGTGGATTCCAAATAAAAATTAATATGATGGACTTGAAAAGGCCACTGTATACTCATAAAGGAATAGTTCATCACAAAACCATAACAACTGTTAAATATATAAGAAATAAAGATTGGGGCTCCTAATTAAAAAGTGTTAGAAGCTCCAGTTACAAAATAGAAGTGAGTTCAATACTTTACTCTCATCTCCAGAGCAGCATTTGAACTGAAATCTCAAGAGTGATACTTTACCGTAAGTCAAATGGACTTAATAGATAACTACAGACTGTTCCAGTCAACAGACTGGATATATCTCTTCTCATCAGCTCATGGAATCTTTTCTAAAAGCAAGTTGACAAATATACAAGAATTGAAATAATTTCTTATAACTTATCAGATCACAGTTGGATAAAAGCAGAGGTGAACAGCAAGAGAAAACACAGAAACCACACAAAGACTTGGAGACCAAACACTATGTTCTTAAATGACTGCAAAATCAGGTAGAAAATTTTAAATTTCTAGAATAAGAACCTTTTATAAACCATTAAAGAAGTTATAAGTATTTACATTAAAAACAAAGGAACTGAATAAATACCTAAAGATGTACCTGAAGGTTTTATATAAACAAGTCTACCCCAGAAGTAATAGATGGTAGAAGTAATAAAGATTAAGGCAGAAATTAGTGGAATAGAGACTAAAAGAACAAAATATAAAATTATCCAGAGCTGAAGAATGAAGACTGACCATCCCTAGCCCACATTACTCAAAGAAGAGAGTGATGAAAACAGGAAAAGAGTAACAGAGTCTAAAACGATGTAGAGAGTATAATTTGAAATTCTATAAAAAATTGAAAAAGCTCAAAGAAATGGATAAATTACTAAATACACATGATCTATGGAAGTTAAATCAAGAGGATATAAGCAATTCAAACAGAACCCCAACAAGCAACGATTGGAGCAGCAGGAAAGAGTCTCTCAACAAGGAATGGGCAGATCCACTGTTGACTCTGCCAAATCTTTAAGGAAGAGTTAACGCCAATGGTTCTCAAACCTTTTTGTAAAATAGAAAAGGACAGGAACAACAGCTAACGCTTCCCATGATTACCCTGAAATCAAAACCAGACAAACAAACAACAAAATCAATGACTAAGTTCCTGATAAACATAGATGGAAAAAAACCTCATAAACCAGCTTGGTACCCGCACAAACAGAGGTGAAGATGCGCAGGAATAGAACAGATGACTCAGAAATCAACACAGAGTTAGAGTCACCTAGTCTTTGGCCAAAGTGTCAAAAATATACATGGGGGGGCGGGGAGACAGTTTTTTTAATAAATGGCCCTGGGAAGACATGTCAAAGGTTGAAAGTAGAGCACAAAAATAAATTCAAAATGAATCAAAGGTCCCAAACTCTGAAACTGCAGGAAGGGAAGAAAGGGAAACACTTCAAGATGTACCAAAGGTAAGACTTAAGCAAGTAATACTCGAACAGCATAATACATGATTCTAAAGGATGACATAGGGAATTGTAGAAAATTAGAAAGCATCTGGTCAGCAAAGGAAATCATCAATAAAGGTAAAGAATACTACACACTGGAGAAACATATCTGCCAACCAATTATACATACCACAAGAGATTAATATCTACTCTCTATAAAGACCTCCAAAAATTAAATACTACAAACCAAATCCTCCAATCAATAAATGGGTCAACTAATTGAATTAATGGGTCAATTAACTGAATGGACAGTTCTGAAGAGAAAAACATCAAGTGGCCAGTGAATGCTTGGAGAGGTGTTTACCTCCATGATCCTTCAGGAGCATACTAGACTGCTTTGAGACTTCACTTCATAACTTTTATTTTGAAAGGTCATGGAACGGTAGCAGGAGGTAATTAATGTTTTAATGTGTGTCAATGCTAGTGTTTCCATGAATAATGACATAATCCAACATTTAAAAAAATTATTTTTTATTTTCGCTAGTGTATTTTCTTTGTCTAGCATACTGGGTCCTCTCAGGATGTTCTCATACGAGGGTACAGGGTACTCTTGAGTGAACACTGCCCAGGCCTACCGCTGCCCTTTCTCGACCCTCCCAAATAGTCCTCGCTGCTCTCCTGGGCAGGTCTACTTCTTTCATGCCACATATACACGCATGATTCTATTATTGGTGTATTATGACATTACATATTCATCTAGGAACACAAATGAGGGGAAGCATGCAGTATCGTCTCCAGGAGACTGGCTTAATTTGTCTAATATGATTGTCTCTTGCTGCATCCACGTTTCTGAGAACAAGGTAACTTTGTTCTTCTTATTTCAGTGACCATTTTACATGACTGGTTACCCCTCAACTTACTATTTCCTAAGCATTTATGCAATAGTTTGAATTTTCCAGGGCCCGAAACTTCATTGAAAACATAAACATATAGGGATGGAGAAGGTATTTACATGTAGAGTTGAAGCAGAACTCATTTCAAATTCATTTCCTAACATGAATCAGATAAAGCATGATTTTCCAAAGCTCCCTGGGCCACTTTCCATCATCTCACAGGAACCAACTCTTCCCCCTGTGACAAAGAAGCCCCAGGACTACCTGTGCTCACAGAAGACTGTTTTCTAGCTCCGTGGAGAGGCTTTAGAATAGAAAAGGTGGCGGTGGGGGCGGGGTGAACATGTGCTGATGTTTCAGATGTGACATGTGTCTTCTAAGTTTGAATTGTAAGTACCAGGCAACATAGCTCTAAAAATATGGCAACTTTGAAGAAGCAGTGAAGGAATATGGCAAGTAACCACATTTTTAACATAATTTATATATTAAATTTGCATATGTATAAAATATTTTTAAGAGCTTTCAGAACTCCATTCCTTAGCTTTTTAAATGCCATAGCCTTATCCATGTCTCCTAATTTTGCAGAGTAAACAGATATATTAATGCTTTGTTGAGTAAATTAGATTTACCACAAACTATCAAACATATAAGAATTCTTATAATTTAGGAAGATTAAAACCCCACTGAGCAGGTTATATTTAGGAATATATATGTGTATACAAATACATGTATGTTTTTGTCATATGATAGGGCATCTCTTGGGTATATTCCCAAGAGTGGTATTGCTCGGTCCAGTGATAGGTTGATCCCAAATTTCCTGAGAAACCGCCACACTGATTTCCAAAGTGGTTGCACAAGTTTGCATTCCCACCAGCAATGGATGAGGGTACCCCTTTCTCCACAACCTCTCCAGCAAAGGCTATCATTGGTGTTTTTGATTTTAGCCATTCTGACAGGTGTAAGATGATATCTCAAAGTTGTTTTGATTTGCATTTCCCTGATCGCTAAGGAGGTTGAGCATGACCTTAAGTATCTTTTGGCCATTTGAACTTCTTCTGTTAAGAATTCTCTGTTCAGTTCAGTGCCCCATTTTTTAATTGGGTTAATTAGCATTTTAAAGTCTAGTTTCTTGAGTACTTTATATATTTTGGAGATCAGATCTTTGTCTGTTGCAGGGTTGGTGAAGATCTTCTCCCAGTCAGTAGGCTGCCCTTTTGTCTTAGTGACAGTGTCCTTCGCTTTACAGAAGCTTCTCAGTTTCAGTAGGTCCCATTTATTCAATGTTGCCCTTAATGTCTGTGCTGCTGGGGTTATACTTAGGAAGTGATCTCCTGTGCCCATCTGTTGTAGGGTACTTCCCACTTTCTCTTCTATCAGGTTCAGTGTGTTCGGGCACGTATGTGTGCAATAACAGTTTGCAAACAAAGAAGTAATGAATTTGAAGGAGACTGAGGGGTATGTATGAGGGTTTGGAGGGAGAAAAGGGAAGAGAGAAATGTAATTATATTATAACCTCAAAAGTAAAAGAAGCTAACAGCCCAAGTCGCTTGTAGTCAATGCAGATGGCATGTAAAGAGAGAGCGGGATATGGTAAACTCTATCTACCATCACAGCAAGTCAGCCCTGCAAGTTTCAGTCACTGAGACAGAACAGAGAATGCTAGTGTTAACATTCTGATAAAGTGAAAAACCAAGTCTCCTAGCATAAAACTTAAAGGTGTGCTGTCATGGGTCAAAGCACGTGGAACATGCACTTTTCTGGAAGGGAGGGCTGTCTTAAGGAGGTTAAGTCACAAACACGTTAACGTGGCACCAGGTTTGGTTGTCCCAGCATTATAGACAACTACCAGCTGTCACGATTGCTGGCTTTCTTCTCATCTGCATGGGGCTATGTTTGGACTGCAATGTGGTCTGGTCAACGAGAAGACCAAATTATAGAGTAAGTCCTAAAGAGTCGCATCCAAGTTTAGTTTTGGATTCCTTTATTACCTCTTAAGGAAGCCAGTCTATTTTTATATGTCATATATAAGAGTGTAAAATTGCCATGATGACAACTCTAGATTTGAGAAGACAGCCTTGGCTATAAACTAAGATGCTGTCAAAAAGCAAATGAATGCCCCTCTCAAAGAAGAAAGACATCAACAATGGCAATGAGAGAGAAAGAGAGAGAGGAAGATTATTTTAACTGAAAAATGTTTTTATATTGAAACAAAATAAGAGGAACTTCTATAAAAAACAGATCAACAGCTTTAAGAGAAAAAATATTTCAATCAAGAAATAAAATGTTTTTTTTTTAATTTAAAACTTTCAAAGATATTTTATGTAGTCTGTGCAAAAGTATTACAGATATAACATACAAAGTCAAAGATAAAAGTTAGAAAACTAGAAATTAAGATTGTGCCTACATCAGATCAGGCCTGAGTTCTGAGCTAACATACCAGTGAACTATGTACCATGATAATTTTAAATCAAGCTATAACCCAAAAATCATGGTAACCCTTGGAACAAGTAATTAATAATCATATTTAATACAATATAATTTCCAAAGTTTAAATACTTTTGGTAGTTTTGGGGCCAAACAAAGGGAAAATGTGACAAAGTTTGAGGGCCTTCTACAATTCGTTGATGCTCTCAACAGGAAGTGCGTCTTTCCTAGTAGCTCCTATTAACATGTCTTCTCTGTAGACCACAGGAAGTCCCTCTATCCTAGAGGTCCTATTGCCATTCCATCTCTGTAAACCACAAGAAATTACTGTCTTGACAGCTCCTATTGGCATGTCTCCTTTGTAGACCACCAGAAGAGCACATTCCTGCCTTACCAGCATGACCCTCCTTCATCTCTCACTAAGAACAAGGCAGAAGCTCTCTAACCTGACCTTCGATTCACCAATTTGATAGAGCATTCTATTCACTTTTTTTTCCATAAAGCATTCATCTACTAGATATAGAACACTGGCCATTTGGGCCTTCACTTAGGCTCCCATCTCCCAAATGCAGAACTGTGTGGATATGGCTATGTGTGACTGATCCAAACCCATTTGTATGGTACTGGAATTATGTAATTTAACTATAAATCAATCAAATAGAAACACCAAACGTGAGTTGTCTTAAGAACAGATCCCTGTTCTTTGGAGAGGCAAGGGGGATGACATTCTGAGGACAATATAATGATCCAGAGCTAGATGTGGGAGAGAAGCAGAGAAATTCTTGACCTGGGTTTCTTCTCAGGTTTATTTCAACCTTTGTTCACTTAGAAAGAAACTAAAGCCTGAAACTTACAGACCATATACATGTGGTTTACTCAGTAAAACCAACATGGTTGCTAAAATAACAGGCAGGCTGTTGAGGGGCAATGGAAAGAGTCCTGGGGACAGTTATGGCACGGCCCTTTAACTGTCTCATTAAACTGGAGCTTGTGGTCCTGTCCAACTATATCAGATAAGAGGGCATGCTCCTTGCCCACGGAGTTCCAGTTTCTCAGACAGTTTAACAACATGCAGGAACACAGCCCTTTCAGATCGCTTGGGGGCCTAGAGGCCAGGCTGTTTTCCTTCAAGTTCTGTATTCCTCAGAGCCTGAGGAGGCAGAGTAAACTGACAGGGATGACATGATCTTCCTTTCTACCCACATCACGCTTTGCTTACTTTCTGGTCACTTAGTATCCCACAGAGATTTGTGACCTGACTCACGGTTTTCTTTCCATGCTATCTTCGTTAGATTTTTCTGGGAGGTGTAGCTATATGGAGGGTCATACATATAGTAGCTAATGACCAGACTTCCCCAAGCCAAAGGCACCCTCTCAGGTCTGCTCTCAGTCTCCAGCCACACAGTTCTATAGAGACTCCTACCATAGTCCACTCCTTCCACATGCCATCAGCACTATCAGTCACCATACATTCTTGGGTATGGTGTGTGGCAGAAGGACCCAGAGCCTGTCCAGTTACTCAACCAGTTGCATCCTTCTCTTAATTTGTTAACTCAAGGTCCAGGATCAAGAACTTTCTATTTTGAGAAGTTTTTAGAGGCGCTGTTGACGCTTTGAAAACTTTGCCATCAGCCCACCTCAATAATCATTTTTGTATTCCTACCTTATCTACAACTATTTGTATCTGGTTTCTCCACTTTACACTTGCATCTGGTAGCTGGTCTACAGAAAAATAATGTACTTAAAAGTCTCCAGGATGTGAAATTTCTCACCCACTGGAGAATAATTTCAAGACTCTCACCATGGTCTCTGAGCCTGAGTCATCCCTGACAAGTGTAGCAATCTGAAGGACACACTTTGACAATCAGCCTTCATAATTCATAAGCCCCAGTCAGCACTCAGATCCCCCGCCTCTGAACTCATTAATATTTGCAGTGATTAAAAATAGTATCTCTTCTGCATTTGTTGCTTAAGAAATTTATTTTCATCTCCCTGAAAACACAGATTACTTTTCTCTGACATGACAGTTCCTTAAATAAATATATCTACGTCTTGCACTAAACTAACACTCCTGGAAGAATCGCTCATGTGTGGTGCACTTTTGCAACTGCTGTTACTGGCTGTTGATTCTCTACAGGCATTTACTAAATGTTTATGCGAAGCAAGTAATGAGATGATGTAACCATAAACTCCTTTCTCCCTTTATATAAATTTATATATCTTTATAGACCTATAATTCACAGACCACAAAGTTTTACCTTTATAAAGTACATAACAGAATGGCTTTTTAACTAAAATTGTACTTTTATAAATAATTGCAATAACATTGATTTAAAAAAAGTATTCCAACAATCTGGAGGGTTTGCAGACATTAAAAAATTCTGGGGAATAGGATGAGATGGGAGAATGGAGGATTTGTCCTGAAGGCCTTAGCTTTTCTATCTGCTACCCAGTGTTGTAATTGTCTCCATTGAGCCATAGTCTTTTCCATATCACTGGCCTGCTTGCAATCTCTGTATTCTCATGGACTGAGAACAGGACTTCCCTGTGTTTCATGTTTCCTTGACACAGAAATGAATGCTTTACATTGGTATGGATTTTGGTTTATTGATACAAACTTAAGATCCATTTTGCTATACTAAATGTATATTTCTACTCTTACTTAAGGTGTTATATTTACGAAGCTCATTTAAAAATGTATAGTTAAAAATAAAAATTAATAGTCATCTATAATAAACAAACTTGTCACTGTGTGGTGGTGGTGCACATCTTTAATCCCAGCACCTGGGAGGCAGAGGCAGGTGAATCTCAGGGAGTTTGAGGCCAGCCTGGTCTACAGAGCGAGTTCCAGGTCAGGCTCGAAAGCTACACAAAGAAAAATTGTCTCAAAAAACAAAAACAAAAAAGTCAAACTTGTCATGTTAGTTAGGTTTTTAGATGTGTTATTTCAGATGGATAGGTATTCTTCAAACACTCCAAAAACCTATAGAATATGACATTTAAAATGTTTTAACAACGTAGATGCATCTGCCTCTGGCAGCACCAATTACTTCAAGAGGTTGATGTGCATCGACAAGGCTCCTTATGGAATTTGTTTTCAATGCAGCAAGGCTAGCTATTTGGGCAAGAAACTGCTCTTGCCTTGACTGTTGACAGTGTACTATATAAACTGGATATTCCAGACCCACAGGAAAATGAATGCTGAACTTGCTAAAACAAGATGGGACAGTCCTCTGGGGTTCCTGCTTCACTGAGAAATCTGCCAGACTCTAGGCTAATAGGCTGATGATGGATATCCCAACATTACAGAAGAACTTTGGGTGACTGTCCAGGCAAGAAATTTAGAACTCGCTTACAATACACTTTCTGTTTACTTAGGTAATATTATATCCTTCTGGGGTTGGTGATGGAGTTGACGACTAGATAGTTATAATCTTCCTTATTTATGATAAAAGATAAATTATATATGAAACTTTAGACTCACAAAGATACAATAGATGATAGAGTATTTTCTTTATTTTTGTCAAATACAAATAGACAATATTTTATAACTATAAATCTTACTTGATACCAGTTTTGTTATATGTAGTTTTACTATGTTAAAGTTAAAATCTTACCATTTTAACTAGACAGAATATGGGAGATGATTATTACCACTGGTTAACAAAGAAGCTGTTTGGCCTATGACAGAGCAGAATATAGCTAGGTGGAAAATCCATGCAGAGAGAGGGGGAGATAGAAGGTGGAGTTAGGGAGATGCCAACAGCCACCAGGGAAGCAAGATGTGAGGTAACAAGCCATGAGCCTTGAGATAAAACATAAAATAACAGAAATGGGTTCATTTAAGTTGTAAGAACTAATTAATAATAATAAGCCTGAGCTAACAGGTCAAACAGTTTGTAATTGATATTAAGCTTCAGAGTGGATATTTGAGGACTGGGGGGTGGAAGAGAAACCTCCAGTTACATTACCTATGTTTGTGAGGATGTGTGATGTATGTATACATGCATGGATGTACATGTGGAAAAGAGAAGTTGACTTCAGCTCTCTTTAGTCATTCCCCACCTTATTTCTCTCTTGAAACATGGTCTGTCTGATCCTGAAGCTCACTGATTAATCTCGGCTGAGCAGTAAACTCCAGGCTCTGCCTGTCTCCACCCCTAGCCCAATGTTTATATGGAGATCTGGCTTCCTCGTGGCATCTGGCTTTTACATGGGTACTGGGGACCAGAACTCAGTCTTCATGTTTTGACAGCTAGCATTTTACCAACTGAGCCATCTCCTCAGCCCCCAAGAACAGGCCTTTAAAAGAACTATATATAACTTGTGAGATTTTTATCCTAACAGTTACAGAAACTATATTTCCCTTCATCATTTGTGTCTTTAGCTTTGTGTCCGTCTAACACCTCATTATAGCAGAGAAGAGGGACAAAGGTGACAGGTCTATTTAGAATTCCTCTCAGGAGTTTTAAGAGTGGGAGAAAAGGGCAGGCCATGACATTTCCTTCAAGGAAAGCACTGCTCATAGCACTGACTATCAAAGGGAATAAAACAATTATTTTAAGCCATGATGGCCTCAAAAGTTTGTTTGTAAGTAAAAGTTTGCCAGAATTTTTATTCTATATAGAATTAATATTTTAGAACATGTTCACAAAAATATGATCATACAAAATCATATACTGAAGCATGTACTACTTATGACTCAAAGTCTCTGGGAATCACATACAGAGAACAGATCAAGAGCATGCAGAAGGCAGTGGGACAAAGGAGGAACATGCAGAGAAGAACCCACCTAATAAAACAGAGAAGGCTAAGCCTTCAGGTTCTATTTAGGTAAACCTATTTTTACTTCCTTCTGTTTCTAATGTTCTATGATGATCACATATTACTCTAATTTTTCTACTAAATGGCAAAATTTCATAGATTAGGACATATTGCATATTCAGGCACCCTCAGCCCTCAACACCGATCTAAATCTACTATTAAGTAAAGCAAACGCTAAATAAACACAAGGAACTGACACGTATATGTCTGTCTTTGGATAAACTTCGTATTTTCTGAAATATAAAATAGCAATTAAGATGCAGGAATGTTCATGATGATACAAATGTATCTTAATATAAATGTAATAATAGTAAAATGCCTCAATCAGATGCAATTAAAATGCATTTTCTGGGACTGTTATGCACCAGACACAGTGGGAGATAGAAAGATGAAGGGGGGCTTATGTTCCACTGGGGAAGACCACCAGGCTTCAAAAGCTCCATGCTGAAAGAGAAGGCAGAGTGATATTTGAACACGAGGGCAGAGATTCACTCTGTCTTACTTCCCAAACAAATAATTGGTTACTTTAATCAAGCAGCAGGCTCCTGAATGGGAAGCTGATCACAACGCCGTGACATCCTCCTCCTCTACTCTCATCCAGGCAGGGCTTGCACACAGCTCTTCTCCCATGTTGGCTCATTCCCCAAACCTCCAAATTTAGAGTTTATTCTACTTTATTACCTTTCTATCTACTTAAGCACTCAAGCCTCATTTAAGATGAGGAGAGTCTAAAATAAAGGAAGATTCTTCAGCTAATACAGATAAATTTTATTTCTCTTTTCCCCAATTTCAGAGCCAGAAAGTGGATCAATTTTTAATGGCCTGGGAACTAGTTGAGCTGGAACAGCCCCGGGGAGAAGAAATGCAAAAAGAGACTTGACATGCCCATGCATTATTAAACAGTAAATTAGGCTGTCTGTTTGGTGTGGCATGCTGACAGCACTGTGCTCTTTGATGTTTAAACGGAAAAGCCCTACAAGTGCTTGACTTCCTCCAATACACACATGCTACACCAACACATGCTTGTACATGATCGGTATTAACATCTCTGTTTTCTTCATAAAAAGTATCTTTATTTTCAATTTCTTTTTCTAGCAGATGAAAGCCAAGGAAACCTACCTCTGCCCTGAGAACTCAGTGTCAGCAAAGAAGCTCAAATAGACTTAACTGGGGGGAATCCTTGTATAGACAGTGAACACAGAGGGAAGGAAGGCCTCCACTCCCTCCACGTTATCACGGTAAACGGTGTGCGGAGGAACTATCATATACTGAGTTTTTGCTAACTGTTTGTTTTGTTCGATCTTCTTGGTGTTTTGAGCTAACGTCTCACTCCGTAGTCTAGGCTGGCTTTGAACCCCTTTAGTTCTCTGTGGCCTTCCACTATATGACAGCCATCTTCTGGCCTCTGCTTTCCAAGGGCTAGAAGTACTAGAGTGCTCTGGTATGCCCACTTCAACTGACTTAAAGCTCAGGGTTATTTACTTACTCATTTTGACACAGTCAGGCTCTAACCCATGTTAGCCTGCAGCTCCTAGACAGAAGGCTGACCTTGAACTTGCATTAAATTGGGTTGCTTCTGCCTTGACCTCACACACATGCCAATACACCTCTAAGGAGGAGATTTTCTTAAGATTCAGTACTCTTATCTGCATCTATTCTGATAACCAATTCTAAAGCCTGGGCTAATTATTACAATTCCTTGGGAAAGTGACATTTTTCTATTGTGAAAGTCATTGGTGTATTTTTCTGGTAGCCTTTTAAAAGGTTTCTATTTTTTTTTCTTCTTGGTACAAAGGCCGAGGGGTGACAAGATCATTGTGTGTAGAAGAAGGGGCTTCGGCCTGGGGGAAAGAAACATGGTTCCTCTCACCACTCTTGAGGTCCTCTTCTGCCCGTGTCATAACTGTAGAGTGGGGTGTGGTGGGGTGGCAGTGTGGACAGACCAGGGATCAACAACTCCTTTCTTCTCATTTTAGAGTCCTTAAGATCAGCTTGTTCCTGCTTCCTCCTCAGAGCCCTAACCCTCTCCTAGCCTTCCACAGTGCAATGCTTGGAAATGCTGTTGGGCTCATCTAGCAAGTGTTGTGGGCGGGGCAGCAACAACAACAAAACTCAACAAAAAAACCTGACTGCACTGGAGCCAAAGAGAATCTGTGAGGCCATGCAGGAAGCAGCGTCCACCTGGACAGACAGCCTTCGATGCCTAAGGCCTGCTCCCCGCTCAGCTTAGGGGAGAAAGCATCCCAAGGTTTTATCAAGAAAATTTAGGGAGGTCTTTACAATTAGTAACAGGGTGCAACCATTTTACAGTCTATAGAAGAACTCAGCAAACAAATTACTAAGTCGTTCTAAATGAAATAATTATGAGGGATATTGAAAACCTGAAGTTATATGTGATGAATTAATAAATGGAATATATATTTCAATTTGCAGGACAAAGTTGGCCATCTGTTTAACTTAAAGAAATAGACATGTAATTAAAGACTGATGTAAAAGGAAACGCATGAGAGCACTGCCATTGTTACTGCTTTATTTATAGAACTGTGGCAACAAAACACACTGAGGCAGATACAATGCTGGTCTCTCCCAAGTTTCCATTTCCACATCACCGAAACGTAATGATGTTACTTTGTGGGGTAAAAAAGAATTAACGTTTTCTATAGAATCAAGGCTGCTAACCAGATGACACAGCGTTGAGATAGATTGGCCTGAAGTATCCAGCGGGTCCTAATGACATCACAGGGTTTTCCCACATTCAAGAGGAAGAGAGAGGAAATCTAACTATGAAGACGATGACTGCTAACTTGAAGAGAGGGCAGCGGTAGGCATGGGGCCACTGAGGTTGAGGTAAAAGATTCCTCCCATCTTCAGGCTGGAATGTAGCACTTCCAAGATAACATTTTTTTTTTGCTTATTTTGAAACATCTGCCAGGTTTCTGATGCATAGGACTATGTGATGAGGAATTGATGTTTTGAGGCGACAATTTGAAAAACCCATTAGTAAGCCTGCATTATAGGACTAGCTACACAAATTATGGCTGACTCATACAAAAAGGACTACATAGATAGTAGAGACATCCTGTAACAGAATGCTATTATGTGACTTTAATGCTGTGAGTAAAGTTTATACACATACTTAAAAATAAAATCCCATCTATGAGAAGTGGGATTTTAAAATGATATACAATCTTCCTATTTTTCTTTTTTTAAACACATAAGTTCTTAATACCCAAGTTATTAAGAATTCTCAAAGGTTCAAGCATTCTTTTAAAATATAACTTTGGGAAACATTTAGGTGGCTGTGACTGAGCTATCTCTGCAATGATTTCCTGCCTCTGGAAGACTGAGCTTCACTGGCGCTGTGATGACCACGCCCATGGCTTGTCTGTCCATCACAATTGCCTCGTGACTCAGACGTCAGCACGGAGCTCACAACACATAGGCTCCTCTCTTGCTCATCACGGCACATCCCCAGCTGTTTACAGACACAACGTTTTCCAGTTCACGGTTCCTGTGTGCAGCATGAATAGCTTCCTGGTATCTAACCTGAGGTCCACAGATGGATGTATCCAAGGAGAGATATGGGTGTGGCCTGATACAAAATCATGACATATTTTGTGATTAAAAAAAAAAGCAAAAAACTCAGTTGCCCAATTCTTGAGTGTAAACTTTGGCAATGACAGTACTACGTCGCAAGGCCAAGAGGCTAGGTTTGGCTAGCAGATGGAAGAAGATGGGAGTTTTGTAGCTTGTTTTGAGAACAGCTCTAATTTGCTACTTAACTCTCTTGTAGTTCAGATAATGAACTACAGTAGCCCCAGGTCACATCATCCCTTCAGTTTTGCACATTAGGGAGCTGCAGGCTGGGAGGGGTTAAGAATTGGTCTGAAGTTAGGAACGGGGATGTGCTCAGAACACTTTCCCTAAGTCACACTTCCAAAATCTATGTGAGATCAACACTTGCCTACAATCTCGTCATTCACCTGAATGTCCACAGTTTTTATATGAATGTGTAGCTTGATATTGGCTTGATCATAACTACTTACTGTATCTGGCTCTTTATTAAATATTTGTACATACCCCAAGAGAACAATCTTTTCTTGGTAAGTGAGTTTACCTGAGTAACCAATATGGGCTCCTGTCCGTTAACTTACACATACATTCTTCTCTTCCAAAGAGAAAATCTATTAATATTGGCCTCAAAAATTTGCAAATCCCCAAACAAAATGGAGCTTACTGCAGCTTGTATCTCCATGTTCCCACAGAGCATACTGTTAGTACCGTAAGTCAAAGGGGCCCTAGCTGAGAGCATCAAGGCTACCACTCTGACTCGCATCTGCAAGGCTATAAGACTATCTCTTCTCACTCTGGTGACGTCTTCTGTCCCAAGTACAGAGGGAGGAGCTGACTCATGAGTGGTGTTACTGACCCCCAAGGAGATCCACAGAACTTCCCGTTCGTCCCAATCCCATGACACCCGAGAGTATAAGTCTGTGATTCTAGAACATGGAAGATACAGACAAGAGAGTTGAGAGTCTGAGCTAGACTTGTCTACACAGTGAGGCCTGCCTCAGAATCAAGGGGATAGGGAGAAAGGAGGAAGAAGGAAGGACTTGTAACAGCGGGGAAAATATTTTTCTCTACAGAACAAATGTATCAGGAAAGAGTTATACTGAGCAGTAGTTGTATTACACTGTTGTCTCTGTTTACAAACCAAAGTTCTAGGCAACATCTGGGAAATGAGCAAAAGGATGCAACTCCTGGGCATCAGGCTGGTAATTTACCAACACACAGGATGAGGAAAAAAAAAGTTGTAAACTTAATTGATTCTAATTTTATCATCAATGTAGTTTAAGTTATTCTAAAACCAATCAACACACACTACTATTTAGACAAAAATACCACAGCAAATCAAGGTTTTACATAAACTCTGCTGGGAAAGACAGCAGTGCTATGTCTATCATACTCACTAAGTGGGAGATGCCAACGTGATATCAAAATTTAGAGAAGACCTCACATTCCACACAGATCCCAATCACTCAAACTGCTCAGTGATGCTCAGGGTGGAAGATGGGGCACATTTGTCAACAGTGCTTTATTCATGTTCATTTTATAGAAAATAAATTGCATTTTTTTTTTGCTGGGCAGTGGTGGAATGCCTTTAATCCCAACATTTGGGAGGCTAAGACAGGAGGATCTCTATGAGTTCACAGACAGCCTGGTCTACAGAGTGAGTTCAGGAAAACCAGGGCTGTTACACAAAGAAACCCTGTCTCAAAAAAATAAAACAAAACAAATTACATTTATTTTCCAATAAAATCCATATTTAATTTAAAAGTAAGAAGAAATAATAACTAGAAAAACTGACTTCTTGTACAAGAAAGATTATATATTTTTATGGCATTTGTGTGTGTTTGTATTGTGGTGATATAGTTTCAAGTTTTCACTTTCAAATTACAAATAACACCTTATACATTTATTTTAATTCCACCCAACACTATTTTCAGATTCTGTTAATAACTGAAAATATTGTTTCAGTTCTGAATGGACTTGGTAAAAACAAACACATTTCTTATTGAACAGTAAACTAAATGTTACAAGCAACCACTGTATTAGTACCATAAATACAGAAAGAATGGATATAAGCCTCACAATAAGAATATATTAGAACATCTTAGCAGATTCAGTGAGGACTTAGAGCATCATTTAGGTGCTCAGTACATTAGCTTTTCCGTAGGCCACTCAGGAAGATGATGAGTAAAAGCAGACATCGTTATCTTTCTTGATTTTTTTTCTGTGCTCCACTTTTAAAGAAAAGAAAACCAGTTCAAATATACAAGGCAGTAAAAATTCAAACTGTGGTTTTAGAAAGAAAACTAAAACGAAACCCATCCTTCATGGGCCTTTGCAATATACATCCCTGTTCAGGTCAAAAGCAGCACCAGCAATCACCCAGCTCGGCCCTGGTTCTTAGCAGACAGTCACAAAAATATCGCTCTCCAGACAATGCATCTGATAAATACTAACTTTGTAAAAATTAGTTAATAAAGCAGGGTGGGGGTGGGGAGGAAATATAGAGGGCAAGAGAGCAGAAAAGAGAAAGAGAAGGAAGAATAACAGATGAAGATGAAAATATGGTATGGTCACAAAAATTCTTACTGACAACTACCAGGAAGCTTGCAAGAATTGCTCTAAAATGATGCTGAAGGACACTTGGACCACTGTTAAAGCAGCTGAAAACACAGCCAGAACAGCAGAGCTATGGCAGGTGGTGGCACTATTACTCCTGATGACCTTAGGGTGGAACTAAACTGTGCAACTGTTTTCCAAAGAGAAATATGTTTACAAGAAAATAACAATGCTCAATGGGCTCAGGAATCACCCTAGTTTTGATTATGTGGAAACCTCTGGAATAAGAGACAGACTATGGCCTTCAGTCCATCTTTATGGGACTTCTTTTTTTTATCATTCTTATTATTTAAAAAGATGAGTCGGGACCCCAAGATTGAACTGGTTAGCCAATCACTTCTGAAGAATGTGAGGGTGCTCTTGTCAGCCTGCACAGATGGTGGAGTGGATCAGCTCATATGAGCTCTCAGTTTCAGAGGCTCTCTCCAGACCCTCAATAGTGATCAGGCAATCACTGCCTGCCACTGCCTGCCCCAAGCACAGAAGAAGAAACAGATATATTCCAAGCAGATGGTGGACGGACATGTTCAGTGTTTCAACAGAAAATGGCTGAGGATTACAGCCTCTATGTCAAGTGCAGTGCTGTGTGGACAGAAACTCTCTGTGTCTGCTCTGTCCAGTCTGGTAGGAACCGGTCACAAGCAACTCCTGAGAACTGGAACTGTGGCTGAGATTTTATTTAATTCAATGTTTTGTTCATTGTCATTAAAACTGTCACATGTGGCAAACAGCATAGCCAGAGAATTTATAATTAACTGACCAAATAGTATCTTCATTTTCCAGAAATAAAAACTACAAGACATTTTAAAAACAATTTCTCCCTCCACCTATATATTTTGACATATTGCAGAAGTTTCTAGTGAATATATTTATATATCACAAACTGCATACCTATTTGAATACATATTCAAGTAACATATTGACATTTTGTGTTGATATATAAATCCAATCATTTTGTGTTACTTTATAATAATACGTGTGGGTTTGCTACATGCCTGGCACACAATGGGTGTTATTAATTTCAGCAAGCATTAATAATCATTAAGCTATAAGAACACTCTTACCTTGAGAAACCATTGTAAAACTATCATTTTTTATAGATTTATTTTTTATATGTGTTTGTATTTTGTTCACTACTTATAGAATACTTCGCTGGGATAGATATCTATAAGTAGAAAGCATAAATTGAATACTTCTTTTAAAGACTGTGGATGCATAGTATTAAATTACTAACCAGAAAGAACCCATGAAAAATTGGCATTGCTTTGAAAATATTAGATGAGTTTCAGAAAATATTCTATCTATGTTAAAATCTTCAAGGAGGAAGAGATGATGATGATGCATATACAGAGGAGATATTAAGGTTATAAATATCATCGTCAGTCTAGAAAATGTCTCTGTTTTACCATAAACAACAGTGAATACAATCTGTGTGCTCATTTGGAGGGAGCGGCAAGCTTCTCCCTTCACCACAGGTGACTATCCCGGCACATAGACACGAGGAAATGACTGGTTCGTCTTTTGGGGCCATTTTATCTGAAACACCACTGTTTTTAAATTGAGAAATCCTGCTCAGAGCAGCGTGGTACCCAAACTGCTAAGAAACCCAGAGAGACTGGGACAGCATAGGAAAGCACAGGCTGCAATTCTCATCTTCACTGCTCAGTCTGGGGCGTGTGATCATGGAAAGGAACCAGAGACACCCACACTGTCACATCTCTCTCTGTTATTCTCTTAGTGGGCACAGATTTAATACGCAAAGGGAGTGACATTATACATTTAGATCATTTTGATACTCAAAATGTCCTTTAGCATTGTGCAATGAAATAAAAGATGAAAGGAAGAGAAGGAGAGGGGGAAAGAAAAAGAGGAAAGAGGGAAAGTGTGTATGTAGAGGAAAGAACGATTGTTAGTGCCCTCCCATGTCCTCGTTCTCTCTGGCAGAGGGTGGTGCAAGATTAATGCAACATTCACATTGCTTACAGTGAGTTAGCCAGCGCTCTACCTCCGCTACACTCCATGGAAGATGTCTGGGTGTTTTGAAGCTCTGCCAGGTATGTTTAACAGTCAATCACGTTTCCATAGGCACAATGAAGTCCAGGAAAAAAGTGTCTAAAGTAGGTTTAATGTTTAAGAGGCAGAAACTTTTCATTAGCCTTGTAGCTCACATACACCAAATAAAAAAATCCTCATTTACCCCAATGGACAAATAGAAAAAAAGATGTGATCAATACAGTAATTTTATGGATACACAACACATGCAATTTTAGCTGTAATATGAATGAAGTCAATGGCACAGGCAATTCTCACTCAAAGTCAAAGCATTATACAATGGGAATCAAGGCTCTTCAGAGATCAGTATCTTACAAACTGTGCTGTATTTCCCACTGAGTGGCACACAGAAGGTTAGCCAGTTCCAGGAGACATTTGTTTACGAAGTGTTCATTTCCTTTTCTCACAGTGAACAGCGTTAAATTATCATACTTGGAAAATGTGTAATCAGAGAAGGAGACAGCAGTAAAAGGCCGTAGGAATCACTTCAGTCCAATTAGTAAATTAGGGTGGGAAAATGAGTTCGAAATCCAAGTGGATTTGATAGGAATAGTGTCAATTACTCACAAAAAATGTGCAAAGTGTTAAGAACTGTACTACAGCGTCTAGTTCATTAATTTAGTATAGAATTCAATAAAAATACAGAAAGAAGATTTCAGACATGGGCTTTATAAAGTCACCTCTTTTAGCAAAAGATTCTATTGGGCATTAGACACTTTAATATAAATATTTTCTAAAGTCCCACAAACACTGACGCCCAGCAATATAAGTGTATTTATCAAGCGGACCAGCGATTCCTGAGCGGTGGGGATTGGGTCAACACTGGCTGTGGTTTTGATCTTTCAGGGTCCCCTCACCCCCCACTCCTTGAAAATGCCTTCTAGATACTGATTGTTTGGAAGAGATGGGGCGGCTCATGCCACGAGCCCCAAAGGCCCCCGTGTGACTCAAGAGTGTGCTCACGGAACACAATAAGCTCAAAAGTTCCACGTTTCAGCATTGGCCTTTCCCTGCTGGAGAGGAAAATGTGGGCTTCGAACATGCAAAGCTAGCATTAAGACAAGGCACCCATGGGTTCAGACATACACAAACCCACAGGCACACACACACATTCATGCATGCATGCGTGCTTGCACACCCAGTCGCCTGGAAAGAAGAAGCAGCGCCCAGAAATAAAACATTGTGGAAAAGGGAAGCAAGAGCTTCTAGATCATTCCGTTATGAGACTCCATGGATTCCTACTGAACTTAAGATTTTCTTTACTCATGACTAGTGAGAGCACAGGAGAGGGCTGGTAGTTTGTATTCCTGTTCAGCTGGACCAACAAAAGATAAGACACCTTTAATGACCAAGCATCCTCTCCTACCTTTCAGATTAAACTCTAGATTTTGCCATTGTTGAGGATCCCAGACTACTGAGTGTTACTGACGTGCTAGAAAGGGTCACAGAATCCAGAGATGACCGCATCTGTGATGCTGACTTATGCAGAGATGACTGCATCTGTGATGCTGACTTATGCAGAGATGACCGCATCCATGATGCTGACTTATGCAGAGATGACCGCATCCATGATGCTGACTTGTGGAAAAGGAACAGGGCAGCGTCCAAGAGCTCATGGAATGATGACTGGGAAAAACCAGGCCTGCCTTTCTAGGAGTGTTCCACCCCTGCCTTACAAACAGAATGCATCTAACGTTTGCAACAACAAGCGTGACAGACATCTGTGAACTGCTGTCTACTAGGGAAGTGTCTAAAAGATTCGGTGCCAGGGTAGGAATCGGAAGCTACGCAGCAAAGGTACCCTGTGACTACCATGTACCCCACCTCAGACTCCAGGCATGAAAACAGATGTTCCACATCAATGACACTGTCTGTGCAGTGTGGCCACAGTCCTGTCACATGGCTGTTCTCAGATGCCTAGTCATTGCCATTCCTGTCCAAACACCAGCCAGCTTCTGCCTGGATAGCAGTCATTCGTACCTCCTTCCTGCTAAGGCACCTGCCCTTGTGTGCCACGGATGTGGCGAGAGCTCTCGTGCACTCAAGTGGATGTGTTCTCGGATACTGTAGATGAACTCTATGGCCGACTATTTGCTCTCTTCCAGTGATGGGTGGACATTTCTCATTTCAGGATCTGGCTCTTCCTGTCTTGCTCTGCTTTAGCCAAGTGCACTAGACTAGAAGCCACCAGGGAACAGGAAGGTGCTTATCTTTATTAGCTGAACATTTTTTAACACACCTGAACTCTTCAAAATATATTTACTAAGCGAATAGCTACTCCATATATAGAAAGTTTTCATGACCTGGGAGTAGTGAAGAAAAACACTGCCCCCCAACCCAACATTGCCATTTCACTATAGCTGCTCCTTTAAAAATCTCTCTCTCTCTCTCTCTCTCTAACAGGATGATGTTTTTGTGGAAATTGAAACTATGCATATTGGGAAAGCACTCTATCATTGACATACATTGCTAGCCCTTTACTTTTAAAGACTGGGACTTATTGCATAACTGAGAGAATATCCTGTCAAGAGCTACACCATGCCTGACCGCAGTGACATTTCCTGATGGACGCACATGCAAATTCTTATGCGGTCATAGAGTGACTGCTTTAGTTTCTCAAGCAAAACTCTGCTTTTTCCTTTGGTAACAAATCATTACACTACTCTAGAGAACATGGACATCCTTGAGGAACAGGACTGTCTTAGAAGAAGACGTCCTTGCTGGTCACTGGGAAGACCTAGTAGAATGATTTTGCTCTCTGTGCCACTGACACCATACTGAAGAAAAGCTCCCCAGAAACACTGGCTTTCGTCTCTGCCTTGATCCTCTGGCCACTTGCCACCGTTCCCAGCTGCAGTCTGCATATCCGCAACCCATGATGCTGCTCATCCAAGCTGCACAGTGTGCTGGGAGCCTGGCAGCTTCCCTCGGTGGGAGACGCGTGGCTGCAGATGACTAGTTGAGAATAAAGCTCAACTCCAGGCTGCATGTATCATCAGCCTTCTAATTAAGTTTCTAGATGAGTAACTGCATTTGGTGGCTTTTCTTCCATTCTCATTTACAAACATGTTCTAAGAACATGATCTTTAAATAAGCTATTTGGAATCCAAGTAGGTAGACATACGTGAGTGCGTTTTCTTCAGCATTAGTCCTACAGATGCTGCTGATTTTAATATATGACACTATTCTTCAGACAGCGAAGCATATATATATATATATATATATATATATATATATATATATATATATATATATATCCCAAGACATACTAAACATAGGAAAATCTCAGGAAACAATCATGAGTATCCTATAGCTTAAAGAAACAAGACTTCATTTTTTAATTCAAGCAGACATTTCCACGGTAGCAGACTTATATATTAAAATGTTCATAAGAACCTACTCCTAAGGGTAGCCCATTCTATTCTCTCACAGTGAGTTACCCTTTGGGATTTCTACTTAACAGCTCTTGGTTTTGATTAATAATAATTTCCTTTGGGTTAAATTGTTTCTGGCACAAAAAGAAGCTCATGTTAGTTCTCAAGTGAAATGAAATAGTCTGTTAAGGGAATTCATGCAGTCTGCAGAAAACCCTAAAATCTACAACCATCACAATAGTAGGTGGGTAAATTTGTGGCTAAATTCACCAAAATGCTGGATAGTTTATTATTCTCGTGAATAGAGAACTTTTGTTTCTCTGTCCTGAGACTACCTCTGCCTAGCTTGTGGTTGGTGTCATACTCCCAGTTCTCAAACCTGACTATCATCTCCAATGCTTATTTCCTGTCTTTATGAAGAAACAGAAGCTCTGGGCAGATGGAATCCTAAATTCCTACTCAGTCCTTCCTACTCTATACAAAATGTACAAGTCTGTCATGTGAAGGTGATCAGATGAAACACGTATCACTGTTGCTGCTGTGGACTGCACTTATATTCAAAACACACACATACACACACACACACACACGTGCATGTACACATGCTAAGTGTGCAAAAAAAACCCTACCTAGTAGGGGGAGGGAAATGGGAGGCGGCGGTGGGGAAGAGACAGAAACCTTTAATAAATAAATAAATTAAAAAAAATACAAAAAAAAGAAACCCTACCTAGTTTCCCTAAAGACTTTATCTTAGCTGAAAGAAACAATTTCATCCAATCGGTTTGTATGGTTTTAAGTCTCTTTTTTCTGTCCTGCTGGGTCTAGCCTGCACCTTGTTGCTGGGCAACCAAAAGGAGGATAGGGTGGGGGTAGGCAGTCTCAGCTGTATTATTCAGGCTGAGTATTAAATCAGTTACTAAAATTTGTGTTAAGGTGAGCAGTGTTTAAAAGCACAGGGTTCAGATGTCTTCTGGGATTCTTTTTAAATTTAAGGTCTATAAAGGCAGAAATAATAATGCGTTTTTCTTCCCCCTCCTTTCAAATACGAAAATAGACACACCAGTTATGAAGGACGATATAGTTCATTTAAATGTTGCTTTGCAGCATCCATTAGAGAATAAAATGAATATTTTCTTGGTGTTTTTTTTTTGTTATTTAGCGTTTTGGTTTTGGAGAAAGGGTCTTACTTCTCTAGTCCAGGTTCTCCTCAAGTTCCTGCTTCAGCCTCCAGGAGCTGGGATTACAAGTGTGAACCATGTGCAGGGGTTAGTGTAAGTTTTGTATTTTAGATTTCTCCCTCTTAATGTAATGAGTTATTCTATAGAAAAAACTAGGCAAATAATTAGTGCACAAATCAGATTTATATATGTTTGAGTGTATTCATATGGCTTCATAATTGGTTGTAGCTATGAATTATATTTTAATAATCTTTCAGAATTTTCTTCATATTTTAAAGCATATATAAATAATACTTTAAGATGAGAAAAACATTCAGTCTTACAGACTTTTATGTGTGTATGTTGGGGGGGCTGGAGTGTATTTAGCCTGTCAATTATTTATAATCATATATCAAGATATAAAATGATGAAAACTGAACATGTGCATTAGTTATAGAAATAGTAAGCAATTTAAACACGAGGGTTCAGGCTTATGAAGAGAGAAAATACTTGTTTATTTGATTTGTAAACTGATTTCCTGCTTACAGGATCCTAGCAATCCACTGGTGCAGGGCTCTATAAGAATTTGGAAGTCAGCAGCCCAGCAATCCCACACACTAGGACTGGGCTCCCAACCCACGCACTTTCCTTCCCTGCTTACTTCACCCTTAATCTCAGCTTCACAAGTTTTGCTAGCAGAGCCTTGATGGTAGAGGCTTCAGAAGAGTCATCAGGGTGGGAGGAGGGCATGAGGCAACTTTTATGAACAGCGAGTGCTGGCTTAGACCCATACAGCCCATCAGCTGCAGGGGCTGGAAATAGAGTAACCCATTTCTCACTAATTTCACCCCCCTGCCACTTCTTTTATTCTGAGAAGAAAGACAAAGTTACATGGGAGTGATCTAGACAAAACAGGATAAATATGTGGATACACAAAGAAATATTCAGATATCTTTAATTATGGCAAGGACACTTGAAACAGGAATTTTCTGATTTTTTATAGTTACCTATCAGTCCCTAATTATTTTCGATAAAATGAGGGAGGAGTAGCTGTGGCTGAGGGCAACTGTGAGAGGTGGAGAGATACAGGCCGAATGCCAGAAACAAGGAAAGCAGAATTGCTGAGATCCAGGCATCTCCATCTCTTCCTGGGAGGGAGAGATAGAGGGAGAAAGGGAGAGAGGGAGGGAGGGAGTGAGGTAGGGAGGAAGAGAGAGAGGGAGGGAGGGAGTTAGTGAGGCATCCACACCTACCCTAATATCCACTACAGAGAGACCTTGGTCAAAGGAGGGGAGGAAGGCAAGAGCAGGATTTGGTGCTTAGGGTAGGAAAGAAGAAATGAAAGCCCCTTTGTGGAAGGGGATGCGACGGAGCAATTAAGAACTGCACATGGCTGGCGATACAGTACACTGCACTCACACTCAGGAAGCAGAGAGGAACCGGAAATTGGGCTGAGCTAGAAGGCTTCAAGGCCCCCTCCCAGACCCCCATCCTCTGATGAGGATGTACCACTTTACAAAAACAGGGCCACCAGCTGGAAGCCAAGTGTTCAGTCACTAGCCAGCCTTGGTCAATTAAGTGAGATTTAAAAATTAATACTCAGTATTTGTTCAAGAAACCGATTATATTAAATCAAGAGTAACTCTTGAGTGGCAAAGGTGAACTACACTCATTACTGTATGACTAAAATTTACATATTTTCCACAAGTGGAAACCTCTAGGATGGAGAATAAGAAAGAAACTATTTAATTCTCATCATTTTCACATAGAGATGAAAAGATTTTTGTAAAACTCCTTCTTGTGCATACTGCTGTGGGGCATAAATGCCCAGCTTTTCCCAATAACACAAATTCTATTGTGAATTACTTCTCTTTGTTTTAAGTTCTATTTTGAAGAATCTATCTTTTCTGTAATGGGTTCAATAGGATTAAAAATATGGCATTTATATTTGGACTAACAAGAATCACTCAATAAGAAAATATATCTTTTATTTCTCAACAATATAGCAAAAAAAAAAATAACTGCCTTCCAGTTTCCCTGATCTTGAAGCTCTTTGCTCTGACTGCTGTGTGACAGGACATGATGACCTTTAATTTAGTGCTACAGTATTACTGGATATGAAGGATGTACGTGCAGACTAGATAGAAGCATGTCCAAGAAAATACAAGCAAGTATTCATGCAGAAAGGTGTTTTGAAGACAGAAATATGGCAAGCATGAAATATCTTCAGCTGTGAGGTCAGAGTGGTCTAGGCTGTCAGGTCTGGAATTCAGCCTCATCTGCTATGCTGGGGGAAAATTTTCTTCATCTCTCTAATTTGTTTAAAGGATGCTTATGAAACACACAGAATTTCACCAAGAGGTAAATGATAAAAGGAGTTTGCAGGTACAATGAATACAATCTTTTTGTTTATCTTCTTTTGGATTTGCTTTCTACTTTGAAGGTGCAGTAAATTTCACGTTAAGTGGCTCCTTACAAGCACAAGAGCCAGAAATGAGTGGGTCCTCTCGGTTTACCAAGTCCCCAGGGAACAGTAACAAACAAGCCATAGATATCGAGGAGGGAGAAGGGTGGGTAAGAAGGAACTCAGCCTTAACAAGATGATGAACATAATTAATGACAATAATATGATGAAGAAAATGAAGAAAAGAGGAAGGAAGGGTTGAGTATGAGGAGGAGGGCTAGTGGAGGAGGGGAAGACTAGTAGAAGGGGAGAGCTACTAGAGGAGGGGTAATGGAAGAAGAGGAAGAGGAGTAGTGAAGGAGGAGGGGGAGGAGAAGTAGAGGGGGGAGGAGTAGTGGAGGAGGAGGGGGAGGAGGAGTAGAGGAACTATAACTGCCCTCTTTTAAGAAGGGTCAGCAGATCCATTAGTTACTGCACTTTCTATAGGCCCTGTCACCTGTCCCCAATACAGAGTTGCCACTGCATGCCCTGCAAATACATCTTCTTTCTGAAAAACAAGCACATCGATCTATCTTTAAATTTTACTATTACTCTGAACTAAAAAAAAAAATCTTTTCTTCTACACTTGGTAGAGGATGAATGTTATACTGTAATCACTAATGTGTTACAGTTAGTATTTGAACAAATCTAATTTTTATTACATATGTGTATGTATACTGATATATATGTATCTATCTATCTATATCTCTATCTATATCTCTATATAAGTTTCTTTGTTTTAAATTCATTTTTAGAACTTTGCACAATGTGTATTATATTTACCTTCCATTCCCCCTCTTCTCCAAGCATCACCCTACTTGCCTACCCATCCAACTTTGTGTCCTGTTTTGCTTTTTGCCTTACCAATGCCAATTTGTGTTGTACACACAAACTTTCAAATGGGTGACCACTGAAACTTCCACTGTAGTTTAGTCAACTTACCATGGGCTGCCCTATTCGAGAAAATAGACCCTCCTTTTCCCAGAAGTTGACACTTACCAATAGATCTTCAGCGAGGGGTCAGACTTTGAGCCCAACTCCCCTCTCCATGCTGGGATTTGATCTGACTTGGGCTTACATGGATCTTATGATTCCTTCACAACAGTTGTGAGGGCATGTGTGTTGCTGCTGTCTATAAAACACTGTTCCCCTGTAGTCATCCACTGCTTTCAGCTGTTAAACTTTTTACACCCGCTCTTCTGCAATGATCTCTGAGCCATTGGAGGAGAGAGTTTAACATGCTCTATAGTCTCTTGTTCTCTGCACCTTGGCTGGTTGTGGTTTTCTGTGTTGATGATCTCCACCTGCAAACAGAAGCCTCTATAATGGGACCTATGAATACAAGGATAGGTCATTAAGAGTTGGTTTAATACTGTCTCCATTTAGCAGAATAATAGTAGACTCTCTCCTAGGGATTATGGTCTATCTAGCCATAGGTTCTTGGCTCAATATTGATATCAGGTATGTGTTTCATCCTGCGGAGTGTAACTTAAATTTAATCAGAAAGTAGTTGGTTACTCCTATGACAGCCATACCATTATTGCACTAGTGAGCTGTCTTGCCAGGCCAGTCACTAATGTAGCTCACAAGGTTCACAACTTTGTAAGACTGATGATAATTTTTCTCCTCTATTACTGTGTATAGCATTTTCAAGCACTATGAAAGCTAAATAATACAAATAAAGCTTCCAGGTTAGCATCCATTTGATTGCCTCATGTTCTGAGGCACCAAAATGCAAGTGTTACAGCTCTGGAGGGAAAGGTATCCTGACTGTTGGAAGTCAGGCTGTACCTACTTCTGTGAAAGGAAGGTTTCCTGGATACCTACAGCTGTAAGGAGAAAGGTATCCTGACTCTCAGGAAGTCACACTATACCTGTAGTGGTATAGTGGAGAATGGTTTCCCCACAGGATGTGGCAATTCTGTTCCTCTCTGAGAGAGAGCCATTACAGCTGAGCAGTGCTCCACTCTACCAAGAGAGTTTCCCAGTAGTGATGTTGGATGCTTCTCTGCTATGCTCCATTAGGGTTTACCAGCAGAAATGTCCATTTCTTCTCATACCTAGACCAAACTGTTACTTCTCTGTTTCACTCTTCTAAGGGGGAAATGTAGCAGTCTGCACAGCTCTGATGAAAAGTTGCTGCTTCTGCTCCACTCCACTAGGGAGTTCCCCAGCAGAGATGTCCATTGCTTCTCTACTCTGCTCTGATTTAAGAAGATCCTTACCCAAAACTCATTCAAGACATTTATTGGGAGGGAGGAATCCAGGAGAGTAGGTGCCTCTGCCGGGGTAGAAAAGCGTTCCTGCCAACTCAACAGGCACAGGGCTTATATAGGACATCTTAGGGGCAGAGCTTTTCCAGAGTGGATATTTTCTGCATGGGAATTGGTCATATTTCAATCTCCTGAGCTTGGACAAGCTCAGAGATTGGCTGGATTTCATGTGAAGGGATTAGCTGGCTTCAAGGTTATAGATTGGTTGGTTTCCCCTCTTAGGATTGGTTGGTTTTGTGTTCAGTTGGTCAGAAGCAGAGTGTGTTTCAGTGGTTCTGGTGTCAGGGCCAAAGTGTGTTTCTTTGTCTGATTTCAGGGTCATGGTGTATTCCTTTGTATCTGGATTCAGGGCCAAAGTGTTTTTTTTTCTCCCACTAGCTCTGGTTTTAGAGTCAGGGTGTGTTTCTTTGGCTGATCCTTTTACCTTATATTCCTCCATTTTTGTTTATTAATAAACAATCATGGGTTGGAAAGGGGGCAATGTTATCATTCAGCTATCACTAACACTGTCAAGTTGGTGGTCCCAATAGCACTGGAGCCTTGTCGTCAAGTTCTTTAGAGTAACTAAGAGCATGGGCAATATCTTGTAATGTTGTGGGTCAGTGCAATTTCAGTGGCCAAAATTTCCAAGAGAAGCAATCCATTTCAGGGACTGGGAGTTTTTTATTTGTTAGCCTCTTGTGTCTGAGGGGGCACTGTTGCCCTGTTACAGGGTATGTTGGTATGAATGAAATTGGCCCCCATAATCTCATACGGAATAGCATTATTAAGAGGTGTGGTGTTGTAGAAGTGGATATGGCCTTGTTGGAGGAAGTGTGCCACTGTGTGTGTGTGGGGGGGGGGGGTCAGGCTTTGAGATTTCCTAGGATAAGGATACTTCCTCGTGCTTCAATCAACTTCCTGTTGCCTAAAAGATGTAGCACTCTCACTCCAGCACAGTATCTGTCTTCACACTTCCATGTTCCTTGTCATGATGATAATGGACTGAACCTCTGAAACTGTAAGCGAGCCAACCCAACTAATATTCTCTTTATATGAGTTGCTTGGTCATAATGTCTCTTCATAGCAATAAAAACCGTAACTAAGACACAGGGAGACTTCATTTTAACTCTTTTTACTTATGTACACAAAAATATTTCAAGAAATTTCTGCAGTACTAGTTGTTTCCATATGATTTTTTTTTTAAAAAAAGATTTAGTGTTATTTATCCCTTCCAGTATTTCCTCCACTATTGTCTTCCTTCCCACACAAAAGGATACAACCACTGTCAAGACTTCTGTGTGTTCTAGGTGATACTTTGGTAGGCAGTAAGTGATACTTTGAATTCTTTTGGACTGAAGCATTGCCTATGAATGCACTTGGAATATGAAAATGCCTGCCTCCCGTTATGTAGCTATTCTTTTCTGTTTTCTTGCACACCATATGTCACAACCGAGGAAATCAACAACCCAGGGAAGTCGCAAAACACAGCTGACAGCTGTGGGACTGATTCACTGATGATGACAGAAAAAAAACATTCATCTCAACTGGGACTACAAAGTGTGTGCACTTTAGTGAACCTGGCTACAAGGGACAAAAAAAATACTTAACATTTTCTGTATTAATCATAACTGTTACCTCATTGCTCTTTCAAGAGTCTCACTGTACAATTTGTTATGTTTTCCTCCTAAACAGAGCACATGGCAGAATACACATGCAAATGTTGGCCTTGGAAAGAATTCAAACTGAAATAACAATGGCATTTTGTATTTTTCAAAATTGATACTTGCTTTTTATTTAACTGTGGAACATTTGGAACGTCACCACTATCTGGATACCCTTTCCATTTATAAGGACTGTGAAGTTTAATATTCTGTTGTTGGTAATTAATTATAAACACTACTTCAGTGAGATGGGTTACTTATATATGAACGTATATGTGCACATATGTCTATATGAGTTTATGTGTACTGCATGTGTAAAGGGACTTTTGGAAGTCGGGGGGAGTCAGATGCCTTGGAACTGGAGTTACAGGCAATTGTGAGCTCCATGTGGGT
Source organism: Neodon shergylaensis (assembly GCA_025134845.1). NCBI lineage: Eukaryota > Metazoa > Chordata > Mammalia > Rodentia > Cricetidae > Neodon > Neodon shergylaensis. The sequence continues at coordinate 5,013,129 of JABTXL010000186.1, forward strand.
TATGAGAAGCAAAATGGGGTGCTTTGCAAGAATAGCAGTGTGCTTAACTTATAAGCCTTCTCTCCAGCCTCTAGTCCTAACTTCATTTTGTTTTTAAATTTTGGATAATTAGATGCAAATCAATAAACCAAAAAAAAACTACAAGAGGAAATATGCATGGGTGTATATGTGCTACAGCAGAAGTATGGACAACAGAGGACAATTCAATGAGTGAGTTCTATCCTTCCATAATGTGGAGTCGGAGACTCAAATTCAAGTTACCAAGTGTGGTGGCAGGTGGTGGCGAGTGCCTTTACCTGATGAGCCATTCTGCTGCCTTCCCACATTATTTGTTTAATATAGTAATATACCGTAAACTCACTGCTCTCCCCCCTGCCCCTTAGGATGGTTAGGGTGTTTTTAATTTTTCTTTCCTTGTTTTGTTTTTTGATTGAATACATGGTGTAGGAGGTCCTTCTGTATTTGTATTGCTTTCATTGGTTATTAAAGAAACTGCCTTGGCCTAGTTGATAGGGCAGAACTCAGATAGGTAGGGAAGACAGAAGAGAATTCTGGGAAGAAGGGCAGTGAGGCAGACACCATGGTTCTCCTGCCCGAGATGGATGCTGGTTGTTAGACTCATGCCAGTAAGCCACAGTCAAGTGGTGATACAAATTATTAGAAATGGGTTAAATCAGGATGTGAGAGTTAGCCAATAAGAGGCTAGAGATAATGGGCCAGGCAGTAATTTCATTAATACAATTTCTGTGTGGTTATTTCGGGGGTTAAGCTAGCCCGGTGGCCGGGACACAGCACGCTCCTCTTACAACAGATACAAGGTTGAGTCATCTGAGCAAAAGGAACCTCAATTAAGAAAACACCTCCATTACACTAGTCTGTAGGCAAGCCCATGGGGCAATTTCTTGCTTAATAATTGATGTTGAATAATGGTTTAATTAAAGTTCTGGTTTCCCTGAAAAAAAAAACACCTTGATATTTATTTGCAGACCCAGTACACAGTAGGTGGTACCACCACTGGACAGGTTGTCCTAGGGTGCATAAAAAAGCAGGTTGAGTAGACCATGGAGAGTATATAAGCAAGAGGCTTTCTTCCACAGTTTCTATTACAACAAAATGCCATACCAGTACATGTGTAAAAAAGGCCATTTTACAAATGGAATTGCCCGGCAGATGTTGCACCCTAAGGCTGTCCATTTTCTGTTGCACGTCTTCTGTAACCACTTCCGTGGCCATGCAACCACTCATCTTCAGTTCATCTTTGCTTTTGTCTGTTACTGTCTGGGTGCCAATTATGTTGTATAAAATTTTCCGGGGAGAGATGAAAAAATGTCTATTGATATCAAAAAGGGCACCAATATCTAACATAGAGAGCAACCAAATAAGTTATTGGGCTGACATACTGGAGTTATTTACAAGAGTATGGATAAATTGACAACAGCTGAACTACCGAAAAGTCTACGGTGGCAGCAGAGATAGCAAGTTACTAATGCTGCTCTTAGGTCATTCAGCTAGCTAGAGTTTTTCTTTCTCCAGAAACTGTTGTTGCTTAGGGAGAATTCTTGTGAAACTTGTAAGTTTCAGGTACTTCCTGAAAGGTAAGTTTATTTCCCAGATCTTGTTTCATCTGTTCCTGAATTTTAATAGCTTCCCCCCAGGAAAGGATATTTCAGTATGGAGGAAGTTACTACACAACACATTTTATAATATTGCTTAGCAGGCTTTCATTTCATAAAAATCCTCTGATGACTTGGAAGACTTTTCAGATTAACGGAGATTTCATTTTCACATTGTAACCCTATTGTGGGATATCTGTATACTGTGTAAAGATATATTTCTGTGATTGGTTTAATAAAGAGCTGTATGGACATTAGCTAGGAAGGAGGTATATGAGGGACTTCCGGAAAGAGAGAGGAAGTAGGAGATGGAACCAGGTGCACTAGAGATGCCAGTAGACGTGGAGATGAAGCAGGAGGTGCAAGAAGTAGAGAGGTAAAAGCCATGTGGTAGAATGTGGATTAATAAAAATATGGGTTAATTTAAGTTAGGAAAAAAAAAGAATTGCCTTGATCACAGCGTCTCCTCACAGCAATAGAACAGTGACTAAGGCACCCAGGTTATAATTTCGGGATGATCCCAATAAATTACAGAGAGCTAATATATAAATAAAATTCACTTAAAAAAAAGAGCTAGTGGGACAATCCTAAGTTAAGGCCAAGCTTTTATAATTAATAATATCTCCGTGTTGCGATTTGTGGGCTGGCAGTCCCAATGAAAAAGTACTGTTATAGTAACCTATAAAAAAAGAACTGAATTCAAACCATGAAAATCTACACATTTATTTTAAAACTGAGAACACAAATTTTATATAAATTTGTATAAATAATCATTTTCATAAATGTGCTAATTTTCATTTCTCTATTAATACTAATGTCAATTCTATTGTTTCTTGAAGAATGATGCATTTAAAATTCCAAAATGACTCTCATTGACGGCTTATCATGGCAAATATCAAAAATGAATAGAATGACAAAATGTTCTGCTAAAGCCCTATCTCTCAAGCATGCTAAGACTTTCCAAGCTTTCATGTATATGTGTAGGCGAGAACACGAATGCAGGCATGCGACGCAGGTACGATTGTGTATGTGTGAAGGTCAGAGGTTATCCTGGGCATCATCTCTCAGGAGTCACCCCCTTTTTGAGTCAGGGTCTCCTATGTGGACTTGAGGGTTTGTGATTATTCTAGACAGGCTGGCCAGTGATGTAGGGAGTCCTTCGTGCCCACCTCCACAGCACTGGAATTACAAGAATGTGCCGGATAGGGAACCTGAAATGACCCTATCCTATAGCCATACTGACGAATATCTTGCATATCACCATAGAACCTTCATCTGGCGATGGATGGAGATAGAGACAGAGACCCACACTGGAGCACCGGACTGAGCTCCCAATGAGGAGCAGAAGGAGGGAGAACATGAGCAAAGAAGTCAGGACCACAAGGAGTGCACCCACCCACGGAGACAGTGGGGCTGATCTATTGGGAGCTCACCAAGGCCAGCTGGACTGTGACTGAAAAAGCATGGGATAAAACCGGACTCTCTGAACATGGCGGACAATGAGGGCTGATGAGAAGCCAAGGACAATGGCATGGGGTTTTGTTCCTACTTCATGTTCTGGCCTTGTGGGAGCCTAGCCAGTTTGGATGTTCACCTTCCTAGACCAGGATGGAGGGGGGAGGATTTTGGACTTTCCACAGGGCAGGGAATCTTCAGGCTGGAGAGGGAGGGGGAGAGGAGTGGGGGGAGGGGGAAAGTAGTGGGGGGAGGGGGAAAGGAGTGGATGGAGGGGGGAGGAGTGGGAGGAGGGGGAGGGAAATGGGAGGCTGGGAGGAGGCGAAAAAAAATTTTTTTTTTCAATAAAAAAAGAAAGACTGTGCCTCCAATGCCTTTCTTTTTTTTTTTTAACATGAGTTCTGAGAATGATTCTCAGGTCCTCACTAAGACAAACTATCTCTGCAGACCCCAAAGACTACACTCTTAAGTGAATACAAACGCTTCCACAAAATACTGCATGAAAACTAACATTGTTACCAAAAATAAAATTATATAATTTGCTTAAACAATTACCATTCCCAGACACATGCGTAAGAGAATGGGGTTGTTTCTTTATGTTAAGAAGCTCAGTTTTTATCTAACAAGTTAATAGGGCTGAGAGCTTGTTGCTAATAGCTTCCTCCAAGACTGAAATACTCCATTCTGCAAGAAGCTCCTTAAACAGAAAGGGAAACATCTCAAAGTAGCTTCGGGAGTCCCTGAAACTTAATCACATTCACTAGGCCCCTCCCTGTCAGAGTAAGCAATAAAGGATGAAAATCCCACTCAGACAGGGAGTCAGAGCTGCAAAGAAGACTGTTGGAGAAGCCAAGCTGCCAGAAAAACTTTGAGACCCAGACTAGCTACCTGAAAGAAGCAGAAACTGGCTGTGCTACTTGGAAGAGGTTTAGACCAACTGAAACACTTGGAAGGGACATTATCTAACCTGTGGAGCTATCTTCAGCCTGTGAGGTATGCTTCCAGCTCACAGCTTTTGTGAGCTGTCACCCATGTTGGGGTGGGCTGTGATGATGCAGCTATATTTGAGTCATTTCCGTCCTGTAAGTAATTTCTCACCAATACCCATGCAAGTAACCCCAGTAAGACTCACTGGTACATCAAGGTGGACACTGGTGGTGTCTGTACTTTGGTCTGTCATGGGTTTCCTATCTGGGTTGAGTAGACATGGGCATTGCATCTCTCCACGAAAAGATCTGTCACACAGCAGAGCAAGAGGACCAGGACGTGACTTCTAGATATGAAAGTAAAGCTACACCCATGAAATCTCAACAATATGTCTGCTTAAATGAGAACAGAACAATAACAGTACCAGGCGACATGTCAAGGTGGAAGGGAGAAATTTCATGGGGCTCCATCCCTAGATAAAGTAGTACAGACAAGGGCTGAAGAAAGGGGGGGATAGTTTTCCTCAGGCATGAGTCCCCTAAATGATTACTCAAAACCAAGTGGTCAGCCCTAAAAATATACATATATAAGTAGCACTAAACAGACTCGGAATATTGCATTTATATATTCATTCAGGCACATGCACATACGTGCGTGTTTACACATATATGCACGTTTATGTTTCTAACAATAATGATTTAGGAAAAAGAGGTCCTAACATTTCCTTCAAATTGAAACCATCTTTTCTGATGGTGTCTTTTAAATTCCCTTCAGAAATGGCGAAGGGCATGGTAGGGCTTAAAGAGATGAGATTGATGACTACCTTAATTGGATTCATTGAACCTTCAACCAGCAACTGGTAAAAGTAGATACAGAGATCTGCAGCAAAACACTAGGCCGAGCTACCTGAGACCAGACCAAGAGAGGGAGGAGCGATAATATGAGCAAAGGTGTCAAGACCATGATGGTGATACCCACAGAAACAGCTGACCAGAGCTAGTGAGAGCTCACTGACTCTGGACTGATAGCAGGGGGAACCTGCATAGAACCAAACTAGGCTCAATGAATGTAGGGGACAGTTGTGAGGCTTGGACAGTCTGTAGGGCCACTGGCAGTGGGACCAGGATTTATCCCTGGTGCTTTAACTGGTGTCTAGGAGCACATTCTCCACAGAGGGATACCTTGCTCAGCCTAGATACAGGGGAGAGGGACTTGGTCTTGCCTAGAAATGAAGTGTCAGACTTTGTTGACTCCCTATGGGAAGCCTTACCATTCCTGAGGAGGGATTGGTGGTGGGTTGGGGAAGATGGAGGAAGCAGGAGGATGAGAGGGAGTAGAAATGGGGGTAGCTATGTAAAATGAGAAAAGTATTAAAATTAAAAAATGTATTAAAAAATTCTTAATAAGAACAAAGAAAAAAAAACAGATTTGACTGTCACTTCCTGCCAGCTCTCAACCAGCCCCCATAAGCTCCTCCAATTGCACTGATGGTAGGCATACTTTCAGCTCTACCTTTATCCAACTTTCCCATAATTCATCTGTGCCAAAGCTAATGCTGCACCATGGTCCTACCATGAAGTATCTCTTGGAGACTGAGTTGTTTCCCATAAACTTTTTTGTCTATAAATATATTACTAATCAACCCTTAAGTTGTAACCATCTAAAGCCCTAACATTCACTTGAGAATGTGTGTGTTTCTTTTCAGGGAGAGATTTCATTCACCTCTGTTTTATTCCCTTGGGTCTGGTGACCTCCATGCATGTCAGCCTTAGACTCTCCTTACATGTCACTGACTGGAGTCCCCGTCTCATGAAGGCTATGCTCCTTGTTCTTAATTTATGTCTTTCTTAGCAGCGCTTGCCCAGGACTTTCCTGACACAGGCTTTATGAAATGTGTATGTCTTAAGACATTATACATATTCAAACCAGACGAATACTTTGGGACGTGTGCAGAATTCTACTTGTGTTGGGGAGGTGGCTCAGCCAGTAAAGTGCTTGCCTGGAAAATACAGGAAGATCTGAGTTTAGATCTGATGTATACCAGTAAAGATCTGTGTGTGGTACCAGAATTCCATTGTGGGGAGTGAGAGTCAGGCAGATTCCTGGAGCTCTCTGGTCAGTGAACTTAACCGAGTTGGTTAGTTCCAGGTTAACTGAAAGATCCTATCTTACCATTCAGGGTGTAGAATGGTTAAAGAAAACACCAGAAGTCAACCTACAGCCCCCACATGCACATGCACACACATCTCTTAAGCACACGTGCACACACCAGCATAAAATCACATATGGAATTATTCCCGAGAAAATGCTTAAAAATATTGCTTCATGATTTGATCTTCTAATAGGGATTTTCAGAAATCTAATTAAGAGTATCTATTACCCAATATGCTTGTGACCAAAAGTGTTTCAATTTCCAGTCTAATTCCACAATAAATATATATATATATACACACACATATATTTACAGATGTGTTTTCCTCAAACAAAAATCCAAAATGCCACAAAATCTGAATTTCTTGAGCTCCAGTACAAGGTTCAAACTGTCTTGGATTCTGGAGCCCTGAGATTCAGGTATTCACAGTAGCACTGGGTCTGGTTGACCTGTACTATTCTCATCTTTCAGATTATTTTGTATTTGATCTTCTTTCCACCCCTTGGTTGCCCCCTTCATCTCTGGAAGCTCATAGAGCTTTGATTTAATCGTGTGTCCTAAAGTTTCAAGTTGATATACACTGAAAAGAGCTGAATTTTCACTAAGCCTTTCTCATGGAGTTTCCAGGATTTAATAAAATCAAATACACAGTCTTCTCTTTATTTTTATTTTATTTTTTTTTGGTTTTTCGAGACAGGGTTTCTCTGTGGTTTTGGAGCCTATCCTGGAACTAGCTCTTGTAGTCCAGGCTGGTCTCGAACTCACAGAGATCCGCCTGCCTCTGCCTCCCGAGTGCTGGGATTAAAAGCGTGCGCCACCACCGCCCGGCTCAGTCTTCTCTTTATGATGCAACTCAAAACTCCATCTCAAAGCCGAAAACTAAGCCAACAACAACAAAAAACGTGCAGTACTTTTCCATGTTTACTACTTTAACACAGAGCATTTTCTTTTTATGTAAATTAAACAGAATAGTTACTTAACTCAATTGTTAGGATATCTTATGTAGATATACTCTTTGAAGGCTTTCATTAATGAGGGAGAATCCAAAGGAAGATAATGAGGCTGCAGCATGAAGTTCTCTAGGCTTAACATATAGGCAAAAATCAGTATACCCAAATGCCGTGGCATAGAGAAAGACTCGGGTACCCATGCCTCCTCTACCTCATCCCTTCGTTGCAGCCCTGCCATTGCCATGCTTCAGAACACATGCTTTTTTTTTCTTTTCTTTCTTTCTTTTTTTTTTTTTTTTTTTTTTTAAAAAGCCTACTGGGCAAATAACCCACGTGATTTTCAATCCTTTGTATCACTGAGATTCTCAGCTTCCTCCCTGCTCTGGACCACTTCCTCCCCAGGAAGTGCCTTCTTTCTCAACCTAAGGTCTCTGCTTGCGCCATGCTTCTTATGCCTCATGGATCAGTCCAAACCCTTGTTCTGAGACACGAAAACCTGGAAACCCTAACAGAATCAAATCAAACCTGTTACCTGCTGAAGTCAGTACAGTGCTTGCTTCTGGGCAGGGATTATTTGAATGTTACTTGGTTTGACTACTAAGAGAAAAGTTATTTGGATGAGTTTCAGCTAATGTTGAGAACATTCAATAAGCGAGAGATGTCCTTCAGAATACTTCAGCTGTCTGTTGAAAACAATACTTCTTCATTTTTAATCATTCTACTTGAAGACAGGGTATATTTTATGAGAAGTGACTGACAGCCATATTTTAAAAGTAATGAATTTCTCTTTAGTTTGTTTTCTTTCTGTCAACAGCATCTGTACAACTCTCAGGTCTAAAAGCACAGAAAAATCCAAAGCATATATAATAACACCCTCTGTTATAAAGCATATGTAATAAGGTCTTCTATTATAGAGCATATATAACAATGTCTTTTATTATAAAGCTTTAAAACTCATACAGAATATATGATTAACATTTACAATACTGCAGGAAGAGATCAGACCTGTGATATTTGGATGCATGTTAGTACTTTGCCTATTTATATTTTATAGTCTGATATTTAGCAAATTTCCACAGATATTAACAGAGATAATAAAACAATCTTTGATTGCCAAAGTCAATACAATTCTAATTTTAAATGTGAAGATTGGTAATGAGGTTTAAATTATGGAAGAAAATCTCTTTCTAATGCTGTTCACTTGAGAAAAGATGAAGATAAAGCCTTCTCTCAGGGGATCTTTGTATAACTGATTCATTCCCTTTAAAGTTAAGCTACTTAACTAGCATACTTAACTGTATGCATTAACATCAGCCTCTTTCCATTTAATAATTTATGTAGTGTTCCTACTATATTTTATACATTTTATAGAATTCTTTTGAACCTTAAACTTTATGTCTAACTTTGATGCTCACCAATGAAATTGCTTACAGAACTCAAGGTTTTTCTTCTATGTACAGAATGATGAGTACAGTTCAAAGCAAAGAAAATGGAAGTCATATGAAATAAAAGGTTTCCTGGAAATAGTATGACATTAATTAAAATGTATTCTTGGTATTGCTCCCCAAAGTCATTTAATTATAAACCTGCAACAATATAAGTTAGCCCAGAATTCCATGATCCATTAAAGATTGTAAGATATTATTTCAAACAGCATTATCTATTATATATGGCCTAAAATAGACTAAAGCTGTATTTCCTAACACTGAAATATTAAACAGGAATATTTTATTCATGCATTCAAACCATTTTTCAAAACTCAATTTTTGTGCAATGCTGTAGTAATTCGATTAAGTCCAGTTTGTAAATAGTAAAAATGTTTATGGAGACTACCTTTGTACTTTATGGGTGTTTTGTCTGCATGTTTTGTTTTATGGATGTTTTGTCTGCATGTAGACTGTGCATCCTGTGTAGTTACCAGACCTGCCAGAAGAGGGCATTAAATTTTCTTTAACTGAAGTTACAAGTGGCTGCGAGTGGCCATCTGGGCATCCTTTGGAAGAAAAACCAGTGCTTTCAACCCTAAGTCACCAAGTGTCCAGTCACCAAGTAACTTCTTTTTTAATGCGACATGAAGAGTTTCTGCTCCAGTTCTATTTGGTGTTTTCACGGTAAGGGGCAATTATAAACACTAAAGGATATACTTTGATTAATTTATTAATCAAAATTATTAATGACAAATTATTTAAGCTTCACTACAGTCAAAGTACTAGACCAGATATAAAAGACTGTTTTATTCTTATACTTAACCAGCTCCTTCAGAATTGCTGAAGTTTTCAGAATATAAAGAACTAAACTAATTAATAAGCTTTAAGTTAAATGGATATAGAAATATTGAGTACAGATTGAATAATGTAAATAATCATAAATCTAATTACAAATGTCCGTGTTTTAAAAATTAATTTCCAATGTCAAGAGTTTGGTAGATTTTTAAGAGTTTATTGTTTAAGTCACTTGGACTCTTTCCTGTGTCAACATTATACTTCAAATGGAAAAATAATGTTTTGTCAGTACAAAATCTTAGAATAATGTTAATGATGATGATAATAATTTACTTACACGTTGGTCTAATTTTTGCTTATGAAATTGGAAGAAAAAGACACATGAAGGTGTGTTACCTCTGGATGGCATCTACCAAACAATCTGCTGATATAAAGTTGAGACTCTTGACACTCCTAGTCAGGCCCTGGTTGTATTTTTAATGAATGGTGAGTTCAAGAAGGTGGTTTTTTTGTTTTGTTTTGTTTTTGCCATAAAGGTAGACAAAATGGAGCCAAGATACAGCATCCTCTATAGAAGAAATAGTTTAAAGAATCAAAAGGTGAATGATTTTTCAGATACTAACATAGAACTATTTTTTAAGATATCCTAAGTCTGGTTAAACTTGGCAGCTTTGTTTACTCGCTATCACTAAGATGGCTGCTGACAAAATTAAACAACATTGGACTATAGGTGGAAGTCAGCTTAGCATGGTAGAACTAAACCCAACTAAAATAAAGGAACTAACACGGAGCAAGAAGACCTGTGTGCTAGACTTAGGAAAGGCTCATCTAGGAGGTCCCAGATATCATAGACACTATAAATTGTGCACTTAAAAGCTTCTGGGGAAAAAAAGAAAGAAGAAATAAAAACAAAAAGAAGAAGCACTGAGTCTTTACTCTGACCACAAGACATCAGGATGCAGGGTAAAAGCCTTGGACTCTAGTGCCTTTTACTGTGGGGCACACCGCCTTACCTGTGTGGGAGTGTCTTTCTACATACTTAATTTCCTCTAAGACTGAAGGCACAGAGCTGTCACAGTCCTAAATCTGCAGTGATCATGCATTCCAGAAAGGGCAAACTTTGTAGGACACACTGCCACTCAGCTAAGGTTAATTACTTGTGAGGGTGAGGCTGCATTCTGAAATAGAGAAAATATCAGCTCCTTAGAACAGGACTGATTGTCTAAGGGATGGCAAAGTAAAAACTTCTTTGGACCATCTTTCAGAACCGGAACAGAACAACGAGCAATCAGACCATACCATGACTGCTTCATATCTATTTTATCTAGATATCTATATTACCTAGCTATCTAGCTATCTGTCTGACTTCTTCGCACCCATCCATCCTCTGTTTAAATCTAAAACCCATCTCAGTACCCCAAACACACCCCTTTAATTTGTTCTTCTCTCCAGTGTGTCTACAGTAGATAAATATGCTTTTTATCAGCATCCATCTCTTTATCTGGAGTACTGGACATGAGAGGCCGAGATGAGCTATGCCTGGACTCTCTGCCAAAGCCTAGGGCTTTGCTTTAATCACTCTGTTTACAAGAAGCTCACACACATAGATTCTTTGGGATTCTGTGTAACAGTTAATTACCAGTCCCTAAGGTGACCAGCATCCCTTCCAATACCCAGAGAAGACACTGGTTTCTTAGGTAGAGATTTAAAGAAGAAGACTATAGGCTCAAAGTAGGAGGCATGATGAGAGCAGAAAGGCATGCAGCAAAGATGAAGCTTTAAGAAACTAAAAATTCTGAGATGCCAAAGTAATAAGGGTCTATTCACTGCATAAAGATTTCCGTGCTCTGCAAGCAGTCTTACATCCGTTGAGCTTATAACAAGAAATTATTACAAAAATTAAAAACACCAAGAAAGATGAAAAGAGTAAGACTAAAAAGAGAAAACAGCATTCAGGTAACATGGAACTTAATAGGTAAAGAGATCAAGGGAATTCCTACAATGATCATGGGGTAGATAAGACCCAGTCACAGCACACAACTGTTCGGAATCTCCAGCTTGCTGGGGTGGAGGGGGTAGGGGTGGGGGTATTTCAGAAAACCCACCACCGGTGACTCCTCCCTCAGAGATGCCCAGGATCACACCTACATAAGACCCTGCCCATAGATCTGCCACCTGGCCTCTCATGTTCCCTTTCTCCTGCCTTCCTGAGTGTCACCTGAGGGTGCTCTGCTTTGCATTGTCCTGTTTATTAAATCCAGATTTGTTTAATTTGGTTTGATTTAGCTTATTGCATCAGCCTCAGAGGAACCCAGCAGCCGGGGATCTGATACCTATCAACAGCAGAAGAACTAGGTGCATGAGAATGGTCTCCAAGCCATTCATGAGAATCTAAGCATGGAATTACACTGACAGCTCCCTCGTGTCTTCCATATAAATCATACTCTAAAATCAAAACAAATAGCTAGCCACATGGAACATAATACACATCTCTAATATAAAACAACTCACAAGCTGTCCTTCTAGCTGGTGTGTGCTAAGAAACACTGTGTTTCTATATGAGGCATTCTGGGATGTGATATTTGCATCAGCTTTTCTGATTTAGATACTACCTGAGTTGTGAATATATTCATGCCAGAGGTAATAACTTATGTATTGTTGTATAGCAGTTTCCTCCAAAAGTAAAATCTCACATCCTGGAACTAAATGCCTATAAACTCTATAACATAGAGTGTGAGAAGGGAGGGGAAATGATAGGATGTTCTAAGTGGTGTGTGTGTGTGTGTGTGTGTGTGTGTGTGTAGCATTCCTTCTTACAGGCAAGCTTTCTTAAATTCAGGAGGGCAACAACTCAAAATAGATTCAGGAAGTTCCTGAAACTGACCAGATTCACTAGGCCCCTCCCTCTCCATGAGTAGATAAAGCAATAACGAATGCAGAAAGTCACTCTGAAGTAATTCAAGACACACAGAAAATACCTCAGACAAGCTGAACAGCCTGGAAAAAAACCAAAGAACAGCAGAACTGCCTATCAGAGATAAATGACCAGATCAACTGCCTGGAAGAGGCTCAAACCAACTGATTCACTCGGAAAGGACACTCTTCAACCTGCTGAGCTGCCCGCAGGATGTGCAGCGTGCTCCAGGATCCCAGTTTTCATGAGCTGCCACCCATGCTGTGGTAGGCTTTGGTGACACAGCTGTCCTTAGGTCACATCTGCTCTTGTAAGTGACCTCTTGCCCGTATTCTGATAAGTAATCTAATAAACTATTCAGTTGATGGAACTGGACCTTTGGTAGTATCTACACTTCAGTCTGTCATCATCTCCTTAACTGAGGTGAGCAGTTATTTGTTCCTATCTGAGGAGTCAGAAACAGTGTCACACAACATGTTCATAGAATTTGCTAGGAAGTGACACACAAGAACAGTTCTATGCTATCAGAAATACTTTAGGGAGCCTCTACCCCCTTTTCCCTACCAAGAACAAATGACCACATGTTATTGTCAGGGTTCTTACTACTAAAACTAACTATGCTTGCTGCAGTCCCTGCTGGTGCCAGTCCACCTAGTCATGTCTATGGCCTGGCATATACCATACTGCACCTATCTATCGGTCTCCTGAGCGCCTGTGCACTCTAATCTTCCTCTCATCTACAATCAGTGCTAAGGAGTCCTGGCGTTAGAAAATACAGTATCAATCCTGCGTTCTATCTTTAAAACTCTCTTATAACATCTTGAGAGAACCATGGGATTCCTGTTGGAATCTGGCTCTCAGTTTCTAACTAGATTTTAAGCCCAAACCTTTAAGGCCTTTGGAAAATAGCCAATTAGGTTAGGAGCAGACTGCAAAAGTTAGGGTAAGAGAAATATTCTCCTACAACAATGTCCAGAATATCCAGTTATATGTTTACTTGGTCAGATGATTGTTATACTAATTACTAAAATATTATGAGAGCTTAAGTTTCTGTCACATAAAATACATCTGTGCATCCAAGCCTTACTTTTTTAGACATGAAACTATACCATCTTATCTTTATGGATTGGGGAAAAGTTGTACTATCTTATAAACTAAGAACAGAGCCTGTATAATACAACTTAGAAATCTCCTTCATCTGTTTTCTGGAAATGAAAGAATAGACCAAAAGGCTATTTCAGCCTTTTTTTCACCTTGTTTTCAGGTTTTGTTTTGTTTTGTTTGTTTGTTTTCGTTTTTTTTTTTTTTTTGAGTCAGGGTTTTCTGTGTATCTTTAGCTGTACTGAAACTCACATTGTAGCCCAGGCTGGCTTCAAATTTACAGCGATCTGCCTGCTTCTGCCTCCCAAGTGCTAGGATTAAAGGCGTGCGTCACCACGCCTGGCTTGTTTTCAGTTTTGTGCTTATACAATATGTGGCATGCGACAGTGATATGGATGTCCCTTTATCTTTCTTCAGGAGAAAGGGAATTTTTCTTAGATGTCAATCAGTTCACTGAGGACTTGAAAAAGTCAGACAGCTAAATCAAGGTAGAATATAGTAGGACTACACTTCCTTTAACAATGGAAACAAATTGAAAAATAATAAAGAGGGAATATTTAAAATAACCTCCCAAACATTTAGATTCACACCTTCTAAAACTCGGCAAATCTTACTATAAATACAAAGACAAAAAAAAATCAGCGAAGAGGAGGTGACCAAAGACATCTGGATACAGGAAACAGAAATGGAAGGAAGCTGTGCTGGCTGCATTCTCACGCCTCTGACATTTTCTGAGTGTCCACAGCGTGTGGTAGACATGAGTCAGAGAAGACCAATATGGATGAGAGTCCTGCTCTGAAAACTAATAAACATATTAATAAGCAAAGTCAAGGCCAGCGAGGCAGCAGCGATGAATTTCAGGCATAAAGGATATACCCTACCCTTCCTCTTTCCTGCATCTTTCCTGCCCACCCACACTGACATTGCCTCTGTCTCCTCTCCTGCACTAGATGGCTGGCCTGCTGCTTTTCTCTTTTCTGTATGTATCCTTTCCGAGTCATTATGCACAGAGAAGCTGGTCTTTAATGTCAAGAAGAACCCAGCTCATTAATATACAGAGCACAGACTCTTCCTCGCATTTCCTATCCACCCTCGATCAGCATGGTCACCATCATTGCTTCATTCTGTTTCCTCTATTCTTAAATACCTCACTGCTGTTCTTCCCGCCTGGGAAGAGTCACGTCTTTGCCATGACTGCAGTTGGTTCCTTGTCACTTTGTGCCTAAACTTAAACATTCTATCAACCCAACTACACATAAACTGAGTTTTAAGAATGGACAAACATCTACTCTAGTTGTACAACTAACCTATCAGAAAATAAGGTGAAGTTTGACTCTGTCCAGGTCTGCCTGGTGGCCCGTGACATCATAGTATAGCTATTAATATTCTATGAGATGTCACCTTAGGATACATTAAACATGAATCAGGTACTTCTAAGATATTATCAGTTAGTCCCATGGTTAGCTACAACATATTTCTTCTTCATTGCTAAGAATGACTGAAAACTAAGTATGGTGATGTAATATTCTGAAAACACCTCTTACATTCTAAGAGACTAAAACACTTGCTGGACCTCACAGTCAAAGTTAATTAGTACACCTTGAGGTCACCTAAGACCGCCACCCTACTGTGTACCCACTCATTCGTTACACCTGCCTTTAAGAAAACTGTGTAACAATCAACCTTACTAGCCTTGGATTTCCCATGTAATAAACATTTACATCCTAAACTAATACTTAGTTGTAATCTTAAATTATGTTCTCCTCCACGCCTGACCCAGAAAAATGCACGTGTCCTTGAAAGCAATCTTTTAAAATTAATGCCCACTGCAAAATTTGAATACGACATTGGATGTTGATTGATAAACAATGGCGTATATAATGCTGTTCATTATCTGTATCAATTGGAGTGACAATCTCTTGTAAAGCTCTGCTGAGGTATTCTATAAAGTATCGCTCATTCCTTCCACATTTGATGCTTTCTATACTGTTCAATATCTTAAAGTTGTCTTGATTTGCATTTCCCTGATCGCCAAGGAAGTTGAGCATGACCTTAGGTGTCTTTTGGCCATTTGAACTTCTTCTTTTGAGAGATCTCTGTTCAGCTCAGTGCCCCATTTTCTGATTGGGGTGATTAGCCTTTTACGGTCTAGTTTCTTGAGTTCTTTATATATTTTGGAGATCAGACCTTTGTCCGTTGCGGGGTTGGTGATGATTTTCTCCCAGTCAGTGGGTTGCCTTTCTGTCATAGCGACAGTGTCCTTTGCTTTACAGAAGCTTCTCAGTCTCAGGAGGTCCCATTTATTCAATGAGGCCCTTACTGTCTGTGCTGCTGGGGTTATACGTAGGAAGTGGTCTCCTGTGCCCACGTGTTGTAGAGTACTTCCCACTTTCTCTTCTATCAGGTTCAGTGTGTTCGGACTGATATTGAGGTCTTTAATCCACTTGGACTTGAGTTTTGTGCATGGTGATAGATATGGATCTATTTTCATTCTTCTACAGATTGACATCCAGTTTTGCCAGCACAAAGAAGAGAGCAATGTCCTTTGCACACACACACACACACAGTTGCACAGCAGACAGACACATACAATCATAGACACAGGGTCACACTCACAAGACTGTTGTAGAATATTATAACTAGGAAAAGATGTGTTACATCTGTTTATGCTGTGGAATATTACTTTAATTATGTGAAGGCATG
The DNA here is from genome assembly GCA_025134845.1 of Neodon shergylaensis. NCBI lineage: Eukaryota > Metazoa > Chordata > Mammalia > Rodentia > Cricetidae > Neodon > Neodon shergylaensis. The sequence goes on from JABTXL010000186.1 coordinate 5,029,166, forward strand.
TTATATTTGATAATGATGTCAAGATGTGTTACATTTGATTACGTTGCATTTGCTTAATCAAGTAAAGATGTGTTGCATTTCTTTCACCTTGCCTGTCTAAGGCACCTTATTGATCTAATAAAATGCTAAATGGCCACTAGCTAGGTAGGAGAAGGATAGGCAGGACTGGCAGGCAGAGAGAATAAGGAGGAGGAGAAATCTAGGCCAGAAAAAAAAACAAGAGAAGTATGAAGAGAACGAGGGACAAGAGAGGGACATACCCAGGGCTAGAAGCCAGGCAGCTTCCAGCCAGACACGGAGACAGCAGGAAAGGAAGATGTACAGGTAGAAAGGAAGGAAGGAAGGAAGGAAGGAAGGAAGGAAGGAAGGAAGGAAGGAAGGAAGGAA
>JABTXL010000186.1:5029562-5046041 GCA_025134845.1 Neodon shergylaensis
GAAGGAAGGAAGGAAGGAAGGAAGGAAGGAAGGAAGGAAGGAAGGAAAAAAAGAAAGAAGAAAGAAAGCCCCAAGGCAAAACATAGATAAAGAGAAACAGATTAAAACAAAAGCTAATATAAGGCTTTTCCTAAGTCTCTGTGTCATGATATGGGAGCTGGTCGGTGGTCCAAAAGAAAGCCTGCTACACAAGACAGCATTCAGGTGTTAGGTCTCAAAGCAGGACAAATGGCAGAGATGCCTATTAAGATACCAAAGCAGATGCCGGTTGCCAGGTTCTCCCAGCATCCCTCAGTCTCTACTTGTTACAGGGTCCTGGCTGGCAGAATCTAATCCCTACCCTAAACTTCTACAGCCTGGGTACTGCGTTGCCCTTCCCTGTATCATCCTGTCCCTTTGCCTTCCTGGCCCTTTTGCCCTTTTGACTTCCTGGTTTCCTTGTTTTCCCTCCCTTCTTCCCTCCCTGCTCTCGGCACATGGTTCAGCTCAGTCCACTGGTCATGCCCACTCTGGACTCTCCCAGATGTCTCTGCCTCTAACTATACTTTCCCTCATATTTTTAATAAACATTCTCCTCCACCACACCTAACAGCACTCATGTCCTCTTTTGTCCCTTTTCCTATTAATTAATAGGTTCAGATTTAGACTCATAAAACTAAATGAGGACAGAAGACATGGGGAACATGAAGAAGAATTCAAATCTGAGCTCACTCTTTGTTATATGACACCAAGAGTAGTGTTCTCTCTCTTTTCTTTCTTAATGTGACGCTAATGCATTATTGGTGACTTGGAGTTTATTATTAATGTGTTGAAATCAGCAAGTCAGCTGGCCATATTATCTTACCCATGTAATACTGACATTAAGGGTTTAAGGAAGGAGAACAGGCATGCGCTCTAGCCATTCTGACCTCTAGAATGACAACCTAAGGCAAGGAGAAGAGAGTGACAGTGAGGTGTTGAAAAGTGGCAGCTTCATCCGTTCAGCCTCGATGATTTTTGTAAAAAAAAAAATGAAGTGAAAAAAAATAACTATGAATGTCCAGAGCTACGATCATTCCAACAACAGGACTCTATTCCCACTTCTAAGGTCAGAGCTATTTTATTGCCAGCTCTGTTCTCAAACCAGCTGTCAACAGAACAAATGAAAAGTCTAAAGTAGAATATTCGCTGCAAGCTGATCCTCAGAATGTCAGTCCAGTGTGAAAGAGTGAATAAAAGCTGGCTATGGACGGCAGCAGGGAACACGGAAACAAGAAGGGATACATCCCAGCACCAAAAAGCAGCACCTACTCTTGGGATCTGAAGATCAGTGTGGAAGTTAACAAATTCTTTCTGGAGGAAACATGCCTAGAGGTCAAATTCCATCCTCGAAAGAGCCTTCAGTAACTGATTATATCCCTTAAGCTTCCTCTGAACAGGAAGAGGAGGGGAGCCTCAAAGAATTGAAAAAAAAAAAAAACGGGATCTGCACAGGAATCTAGAGGAGCAGGCTCCCAATTCTCTGCAAGAAGACATTAAAGCTGTGCACTGAAATAGACCTTATTAGTTTTCTATTCTTCTGGCACTTGGAGTTTCTTGAGAAGTGGAAATTGAATTATCTCATATTCACTTCTATATATTTTAATCTGTCTACTAAACTATAAATTCATCAAAATGAAGATGTTCTAGCAAGAGGTACTGCTCCCTCTCTCCCTGCCTTGGATGACCTGTCATGAGGACATGTATCTCAGGGAGGAACAGCTTGACGATGATGTGGGGACCCTGAAATTCTACCAGCACAGGAAGCATAGTCACAAACCCAAAAAGAAGTCCCCAGAAAGAAGGAACCAAGAAGTTCAACTCAAGGAATATTTTAACAACGAGGTACTATAATACAACTCCTGCACCTTAGGCTCAGGGATCACTGTGGAGAGAGAGAAGAGGAGATGGAAAGATTGTAAGAACCAAAGGAGCAAGGAGTTTCCTGTGAGATTGTGTCCCCTAGGAATGTCAGAAACTATACTCATTAAAGTCTCAACAACATGACTGTCCAGACATGGGATGGACAAGAACAACAGGAATAGTATGCCAACAAGGAGGTAGGTGGGAGTCCAGGAAGCTTCAACCCTACACTGAGAACTACCAACAACTAAGCCATGCTGAGAGTAGGAGAAATAGTCTTTCCCAGGGAAAGGCACACCAACTGACTATCTAATACCAAATAGTCAGCCCTGGAAAGATACATACAATTAACGTTATACATACCAAGCAAATTCTACTTATATATTTAGGAGTGAGTGTGTGTGTGTGTGTGTGTGTGTGTGTAGCAACACTTACTGAAAAAAGAGGCCATAAATTGAAAAAGAACAAGGATGGTTTGAAGATAGGAAAGGGAAGGGGGAAATTATGCAATTATAATTTAACCCCAAGTATAAAATAACTAATTAAAAAAAAACTAAACTTAAGGTTCACTATCCCATATCACACCTTCCTGGGAGATTTTGTTAGAGTTTGGATGTTAGATGTCCCTTTCTGTGGTGGATGCTTGAACTAAGACTATTCCAAGGTTGTGGTTGCAGTGTGGCCAGATATGAGTGAGCACTCACCAAGATCTCCATGATAATAATGCACACAGGCAGCCATGAAAGCAAGGGCACTGTGTCACTGGATACAGAGTCTAAGCAAGTGTCTCTTGAGCTTGTTTCCACTGTCCCCAAGACCAGCTGTGCTTCCTGCTTTTGTCCTAAGTGGCTACAGTGCTTTTAAAAGTCCACGTAGAACTGGCCAGACTGGTGTGATTTCTAAATTTCATGGTGAGGTGAATTTGGAGACAAGGCTGTGCTTCATCCAGACAGGAGACCTCACTCTCCCTGGGCTACATCACTGTTTCGCATGGTGCGGGCGGCTTCAGCTCCTTTGAAGCACTCTGTGTTGCTGAATAAGCACCGCAATCATGTTTGTCTACTTAGAACATATGCTACAATCACAAGGATGATAGTTTACGGGTGTCTGGGTCTACAGTAACAAAACAACACATTTTGGTGAGATTAAAAAAAAAACAAAAATGAATGCTTTAACTCAGATTTTCAAGATTCCTGTAACAGGAAAGTTTGTGTGAATTATACAAGGAAAAGAGATATACTAAGGAAAACGTGTTCCTATCACGTCTGGTCATGAATCTCCCATGTTTATTAGAGACTTTCTCTATGATGGACAATAAACGTTGACTTCTTCTTCCACTAGAACTGCATTGCTACAACCATGAAAAGCAGCAACGAAGTTCACATCGGAATATTGTTAGCTTAATGGTGGCACTGGTTGCCAGCCGAGGATTTTCATCCAGGGCTCATTTTCACACACGCTCGGTCCCTCTGAAATCCCCTAAGGAATCCTACACAATCTGACAGTTTCTAATTCATCTTTCTTTGCTTCTCTGCTCCTCATTCTGAGTTTTTGGGGCCCATGAGCAAGTAGTCAGGGAAGTAGACAGACTGCCTGTTAAGACCTGCAAGAGGAACACTTGGTTGAGGGACTGGAGACTGTGGGTCCCCCTAATGCTGAAGCCCATTTAATACCAGTCTTTAGCAGCTATGCAGTAGGACCGAACTCCAGCTGTTTGCTGAGATAGCCAGCCAAGGAACGCACCCTCTGCTTCCCTTTCTTCTTTATTCCCTGGGCCACTTTTCCCATTTCCCTCCTGATGCTTCGTGTCATGAATCTGAAACACCAACACCCAAGGGTGAGTTTTAAGGTCTGCTTTTAGAATAACCTGAACAAGTGGGTGAAATGTTCACAGGAAACGGGAAGTAATGGGAATACTCTGGTGGTTCCACTGTGAAGCCATTCTTTCGTGAGCCTGAGTGCTTTTCCTCACGACAATATGCAAGCAAGTTCTAGGACCACATGGGGTAGGTCTTAAAAACTTGGGATAAAGAGACATTATCAACTGTAACACCAAGAATGGTGCTTTTCACCTTGGCTATTATTGTGAGCACGTTATTTGGAAACAGGGCTCTTGTTTTTGTTGTTTTGTTTGTTTGTTTTTTTGTTTTTTGTTTTTGTTTTTGTTTTTTCCTATTCACCCTGCCTGTCAAGAACAAGAAGCCACGGCTATAGAAAACATTCTCCTCTTCCTCTCCTTCAGTTTTCTCTACATTTACCACTCTCTGGCTGTGCTTCTTTGGCCATGTTTGACTGCAGCATTTTTATTAAAATACCAGGAGTTCTTGTTAACAATAAACACAAGACTGGAAGAGATCCAGAAATATTTCATTTTAAAAATTAAATTAATTAAATGTGATTAACAAATATAAATGACTCATTCAGACAACAAGCTGGCTTGGCATCGCTCTAGATTAGGTTACAGTGCAAAGGCCTTGACAAGGAATGTGTTAGAAAATGTAAAAATTTGATGACTGCAACGATACTTGAGATGCACGTAACTGTATTGGTGGTTGAATATCCTCATCCCAAACACCCATCTGAAATGCTATGAAATCCACAACTCTTTGGGTACCAACTTCTCCCCAGTTGGAAAATTCTAGATATCACTAACCTATTGTAGTCAAAATAATTGCTACTATTACAAAAATAATTAATTGTAGGCTATGTCTAAGGTATGTATGGAAGATGAAGTTCATGTTCAGCTTTGGGTCCTACTCATTTAAGACGTATCATTGTATATATGAACATACCCAAAATTCACATGTGAGAAACAAAAACCCTTGGTCCCAAGCAATTAGACTAAGGGATACCAAATGTAGCATTCAGTCATCCTAGATTTGCATCCTTGGTTGACAGTCTACTCTCCCACCAGTTTTAAAAATCCAGCTCTGAGATTTCTGGATTGTAAGATTAAAAGGTAACTATGAGAGCCTGGAACCATATAATCAGGCTTCCCCATAAATCTCAGTGTGTGATGGGAAGAAGCTACTTAAGTTGGCTAGGGCCCCTGCTCCCTGTCTGGACAGTGTGTAGAAGAGGGGCTTGGAGCAAAACTCAGTGGTACTGCAAATGATTAGTGTGTGCAAGGCCCTGGCTTCAATTCCGAGTACCACAAAGGGTGGGGATGAAACAAACGAATCACGCTCTCTCGCCCTCTCGACAGGAAGCTTAAGCAGGCAGAGCCTGTCTATGAACACAAGTTAGAACACCGAGTTTACTGGAAGGCGGTAGAAGTGTTGTGTTTATTATGAGGTAATAAACACAAATGGAGCTGGGCTTCTGCCATTTCTGCGGATGCTTGTCAAGTTAATACGCACTCAAGCATCACATGGTAATCAGTGCACAGTAAGTGCTTTCTGTTAATCCTTGCATCACCACAGAATGTTTTCTAAAGACCTCACTCATCTCTTGAAAATAAGAAGGGAGAAGTTTGTCTTTCTGATGGAGGTGGAGAAACTGTGAAGTCAGCCAAAAGCTGCCCACCCAGTGTGGCCACGCATCCCCCGGCTCCTCTCAATAGGAAAAGGAAGAATAAAAAGAGATGAAGCGGTACAATACGAACGATTGAAATATACAACACAGGGGTTGGGGAAATGGCTCAGGGGCTGATGCAGAAACATGTGGACCTGAGCTCCTGTTCTCAGCATCCATATAATAAAACGCTGGCCACGGTGTCATTCCTTTGTATCCCTTGCACCGGAAGATGGAGACAGGAGGACTCTGGAGACTCACTGTTAGCCAGACCAGCTGAAACTCCAGGTTCGCCGAGAGATGCTGTTTCATCCAATAAGATGTGAGTGGACAACACAATCAAAAGTTGCTGTCTTTTAACAGCATTTGCATGGGCAAGTGTATCCCTCTACACACATGCACACACACACACACACACAAGACAAAGAATCTAAACGAGTTTCCCACAAAGGATTTTTTTTCTTCCATCAAATTTAAAGGTCAAATTTTGGGCTTGAGTAATTTTCTGTGTTTTCAGGAGGAAAAAAAAAACTCTTATCTTCCATTGTTGGAGATGTTCTGATGCTCTGTTGATATATGCATATCAAAATGTAGATTATAATTCTTTAGAAGAATCAGGTTGTTAACAAGTCCCCACAGAACATCCTTTTTTCTACTGTCTGTCTGTCCTCTTCCTCACAGGTCAACAATCACACAGAAGCATGCTGTGTCTTTTTGGCAGGAGCAGCTCATTTACTGATTTGATCAATAAAATCTCTAAAGTGAAAAATCATCAATACTATAACTAGGGCTTAGCATAAATCACACAGGGGTAGTTTTATATTTTGCTATATTTATATTTTGTTTGTCTGTACTGTGCTTTCCCCTTTGTTTTTGAGATATATGAAACTGTCCCTTGGTTTATGAGACAGAGTGCCACACCACCAACTCTAGTATGGCGGGAAAGCCAGTACTCTATCGCTCATGTTCTTTTTCCCTGTGAATAGATAAACATAGTCTACTCAGATACATGCTTGAAATTATTAAGTAATCAGATAATATTAGAAAACAAAGTTTTTCTCAAACTTAAACCATTTTGTTTAAAGTTGGAAGAAACAAGGAATCTTCTGTTCAAAAGAGTTAAAGATGAGAAAATATGGTCTAGGATAAAATAAAGCAACTGCTCATTTAAATTGATATTCAGACCAACACAGACATGCACAAATGCCAGCACTGAAAGACTGTTTCAAGAAGGGGATGTATTGCCTTTGTTGAGATGGGATAATCACGAGGCAAAGAGGGTGGAGATAAAGTGCCCCAAGAGAGAGAAGAAACAGAAAACAGCCTACCACTAAGACTGTATCTGCAAATGGAGCAAGCATGCTCAGTATTTCCCCATGTGGTTTCTCTGAACTTGTCCTGGGTGAGAAAGAAAATATTTCAAATTTAAAATTCACAAAGACTTCAGGATAAAGTTATAACTTCTAAAAAGAAATGTCAGCTTCTATATTTTATTAAACTTGTGCTCAAATGCTGAAGAGCAGTGTCGACTTTACTTCTCATTAAAGGTCAGAAACCATAGGGGGAAAGGAGTAAAATTTTAAGTTTATAATAATAAAATGTCCATGAGACTGAACCCTGAAATTAATAAAAAATTCAAAACAAGGGAGAATACAGTTAATATTTCTAACTAAACCCACAAAATTAGATTATTTAGCTACAATTCAAAAATTATTTTAAACTGGAAATAAAGTATGAAATATACTGAAGCATAAGAGTGATAAGAAAGAAGGACACATGCGCTCACACACAATCCATGTACATCCTGTCACACGTGCCCCAAACAGACACATAAATGTACACACACGAACACACATCTATACACATGCATACATCCATTCACATTCACACAGACGCACACAGATTACACAGCCACAAATACACACACACACACACACACGCACACATACATGCAGGCACATGTCCAAGCTCCCCACTCCATACACACACAGACACACACACACTGAGGTTAGAAAGGGTCAGAAAAAACACATAGTATGAGAGTCCCTGACTTATCACTGAGCACAAGCTGCACTGTGGTCCTCTCTGCACCATTTACAAGTTGCACAGGCTCTGAACAGGAATGTTAGAAGCACAGCTATAACCACCCATTCTATCATATTGTCTTCATGCCCAAATCTCTAGCTGCTGGATACAGACATCTTATTAGCATCTTTGAGAAGTTCAGTAGCTACTGTGCACCTAGTAGATATGGGCTATCTTCAATCATCATTACTTTCTTATCCCTGCTTTTCAGGATTAAGGCTCAAGTATGTTCTGTGGCTTATGGTACCTTTTATCATGGATAGCTGGTGGTCAATAAAGCAGACCAATGACAGTCATAAATCACAAGGAGTAGAAAGACGGTAATATCCCTTTGTCTGTATGAAAAGATGGAGGATTTACAAGGATGAACATTTAAAGATTGGAAACTAGTCAGTACAGTTTGCTCTAGGCACTGTCAGTGGAGGAAGACAGCATTTCATCCAGCAGTTAGAAGCACACTGGTGTGAGCTACAGACCATCAATTAGAAATGGCTCATTAAAAGAACAACAACAATAATAATAAGAAGAAGAAGAACAATTCTTTTGTTTTCTGTGCCATTAAACTTGTCAAGTTTAAGAAACAGATATTTAGAGAAACAGACTATATTGTGGTGAAAAAAATCACCTAGCATATTCATACAGGGCTGTCACTGCCTCTGCATTATTTGAAAGTTTGGTGCTTGCTTTGCTGTAATCCCATGCTACACCGCCAAGGAAGAAAGATGTGTCTCAGAATGACAGCAGATTAGAATAAATATGGATTAACCTCAGATATGAGGTACTGGATGGGCCTTCAGAGGGTCAATAAAGGCAAGAAAAATGAAAGTAACATTGGTAGAAGGGAATACCGGAATCGCTGGCAATGAGGTTTCAGTCTGAAAGCGGTGAAATTGTGACAGATTAGTATCAAGTTCATCAAGGACGTGGTTGTAATGCACTAGGACTCTGGATCCTAATGTTTGTTTGAGTTCATTTAAAAACTGTGTGGGGCTTACCTTGGTGGGAGGGCACATGAATGCCAAGGTACATATTGTGAATAGCCAATATGGTAGAAGTGATTTTCTCCTTCTGCTTGTACACAGGTTCCTGACCTCCAACCCTGTTACTAAGTTTGCTTAGCAAATGCCTCTACTTGTCAGGCCCACTAATCTTTATTACTGAAAATTATTTTAACCTTTACACTCTTCTCAAATTATTACTACTTAACTATATTAGGCAACTTTAAAGGATAATACCATTAGTCTCAAATAGAAACAGTTTGATTAAATTTTACTGTACATAATCATTAGTTCCACTCATTAACTTTAGTAAGTAGCTGGAAGGAAAACTTCTAGGATGTGGATTTCCAAGATGTGTATCTCAGAAAACATGTCTGTATTCTTTATCTAGCAGATGACTCTATGGAGACGTGGTGGAATCTTTACATTACTGTGAGTGCGTTTGATTTGTGTTTCCATTGGCCTATAGAGCCATACATGCCAAAGCAGTTGTTTTTTCTACTTAAAAATTTTTCATACAATATATTTTGAGCATGTATCCCCACCCCATTCTCTCAACCTCCCTCCCCTCCAAATTTTATGAACACCAAATTTTATGAACTCTCTCTCTCTCTCTCTCTCTCACACACACACACACACACAAAATATAAAATGAAAAACAAAATACCAAGTCAAAAAAATGAAACAAAACACACACACACACACACACACACACACAAAATAAAACAACAAAACCATACGAAGTCCTTCAACACTTAAGGATCTATATGTTAGAGGAAACAGGAAGATAGTAAGAGCCCAGGGTGATGGACGACTCCAAGGAAACTGTCTTCCAGACACAACAGGACAGATATACATATGAACTTACAGAGATTGTGGCAGGATGCATAGGTTCAAAACAGTTCTTAATAATGAATGAATCTGAATGAATCACACCAAAGGGTCTGCAACTTCAGTCCGCTTATCCCACAACACATAGATGCTTAAAATGGTAAATAGGGACCTTTTTGTCTTCCCTGCATCTCCAAACAAATTCTTCTCTTTTATATACTGGTCATAATAATCTCATTTATTAATGACCTTATACTGCATGATAATTCACAGCCCTGAAAGACAGGAATAAGCTTTTTCCCGTAATGCCTGGCAGTGTTACACAGCTGTGCTTGGCTATGTTCACCGTTCTGATGTTTCTCTACCCAGTTTACTATTGTGAACTCTCTATTATTCTTACACACAATTCATATATTCCTCCTCTTGTCCTTAGTTCTTGTTACTTTTTCTCTGTCTTTTGTTTTTATTTATTGCTCTCAAATATGTAGATTTAGACAGTCTGCCAGCCTTCCCTTCCCAGCTACTTTCCCCACCTTGGCTTTTTTCTCAGTTGATCTAATACTCATCCACTTTCCTTCCATTCTCAATCTCTGAATAATGTGAACTTTGCATAGAGGGTCTACCCAGCAGTACCAGAGATGGCTCAGCAGTTAAGAAAGAGGACTGGCTGGTCTTCTGAGGACTCAGATTTGATTCCCATCGCCCATATGGTAGCTAAACACACCTGTTAAAGTAGTTTCAGGGTATTTAACACACTCTTCTGGCCTCTGTGGGTATCATGATTGTAAGTGGTATATAGACATACATACAGGCAAACCCCTATATACATAAAATACAAAACAGAAATTAAAAATGAATACATCATAGGATACATAGAAAATCTTGAGATACATAGGAAAACTGAAATAATTTCTTAGATTGTCCCTGACATTGTGGTGGAATAAAGCTAGAAATGAACAAGGGACACATAGACTATGTACAAATTTGGAGAGTGAAAAATACTCATGAGCCATGGATCAGAGAAATTAAAACATACTGGAAAATTTCTAACATTGGGTAAAAACTAAAACGGTATTCCAAACTTTACAGGGTAAAATAAGAGTGGGGACAAGATGGAAGTTTATAGTTACATATTTCAGAAGTCAGAGCGCTTAAATAAATTTCTTAACAATATACCTTCTGAACTTAGGAAAACAAGAACAAACCAAAACCCAAATTAGACTATAGAAAGAAATAATCAACATTAGGGCAGAAATTAATGAACTGGAAAAATTAAACACAGTACAGGAATCAATGAGGAAAAAAACTTGAAAAGATAAACAAGGTCAACAATACTTAGTCAAATGATCAAAGGAATCAGAAAGCAAAAATTCACAAAGTAAGGACTCTAAAGAGAGGCATTATATCAGATCCAATAACACTAGAAAACCATTAGTATATATTTTAAAAACATATTTCATTAAATTGGAGAATTGCAAAGGAACAGTTTCTAGATGCACTGAAATTAAATTAACACAACACAAACAATTTAAGCAGACCTAAATGTAACAGGACTGAAGAATAAAAAAATGTTCACTGTTAAATTCAACCATGTCTATAAAGAAGAATTGACAACAATGTTACAAAAGCTATTTATTCTATAAAATAGAAGGGAGAAGAACAATACTAAACCCCTTCTACAATGCCAAAATTACTCTAGTACCAAATTCAGAATGAGGCACAACAGAAAAAAAAGAAAACAAAATTACATAACAAATGTCTTGATTAATGTTGATGCAAAGATAACCAATATCATACTTAGAAAAAGCACACAAGTACACATCAAAACTTCACCATAATCAAATCAGCTTCATTCCAGAGATTTATGGATGGTTCAGTGCATTCAAGTAAATGAATGACACATTACACAAATAAACCCAAAAACAGAACACAAGTGATCATTTCTCTGTAAACTACTAGAGGAAAATGTATAGAAATAGTTGAGGATATCTGCATAGGCAAGCATCCGGGAAGGGCACCAGTTGCTCAAAAAGGAATAGACAAATGGGACTCGGTGATGTCAAAAACTTACATACAGCAAAGGAAATTGACTTAGGTGCAGAGAGAACATACAATATTAGACAGAAACTTTGTGAGTTGCATATCTGTCTAATGTCTGGCACTAGCATAGACAATGAACAAAAACAAATTTAAAAACAATGAACAATCACTTCATTAAGTGGGAGACAAATAAACAGAAAGTCTCAAAAGGTAAAAGACAAATGGCCAGTATACAGGAAAAGAAGCTAACTTCACTAGCCATGGAAATACATTTCTGAAAATTATAACTGGAATGGTAGCCATCAAGAAAACAAAATGGCTCTTAAAAACGAGGACAGCAAAACCCTTGTGCATTACTGGGAGAAATGTAAGCTAGTCCATTCACCATAAACTTCAGCACAGAGGATTCTCTGAAACCTACAATGTGACCCAACTTCACCACTCCCTAAAACTCTAAGTCAATACATCACAAAGATACGTTATATCAATGTTTAAGGCATTGCACTGTGTACAATAGCTAGGCTATGGAACTATTCCAGATGTCCATCAACAGAGAAATGGATAAAGAAAATATCATTTATATATACAGTGGAATTTGTTTAGCCATAAGAATAATGAGATTATAATGCTTGCAAGAAAATGGATACAATAAGAGATTATCATATTAAGTGAATTAAGTGAGTCTCAGAAAGACAAATATAACATTATTTTCCCATTTGAGAGTCCTAAATTGTATATAAAATTGTACTTAAAATCAAATCTTTGGAGATTATATGAATGTAAACACAAACTTGTCTGGGAAACAAGGGGGATATGAGGGACCGTGGTCAAGAAAGGAATGTAGTGGCTACGGAGAAAGAATGTGCTGCAAAACCATTACAGGACTGCATGAAAATGCTCTGTGGGACTCTGTACAATAAATGAAGTTCAAAAAGATGTCAGCTTGAATTATACAAAAGAATCAGTGGCGTAATTACCACTTATATAAAACATATACTAACAATAACATACCAAACACAAAACTACCTCATGGTTCTGAGTGCTGGGTTTTTAACAATCATAACACATGCCCAGAGGACATTCCTCTGCATTCAAAAGTGACAAACCATGGAGCACTCTCTCCTGTCTTCCCTGTGAAGCACACCCTGCACAGACTTTTCAAGAACAAGCTGACAAGGATACGTACATGATGGTGTTGATGCCCGAGAGCTGCTGGAACATCTGTAAACCACATCCCACAACTAATGCCCGGCGAGTAGGGGCGTAACTCAGCATTCTGCAGATTACAGGTCCAGCTGTTTTTACAAAGAAAGAGAGAAAGACCCGGCCATTACTTTTAGATCTCATTGCAAATCTCTGTGAAATTAACACCATTGGGCATTTTGAAATGCAACTTTTATGGAAATTTGGGAACAAGGTCTTGTTTCTAAAACCAACAGTATTTTTTAATCATAATTTGGAAAAGCCACAGCAGAGAACTCTGATGACTGCATGTCATGGGTAATATTTAGACTCACAGAACTGAATCTGCCACACGTTATTTGTCCTTGAATTCTTTCTAGTTACAATGATTAATTATGCATTTTGTTTTTCTACTTTCTTGGCAATTAAAAAGGACTTAAAATGCATCCATATGGGACCATTTACAAGGTAACTGGCAAAAACAACCACATGAAAAAGCATTTATTACAAACAAATAGGAACAAAATTCTACCCGCTCTATTCTAGTGGCCACAAGGAATTTAGGCTTGATATCAATTCTGGTTATGGCTATACTGAGAATTATCAAAAGGAAATAAAAGAAATATAACATCTGTTGTGCATAAATATATGTATGGATGGAAATGTTTAAAACTGAGTTTCCCTGAAGAGGCATTCATTGATCATTCAGAAATACAAAACAGAGGGTAGTGAGATGCCCTACCTGGTAAGGGCACTTGTCACTAAACCTGATGACCTAAGCTCCACCATTGGGACCCACATGACAAAAGGAAAGAAATAATGCCTGCAAGTTGCTCTCTGACCTCCAGAGGCACACTATGCCATGCACAAATAGGCACATGTGTGTATGCGCACATGAACACATACAGACATGTACACACACGCTCACAGATAAATGTAATAAAATATAAATGGGATTTCTAACATCTTAGATCAGTTCTGCATAGCTGTGGTATCAAAATCACCGAGGCCTCTCATAAGGTAACTGGCCTGGGTCATGGCATAGCTTTACTCTCTAAAGAGTCTGCCACAGAGTGCCCTGGAAACACTAACGAGTGTTGTATATTGTATCCATGCTGGGCTAAGACATCTCTGCTGTGAGAGAAAATGGCTTGTCGCTCCCAAGATGCCAACCATTTAATTAAAGCACATTCCCCGAAGGTCTTCATCACCAGACCTCAAATAAGCCAAGGGAACTACAATCCATGTAAATCTCACTATTTCAGGAATCTTCTGAGAGTCACATATTTAGTTTGCAGAAATGATAAAGAATATGTGCAATGCCTCAATAATAAATGATAATATGAGTTGCTGAGCCAGAGTATTAATTAGAACTAAATGCTACGGGGCTAAGACTATTCTGACTCCTCAAGAGTATGATTAAAACCACAAAACTTGACCTACTGCAAACGTTTCTGTTTCTCAGTGTCAAGACATGACAAATCAGCCTAGAGGAGCAAGCAGTATAGACACTAAGAGCTCAATAAAAGGGTAACTCATTTAAAAAGTAGACTGAGCGTATGCCACACATAAAAATGACTTAGATTCACCCAGGCTACAGGACAATCAGCTGTATCAGAGGCGCTGTGTGAGACAAGGAAAGGTCAGGTATCTGGATGTGACAATGTTGGGAGACGCATCAATCACTCTCTGGAAGGAAGGTGCGCTTCTGAGCAAACATAAATATCTGTAAGTGAACTTCACAAAGAAGGGATGCACACAAGACTCTATAAACACCGACCTTTCTTCTACAGCCAAAACATTTGTGTAAAGTATCTCTTGCCCTGTGTATTAGGAGTAAATTCTAAATGGTAACCAACTCAAAGTCTACTTATCTTGGTTTCCATGGGTCAAAGACTATCTTTTCCTTGTTCAAGAAGTCTATAACAGTATTCAAAATGCTGTAGCTACTTCCACTATTTCATTGTATTATGAACTGATGGCCAGGTAAGGTCATAGGGAGAAAATTATAACAATTAGGACCAAAGTTTGCTATGCCTTAATATGAAGGGATGGGCTAGCATGTGTTGTAGAATATTACTTTAACTATGTAAGGATGTGTTACTTTTGTTTATGCGGCATTTGTTTAACGATGTAAAGATGTGTTGCTCTACCTGCCTAAGGCACCTGATTGATCAAATAAAAAGCAGAATGGACTATAGGCAGCAATAGAGGAATAGGCAGGGCTGGCAGGCAGAGAGAATAACTAGGAAGAGGAATCTAGGCTCAGAAGAAGACAATGAGAGGAGAGAACAGGGAGAAAAGGAAGGACTCGCCCGGGGCCAGGCAGCCAACAGTCAGCCACTGGCAGAGTAGAACATACAGAATGAAAGAAAGGTAAAACGCCCTGAGGCAAAACACAGATGAAGAGAAAATAGATTAATTTAAGTTATAAGAGCTAGTGGGACAAGAATAAGATAAAGCCAAGCATTAATGATTTGAGAGCTGCTACAAGTATGTATTACTTTTCTAGGTCTTTAAAAAAATCTTTGAAGACTAGCTATGATGGGAAATCTGAACATAAATTATTCAACTATTGTATTTAAAAATAGGTTAAAATTCTGGGGGAGGGAGCTGCGTATTCACTTACAATGGGTATTTTATTTGGCCTTGTTAAAGTGAACTACATCGAAATTTATTTCCACAAAATAAGTAATATACCAGTTTTACATCCAATTTTAAAAAATCTAAATTATCTAATTTTTTCCTGTATTCTTTAAACAATAAGCAATGCTAATTCCTTTATTCTACTAGATATTTTTCATTAATGTTTTGATCAGAGCAGTTACACATATGATCATGTGTAAACAAGTTTAAGAATTTCCTTTTGTTAAAGTCATAAACCTAGTTTTCCAGGGAAGCAGAATGGGCTGGATAAATCAAAACCATCATTAATCTTTATATCAAGAAGGTAAAAGGTAGTAAAATAAAAGACAAAAAAAAACCCTTAAGTGTACTTATTGTCTAACTGTTTCTCAGGAAAATTCAGAATGCCAACTCCTATTTCACTGTATAATTATTTTGCTTTTATAATTAAATACAATTTGCATATTCAAGAAGTTCACGTTTGTTTCAGACATTTGTGTCTTGAAATGCAGAGATCCCCACACAAACGCTAAAGCTCATGACCAGCTAACTTTAAACAAATTGGCAGTCATGAAGAGGCTGAGGAATCAGTGTGCTTTGCTCTGTTCTTCCATTTCAAACATCTCAGACTACGTGCTGCCTAACTCTTGTCTGACGTAACAGGTTTAACATGGGCTCAACGGCATCCAGAAAAGAGTCCTTTCCTATGGATGGGTGCACCGGTGGGATGTCAGCCTGCTGACTGCTATGTGAGAACACACAAGGACCCCAGTTGTAGCACATAAACCCTCAGCTTTTGACTGGCATTAGCAGCTGAGATGGAATTAGGGTTCATCAGCTTTAGTTCTCCACATGAAAGCACTACAGAGCCAGGCAAAATCCACAAGAAAGAGGTTGCCATGCAACATCCTACAACAAGGATCAACACTGTATAATATCTGGCAAAAGATAAAAATCGTAAGTTACAGAAGACAAGTAATTTCAGTGTCTGATGAATATCAATTCATCAGGAGAACATACCAAACCTAAATAGTATCAAAATGTATGAAATAATGGCCGACACATCTACTAGGAAGAACAGAATAAACTCAGTTACTCTCCAGTTTAGAAACAGGCAAGAAATCAGTGGGAAGCAGAAGACATCGGGAATTCTATCAACAAACTGTTTGCTATGGAGGGTCACTTTGGGAAATGGGAATTTTGTTTAAAATTTATTTTAATTTTTATTTATGTGTATGTGCATCTGCCTGTGTGAGTGTATACTGTCTGTGGGGTTATATACCATGTGTGTGGATGCATACCATGTGTGGGGGTGTATACCATG
>JABTXL010000186.1:5046051-5174561 GCA_025134845.1 Neodon shergylaensis
CCATGTGTGTGGATGCATACCATGTGTGGGGGTGTATACCATGTGTGGGGGTGTATACCATGAGTGGGGGTGTATACCATGTGTGTGGGTATATACCATGTGTGTAGGTGCATACCATGTGTGGGGGTATATACCATGTGTGGGGGTGCATACCATATGTGGGGTTGTATATCATGTGTGTGGGTGTATACCATGTGTGAGAGTGCCCACCATCAAGAATGTCAAATCCCCTGAATTGCAGATAGTTATGATCTGCCCAACTTGGGGGCTGTAGATCTCAGGAAGTCCATATATCCAGAAGTGAGCTCAAACTGGATATAAGGAGGATTTTTAGCAGTTAGATAAAAGTCAGCATTCCTTAGGAAATGTGTCCACCAAAAGGCAGCATTTACCTTGCCTCTGGTATAAGGGACATATGGGTCTCTATCTCTCTATTGATATATACTTGTGGCACCTATCAGCATACCTAAGCTCATGCTGGCCTCCAGGCTCTCTCAGTCCCAACTCACAAATACTTGCTATGCATTTCAAAGTTCCCACAGTAGCCGCCTGGCCCTTATCACCTCAGATTCCCACTCTCTTTACCCACTGTGCACCCACGACCACTAGTCTATATTTCTGCTATCTACACTGCCCTCCCCACTCCCTCTCAGATAGTTCTGGCCATGTTTGATATGGTTTGTTTTGTTTTCATTTTTGGGTTTTTTCCCCTCTCTGCTCTCTGGATGTTTCCAGACGTTTCTGGATATTTTCACTCTCTTATGCACAATAAATCTTTCCCCCCTAATGGGGCAGACATATCAACAGTTTCTTTACGAAGTCCTTGTGCATATAGGTGCAGCTCTCCAAATGCTGAATTGTGAACGAGAAAAGGGCTGTACACAGTCTTCAGTAAAAACAAAACAGCTATGCTTTAATGTCTTCAAACACATCTCCAAAACTACACTCAATTAATTTAAACGTACTCAACTTGGAAATTACCCAGAAAATGTTCTTTGACTATAATGCCTTTCAGAAATCAACCAAAAGGCATCTAGAGCGGAAATTCTTGGGTGATTTTACTAACCAAGGAACAATGTAAAGAATGTGAAAGTCTATGAAAACATACCGTGTAATGTTTGTGGAATGGAGCTAAAAACCTTAGCTACCCTCTTAAGAAACAAACAAACAAAAAACGACAAAGGAAACACAGGCTGAAAATAATAGCAAACTGCACAAAATAGCAAAGAGGAAGACAGCTGAACTGAACCAGTGAAACCAGAATCTGGTCTCTGGAAAAGATCAATAGATCTAGAAATTTTAAACCAGACTGTGGAGGCCAAATGAGGATCCCTTTGAAATGATCCTCATTCTGAGCTCTGCCCTCATGGCCAAAGAGTCCATGCAAGTTGCTTCAAGTTGAGATTATACTGGATTACCTGGTCTGTCTTCAGTGGGGCCTAACAGGAAGTACAATGCTCAAGACAGGGAAAATGACAGGGACTCAAGTGGCTTAGACATAGGCTATGAAACATTGGATGACATCAAAGTGGGAAAATCAAGGAACAGGCTGCCTCCGAGAGCCTGTGGAGAGAGCCTAAGGATGCCTTTATTTCAGTTCAATCACACTGACTTTCAACTTGTTCCCAATAGCACTTGAGGACAACAAGTGCACACTTTTACTTCTAAAAATAACTTTTGAAGTGTGTGTATGTATACATGTTTGTGTGTATGGATAGATATGCATGCCATTGATGTGGGATTCTCCTCTGTATACCATTGGTTAATAAAGAGGCTGCTTTAGGCCTCTAGCAGGGCAGAATAGAGCAAGGTGAGAATTCCAAGCAGAGATAGAGGAAAAAATTAGGCAGACAGACTCCATGTAGCCACCGTAGAAGGAGACAGGCGCTCAGGAACTTTATCAGTAAACCACGAGCCTCATGGTAAAATACAATATAATGGGAATGGGTTAATTTAAGATATAAGAGCTAGTTAGAAATATGCTTAAGATATTGGTCAAACAGTATTACAATTAATATAGTTTCTGTGTAGTTATTTTGGGTCTGGGCAGCTGGAAAGGAAAGAAGAGCCTCTGCCAACATGCCATTGCATATATGAGGAGGTCAGGGGAACTGTTGGCAGGAGTTGGTTCCCTCTTTCTGTCATGTGGTTTTGGAGACTGAACTCAAGTTGTCAGACTCAAGCTGGGAGTCAGGCCTTTACCTAGTGAGCCATCTCGTGAGCTCAAAATATCAACTTTTGTAGTCTGCATATAACAGACTTTCCTACTTGTCCCACGGTGTGAACCCTGTTCCCTTAGAATTTGTTTACTCCCTTGCGAGGAAAATCTCTACCCACCCCAAGAATGCCATGGGCAAAATGTTTCCTCCCCTTTCCTAAGTAATGAAGTTTCATGAGCTCAAGGGCATTATGCAAACAGCTCCCATATTGCCTTGGGATCTTCTGTATCCTGTATATTCACTGATAGTGATAAATATTCTATATTTTTCATTTTTCCCTGTCCCTGTTTTGAACCCTGAGCTGCCTTGGAATAAAAGCACTCACTCAGGAACAGCATCATCTAGAGGGCCCTGATCCTGAATCTCCGGCTTGACTTCAATTCCTTGACACCAGTTACTGGAGGGTTGTAATAGACTTTTTTAGTTACTGACTTTGGGGAATTTGTTACAGAAGCCATTGGAGACTAATACACAGAAAAAAATGAGAGAAGACACAAATTACCAGTGTCAGGAATAAAAGAACTAAACTCAAAATAATAACAGAATAAGACAGTTATATATGATATATTATTCATTTTATATTCTTATACATATAAATTATATTATTATACAATATGCATCACAATATGTAATAAAATTATTAAAATTTTATTATAATGATAAAATTATTAGAAATAATTTTATGCCATCAAATATATCATCTTAAAGCAATAGACATATACTACAAAATATAAAACCTTTAAAGTTCAGAGAGGGTTTGAGTAGTCGGACCTAAAAGTTATAAGAAATAATTTATTAAAACTTTTGGAGGGCTAGAAGTTGGTTCAGTGGTTAAGAATATTTGCTGCTCTTCCACAGAACTGAGTATAGTTCCCATAATCATACCAAGCATATCTATGGGATCCAACATCCTCTTCTGGCTTCTATAGGCTATCACACACGGCATATACTCACATAGACATAGAAGCACACCAGAGACACATAATATACACATAGACATAAAAATTCATGCAAACACACAATACACATACACACATAATCACATGAATATACACATATGAACACACACACACACACATATATATATATATATACATATACACACATTTATACTTGCACACATACAAACACACACACACACAAACACACAGCCTTACTCTTAGTCCAAGTTGACTTGTGTCACTTATTGGGAAAGGTTGTCAAAAAGCATCACAGAAAGGATTTAGGAGTTAAAGGAATTTCAATCTCTTGATTGTTCAGCTAGTTTGATGGTATTTTCCATATGCTGAAACTTGCCAATTTACTTGCTTTAAATGTGTTCTACTTATTGTATATAATTTATACTTCAATAGAGTTGGTTTCAAAAAATACTGAAAACTTCACCAACAGAAAAGATTTGGGGTACAAGGAAGACCAACACAGTGGTATGGATGGTGACATTCCAAGGCTACAATCCCCTTAACCAGCAGCAAGGGTACTGCCCCAGCAGCACTGACCAGCCCATGCAGGGATACAGAGGAAGAATCCCTTCGAGATGCATGGCCCTTACATCTCCAATATTTTGCCCACCACTGCATTCCTCCCTGTTTATTCTATTTACTTGAAGACTTTGTTGCGTACTAAAGAAAAGAGAAAATGGACATTTTATGACTAACACATTACAAGAACTGAGGAGGAGAAGGTTCCCCACCACAGACACTTTTCAGACTAAATTCTTTGTTGTAATGTAGGTGCCTCTGTGGGGAAAGCACAGTTGAATTGAGAGCAAGATAATCATAGTTCACTTGAAACATTAGTTTCCTCATCATCAATTTAGGAGCCTGTGATTTGACATCAATCATATCCAGTGAGTTTCCCCCAACAACACGGTCAGTTCAGAACGGCAACTTGGCAAAGCCATTCTCATTCTGCCAGCTGTTGTCAAGAAAGGAGGACCAGGCCCTACAATGAGCATTTCACAGTCTTTCCTCCATTCCCCTTGGGAGTCAAGAAAGGTATCCTGACATGTAGGTATCCATCAGCACATTGCAGAGGCCAGAAGAATTAGTGATGCTTATTAAGCACCAGGGATATTAAGTCCGACACCATCCTGACAGCCTCACATGTCTGTGTCTTTTCATGCCTGCCCAGTCACGTTATCATCAGAAGCATCCCACTCAGAAACGCTGCACAGATGCAGTGACAGACACGAGGGAAGCTGAACACAAAGTGGGCAAGCAGTCAAGAGGCCAACGTCACACAGACTTTCCCTGACCTTACCCTGACTTTATTTTGTACCTGCTCAGGAGACGGGTTTTTGAAAGAAGCTCCTAATTCCTTGAATAGTCATGTCTGTTTTGGCAACACGTTTGAGACTTTACCCAACCCAGACCATGGCCCAGAAGCATAACCCAAACAATTGTGATCTATCAAAACAAATGTTACTAGGTTCCCCTGACCTACATCTGCCAATGATGCCAATTTTTTTGTTTGTTTTTTTTGTCTTTATAACTTCTGTACACCTGAGCTTCAGTGCCAAGTATTCTCTTGGGAAAGAGCCTAATCTCAGTTGCTAGCTAATAAAGGACTCTAATTTGGGCTTATAAAGTATGGCCGTCTATATCTTCCTTGCCTGGATTATAATAGTAGTTCTCCCAAGTTCACAACAAACAGTTTCTCGGCCTGTACCCTTCTCCAGGCTCAGCCTGACACTGCCACACTGTTGGCACAGCATCTGCTCATGAGTCAATCGACTCTAACCTGCTGAGCTTTCTGGATAACATGTCCACTACAATGTTTCATAGGGGCACAGTGCCCACCCAACCTACTGTTTCAATCTATTTTCACATCACAGCCCTCTATC
Source organism: Neodon shergylaensis (assembly GCA_025134845.1). NCBI lineage: Eukaryota > Metazoa > Chordata > Mammalia > Rodentia > Cricetidae > Neodon > Neodon shergylaensis. Next base: position 5,051,113 of record JABTXL010000186.1, read on the forward strand.
AGGCAGTCGTCTGTCAACTGTTGTGCAATCTGTGTCACCAAAACAAACCACGTTTTTCTAACTTCACCTTAAAAATGTTTATTCTGCCTGGGACTCTGTCCCAATTCCAGATGGCTGGTCATTTCTGTTTCTTCGCTCCTTGATAACTTCGTTTGTGGGTTCTGTTCCTTATCCCTCATCCATATTGGATTTTATTGGGTGTTCGGTTCAGATTTTGTCCTTGTTTCATCATTTTACTCTTCCCTGAACTTAGTGCAGGATCAGACCAGGTACATAGACAACAGTCAATAACTATTTGCTCACTGACTAGGAAGAAGCAAGAAAGGGAGAGGAAAACTGCTCCAGGGAGATAGTACCACTGAGAACCTGTGGATGGAGAGATCCGAGTGCATCCCAAGCTACCAGATGATGCTGTGATCAATTACAGGCTCCGTTGTCTTGAGCGCACCCGTGCTGTTCTCCTCTTCCACGGGAGCAGATGATATTTGTCATTACAAGCTGTTACCTGGCACATTTTCTATTTGGAATAATAGACTGCTGCTATTGATAAATCCAACCCATGTGGTGCCATTCCTTCACAGTCTGGCATTGATGCCAATACATTTTGAAATCCTGCAAAGCCATTGATTTGCCAAGGTGCTGTAATGGGTCCGCTGTCTATAAGTGCATGCTTATAGGCAGATCACTATAAATTAGGACCCCAAAGCAATCTCTGTGTTAATCTACACATTATTAGTCGAGGTTGCTAAAGTAAATACTTTTTTTTCCCACCTATAAGAACAGATAATGAGCCGGGCGATGGTGGCGCACGCCTTTAATCCCAGCACTCGGGAGGCAGAGGCAGGCGGATCTCTGTGAGTTTGAGACCAGCCTGGTCTACAGAGCTAGTTCCAGGACAGGCTCCAAAGCCACAGAGAAACCCTGTCTCGAAAAAAAAACAAAAAAACAAAAAAACAAAAAAAAAAAAGAACAGATAATGACAGGGCTTACTACTACTGAAATACTATTTTCCAGAACGCTTGTTTTATTATTACCAAGAATTCTTTCTATACTTTAAAATACTTTCTTAGTCAAGAGACCTAAACAAATGACAAGGGCATAAATTTATTCTCTACCCCAGTAATTTTCACATGTTAAACTTCAAATATTCTTAACAGCAATGTATGATTGGTATGTTATTGAGGAAAAAGGGTATATTAAGAAAGCCATTCTGGAGCAAAGAAAGCATCATTTTTTTTAATGAGTCATTTTAAAATCCTCGTATTCTGCTAATATTCTGACACTATTTTCCCAAACTATCATTCTTAGTAATAAAAGTTTTTTTAACCTGTCTATTTTTTTAAAAAAAATAATATTACATGCTAGGAAGTAAAGCAACACTTGACTTACACTTGGTAACAGCATACAACCTGCAGTGTTGAACAGTGCATCTTTTACAGTAAGGGAGAAGGAGGGCTGAATTTACTCAGGTATTCAGTATCCATGCAATAGGCACATCTTCTTGGAACTCCATGTACCTCCCAGGTGCTGACTTCTGTTTCATCAACGGTAAAGTACGTATGACATATACAGCACCCTCACTCAAACCCTAGAAAGACTAAACATCTTTAGTGAATTCACTGGCGAGGGTTAACTGGTGCAGTGGTCTACACATATAATCCTCAAATTCAGGAATCCAGGACAGGATAACCATGAGTTTGAGGACAACCTGGATTACACAGAAGATCCCATGCCAAAACTAAAACAAGATGGACTGCAATAACAACAAAAATGCATGTTTCTCTTCTCTGTCAGCAAATAACCAACCTTCACTTTTAGAATTCCATAAAAATAAAGCAAATACTTTCATGAGTATGAGTAACAAGCACAGTATAAGGCTGTGGGGATCAAGACCTGCTCTCAAAATAAAATTAAAAAAATTTAGGGGCCAGGGACATAGCTTATTGGTAAAGTACTTGCCTAGCATGCATGATGCCATAAGTTCAATTCCAGGAACTGTTTAAAACACAGGAAAATAAAAATAACATTTATTTACTTAACATATTTAATGTAATACCCCTACACAAAATTTTAATAAAGAATAAAATAAAAATAGATAAATCAATAAGATTTGTGATAGATCCTATAAAGAATCAGTTTACCTAGTTCCCTGAAACACAGTTCAGACAGCGTTCATGTAAGAACCATTACATCCCCTGCCTTCTTTTATGTAACATAATTGCCCTCCAAAATAATCAAGTATTTCTACATCTCTATATAAAGAAGATATTATGAAATATGTATGCTATGCTTCTATACATAACTGTTTTAGTTTTAAAAACTCCATATTCACATTGGGATTTTATTTGGACATTTGAAGGATGTTTCCTTTTATTTAAGATTAAATCACTTAACAAATAAACACTACTGAGGATTTTAACTTGCAAATGCAACAACTGTGATCCCCCCCCATACTGAGATTTACATAAGACGGTTACCATAAATAAAGCAACAAGATGTCCTATTATCTTGTGGTGGGGTGGAATACATAAAAGAAATTGCAACTGTCCCACTTAATTCCAGATATAACAATGCCACAAAAGCATGAGGTGCCCTGAAATACAACATCTTAAAGACTGTTGTTTTCTGTCCACACAGTTCTCAGAAAAATCATAATTATTCTGAAAATACTCAGGAACAGATATAAAAATGAGCCAAATACATGAAACTATAAATGTATCCTCCAGTTCAAAAGCAGGTCTTTTCCTGCCCCAATTTTTTTTCTAACTCTTCTGTTACCTCCAACACAAAGAAGAACAGAAAGAAAAGAGCACAGGGGAGAAGGAGGGTGAAAGAGAGGCCATGGATTCAGGGGAAGAAGCACAGTGCTGTGGTAGAGGTTTCCCTGCATGGGCGAGGCTCTGGGCTCACCTCCAGCCCTACAAAACAGCAATAACCAACATGGCCTCCCATTATGCTGTGATTTCCTCCCAAAGGAAACGGTCTATTGTGGAGGGAGTATGGCAGCTCCCAAAACTCAGGAAATCAGTGAAAGATGCTAACACAACTTAGAAAGTGGCCTGGCTGGCCTGATGGCATCTGGTAGAGAAACTTACTGCCAAATAGCAATCCTGGGTGACCTCAATTCAATCACTGGGCTCCACATAGTAGAAGCAGTGAACTGACTGAGACGCCTACGAGTTGTCCTGTGATATCTACTTCATTCTTCAGTATGTGTGTACCCCCACACATGCATCCACACCCATGCACACAAACACACATGGAAAATAAACAAATAAATAAATAAACAAAAAATAAATACCAAACAACCTTATAAGGTGCAGGATGCTCCTGAAGGCTACAGGATTCACAAAGCTCCTCTAAGGTATCCAAGTCGTGACTGCTACAGAGTACCAAACCGCCAATCTCCTCAGGTCCATGAATCCAGATTTTGGGAATCAGCACTTGTACCAGGGTGGGATTTTTGGTGATGAAGCTGTCTTGCCTCTGAGTTACCCATGATTCCATACATAAATTCTTTTACATACTCGTACAAATAACTCCAATACATTTACCACACTAAGATTTGGGTGGAAGCATTACTTTGGTCTTACTGGTGCCATAACTAAGATGAATAGACATTTCTTTCATGCCCTCCTCAGGAAAGTTCACACAACTACTTCTCAAAATGTATCAGTGTTAGCCATTTAACACAAAGTTAGAAAGATCGTCACTGAAAGGGATCACGCTAAACTCTCCATACTCTGGGAGGCAGTAGAGCGTTATGTCATGGAAAACAAGAGTTGATTCTATTTATGGATTTGGGGGTATTCTCTTAGCTCTTCCTTAAAAATCACAACACTGGAAATAAAGAAGGTAATGAAGCAGGAGAAGGATCTTGGAAGTCAATAAGAGAAAAGAGCTGTAGTGAAAACTCCAAGTAGCTGATAAACCAGCCTGCCCCATCTTAGGCTGGAAGCCATCTTCTTGCAAAGACAAAACCAGATTCATTGCTGTTTTTGATGGGGCTATGTCCCACCTATAACCTTAACTACAAATGGTTCTTAACTACCTGATTCAGGAAATTGTAACCATGCCTTTGCTTCAAAAGGTTATTATGATCACCTTTTTCTTACTACCTTGTCATGATCACCTTGCAAACATGTGTTTGTTTTAGGGGTTTGTTATGACCAACTTGTTATTCTTATGCTCTGCTTCTATAACCTAGCCTATGTGCCTGCCAAATCCCCTATTTCAAAAACCCCTATCCCTGAACTATAAAACCCCTTATCTTACTTATATCCAATACTGATCTCTTGATCAGGAAGAGGTAACACATGTATCTGAATAAAAGAGATCGCTTAATTAATTGATTGCTTTAATCATTTTGGCCATGATGATTTGATTCAGTGGTCTTTCTCCTTGCTTCTGTGGGATTAACATAGGTCATATCTATTACAGTAAAAACAGATCTAAGGATTAAAAGAAAAGCTAGGGATAAAATCATGAAGCAAATAACATCAGGAATGAAAAGCGGAGAAACTTGGAGTGGGTATTAGACAGCCAAGCAGACTAGACAAGAGGAAGGACAAAGTTCTGGGCTAACAACAGCAGGTCACCTACTTCCCCAGAGTACACTGTTGTCCTTCTATATATTCTTTCTTCCAATACATCTGCCTCCTATATATTCCTTCTTCTAATACATCTGCCTTCTATATATTCTTTCTTCTAATACATCTGCCTCCTGTATATTCTTTCTTCTAATACATCTGCCTCCTTTCTTTCTGCTAACACATTTGCCTTCTATATATTCTTTCTTCCAATACAACTGCCTCCTATATATTCTTTCTTCTAATACATCTAACTACATTTCCCCTTTTTCATCTAAAATAAAACAAGAAGGCTATAACTCATATAATAAAAACTGTATGCAATAAGTACAATAATTATATACAATATATACAGGCAATAAATACATCAACAATGTCTAGTTCATTTGCATTTGATAAATTCAGAGAATTTATTTGTCATTATCAATCCTATCTTGGTGACGCCAAAGTCTTGTACCTATTTTACTTTCTACCCTAACTTGCTTTCTGCATTTGGTAAACAAGTAAAACTATAAATATAATTATCTAGTCTTCAACTCTTTCAGAGATCCAAAAAGGCAATAATAATATTAACTGAGTAAACAGAAAGTATGAGCAAGCAATTTCCAAAAATTTGAGAAATGATAGAAATAGCTGGCTTCCTTAACAGTCACCCAAAGTTCTTCTGCAATGTTAGGGCATCAATCTTTGGCCCAGAAACCTGGAATATCTGACAGACTCTTCTATGAAGCAGGGTTTTTGAAGGACTATCCTACCATGTCTGTATAAGGTTTGGCAATCACTCTCTTTTGTGTCCTGCTTGTCCTAATGGGACAATGACAGATGACCACTGTCAGCAGTCAAGGCAAGGGCACTTTCTTGCCCAGTGGCTTATTTTTTCCACAAAGAAAGCAAACTCCATGTGGAGTTTCTTCAGTTCCCATCATCTTCTCTGAAGTTGATTGGTGCTGCCAGGAGCAGACATGTCTCATTGTCATTAAAAAGAAGAAGAAGAAAGAACCAATGTTCTTAAAACATATTAAATGCCATATTCTGTAGATCTCTGAAAAGTTTGAAGAAGAAAGAACCAATGTTCTTAAAACATACTAAATGCCATATTTTGTAGATCTCTGAAAAGTTTGAAGATAACTGTCTATTTAAAATATATCTGACCTTGAAAACATAATTCACTTTAATATGATTACAAGCTCAATTGTAATAGGTAACTAATTACTAACCTGAATTTTCTTATTATCCTAACCAGTTGGTAATAATATCTTACAAGGACTAAAAATTTGCATTACATTCTTAAATGAGCTATATAGGTACAATACCTTGAAGAATATTAGAAACTTATGTATAGTACGTTTTAACAAAAATAACCTCAAATTTTGTATCAGTATATAAAAGTTCTATACAATATACAAAAGTCCGATCCAATGTAAAGCATTTAAAACTAGTAGTTGTTTTTAAAAGTAGCTCCAATAATGTACCCTTTTATCTTATCATATCTATATTCTCCCTTTTTTCTATATATATATATATATATATATATATTAATATTAATAAATAAAGCTTGCCTGAAGGTCAGTGCAAAGCAGCCACAATAGTCAGTCATACAGGCCAGGAAGAGGTTGCACACACCTTTAATTCCAGCAGTCAAACTAGTTAGCTATAGAGGCTTGGTGGGGGTGACACAGGCCTTTAATCCCAGCACTAGAGAGGAGTATAAAGAGGGATGAGACAGGAACTCACTCTCTTTCAGTCCAAAGATTTCGAAGAGGTAAGAGCTCTCTAGTGATTGGCTGCTGTTACTTTTCTCATCTTCAGGTTGAACCCCAATGTCTGTCATGGGTTTTTATTATTCATGCTACAGGACAGCAGATGATCATGTCTCTGGTTGGTCCCAGGGGGGCATGCAAAGAAAGTGTGGGCCTGCCATCTGCTCAGTCCATAACAGGCCAAATTAACCCATCAAGATTCTCTCTCTCTTTCCTTTATTCAATCTGGCTAATGGTGGTCAATTTTATTAATCTTTTCAAAGAGCCAATTCTTTGTTTCACTAATTCGCTGTATTTTTAAATTTCTGTTTCATTAAAATTCAGCACTGTCTCTTATTATTTCTATCTATTCATTTTGTTGTTGTTTTGTTTTTCAAGACAGGGTTTTTTCTGTAGCTTTGAAGCCTGGAACTAGCTCTTGTAGACCATGCTGGTCTCGAACTCACAGAGATGCGCTTGCCTCTGCCTCTCTAGTGCTGGGATTAAAGGCGTGCGCTACCACCGCCTGATTTTATTCATTCTTTTTTTGGGTTCTTTGTTCTTACTTTTCCAAGGCCTTTATGTAAAATACTAAGTGATTACTAAGACATCCTTCAAGTTTTAAACGTGGGCACTAGGTGCTACAAGCTTTCCTCTGTGATTGCCTTTATTAAGTCCCATCGACTGTGAGATACTGTGTTTTCACGAGAACTCAGTTCTAATGCACAACCTGTAAAGGCTTAGAGAGTGACCTAGAGGGGGCACGAAAGAATGAAGGAAGGACAGACACACACAGGAAAGTGGGATCAGGTGGGTCATAGTGCTGATGGAGATGTGGCACGAGTAACCTGGGAACTCAGTATATTTATTCGATATAGCACTACGGAGAAGGATATAGATGCAGATGTAGATGATTTCTGTAGGGAAGCAGTCTTCATATCGTAGTCATCTGAGACGATAAAGCTGCCCCTGATAGTTTACGCATACAGTGTCAATATGTGTGCTTAGACCAGGGGAAGGCTTCGGCATTCCCGTGTGTCTCAGGCATTGGGGTCCTTTACCTGGCTCTGATCATTTCAAAAGCACACACACATTCACTTAGGACTCATTTGCTCCCCACATTCGAAGAATATTTTTAATTCCTAATTCCTTCTTGTTTTCTCTTCTGACTCAATTTCCATTCACTGGTGTGCTGTTTAGCTTCTATGACTTTGCATACTTTCTACTATTTCCGTCGTTCTTGGTATTCATCTCCATTCCTTTATGGTCAGACAGGGTGAATTTACATTTTCTTAAATTTGTTGAGACTTGCTTTTTCCTAATATGTGAACAGTCTTGGAAAAGTTTCCATGGGTTGATTACATGAAAAGTGTATTCTTCCGTATTTGAGGGTAGGAGTGTTCTATAGATGTCTGTTAGGTCCATTTGATTTGTGATACTATTAAACCCCAGAGTATCGCTAATTAATTTTTATCTGGATAACATGTTTTTGGTGAAAGTAAAGAATTGAGTTGACCCACTATCGCTGTTGTGGCTGATATGTTCATTTCTTTTAGTTTTGGTGTTTATTAAATTGAAAATAGGTTTTTAAATACAATATATTCTGATTACAGTTTCCCCTCTCCCAACTCCTCCAACATCTTCCCCACCTCCCCTCCCAGCTGAATTCACATCCTTTTTGGCTCTCATTAGAAAACTAACAGGCACCTAAAGAACAACAAGATAAAAAACAAACAAATCAAAAAAGGGCAGAAAAAAATAACAAGCACAAGAAAAAGAATCAAAGATAATGCATAGGAAACCTACTAAGAAAAAATTAATTTCAAAAATAAATTTTGACAAATTCTTACTTAAAGAGCTAAAGACAGACATTAGTGAGGCTCCAAGATTTGTAAAAATCAAGGTCTAGGATTACTCAAGGCATTGCAAAGTGAGAAATTTCAGTGACTTTTTTCACTATAAAGGCAATGCTCAGAGTTCTTAGTCAAGGAAAGTCATTTCTTCCAGCTTCATACCAAATGATTTTAAAAGTACATAATATGTATCCTTGTATCTGAGCAGTTCATCACAGAGCAAATAAATACTACTTTGTACAAGGAAAGCCAACATTCTCACAAAACAATCAGTATTGTTCATTTTAAGGCAAATGGGATAACCCTTCCATGCCCAGATTAACACTAACCGTGGACACAAATTGATCGGCTAGAAGAGCATGCCATCGTAAGCAGCAGGGCTTGCGTATTCAGAATGAGGGTCTTCAAATCCCCTTTTCCTTCTGTATGCATCTACACATACATACATGCCTACACATATAAATATGAGCGGCATATACATTTCTGTACCTATGATGCACATGCAGATAGGGTGGAGTTATAATGATCACCAGCACAGAATCCTTTACACATCAGAGCCCTATCCGCCTTACCTGGATGAGGAAAACAAAACATCTCTGAAATCACAATACAGTTCTTCCAAACTGTTACAAAGCTGTGCCTTCTTTAAAGGCATATTTCAACTCATACATACAAGCCCATATATTTAAATGCTCAAACTAAACACAAATCAAGCTGATAAAACCTCTGTGGAGAACACACACCCATGTCCAGCATTCCTATTGATTACCCCTCAAGCGTTCCCACTAAATCCACTTTGATGGCACAGCACAGCCTAGCTTATAAACTTCTTCTTTCTGTCTACAGCAAAGAGTAAGAATTCCAGAAACTCTTCTTCCAGATACCATTACATTACACGTCTATGGGCATCTAGCCTTATTTCCTTTGCATTTTCTTTTTGTTAGGCAGTTTAAATCTCCCAGGCATGGCATGAAACATAATTTCACTTGGTTTGATTTGTTTAGTGCTTATAGATAAATATGGCTCTCTAGGGATGCAGTCAGTATTTTAAAAGTTACATATGGCAGTTTTATTTTTGGGCATGTCTGCAGTTACCATATGGCCAATGGGAATCTGTGAAGGGAGTCGGGATGTGTCTATTTAAAATACTGGCTAAAATTGGAATTTCCCCTCAGAAATGCTTTGATATGGCTACTTTTTCTCAATGTCAAATCCTATTTTGTCTTGGAAAAACTCAACATGTCCACTGTAAGATATAATGAAATAAATTTTAAATATTTTCATTGAGTAATACTCTGAAATGGATGTCTGTGCATGCATGAGCTATGTATAACAGCTATCTATTATCAGAGCTGTATAAATTATTCACTTTCATATTCTATTTGTTTACTTGCATGTACTATAATTGAGTCTAGCTCTTAATTCAATTTCTTATGATCAATTGACTACACAGTTTACAAAGAAGAGAAGCAGTGATTCTCTACGCACCTCTCATCTGTCCTCTAAAGTCTCTTACAACACCGGGAGTCTACGCCTTTTGACTTAAACTCTTAGTGACACATACATTAAAAACATATGGATTCTTATCCAACACAGACACGATGTGGCTGCTACGTGGGAACGTAAACAGGTTCTGTCTGAATGAAGCATTGCTATTCTAAATTATTCCCACCCATTATTCATCATGTTACTATAAATGTTTTAGGAAAGTAGTAATGAACAATTTTCTAGCACTTCCCCAAGAAGCACTCACTATTCATAAACATTCTATTTAGACCATTGGTAAAAAGCCCATTAAATTTATTATTGAATGTTCATTTTGTTTTTCAATGAAAAGAGGGAAGGAACTGAGAAAAAAAATTTTGAGGGAGTTGAATAGTGTTACAAAGTCCAAAGAATTGTAAAGTATTACAAAGAGCAAGGAATCAAAATTCGTTCTAATTAAACAAAGCATTTATTATGCCCAAGGTGTATTAGTCAGCGTTATCTAGAGGAACAAAATTTACAGAATCTCTCTCTCTCTCTCTCTCTCTCTCCAGAATAAATCTATCTTTATCTATATGTCTGTATGCCTGCCTGTCTGATAGATCATATGTATAGACATAGATAGAGGTAGATCTAGATAGATACAGATACAAATATTGATAAAATATTGAAAGGGGATTTAGCAGAGAAAGTCATTGCTGACTTAATTGATTTCCTCAATCAAAGGCAGAAAAGGCAGTATTTCAGGGAGTGGGGATGGAAGTACATCTTTTGCTGAGGGTAGATAGATTACTTCCTCAAGAGAGATAAACCCTTGAGAATCTGGGTTCAAATTTCTTAGCTTCAATAGGTTTCCCAGCACTTCTTCATCCCAAAGATCTCATTCTATAAAGAATCAGTTTTTTACCACTTAGTGTCTTTACTTAACCATCTATACCTTCTGATGCTGGGACTTGACTTTTCTTAGTAATTGAGCAAGTCTCATAATGAGAATTTCTGTTTGGTTTTCCTGAGACCTGTGGCTCAATTCCATGGCACACTCAGAAACCTTTAGACTGTTCATGAATATCTGGAACTGGAAATTTTTACCACTAAGTTCATTGTTCACACCTTCACTATATTCTGAGATGGTAGAAGCTTGTTAATCTTATTGTGAAGTATATTCTTTTCCTTTATCAACTTACCCAAAGATGCTAGGAGCAACCAACCAGCATTATCAATTTCCTTAATTTTCTATGAATTGCAAAAGTTTTATATACAAAGTCACAATTAGTGAATCAGGATAATCAAATAAATGTGTTTCCTTAAGATTGTAAAATAGTTTGCACTGTGGGCTTCAGTTACTATAGGTGTTGGCAAACTGGAAAGCCTATTCTAGAGACTTAAAAAATTCATCCTTATGCTTCTGTTTCTCTAAAACTACCTTTGGTAACAAAACCTCTATTAATTTATTAATTGGAGTTCTCTAGAAGAACAAAACTTAAGGAATATAACATATATACATCTCTATCTATCTACCTACCGATAGATAGATATATAGATAGGTAGGTAGGTAGGTAGATAGATGATAGATAGATAGATAGATAGATAGATAGATAGATAGATAGATAGATACTATGTATGGGGATTTATCAGAATGGTTTGCAGATTGTTTTCCAGCTAGTCCAACAATAGCTGTCTACCAAAGGAAGGTTCAAGAATTCAGTATTTGTTCAGCTAAATGTCTCAGCTGGTCTTCCAGATATGCCAAGATCCCTAGGAAGTAGGCTCTAATGCCAGTGAAGAAATGGACTTGCCAGTGGGAATGAGAGTAGGCAGGCAAAGAGAGAATGAAAGCTTCCTTTCCATGTTATTTGTGTAGGCTGCCAGCAGGTATAGTCAGATGAAAGGTGGATCTTCCCACCTCAAAAGATATGGGCTAAAAGTCAGTCTTCCCACTTCAAATAATCTAAGAAAAATCACCCATTGCTATATTAAGCCACTTGGATTTTAGCTAATTACAGATGTGGTCAAGGTCACAACCAAGTATAGCTATCACACAAGGCATCTCATTGACCTCAGAATCTTCATTCCTAATCATGGTATCTAGACCTCAAGAGTCATGGTTTAAATGGATTCCTAGCCACAAAGGAAGACAGGAATATCTTAACTACTTTAGAAGCTATATTATGCAAATCCTTTAACATTTCTTGTTCTTCAATTGTACCATGTGGTCCAGAAAAGGGAGTGGTTCTTTCCTCTTGAAGTCTCGGGGACAGGGTCCAGCAGACTTCCCACCTCCTCTGCTAGGATCATGCTTACTTCACACTTGCACTGCAATGTACAAACTGTGCTGTCCAAAGTAATCCTCTAATCCATTGACCAGACAAAGCCCCACTCCCTACACTGCGCACTCTGCCTCTGCTCATACCTGTCAGGTAAGCCTACCCAGCAAGCTGAGTTTTATTTGTTTTCTTGTTTATCTACTTTAGTAAAAGGCCAGGTACCCTAGGATCCTGTATTCGATATCTCATTTCTACAATGGTCCATAACTTGCCTATTTTCTGGAATAATTTTCTACTGGGAAAAGTACAACTCTTTTTTGCCTCAGTCATAATTCCATGCCATTCTATGGGATCTCCTCCAGGAGCAGAGAGTGGAAATAGCACACACTGTGGAACTGGATGTCTCTCTCTCTTTTTTTTTTCTTTTTGGAACTCTGGCAAATCACCCCATCACCCATCACCCCATCTGAGTTACATTTCTACTGCCATGATAAGTCACCAAGACCAGGCAACTTATATGTCTATGTGGGTTTATAGTTTCAGAGAGTTACAATCTATGACTATCATGGCAAGGAACATGGCAGCAGGCAGACATGGTGCTGGAGCAGTAGCTGAGAGCTTATATCTTGATCCACAAGCAAGAGGCAGAACTAACTGGGGATGTCATGGGACTTTCTGAAACCTGAGTGCCTGCCCCCAGCGACATCTCTTCCAACAAAGCCATATTTCCTCATCCTACCCAAACAGTTCCATCAACTGGGGACCAAGTACTCAAATATCTGAGCCTATGGAGGCCATTCTCATTTAAACATCACACCCTCTAAGAGTCTATTCTCATTCAAACCATGATTAACAACATCATTATCTTCACCACTGACAGCACAGCCCTCAGTTAATAGTGTAAGTCACAAGCCATGCTGGCTTCTATACACAAGTACTACTATCATTATACTATACACAAAATATACAGAGAACAAATCACTTTGTTGGGAATCTAACTCCAAAGCTTTTCCTCAACCACTACACTCTAGTGTAATCCCAGTTCAGTAGCACATGCAAAGCCCACAAGTTACTAACAACAGAAGACACAAGGCCTTGCCTTCCCTCATCCTTGTCCTAAGTAACTACAAAACTCAGTGAACTATGAGTAGCACCATTCCAAAGCAGGTGGGCCTAGACTGTATAAGTCCAACACCAAAATTCCAACACAATTCTTCACAGAAATTAAAAAGAATACTCTTACTTTTCATATGAAAATACAAAAAGAACCCCAGGATACTCAAAACAATCCTGAACAACAAAAGAATTTTTGGAGGTATGATAATTGCTGGTTTTAAGCTATACTACAGAGTTTTAGTGATAAATACAGCACAATATTGAACAAAAAGAGACATGCTAATCAATTTAATAGAATTGAGTTCATGTATGCTCAGCCCTGATTTTTGAGAAAGGGGCCAGAAGTACACACTAGAGAAAAGGTACCTTTAACAAATAGTGCTATTTGCGGTGAACAGAATAGCTATACATATAGACTGAAATTGATCCTTCTCTTAGAACATACACAACACTCAATTTCAAATGGATTAAGGAATTTGACACAAATCTGATACCCTAAAATTGACAGAGGAGAAAGTTTAGAATACAATGAAAACTTCTAGGCACAGAGAGGGACTTTCCAAAGGGAACCCTGGTAGCACAGACACTAAGACCAGCAACTGACAAATGAAGCATATGCAACTAAACAGCAGCAATGCAACAAAGAATGCCATCACCCAGGGAAACAGCAGCTGCAGAGGAGGAAAAAACCGCAGCAACCACATATCAGGCAGAGGGTTAGTACCTCGAACATATAAAACCTAGAAATTCAAACATCAAGAGAATAAACAACAAAATTAAAAAAGAAGAAGGAAAAGAAAAACACAGATAAGCCAGGCGGTGGTGACACACACTTTTAAACTTAGCACTCAAGAGGCTGAGGCAGGTGGATCAGTGAGTTCAAGGCCAGCCTGGTCTACAGAGCTACAGTGAAGCCTTGTCTTGAAAAAGAATCAAACAAACACCAAACCTAACCAAAACAAAGCAAAAACAAAAAAAAAAAAACACGAATAAACAGAATTCTCAAAAGATTAACATAATTTTTTTAAATGTTCAACATCCATAGGCATCACAGAAATGCAAATTAAGATCTCATCTTATCCCATTCACAATAGCCATGATGAAGAAAAATAAAGGAGGACAGAGGCTGGCATGGATACAGCGAAAAGGAGAATGCTTAGCCGCCTTTGATGGGAATACAAACCGGTGCAACCTCCATGGAAATCAGCATAGAAGTTCCTCGAGAAGCTGGAAATAGATCTACCATATGATTCAGCTACATCACTCCTGGGCATGCACCCAAAGTCTCTATAACTTACTACAGAGATATCTACTCAACCATTTTCACTGTTGCTCTACACACAATAGTCAGGGACTAGTAAGAGCCCAGATGCCCATAAGTTGATGAGTGGGTAATGAAAATGAGGTTCGTTTACACACACATATGTGGATGTTAGCTCTTTAGCTTTTTCATGTATGTGTATCATTTCAAACACTTAGAGGTTAGTAGAGGCCATGGAGGAGGAAGGTCTTTCAAGGAAGGTGAGATGAAGTGCAGACATATAAAGGAATAATGGGGTATAACATAACAGGAAATCTTAAGTGTGGTTGTGGGTGGGAGGGCAGGAGAGAGAACAGAATAGGAAGGAGGGATGACTACCACTGAAGGGCATTTGAAAAAGCCATATGGAAACCTAACTACTGTAGAAGCTCCTTAAATTTTATTCATATACATATATTAAAGTTTTAAATGTAGTTATACTATAATAGATGGATAATACTCCAGCTGGACACTAAACATTGTCCAATTAAAAGAAAACCTCAGTACAACAAATGGGTTACCTCTTTTTGAACTGTGGGTTAATAGGGATTCCAAAGGCTATAACCACTGTTCCTTGATACCCTCCAAAAATTCACAGTAAAACCAAACTGTTAAAGATATCACTTATTCAAGTTAGAGACATGGAGGAATCAATTGGATACTGAACTAACTGGAAGCTTCATTCCTACTGATTATTTTTCAGAGTCCTGCAAGGTACATCGACATATTATCAGAAAAATAGACATCAGTCTCACCCAGATGTGAGCCCTGGGAGATGCAGTAAAGACCCATCCAGAAAGACATGATCACTGATGTAAAAGTGGCGCATATGTTAAGGAAATAATCAACTATGTTTTTATTGAACTTAAGGCTTGCTGCACAAGATGAGACTCATATCTGGCATGAACCAATAAGGGCAAAAACCAGTGGCTAGATGGGTGTCATAGGCTGTGTGGGAAGCATACTTACTAAATGGACACAGAATTAGAATGAATCTTTGCTGTGTGTTTTTAAACCACTTATGAGTGAATACACGTGATAATTATCTTTCTGTGTCTGGGTTACCTCACTAAAAATGATGTTTTCTAGCTCCATCCATTTTCCTGCAAAATTCAAGATATCATTTTTTTTCTGCTGTGTTGTACTCCATTGTGTAAATGTACCACATTTTCCTTATCCATTCTTTGGTCCAAAGATATTTAGGTTGTTTCCAGGTTCTAGCTATGAAAACCAGCCTGCAAATCACAATCCCAGAGAACCTAGACAACAATGAGGTCCCTAAGAGAGACATATATAGATCTAATCTACATGGGAAGTAGAAAAACACAAGATCTCCTGAATAAATTGGGAGCATGGAGACCTTGGGGGGGATTGAAGAGGAAGGGACAGGCAGGGAGGGGAGCAGAGAAAAATGTAGAACTCAATAAAAATCGATAAAAACAATTCCAGAAGTAAAAAATTCATGCTTCAAATTAAAAAAAAAAGAATGAATCCTAATGACGCAGTGCTACACCCATAGACCAGTGGACCTCAACCCTCACCAGAGAAGTGTATTCTTGGAATTGATGGTGATTAACACATGTGTCAGATGTGGTTGATAATATCAAGCAAAGAGAGTTTTCTGAACATAAGAAGACACAACTCTCTGCAGTTGTGATAGCATAGACAAGACCCATGCAATCTCAAGCCAAACAAAATTCTTGCGTCAAGGGGAGGTGGAGGACATGAAGCCCAACCCCAGAAGACCTATTGGCATTAGATAGCTTCTAGGAGAGGTAGATAAGTTTTCTTTAATGCTGTGATAGCTATCATACTACAGGATGGACCCCCAAACCAAAACTCCAGAAGCCATTGGCCAACACAAATTAGACTTGATGGTAGTGGGTATGTGGAGAGGAGAGAAAGAGGAAATAGGTGGTGGTGGATCATGGAGAAGTTGTGAGAGAGGGGGACGGATATGACCAACACACATGGGATAAAATTCTCAAAGAATTAAGAATGCATTATTGTTTTTAAAAAGGAAGCTGAATGTGAGTCTAGCAGCCAGCTAGATAAGCAGCATTCCTCCATTGCTTCTGCTTCAAGCCTTAAATTTCTGGTTTTAGCTTTCCCCTGATGGTGGGCTGTGACATGAAATAAACCCTTCCCTCCCCAGGTTTCTTATGGCCACACTGTTCATCACAGCAGCAAGGAAGCAAACTAGGGCAGAACTAAATGCCCAGCAATGCTTATTTTACCATGATTTTGAGTTGCAAACACAGGTCAAGCCCGGTTGTTACATTTGAATGCTGGCTAGTTATATGTGCTCGAAGCAAAGGGTGCTTCCTCCTGAGCTAAGGTTACAAGCACAATAACTCTTGCTTTAACTGTGACACACCTTCAGAAATGTGAGTCAGAGAAAAAAAAGCCCTGCTGTCAGAATGTCAACTCTACTCAGGAGTTCATCTTTGTCTTCTAACAGGGCTGAATGCAGGGCTTAAAATCGCGGCTTTGTTAAAGAATCACCACAGACACTGCTTACGACAGCACTGAACTAGTTCAGGGACTCATCTGTCCCCAGGGAAACGCATCTGAGAAGAGGAGGGGAGGAAGCAGTTTCAGTTCTTCACCTACTGCCATCTCTCCAGTTTTTAACAAATATGATTTGGGATCGCCATCAGGGATCTACGTGAACTGGTAGATTCAGAGAAATCAGGCCAAGTCCTGGTTTTCATGAGCCTACACAGTTGTTAGATGCCACTTATCAGGGATTTACATGACTGGTAGATTCAGAGAAATCAGACAAAGTCTCGGTCTTTCATGAGCCTACACGGTTGTTAGATGCCGCTTATCAAGGCAGAGGATGACAAGCATCACCCTGGGGAAAAGTTCATCATCGAGAGCTAAGCACCACATTCTAGCTCAGGCACACCACATGAAGCCCATCTACCGAATCCATGACTCACTGAGGCCAGTCATAATTTGCCAGAAAAAGTTACTGAGTCTTGTTAACCCATAATGGTTCTAAACTTTAATAAGAAAGCTATCTGGTATTTTATGTAAGAGCTTCCCACTGTGTACTTTTTACCTACCAAATCCAGAACTTGTATCTTTCAGGGCACTTAACTAGTATCTTAATGTTTTCGGGCCTTCGTGCTAGGAAATAAAATCCACTCATAGAGAAACTCAGTAGTTGTCTTTCTAGCCCGAGCACTGAAACCACATGGAATGTGCCATGTTTTCCTAAATATTAAATTGGCCTCCTCTTTGTTTTATTCTTGCCCATTGAGACAGGACCTTATTATGTTGCTTTGACTGGTCTGTGATGAACTATATAACTTAGGTGGGCCTTGAGACCATGGAAATCCTCTTGTCTCAACCTCCTAGGTGCTAGGCTAACAGGTATGTGCTGCCACCCCCATGTTAAAACTGGCATGTAAAGAACCAGGAAGGAAATCGCGCAGGCAACACATGTAATTTGAGCTACTGGACTGCATTACAGTTTGGCCACTGTGGTAGACAGCGTGAGTGAAGAGATCAGAGAGAGACAGTTCAGCATGAGTGCATATTTATTCCACCCTGCTAGACTTGAGCAATGTAAACTAATTGACATTGCTCCTGGAAGGGTTCGTCCTATTGGAAGATTAGAAGACAAAGGCTTAGCATCTAACTCCAGGACTCGAAAGTCCCTCCCCTTTCTACATGCATGCCAAAGTAATTTCTGATAGACATGAATCAAGGACCCAGTCAGAAAACTGTTTTGCCATTGCCCCGCACAGCTCCCCATCTTTATCATCTCAGTGAGGGACCTTACCTCTTCCAAGAGGCAGAGTAATTTTATACTCATAATATTAGGAACAGTTAAATAACATGGAGAAAATTTGAAAAGCCAGGTCAGAATGTATAAACCTGTTTCCTGTAAACGCATCTCAGGAGGAAGGTCAACAGTGCTTTAACAGTTTGGTTCCATGTCAGATTTTATCTGTGACTGTCCCAGCACTGTCACCCCAGCAGGATTTAGCTCTGGACACCTTCAGTGCTTTCGAGTCTTCATCTTTTTCAAGTGTCCCTGGGTTCTGGGAGTGTAGACATCCGGAAGCAAACCTTATTTTAATTAAGTTGAGCAACAACATTTTAACTAAGACAGAAAAGAGGCCAATAAGCCACACACTATGCCATACTCCTGTTTATTCCAGGTTTGGCTGCTATTGCCCATGCTTCTACTGACAAATGCCTACTTACACTAGCATTCCTTATATGCCCAACCATCTCTTAGCTGAGTTACTACTTCCCATGAAGATTTATTTTCACTCTCTAGTGGTCTTATGATTACATGTCCAAGGACTGTAATGCTATGATTGGCATTGTCTCTCCACTATACTGAAGCTCTGTGAACTCAGGACACATGTGGCCCTGCTAGCACTGTAGATTCCTTACTGCATGGAACCGATAGAAGGTAGCATTCAATAATTCTTTTATTTAAAACCTAGTTTTGCAATAATACAACAGAAAATGAGTTTCTTTTAAAAATATGTATACATTTATATTCTAAATTCATTTTAACATATTTTATATTTTTTCCTGCCCCACTCTCTATCCAAATCAATTCAAGTCCCCCTTCTCAGTTTTCTTTCTTTCTTTTTTTTTTTTTTTAAAAAGATTTATTTAGGTCTCATTATAGGTGGTTGTGAGCCACCACGTGGTTGCTGGGAATTGAACTCAGGATCTCTGGAAAAGCAGTCAGTGCTCTTAACTGTTGAGCCATCCTCTCTAGCCCTTATATTCTAAATTTAAATCCTACTATGGTTATGTCTAAACAGGCTATTGTTTACACTTCACACTAGACTAGGCAATAACACATCATACATCAACAAACATTACTGGACCAGAGACATCCCAAAGAGCCATGGAGCTGCCCTCTATGGAGAGGGCTGATTGTTAATCAGAAGTATTGATGATGGTGGCCCCAATTTATCAAGTCTCTGAAAGATTTTGGGGGTATACTCTGGATCCCCAGAAGCACTACAGGTATCTATTCACCAAGACTGACTTGTCGTGGGGTCTGTTCCCCAGGGTTCCATCACACCCCACTTCCCACTTGCCATCCTTGGCGCAACTGTGGAACTCTACATCCACTCCCTCTTCTGACAGGGAAACCCTTGTCTTCTCTACCTCACACATCACCATATGCTCTAGCATGTTTCCTACCATTTTTTCTCCATGATCTACTTGACCACATCCCTTGGCTGCTATTCCCTGCATGGGTCCAGAGCTGTCATTTCTAACAGATTCCTGGTATCTTCAGAAAAAGAAGGATTTTTTCATGTGTTGATTAGGTTCACCACTGCAGTGTGACTCAAACAGTCCTCTGTTCAACAAAAAGCTGCCTAGAGAAGTGTGTTGTCTCATCTGTAGCATTGCAATAAATGTCAAATGTGAATCACTTGTCAAATGCTGAACTCTGGGCACAGCTTCAGTGTGATCAGCTTTGCTATCCTGCTGAAAACAGGAAATGCTCTTCTGTTTTGTTCCAACTCATTTTACACTGTCAGTACTTCCATCATTCAAGGAAGACGGGGTCTGATCATCATTCCATAAATCCTGAACAAAGCTGTCTTTATCACAGCTGTGCACTCCAAAGATCCCAGACTCTGCGGTCTGCATTTTCTTATCATTTTCTTATCATTTCTACTCCACTCTGCTCTTGTACTCGTAGCCTCTTCTTCCTCATACGCAGTGCCATTTATTGCCAGCTTCACTTTTAATGGTTTAAGAATACAGAGAAGTCAGAACATTACCAAGATCTCATTTTATTTTTCAGAGTTTCCTAAAATGAACCTATGACCCACAGCAATTGCTCAATGTCTCAGCACCATCAGTTTCAAGGATCGTTCTCAAATGCTTCAATGTATGCAATACTGGTTGTCTACTTCAAGCTCCATTTGAATTTCCCAATAGAATCTGGGCCATGAATCTACAGGATCCTCCAGCTGCCTGTTTTTAAACTGTATAACCTGATGATCATCTTAATGTTGGTTTGAATGATCAGTTTCTTGGAAAACTATAGGAGCTGCTCCAACCTGGTTTTCCACGTCCATTAACTCCAGCCCCAAAGCTTGTCTGCGGGGATTGGTAGAGAGAGACAACAGCTTTCCCATGAGCTTGCACAAAATTCACTCCTGCCAGGTAAGGCCTGACAGTAAAGTCCATGCTCCCTACCCTGTACCCTGCCCCACAGAAATATTAGGCAGCAGCTGATGGTTTTTTAATAAGTGCCCGAAGAGAACAGATTGCTATGTGATTCAAAAATGGGTCGTCAAGGTAATCCCAAAATACACAGTCTTTCTGAGCAACAAATGACAGCATCACTGAAGGATAGTCTATGAGCCTCACATGAGAGAAAAAAAAATGAATTGTTGTTTGGTCAAGAAACCAACTTTTACTTTTAGAGTTACAATATTTATTCAATATATTAACGATAAAATATAATACAGCAATTAAGAAAACAATTGTCTATAAGCAACAGACCTTATTAAATGAGAACAATACAGAAACAATACCATATTTCAGCAGTAGTCCAAATTAAGGTAAATTTTCCTTACCAGGAAACAAGATACAATAATTCACATGATAAATACAAAGCAAATATTATTACAAAATCATTGCTGTCACTACATATGATGCAAAATGCAGAGACTGTGGAGTATAAATGTCTATCCAGTAGCTACTACTTATTTTTTAAAACTTATTTTATTATTTTACATATATGGATGTATGTATGTGCACCACATGCATACAGTGTCCTGGAACTGGAGTTAGAGACAGTTCTGAACTGGCATGTAGGTGTTGGGAATTGAATCTTCTTCTGATCTCTTTGGGAGCCTACATTCACATGCATACACCAACACACAGACATGCATATACATACAATTAAAGATAAAATAAAATTTTTATTGTTTTAAAATGCTGTCACTTACACCTAAATTATTGCTTTGTAGTGAGGCAGGCTACCAAAAAAAAAAAGCATGTATTTCCTAGAGATACAGTGATAAAGGCAACTGGGGGCCAGAATTAAATATCCAGAGATGATAAAATCTTAAGCTTTGACTATAAACTGTAAATTTAACAGCCCGTTTCCTTTTTGACAGCTTCTAAACTGTACCCTTTGGTTTTAAGAAAAGTAGCTTTCCCTGGCAAGACACTAATTAAGCCTAGTTGCTCACACCCACACAGAAAACAAGTCTGCAGTCTCACAGCATGGCCAGGCTGCCACGAGCAAAACATTCAAATATCAAGTATGATATTGTCTCTGGCTTCCAGGACCTCAATACAGATAGACAGATAAGTCACCAATAATGACAAGCTGGGGAAGTCAATGCTGCGCGTGGGCGGTGGATAAAGACTCCAGGACATCTGCAAAGTAATAACGTCTAACCGCTGACCCTCAAATTTGCTGCCTCTCCTGAACAGAAAACTTGCTTACCCAACTATCAGGGCAATGTTTTTCACTTGGATATCTGAAAGGCATTTCAAAGGAAATGTGTCAAAACCAACTCCTGGCTCTCTTCCCCCAAATAATAACCCCCACCACACACACACACTTATTCTATAGCTACTCTCAATTATCACTACCAAGCCTTCAACCTACTCAAGTCAAAAACTGTGAATCTGGAAATCCATTTTGTATAGATGGAATTTGGGATCCTAACTTTCATACATATATGCTTTGGCTTTGTGCATGTGTGTGAGTGTGTCCATGTATGTATGGAGAGAGAATACACACATGTGGGGGTTTACGTGTATATGGTTGCTAAGGATCAAACTCAAGTACTGTACTCATGTGGAGAGCACTTCGCTGACTGAGCTGTCTCTGAAGTCCTATTTTATGGTTTGCTTTGTTTTTAAAACCAAAAATCCAGAAGACGCCAAAGGGAAATGAGTCCTATAGTTTCCAATCCATATCATGATAAGTATTTAAATCACTTAGTTAAAAACCTACGTAGTCATCTCCCAATACTTGTTCTCACGCACTACAACCCCCCCACACTCTATGCCCAGCCCCTGCTCAGGGCTGCAGAACAACCACTGGGGAGTTGTCACAGCAGGGCTTTCCTGGGTTGGAACTATTTCAGTGGCCTCCGGTACAAGAGATCTGATTGGACCACTGTTTCATTTCAGTGCACACCTGTCTACTCAATTCTAAGACCTTCTGCGCCTTCTGTTCTCACTTTAGGATAAACGCCAAATCCTTACAGGCCCTGCACAATCTGCTGTTCCATCCTTACTTCTAAAGCTCTCCAGGCCATTCGGCTTCATGTGCACAACTCATCGCCCGCCCTGTAGTTGACTCTTCCACCACGCATCCCTTGTATGACCTGCCTGCACCCTCCTGTAAAATACACCCTGAGATGTAAAATACTACCATCTCAAATGACAATCACTTTCTAGTCATGCTTTCTTTTTTCTATGTATTCATTCGTCATCTCTCCCCACCGGAAACCAAACTAGTAATACTTCTTTGCTCACTGCCCCTCGCCCCTCCCTCTCTACTGCTCAGAATGGTGCCTGCTGTGTGACAGGCACTCGATACACATAATTGGGAAGGAATGAATAAATACAGATGGAAGAGAGCTCTGGCTTGTGGTGAGGAGTGTTCGAAGGATTCTGATGACACTGAAACTGGTTTCAGAGAAGATTCAAATTTTTCTAGCATGGGAAAATATCACTGCTATTTGCACAATTTTCCCCCACAAGACCTTGCAGCACACAAAAACATTGTATGGGAGATAATTATTGTCCTAGCTGTGAGAATCCAAAGAAACCCCCTCAGTCTAGAATAAGCTAGGCTACAGAAAAAAACAAAACAAAACAAAACAAAACAACAACAACAACAAAAAAAAAAACAACTGCCACACTGGTCAGGAAATTTCACAGATGAGGAATTGCTCTAAGCCCACCAAGTGATGTCCCAGTCCCGTGTGCCCAGGGACTGCCTTGCCTGTTGCTGTGTCAATGTTCACTTTTGTTTCTTTCTTTCTTTCCATGAAATCTCAGTTTCATTTGATGGATGGAATGGCAGGTCTTATTTTTACAAAGGAAGGCAATGAGAACTAACTAGCACTTAAAGTCTAGGGCCTCTCCCTTCACCAGGGCTCTGCCTTAACTGTATCTATTCTAGCACCACCTCACTTGTGATTTCATCGTCGTATGCCTGGAGCATCATCTCTTTTCACGGCTGGCAGGGGACGCAAACACATTTACTCGTTTATTAAAGTTATCTGTTTCCCTTTAGAAAACGAGTCCCTTCTAGGAGAACAGACCTTGCCTATTTTCTCACGAAAAATAGTAGAGTAAGAAAGAAAATGGGAAAAAAAATATATATATGGAACTTTTTCTCTAGAGTACTAAAAATGACAAACACACAGATCACCAAGTAAATAAATTAATGAATCCAATTCAAATGAAAAATGGGTATTTTGTTTAGCAAGTTTAGACTCAAATTTGATCAGTATATTTTCCAATTAGGAATTCCTCTATATCACATGATCATAAACACAAGCATCACTGTGTCTGTATTTCGTTGGTCTCTCTTGTCTTTTGGACAAGGCATTGCTGTGTGCCTGAAGGTTGGGGAAAGGCTGCTCCGATGTTGCAGCACTGGAAGGAATGGAGCAAAGGGAGGCAGGGGTGTTGCTTCAGCAGTGATCCAGGAGCACACCTACAGCGCCTTCCTATTAGAGGAGACGCAGGGGATGTGGATCACCCCAGTGCGAAGAGCAGAGCTTGGGTAGCTGTTCTAGTTTTATTTGTACTGCTGTGACAAATATCAAGACAACGGGAAATTGAGGGGAGAATGGTTGGCTTAGAACCTGTTGGCATTCTATTATCTCAGGAAAGTCAAGGCAAGAACCTAAACGATTGTATCATACCCACAGCCCAGAAGTAAAACAGAATAAACACATGATTCCTGCTTGTTTGCTCTCAGCTAGCTTTCTCTTACACTGTTATGACCCTCTCGAATGGGATGCTGCCACACACAATCTGCTGGGTCTTCCTACATCAATTAAAATCCAAACAAAACATGTTTATACAAGTAGCATTACAGAGCCAGAGCAGGGTGTACTTATAAATTTAGAATATGTAGGCATTATGTAACAACAATTAATGAAAAGAGAGGGCATGAACTGGAAAGAGAGCTTTGAGACAAGGGTTATATGGGAGAGCTTGGAGGGAAGGAAAGGAAAAGGGAAATGATGAAACTATATTATATAGCCTAAAGTAAAAATAAAACACCCATATGCATGAGTCAAGGGTAAGAGCATCATTTCCACCACCATCCAGATTCCCATGAAGCTTGGAGTAGACCAGATTTATAACAGACTAATTTGTAATGGCATCATTATTGAATTTAATGTCAAACTAAGTAAGAATAAATAAAAACATTCATTTATATATCTATATATTATATGTAACTAAATATAATACATGTATTGAGATACAGATTCATACTTTGAATTTCAAAAATATACTAGCACTGACATCAGGTTAGTAACTTCATATAAAGAGATACTAGAGCGAAGTTGTTATTTTTATGTTTTTAAATGAGGGAAATTCTCTATCCTAGAAATAACTTTTATTTTAAATTATTTATTATATTATTAAAAAGCCTTCTGAAAAGCACACACCAAAATCATCAAGGCCTAATCATTTTAAATTTGCTAATCTAAAGTCTTAAAATCCACAACTACAGCTGTGGCTTTGTACATATACATGAATGCTTGTGTTCCTTTGTCTTCTTTAAAGAAAAGGATACAGCATTTCTATAATTATCAAGTCCCGAAGCATCTAAAAGGAAATTACCTCATTATAAAACATCTTATTTCTCTAATACAGAATTTGTTCCATCTCCTGGTCCTACTGACTGTCAATTCAAGATACACATTCGTACTGATGGCTACTCAAGAAATATGACCAGTGATAAAAATCTCCGAAGATTTGAAGTTAATATTTTATCACTACTACTCAATTTTTCATGCTAATCTTTTATGGCTGTTCTTTCCTGGAGGCTAATAAACATAAAGGGCAAGCTATTAGTAGAAATCGTGAAGAGAGACACTGTGGTTTCATTATCACTTCTCAGATACTATTTGGAAGATACAGAACAAGTCCCTAATGACTTTACCTCAGCATCTGCAGTGTATGTGTCAGTTGCTAGGCAACATGAAAGTCAAGGATGTAGTGTTAGGCCTCCTGCACAATGGGCCAGCTTAACACTCAAATGAATACTAACACATAACCTTAATAAGTTCTTGTTTTCCTTGGGAGAGTGAATAAATTATTCAATGTTAATTATTAAAATTTATCCAGGAACTTTAGTAAATCGATTCTGGTTCCCAGGGATAGAAAAAATAAAAATTGTAGATGGGATGACTGATTTCTGTCAACTTGACACAAACTTAGATCACAGAAGAGGGCATCTTAATTGAGAGAATGCCTCCGCAAGATTGGCCTGTAAGCAAGTCTGTGGAATATTACCTTGACTTATGATGGATGAGGAAGGGTTCAACTCACTGTAGATGGCACCACCCTTGGGAAGATGGTTCTGCATTGTATAAGAAAGAAGGTCGTGTTCTTTAGGAAACTGGAAATCAATCTACCTCAAAACCCAACTATACCACTTTTGGAAATATCCCAAAGGACTCTGTTTTCTACTAGAGAGATACTTGCTCATCTGTGTTCACTTTTGCTTATTCGTAATAGCCAGAAATTAGAAATATGAAATTGATAAGTAAATGAATGGTGTTAGAAAAAAATCATTCTGCATGATGTAACCCAGACCCCAAAAGACAAATATTGTATGTGGATATTGGTTTTCAAGTCTTTGATGTGTGTGCTATTATAACAATAACCATAGAGATCAGGTACCTAATAAGGGATTAAAGGGAAGACAAGGATCTCCCAAGGAAGGGAAAATAGAATATGCTGTTATGGAGAAACAGATAGGAAACTGGAATAGTTAAACAGGAAGGAGGACGGAAGAGAAAAGGAGGGGAAAATCTTTGAGTACTCAGCTTAGTGGGCCATTCTCAGGAAGCGTGGAAGATAAGAAGCTGAGAGAAATGCAGACTACAGACATCTGGCTTGTGAAGTTACATAAAAAAGCAATGACTCTATCAGGGCCATTTAGGTTATAAAGTAAGAAACTGTGGTTCTGGTCAGCTGGAGCTACAGAATCAGATGTGATAAAGAAAAGACCAGCATCGTCGAAGTGATATCTTCTACGAAGTGTTTCCTGCAAGTCAACACATAGAAGCCGTAGTCCAGAGGAGGCCAAAGCTGCATCTTGTGATGGAGCCAAACTTGGTTATGTCCCATGTGGTACTGGTTTTGAAGGCCTGAAGGTGTAACGGAGGGCAGTTAAGGCTGAGCACTATGGGAGGTCAGGAGATGCCATTGATGAAGGCACAGCCTCAGCTGCAGTGAAAACTCTAGAACTGAAGGGGTCATGGGGAGAAGTTGGTGCTTCTCACTATGCTTGCAGGACCTGAATCTCTGAAGAGAGCCTAGGGGAGGCTGATGGTTAAGGTGCAGCCCAGGTGCAGTGGTGAGCCCTTTGTTCTAGAGATTCCAGTGTGGGGGATGACGTCCTCAGACAGCAACAGCTGTGGAATGCACCACCCTGAATGTGTGAGAGGGGCTGTATGTGAACAGAGAGGTGGAGCTGCTCAGTCCCTTCGGACAAAGAAGATCTTAAGTCTCAGAAATCTGACACTGAACTTTGCATGCTTGGACTTTCATTTTGCTTTATTTGAATGCGCCTATGCCCTGGCTTTTCTCTCTTGTAGAAATAAAGAGTTTAACTTTTCTTTTTTCTTTTTTTTAACAGGAGGCCCCAGTTGAGAGACTGGATATTTCAGAGAGACTCAGGACATATGAAAACTCTGCAGTGTGAAAAAGTAAAGAGACTGAACTTCTAAAGTGGTTCAATTAAAAAAGAACTGTGGGGCTTTTAAAAGTTGCAATGCTCTACGTATTCTTAATAACAGGCGATCCTGGGATGAACAAAAGGGAAAGGTTATGTGTTATGGAATATTATTTTAACTATGTAAAATGTGTTACATTTCTTTATGTTGTGGTATATTATTTTAACTATGTAAAATGTGCTACATTTCTTTATGTTGTGGAATAATACTTTAGCTATTTAAAGGTATGTTATATGTGTTTATGCTGCATTTGTTTAGCGATGTAAAGATGTGCTGCTCTGTCTGCCTATGGCACCTGACTGGTCTAATAAAAAGCTGAACAGCCTATAGCTAGGCAGTAGAGGGACAGGCAGGGCTGATTGGCAGAGAGAATAAATGGGAGGGAGGAAGAATATAGGGTAAAGAGAGAAGGTAAAAATGAAAGGAGGAGGAGAAGAGAACGAGAGACATTGCCTGAGGCAATAAGCCAGGCAGACGCCAGCCAATCGGCCATAGAGAAGGGATGAAAGTAAGATATACAGAAATAAGAAAAGTAATAAGCCTCAAGCAAAAAGGTCGATAAGCAAATTAAATTAAGTTATAAGAGCTAGTGGGACAAGCATAAGGCCGAGCATTCATAACTAAGTCTCCATTTCTTTATATTGGAGCTGGTTTGGTGGCAAAAATGAAAGCCCCTACGGTTATGGTTTAATAATTGTTGTTTTTGTGTGTCAAGGTGACAAGGCATAAATTGTTCTGGTCGGTTTTGGTCAACTTGACACAAACCTAGGTATATCTGGAAAGAGGGACTCTTAATTGAGAAAATGCCTCCATAATATTGGCTTATAGGCAAATATATGAGGTGTTCCATATATTGGCTAATAGGCAAATATGTAGTGTATTGTCTTCATTAGTGATGGATGCAGGAGACCCTGTCTCACTGTGAAGAATGCCGCCCATGAACAGGTGGTCCAGGGTTATATAAGAAAGCACTCTAAGCAAACCATAATGAGAAAGTCAGGAAGCAGCATTCTTCCATGACCTCTGCTTTAGTTCCTGCATCCAGATCCTTGTCCGACTTCCCTGAACAATGAGGGAATAAATTCTTTCCTCCCTAAAGTTGTTTGTGATCATGGTTTTTTACCACACCAACAAAACTAAGACAGCAGATACTAGGAAACCTTTTTGTTTTTTTCACCCAGATGTTACTTCTATCCTGTTATCATTAACACCAATGATAGCAAAACAAGAAAACACACACACTTCTAGACCCCCACAAAGAAAATGACTTACTAGAGAATTACAAGAAAAAGAGGGAAAATCACAAAGAAATCAGAGGAAGAATCTTTTTTCCCCAACACACACACACACACACACACACACAGGAACACACCTGCATATATACTCTCACCTTTCTGAGATTGATTTCTCAGTCTTCCTGTGGATGCTGTCTTGTTTTCCACACTGTGACTTTGTGATCATTTATATCCTCAAAAAAAGGAGAAGAAGAGGCAGGGGAGAAGAAAGATGGGAAGAGGAAGGGAGAGGGAGAAAAACAGGAGAGAAGAGCTGGAGAGAAAAGAAAAGGGAAGAGGAGGAGGGGTACGGGAACGAGCACTATTGTGTCTGGGAGGTTCAGAGCATTCTGAGTTCCCATACATAAGCCGTATATATAAGCTACCCAGGGCTATAACCAATAATGCTACAGAATGACTAATGTGAGCAACAGTTCCGGAGGCGGGACTTTCGCAGGTTTGGCTTCTACAGAGGCCTCTCCTAGGCCTGTTGATAGCTATTTGCCTGCTGTGCCTGACATAGATTTTCTCTGTGCATGCGTGTCAGCAGTGCGCCTTTGTGTCCTCTGCTTGGGAGGCACCAGTATGCCACTTTATGACTCACAACATGACCTCATTATCCCTCACCACTTGCTGAAAGCCCTCCTTCCAAATACAATAACCTTGTAAGGCACACATGGGCTTCTTTGGTCCAGAAAGCTCCAGTCCCTACCTTGTCTCAGCAGAACACTAAAGACCAAAGAGTATTCACCATTCTACTAGTTCAATACTCAGACAGCCCAAAGCTCCTCACACAGAAGAGCAGGAAAGCTCAGACGTTCCGGAGAAACGATGCCAGTGCTCACAAACATTGACACGGCTGGGGAACACAAGCTCTTGGCCTCACAACCTACATGATGAACACTGGTGTGTACAGTTGTCCTCAGGAAGTCATTTGGCATTTA
This sequence comes from Neodon shergylaensis, assembly GCA_025134845.1. NCBI lineage: Eukaryota > Metazoa > Chordata > Mammalia > Rodentia > Cricetidae > Neodon > Neodon shergylaensis. The sequence continues at coordinate 5,080,639 of JABTXL010000186.1, forward strand.
CTTGAAACCGTATTATTAAAGTCCAAGCTCTGGGTATCAAAATGGCTCGGCAAGAAAATGTGTTTGCCACAATAGCCTAAGGACCTGTTTGATATGAGACTCCCCTCTGTATATGATGAATATGTTTTATTACCATTGGATAATAAGGAACCAGGTTTGGCCAATGGCAGGGCAGAGTACAGCTAGGCAGGAAAAGTAAACTGAATGTAGGAAGAAGGAAGGCAGAGTCAGAGAGACACAACGTAGCTGCCACAGAAGCAAGATGTGAGCTAACAAGCCACGAGCCTAGTGGTAAAATATAAGATAATAGAAATGGGAACTCACCAAGGCCAGCTGGCCTGGGTCTGAAAAAGCCTGGGTTAAAACCGGTCTCGCTGAACATAGCGGACAATGAGGACTACTGAGACCTCAAGAACAATGGCAATGAGTTTTTGATCCTACTGCACGTACTGGCTTTGTGGGAGCCTAGGCAGTTTGGATGCTCACCTTACTAGACCTGGAAGGAGGTGGGAGGTCCTTGGACTTCCCACAGGGCAGGGAACCCTGATTGCTCTTTGGGCTGACGAGGGAGGGGGACTTGATTGGGGGAGGGGGAGGGAAAGGGGAGGCGGCGGTGAGGAAGAGACAGAAATCTTTAATAAATAAATAAATTAAAAAAAAAAGAAACCTGAGGTAAAGGCCAACCAGTTTATAAAAAAAAAAAAGAAATGGGTTCATTTAACATGTAAGAGCTAGCTAGGAATATACATGAGCCATTGGCCAAACAGTGTTCTAATTAATATAGTTTTTGTGTGATTACTCAGGTCTGGGTGGTAGGGAAACGACAGTGGATTCTTCATTTACACCTGCTCAATGCTAAACACTGACAGACATGACAATGACCAGCATCTAGGAGCTTCTTCTAGAAGCTGCACATGACTTCCATCCAAGCCTAACAAAAGGCGCCCTGTCAGCCTTGCTAACAACAGGACAAGACTTGTAACTCCTATGGATAGAGAAGCCAGACTTGTTTACTAGCTCCAGTCAGAGCCTGCTGTGTTCGCACACAACTGTCCAGTCCACTGAAAGCAACCAAGTGCTATTTTTCAAAATAGGAAACAAAAGCCAAGTTAATACCATTCCCCAAAATCCATATTTAAAATATGGAGAGGCAAGAGATATGATTCAACAGCTAAACCACTCCCTTTTTTCTTGCAAACAGCCTAGGTTTGGTTCCTAGCATCCATGTAGTGGCTCAGAACTATCTGTCACTCCAGGTCCAGGGGATCTGACACCTTCCTTTGGTCTCCACAGCAAGAGCATGCCTGTGGTGCTCTTATATACATTCAAGCAAAACACTGATACAAAAAAAAAAGCAAATCCTTAAAATATATGGAAAAGAATCTACAACTTGAAGCCTGCTCGTCCATCCACCCTGCTACTGTTTTTCTCAAAACAAAGAATTAATCGGTACTTCTGACAATGATGGCAGACAGGGAAATGGGGCGGAACGGCATCAAAAGTACAGCTAAATTTCTGATCACCATGTACAAACTAATGGAAAGCGAATGAGATAATGGGATTTCCTTGGAAAGTCTTAGGACAAGCAATCATCACTATTTATTTCTTTTATGGAGCAAAACTAATGAGCACATGTCGAGAGCAAACCCTTCTCCTACACCCTTGAAGGTAGGCATGAGAGGGCAGAAAATCTATGCCCTTAGGGTTCCAAAGTCCATGGGAGGAAGAGATCGTGAAAAGGCAACTTCAAAGGCATCATTTGTGACAGCAAAGCCTGGCAGCACCACATAGTGTGGGGCTCTTCTGATTCCCATACAAGAAAAGAGACTGATTTCACGAAGCTGATTTGTATTTTTCCTCAAAAGACAGTGAAAAATAATGGTACATTTTAAAGCAAAACATTAAATCTCTGGTGGGCCAAAATGAAACGGGACCAAGCACGTAACCCCCAATTAAGCTTTCACCAAAGATAACATTGTCCCATCCTTGACCAGGCGCAGATGTGGGGCCATGTCCAGAACCAAGCAGATCATGTGCGCTCTGTTCTTATCAACGATTGAATCAACTATTAGATTTAAAACCTGAGCTGAATATTAAGAGACGGCATCAGGAGGTCCCTGGCGTCACATCCTTCTGGGCTGTATCCTCATGGGTCTTCCTGACACTGTTCTTGTCTACCATTGTGGGAACTATCGTGCCACACCCTCGCCTCCATTGTCATAAACGGCTGAGACTCCTGCAGCCAAGTAAAGAAAACCTTCCTGCTTATGAGTTCTTGATGACAGGCAGTCTGTCACAGCCTTAAGAAAAGTAATGAACACACTAGAGGATAGATGGGCATTTGTGATAAGTAAAAATATCAGTAAGGATGAAAAAATTGTACATCCTCTGGAATTTTACTCAAAATATTGTTATTTTTGAAGTGGCTTTAAGAAAAATATGAAAACAGAGAATACAGGTTTATTATTTGAGAACATGTTTATAAGTCCACAAACTACCTCACATCTATTCAAAGGCACTAGTTATACAGATTGAATCTCAGATCTCAGAACCAGAAAAGCCTCAATTCTTCCCCCAAAAAATAAATAAACTTATTCTAAATGGGTATTACTGCTGTAACAATCATGTCCCCCCTTTTTTTCCTGGCTGTCAGCATATTATAGACCCCAGCTTCTTAAGCTGGGGGCCAAAATCTCACAGGGGGTGTACAACTAAATTTGGAGATCATAAGAAAATTGGAAATAGTAGAAGTTTTCTGAATATACAATGATCAAAATTTATTTAAGATCAAAAGTTCAATTAATCCAAAATGTTTCTGGTAGTGGTTGACCATGATGCATTTGGGAACTTAATTGTAACCTTGGTTCTAAGCACCAAACACATACACTTTGCACTGTGTATGTAGCTGTCATGCCATTCAGTGTTAATAAGTACTGCCTGAAATTTCTTGGCTCAAGATTATTGTATCTTATAAATTTTCATGTTTTGTTGTATATACCAAGTATTTTTCTTTTATAGAAATGTAAGAGTTTACAAGACCCAAAGACGTACTATTTTCCTACTATAACTCTTTAGAATGTGTCAAATTAATAGAGCTTTAGATTGTACTCTGTTAATAGATTTTGTTTTACAAGTTTTTGTTTGAGTTGTTGAGTTTCATGAGAATACTGTTCATTGTATTCTGGGTAGGGTATTACAGAACTGCCAACAACTTCTGAAATGATCTTAGATACACTTCTGCCATGCTGTGCTACATATTTAGGCGACACAGCAGTCTCAGAATTGATGACAAAATCAAAATATTGATGAACTCCAAAGCGTGTTACAGATGCTCTGGTTCAGCAGAATCAAATGTCAGCCAAGATTTGGTTCTTTTGTCATAATAAGTCATCTGTCTCACTAGTATGTACACTTGGTTTATAATTACATTTATGACAATAAATTGCTCTAAAATACATTTCTTTTTGTCATCAGTAAATATTTGCTTTACATATGTCTTTTATGTATGACATATCCAAGGTCATGCAAATACTTCTTGAGAAAAATAGGGTTACATGTATACAAAGTCTAAGGAACCTTGTTTTAAGACAAAGACATTGTTATCTGTTCCCACCTACTTTGTTATATAAACACACATTCATTTATTCTGTTAGATGCTAGTTACTTGAGACCAGGGACTTGCACATGCTAAGCCCATGACCCTGCTGCCTATATTTCTTGTCCTCACACATAGAGGAATTTAAGAAGATTTTAAAAATATAGTCATGGCCACACTAGAGATACATCTGACAAATATGTAGTTTAGCAATATCATGGCTGTAAACAGCAGATTTCAAGAAAACTTAATATTAACTACATCACGTGGTTATCACTGATCACTCTTACGTAGATCTATAGTGAAAAAGAGCAAGTAACCCAAAAAGAATACAAAATGTACAGTTAAAGGAAAAAAAGAACACCAGGACATTTAATGTTGGAGCCAAGTCTAGTGCTCATGGAGATGAGAAGTCTAAAGAAAGGCCTAATGCCAAATGAAATAAAGGGATTGCTGGCCTCAGGGGAAGACCCCTCCCAGCTAATCCTGTGGCTTGTGAAAAGAACTTGGCTAAGGAATTATCTGTCCCTAAAGAGCATCAACAAAGCAAAGCTTATGCCAATGTAATTAAAGTAGGGCCAGGTTTCATTACAAGAAAGCAGACGAATTTAGCAACTCCAACCAAAGCGGTTCTGACATTAACATCAAGGATACATCAATAAGGGGTTGTGGAATCTTCCTCCAAGCTTAAGGAAAGATGCTGAGGACAGATACGTGGCACACAGCAGCAGAGTCCCTAAATGAAGGTCCAGAGAGGCCACTGTGTGACGTTCTGAAGATCTTGAGTTGGAGTTACATTGAGTTGGAAAGCCCAGGATATTGAAGATGACAGAGTCCCTTTTGGAGGAGAGCTACAGATAGCAGGGAACCAACCCAAGAGACAGAGAAGTATGTTGCAGTCAACAAAGATGGAAGAAACAGGGAGATCTGAAAAGCAATCTAATAAGCCCTTTGGCACCATACGTAGAGATGTAGGATCGGAGTCTGGCCGGCTGGGTTTTGTTCAAGGTTTGGTTCAGTATTTCCTCTCTGCCCCCAGTCTTCACTTTTAGAATGTGAATCCATATTCTATATCATTGTATGTTGAAAGCATTAATTTGCCTCTTGATTTCACAGGGGTTTACAATTAAGAGACCGCCTTGAGCCTCAGAAGAGACTTTGGATTTTATTTTAAACAGTGTTAAGACTGTGAAAGACTATGGAGTCTTTTGATAATTTACTGAATGCATTTTGCATTATGATATAAGCCTATTGTAATGGGGCCAGGGAGTGGAATGTGGTGGTTTGAATGATAATGCCACTCCCCTCACAAGCTTATATATTCAAATGTTTGCTTCTTAGTTAGTATAACTCTTTTGGAAGGATTAGAAGGTGTGGCCTGGCCTACCAGAGAAGGCGAGTCACTAGCCGTGGACTTTGAGGTTTCAACAACCAATGCCTGGGGGGAGTCTTGTTCACTTTCTACCTGCTGCTTGGGGATCAGATGTGACCTCTCAGCTGCTGCTCCAGTACAACACCTACCTGCCTGTATGCATGCCTGTTTGAATGCCTGTCTGCATGCCTGTCTGCCTGCCTGTCTGCCTGCTTACCTGCATGCCCATCTGCATGCTTATCTGCATGCCTGTCTGCCTGCTTACCTGCATGCCCATCTGCATGCTTATCTGCATGCCTATCTGCATGCCTGTCTGCATGCCTATGTGCATGCCTGTCTGCATGCACAGCACCACTCTCATCACTATTTGATCAGGGACTCACCTGCTGAAAATGCAAGTGAACCCCCAATTAAAAGCTTTCTTTCACAAGTTGGCTTGGCCATGGCGTCTCTTTACAGCAATAAAAAAAGTCCTAGTATACTTCCTTTTGTTCTTTTAATCAGCCTTTAATTTTAAAAAAGCACTGAGCTTTAAAAAGCAGTTAATGTATTTGTGACTTACAAACGATGATAATTATATACTCAGAGTATTTTTATATAAGAGATTGTCTCAGTTTATCTGGAAATTTTACAAAAATGCCATATGATGGTATTTTGTTTATGTTTTAATAAATAAGGCTTGCCTAGGGATCAATCAGAAGGGCAAAGCTAAGCCACTAGAGGACAGGCGGAAGTGGCACACAGCTTTAATCCCAGGATTTGAGAGGCAGAGGCAGGTGGATCTCTGTGAGTTCAAGGCCACCCTGGGTAGTGCCTGGTCCAGCAGTTTTGAAAGTGTCCTCGCTAGAGGCCAGGATGCCAGAAGAGAGGCCTGTTTCCCGGTTTCTTGTTTTCTATCTCTTTCTCTGACTGGAAGCTATGCATGAGAGGTGAGAAGAACTGAGAGGAGACATCTGAGCCCCTGGTGGTTGGGCCAGCACATACTCCATCCTAGTCTCCATCCCAATTTTTGCCATAAATCCTTTTAAAAGTTCCCAGATGAAGGCCAGCTGGCCTGGGTCTGAAAAAGCCTGGGATAAAACTGGTCTCGCTGAACATAGCGGACAATGAGGACTACTGAGACCTCAAGAACAATGGCAATGGGTTTTTGATCCTACTGCACGTACTGGCTTTGTGGGAGCCTAGGCAGTTTGGATGCTCACCTTACTAGACCTGGATGGAGGTGGGTGGTCGTTGGACTTCCCACAGGGCAGGGAACCCTGATTGTTCTTTGGGCTGACAAGGGAGGGGGACTTTACTGGGGGAGGGGGAGGGAAATGGGAGGCGGTGGTGGGGAAGAGACAGAAATCTTTAATAAATAAATAAATAAAAAAGAAAAAAAAAGTTCCCAGATGGGCAGCTCGGCATTTCATCCCGGGACACCCACTCCTGAGAGATAGGATATTCACATTCTACTCTTTAAGATTATGTGGCAGAGTAAAAGTTATTTATTATTTGAACACCATTATGTTTGGCATCCAGATACCTATTAATCAACCATGACGCATTCGGATGCAGACACTGATGCAGAACAGGTAAGTAAATCGTAAACGTCATCTAGACTCTTAATGGAAGAAACAGGCCTTTAAAGCCAGCGCAGGCACTCTGACTTCTGAGCACATGCTATACCCTCTCACCATTCTGCTTCTCAGATCTTGGGCCATTTGTTTATTTAGACATTGATTTATTGTTCCTCAGGGGAGTTTCTGTCCCTGCCATAAACAGCTGGTTCCTAAAGACAAAGGAAAAAAAATTGAGGAAGACAAGAGGCTCCTAGAAAACAGTAGTCGTCCATCATCCCTATCTCAATTCCTTGGCTCGATGTGTTTAACCACTGATAGAGAATAAGATCACTATCACAGTTTAAAGCCTAATTTGAAGCAAGCTTTAATTAAATGCTGGCCAGGTAGATGGGCTCCCATCAGGCACATCTCTAGGTTTCCAGAAGATAGCCCTGAATCAGGCTTTATAGCACCTTAAGTTTTTCCCATCAGGTCCAATTAGAGGCAAGCATACATCCTGATACGCCTCCAACCTACATCCAATCAGGGACAAGCATATATCCTGACGAATTTCCTGCCTGTGAACTTCCTGTCCACATGTGTTCAAACACATCCGGTACAGATGAGTCAAAACAACTTGTTGAGGGGAGTGAATGTGGCTTGTCATCTCCTATAAACAACAGCCTCCAGCAGTAGAATTTAAGAGATGGAAGAAAGCTTAGGCAGTGAAGATAAAATAGAAGAAACAGATACCTCAGTCAAAAAAAAATGTTAAATCTCAAAAAAAAATTTAGGCACATAACATCCAGAAAATCTGGAATACTATGATAACAACAAATCTATGAATAATAAGCATAGAGGAAGGAGGGGATCCCAAAGTCAAAGAAACAGAAAATACTTTCAACAAAACCACAGAAGAAAAATTTTCTCAACTTAAAGAGGGATGTGCCTATCAAAGTACAAGAAGCACACAGAACCCCAAATAGACTAGACCAGAAAAGAAATTCTTCCCAGCACACACTAATCAAAACTAAACGTGCAGAACAAAGAAAGAATGTCAAAAGCTGCAGAGGAAAAAGACAAAATGACATATAAAGGCGGACCTATTAGAATAATAATGCCTGACTTTTCAGTAAGAACACTCACCCATCGCTGGTGGGAGTGCAAACTTGTATAGCCACTGTGGAAATCAGCATAGTGGTACATCAGGAAGATTGGAATTGACCTACCTTAAGATCCAGTCATACCACGGCTCTTTGGCATAGCCCAAAGGACATTTCATCCTGCTACAGAAATACTTGCCCAACCTTTTTTATTGCTACTCTAGTCATAATAGCTAGAAATTAAAAAAAAACAGCCTAGATGTCCCACAATGGATAAACAGATAAAGAAAATATGGTACATTTACACAAAGCAATATTAGCCAGCTGCTAAAATGAAATCATAAAACAGACATATAGAAAAATGAAATGGAATAGACAACTCAGACACAAACCCAAGACCCCAGAGCTGCTAACTGATTTTTTATAGCATTGCCAAAAATATGCATAGGAGAAAAGACAACTTCTTCAGTAAATGGTATGGCAAAACTGGGTGTCCACTTCTCACCTCAGAGACAATCAAGTCCAAATGAACAAAAGACCTTACTGCAGAAACTCTAAACTGGCTTTTAAAAAAGAAGAGAAGCCCCTTCAAGACATAGGCGAGCACCTTCTAAATAGGACTATAGATGCCCAGAAAGTAGAGCCATCTACTGACATGAGATTTAAAGGCTTCATGTCCATACAGCAAAGGAAACAGTCAACTGAATGAAAAGACAGCTTACAGAAAGAGGGAAAATCTTTGTTCTCTATACCTTTTGCAGAGGATTAAGACCCAAAATTTACAAAGAACCAAAAAACCACAACAAACTAACAATCAAGACAACTCCATCAATATGTACACCAAAGAAAGGAGTAGATAGGTCTCTAAAGACACAATATAAATGTCCAATAAACACATGAAAAACCCTTCAACTTCAGGACGCATCAAGGAAATGCAAATGAAACCTACACTGAAATTCCATCTGATCCCATCCTAAATGGCAGTCATTAAAAAAAAGTGAACAATGATAAATGTTGGCAAGAGCATGGACAGGGAGAACACTTATACATTGCTGCTGTGTCACTATGGAACACAGTACATAGGTTTTTAAAACAAAAGCAAAGCTAAACTAAATATAGAGGAGCTAGAGGGATGGCTCGGTTCAGAGCATGGGGGCTGCTCTATTATCAGCACCCACATGGCAACTTATACCAGTCCACAAGTCCAGTTCCAGAGATTCTGATGCCTTCTTCTGGTCTCGATGAGCACCAAAGGTAAACATGGTGCACATACATGCATTCATGCAGGTGAAACGGTCATACAAATAAAATAAAAATAAATAAATCCTTTTAAATGGACCTATCATAAGACCAAACTATACCACTCTTGGCTATTTACCTAGAAGAGGGCAGGTCAGCGTGTCACTGGGGTGCGTTACATCACTGCCCACTGTAGAATATCCAGATCATCATGTCATTGTGATGTATTACACCACTGCCCACTGTAGCATATCCACAATAGCTACATTACAAACCAACCTAGGTATCTAACAACATAGGCCTGCATAAAGAAAATGTAGTCTATATACACATCAAAAACTTTTTTCAGCCATCAAGGCTGATATAGTTTTATACTCTGAAGAAAAATGAGGACAACTCGAGATAGTTGCATCCAGTAAATCTAAATCTAAGTTAATTTCAGACTTCAAAATAGTTCATATTTTCCTTGCATTTGTGGGTTCTGGAGTTTATGAATACATAGAACCATACATAGATAGGTGACATAACAGCAGAAACAAAACTGACTATGGGAACAAAAGATATAAATGGGAAGGACATAGGCAGGTACATTTAGGATAATCAAACTTTCATGAAAATTTCCTTATGTTACCAGGTAAAATATAAACAATATATGCTTGTATTTTGAAACATTTTATACTTAAGATTATTTTTGGATATGCTCAGGTTGTATTTCTTGTATATTTTTGTTTTATTTAAGGAGGGAAGGCTTATTCTGTTTTACTCTTAAAGAGGATACAGTCTCTCATGGCAATGGAGACATGGTATTGGAAACGGGAGGCCAGGTGGTCACATGGCCTCCACAGGCAGGCTACCAAGAGTGATGGAGGCAGAGTTATCAGCTGTGCCACGGTTGGCGTTCGGTGCAAGGAAGTTCTTAGTCACGGTACTGTTTGGACTTTTGCAAGATTACACAGCAGACAGAACAACACTTTCCCAAGCCAACCAAAAAGGGCACCAGACATTGCTAAGTGTACACTAGGGGGCAACAGTACTCCTTGTTGAGTCACTTGAGCATGGCTACCAGAGCTTTTAGCTGTTAGTATCTTCCCTGGATTCTCCTCAGGCTCCCAGGGATTTTTTTGCATCTATCATGGATCTCTGAAATTCACATAAGCCATCTGACAAAATTCTCAGGCCCAAGTGCCAAATTAAAACACAAGCCTCTTGTTCAAAATGAGCCATGATTGTTGATAATGATTTCATATGTTTCATGTAGGAAACCACCTAAGAAGTTCCCAGTGTCAGATGCTCGGCACTATGCACCTGAGAAGCATTCAGAAGCCTTTTTATCTCCGAGACCAAGCAAGTACACAAGTTAATAACCAGACAACATTAAAAGGCAAATGAATCAAAGAAAAACCAGGTAACATTAAAGAGTCAATTCTCAAATAGAAAGTGTTGAGCTAACACAAGCACTGCTTCTATAACAGTGGTCTATCTTCCTACTTCTTAGGAACCGCAAGAAAGCTCTGCAAATAATAGCTTAGACATAGAGCCTGTACTTAGCGGCATTTGTGAGGCCGTGGGTTCAGTCCCAGCAGAGCAAAGATATTTTTTCACAGATACAAACACATTGTCCTCACAATATGGGTTGGAAAGATGACTATGCTCAAGCTAGTGTTCACTTATGAATTTCAGTAACACAGTTGCTTTCCTAGATGGGACACTGTCTGAGCCAAAAAGCAAAAATACCACTTATGTCATACAAGCACAACGGCTACCTCCTGGTTTGTGAAGGATACTACTACATGCCTGACTTCTTCCATACTCACTCATCTTTGCCAGGTAAGTTTCTGAGAAACTGGGAACTAAGCCTTTTTCTGTAGCTGTAATGCATGGCAACTATACAGTAAATTTCTACTTTTACTGCAAACATATTTTAGGTATGTTAGATAACTAAAGTAGTAAACGTCTTTCCTTAAATCTCAAAGCGGGAGGAAGGGGAGAAAGATGGGGGAACAGAGGAGCACCTACTTGACACAAAGAAGTGGACAATTAGAACCACTGACACCAACTATAGCTAAAAAGCACAGGAGCACCACACATTGTTGTTGGGAGTCAGAAACTCTGAGTGCAGGTTGCTGTTATATCCGGTTGTTGCTTCATGGTGATGCTACGTCTACCGCTGGGATGACATGGCAGCAGGCAAATATGCACCTTCCCTAACTCAGTATGCGTGCTCTAATTCTAAACTAGAATTCCGTTTCCCCACTGCAGACACTCTAAAGCATGGCATAATAGCATTTGAGAAAAGAGCAGGAGCAGGATGCGCTCTTAGATTGTCTTCCCCAATTATCCCCTCAACAGACCACAAAATCTAAGAGGACTATTCACCATCTTCTCCCCTAAAGATTCTCATGACAGATGTCACACAGGAAGGTGTCGGAATCTGAACTGCCCTTGTCCAGTTGATTACAGCTGTATCATAGCATAGCATCCCCTCACAGTGCATAACTACCCCTACACACCAGTTGCCACGTCTTTGGGTCTTCATTTGTGAACCATGTAAAACAGTGCCATGCAGAACGTACATTAATTGCATACACTCTCACAGTTCAGAATCTCAAGACACAGCGAGAGAACATGGACATTATTAACTGCAGAGGTCACAGAGGCAGGAAGCTCGCCCCGGAGGGCACCCTGTTGCCAGGTGAGGACGAAGTTCATAATTCCGCACCTTCTTCTCACTAACCTGAGGGTCATGGAAATCTCTTCACTCAACTGAGTAGATATTTTGCTATTTCATGTCTCTAAGATTTCCTTGCCACATTTTCACTGATCTTTCTGCTTCTTAGCAAAAGGAAGTTTGTTTAAAATAGTAAATAAAATTACCTCATTTTTAAACAATAGGACTTTGTCAACAGAAACCTACCTAATTAGATTGATTATTCAAATATTAGAACTATGAGATAATATGCGTTTTGTTGAAAGTAAGCATTAGGGGTTGATTCTCGCTTATTGGTAGCATCTGTCTCCTGTTTTGGAATGCAGAGAAGGTAGTAATGACGCTCCTTTGCCATTTGGAAGCAGAACAAATTTTCCCCCAAAACAGGCACTTGATTAGTTCTCTCAATCATTCTTTCCATTTGCCAAATGTTTGAAACTACAAGCACAAAAATGGCCATTGTCTCTTGAGTGATCAAGGGAGATTCACTATTTACATAAAATTCAGAATATACATTGCTTAAAAGATGAAAAATCCCTGCTCCTCTCTCTCCTCTCTCTCTCTCTCTCTCTCTCTCTCTCTCTCTCTCTCTCTCTCTCTCTCTCTCTCTGTGTGTGTGTGTGCCCATAAGCAACTTAAAACCTACCTCTGGACTGCCTTCAGTTCAGTCCTGCCTGCCACACAACATCCTGCCTTGACCTTCTGTTACCTTGCCTTCTCTGTGGCCAGCATTCTTCTGAATGGAAACTATCTAAGCAATAATGGCTACTTGGTAAAGTATCCTCCAGAAACAAGGAACATTCAAAATAACAAATTACAACCTATGAGAAAGTATTTGGATTCAACCTCACTCCTCAGAATTGGTAGTGACACAGGAAGCCATGCTCCAGCCGTTGAGCAATGGCTAAAGTTTCGGCATTTCTGACTCTGGTGACTTCATGACTTCTCTCTGACTCCACCTTCCTTCTCCCATGCTATAGACCAAACCAGTTTCTTTATTCATCAACCAATAAAAGCAACACATAGACAGAAGGACCTCCCACACTGGCACAACTCAGCAATGAGTGGTCAGCAAAGATGGAAGGCTGGTCACATCCAGTTCCATGCCTCCAGGGTCTTAACTTAAACATGGCTAGGAAAAATTTCCACAAAGGTATTTTAGGCATAAAGTAAACTTAAAGAAATATGCAATGGTATCTAGTTTTTAAAAATTAATTTGTCAAAAGTAATACAGAAGACAGATTCTTAAAAGAACACTAGTAAAGAGGGCTTACTAGACTGTTAATTGCTTTTTTTCAGTGGTGATCTACAAAGGCTGAGTGAAGTCTAAAGCTTAAAAAAAAAACTCTGAAAAAACTGGATGGATTGTATCTTTAAATTGAGGATCTTGTTTATCCCCTCTTCTCCATGTCTAGCATTTCTTTCCACAGTGCTGAGACCAGTATACTTTGTAAGGATTCACTGCCATAAACTGACAATAGTGGGCCAGCCAGTCAGACACTAAAATATATATTAAATGTATGTCTCTAAATCACAATGAAGAGATGCTCACTTGCAATTTTCTTTGAGGTGTATTTAACCTATGCAGGAAGTGAAGGATGAGAAGACCACTTTAAAAGGTATATTCCTATGCAAAACCCTATGTGGGAAGCACTGTATATATTATTCTCATGCCCTGTGAGGATCTGAATGTCTTCTTTTTCCTGATTTTATAGCTGAAGAAATTTAAGGAAACTAAAATAACATCTTTGCAAAGGTTGCTCAGGGTTATATGGAAATAAAATTATATGCTTCCAAGAGGGCAAAATGTAGTCAATATAGACAAATTTGGATCTATCTAGAACACATCTGTCCTGGGGACACCACATAGTGTCACCTTCTGCGTTTTTCTTCAGGGGCTTTGCTTTTATCTAGCAAATTATAAAAATTCCCAAAGGGATAAAATATTTTTGAAGCTTTGTTACAAAATAGTCTAATGTGAACTCCACATAAACAAGAGCTAAATGATAGAAAGATGCTGTATGCCTGAACCAGAGGTGTGCAAACCTCACCACATTGTGTCTGTTATGCCAAAGAAGTCAGTTAAGTGTAAAGTCCAAAGCCAACATCCATGAAGGGCACTACACCAAGCATGGAAACTGCCAATCCCTATTTTAAAAAGAGAACCCATGTTGATCCCTATTATACAAGGAAAATCATTTTTGAATTGCAACAGATGAGTTCTGAAAACATTATGCTAAGAGAAAATTATTGTATGAAAATAATTAAAATATTGCTCTTCGTGATTTAAAGTTTCCACAAAGCACACTTTATAAAAGTTGTGCCCCAATTATCTACTCCATATGTAAAGTAAGATTAACATTAGATTAGATTGATCCAACAGGGTTTTTTTAGAGATTACAGTAAGAAAAAATTTTATGTAATTAATTAATTGTGTTTGGGAAGCAAATATTATTTATGCCAATTGAATTAACTGATAGACTATCTTCTAAGACTAAACACACAGCTTGTAGGTAAATGCCTGTGTTGGTGATGGTGACATTTACCAGGTAATAAAGTATACAAGATAATCTTTAACAGTTTTTTTATAGCAGTGTCTACTTATTGACCATGATTTAGTAGCATGCCTTTAACTTTGCATGTGGATAGTTAAACTATTAGAACAATATTCAGTAGACTACTCAAGAGAGGAAAACATTTTCCACTGTGATTCTCATTCTAAGGACATTATTGTCACCATCTATGAAATATATTGATATATCAAAAAGTGTGGAACACACACACACACACAAATAACAGGTGGAAAGGAAGTCAAGAAAAACTACAAAACATTGATGAAAGAAATTGCAGACACGAAAGATGAAAGGCATCCAGGTTCATGAATTGCAAATTGTTCAAAATGCCCATACTTTTGAAAACAGATTTAAAGAAATCCCTACCAAAATTCCAAAAATGTCTTCAAAGAAACAGAAAAAAAAATATTGCTAAAAGTTAAATGGAATACAGAAGATCCCTGAATAGCTGAGGTGATTCTGGGTAAAAACCAATTACACTGGAGACTATCATACTACCAACTTCAAAACGCGACAAACATATAATACTCAAAAGAGACACAGAGCCCCACGGAAAAGAGAAGGGAGCCCAGATGTTGGTCAATAAATCCACATATCTACAACCAACTGACTCTGGAGAGAAAGGGGGCTCCAAGAACTCACACTTGAGGAAAGATAGCCTTTTCATTCAGCGATGGTGGGAAATTAGACCTGAAGATGCAAAAGAATGAAAGAAGATCCCCATGTCTCAGCTTAAGAGGGTCCTACACAGCAGACGTAACAGACTTCTGGGAGCATTTAAAGAAGAAAGGAGAATTCTTGCAAACTGTATTTCTGACAAGGGATAAAAGGTATACTAGCCGTTCAGCTGAATGACAGAAACATAATAGAAAATGGCCAAATGATTTAAAGGAGAATTTCTCAAAAAAAAAAAAAACGGCCAAACAAGTATGCATTTTTTAAAAAAGGAGCTCAAAATCACTAGTCATAAGGAAAACGAAAATTGTAGCCATAATGAGACATCACCTTGAACCTGTCAGAAGAGATAGCATTCACGCAGCTTCAAGCATAAAATAAATACTGGTAGAAATGTAATTTAGCACCCCACTATATAAAATTTCTTTTTAAAAAAGCTATAGCTAGAAGTTCCATAATACTCAGCCATTCCTTTATTAGGTATATAACCAAAGAAATGGCAATTTATGTGATGAGGAGACATCACCATTTTCATAGCTTTTGTAATAGAGTATTCATTGTCATAGCCAAATTATTAAGTCAATCTCAGTATGAATAAAGAATGAATGACTATTTGGCTCTGTGTTTCCCTGATGATGAAAGATGCTGAACATTTCTCTAAGTGTTTCCCCAGCTGTTTATGCTTCATGTTTTGAGAACTCTTTGTTTACATTGGCACCTTAGTTTGGCTATTTGTTTTCTTGATGCCCAGTCAAGTTTTTCGGTTCTTTTATATAGCTTAGATATCAACCTTGTATTGAATGCATACTTGGTAAAGATCTTTTCTCATTCTCCAAACTACCACTTCATCCAGATGGTGGTGTCCTTTGCCTTACAGAATCTTTTCAGTTTCATGAGGTCTCATTTGTTAATTATTGCTCTTAGGACCTGGGCTATTGGTGTCCTATGAGGAGAGCGGTAGAGTGCAAAAGCAATGAAAGAAAGATCGTGAGATAGAGAGAAACTATGGGATTAGGGAGAAATCTGGAGCTAGGGAAACTCCCAAGAATCCACACAATGACCCCAACTAGGACTCCTAGCAATAGTGGAAAGGCAACCTGAACTGGCCTTCCCTTGTAATTCGACTGGTGAATACCCCAACTATCTTCTTAGAGCCTTCATCTAGCAACTGGCAGAACCAGATGCAGAGATCCACAGCCAAGCACCAGGCTGAGCTCTGGGAATCCAGTCCAGGAGAGTGAGGAGGGATTATATGAGCAAGGGAGGTCAAGATCATGATGGAAAAATCTATAGGGACAGCTGAACCAAGCTCGTGGAAACTCAGGATCTCTAGATCAACAGCTGTGGAGCCTCCATGGGACCACACTAGGCCCTCCATATGTGGAAGACAGTGGTGAAGCTTGGACTCTCTGTGAGGTACCTGGCTGTAGGACTAGGTTCTATCCCTGGTGCATGAGCTAGCTTACTGGAGCCCGTTTTCTGTAGTGGGATGCCATGCTCAGTCTTAATGAAATTGGGGAGGGGCTTGGTCCTGCCCCAACTTAATGTGTCAGACTCTGTAGACTTCCCATGGGAGCCCTTATCCATTGGTTGGAGTGGATGGGGAGTGACCTTGGGAAGAGACAGGGGGTGGCAGGAAGAGGGGTGGGAGGAGAACTGTGGATGAAATGTAAAATGAAATTTAAAAAATAAATAATATAAAAAAGAAAGTCTTGCCAATGAGTACAAGACTACCCCACACTTTCTCTTCTATTAGATTCAGTGTATCTGGTCTTATGTTGAGGTCTTTGATACATTGTGATTGAGTGTTTTGCAGGGTGAGAAGAATGGATCTATTTTTAATCTGCTACATGCAGCTATCCAGTTTGACCAGCACCATTTGTTAAAGATGCTGTCTTTTTTCCAGTATGAATTTCTGATTTTGTTGTCAAAAATCAGATGTTTATAGGATTTTGGACTTATGTTTGGATCTTCAACTCTATTCCATTGATGAACACATCTGTTTACATATCAATACCATGCTGTCTTCATACTATAACTAGATATTATAACTTGAGTCTAGGAATGGTAATACCCCCAACAGTTCTTCTACTATTCAGAATTGTTTCAGTAATCTTGTTTTTTCTTTGTGTGTGTGTGTGTGTGTGTGTTCCTGTGTAGCTGAAATTGTCCTTTCAATTTCTGTGATGAAATGGATGACACCAAAGAAACATTATCTTCCAAATACAATAGGACAGATGTACATATGAATGCGTATAGATAGCAAGACCATGCACAGGGTCTCCATAGGCCCAAGCCAGACTGGATCCCAGTGCTCAGATGGAGAAGCCCCCATCCCTAGCCCAGAAGCTATTTCCAATTGTCAACCAATCATGAATGAAAAATAAGTTTTCTCCAATTAAGTCTCACTGGGTATACATACCACACTTAGGGTGGGTCTGACGTCCAACAGTAGAGGGTCAACACAAAATGAACTCAATGGTATTTTTGAAATATCTTACCTTACATTGCTTTATTTTAGCCTTTTTTTACATTTCCGGTCTTTTGCTGGTATATTATGGCTTACAGTTTTGTGTGTTATGGTATGTGCGTGTATCTGTGTGTGTGAATGTATGTTTCACATGCTTCTTTTCTGCTTGTTTTTTCTTTATTCTGGTTTATATGAGTTTTTTATTGTCTTGTTTGTTTTCTAGAAAGAAGACATGAAGTTGGAAGGGTGGGGAAGTGGGACAATATAGAAGGAGATGAGGGTAATAAAACCATGTTCATAATAAATTGAATAAAAATGTATTTTCAATATATAAAACAAATTCTGCTTTGGGAGAAGCTAAGTAAAAACCAAATCAACACAATAATTAATGTCAAAGAAAAACATAATGATAGGTGATAGGCAGACAGACAGACATGAACACACACACACACAAGAACACTAACCATGAAATAGAATGATACCCTATCATTTGCAGCAATCCCAATCCTGTTAAAGAAAATAAGTAAGGTATAGAAAAGCAAATCCTCCACGGTCTTGCCTACCAGTGGGACCTAAATTAGCTGATCTCATCTAAGTGGAGAGTAGAACAGTAGTTAGGGCAGCTGGGAAAGAAAGCAAGAGAGATATTAGAGAAAGGGCTGGTTATCCGGTACAAAACTACAGCTACTACCGTTTTCAACTTGAATCATTGACTTGATAATGTCTACAGCCATCCAAGAGACAGGCGCTGGGTATTCTTTGGAAAGATTATCCTGATCAGGTTAACTGAGGTGGGAAAAGCCACCCTAAAAGTAGGTGACACTATGTCCTAGACTTGAGTCCTAGGGCTCATAAGCAGGAGAAAAATAGCTGAGCATGTTTCTCCTTCCTAGCTCTCTGCTTCCTGATTGCAGATGCAATGTGAACTCCAGCCTTTGCAATGTGAACTTCAGCCTCAAGCTCCACCCACCAGCAATTCATTGCCACAATGGACCGCACACTCAAATTTTAAGGCACAATAAATCCTTCCTTCCCTAGGTCGCTTTTGTCATTTTGTTACAGCAACATGAGAAGCACACAGTACAATTATGTGAACAGATTGAATTTCAGGGTTCTCTAACAAGTGACTATAATTAATAACATTGTATTTGTTCCACAACAGTGAAGAGTGATTTTGAATGTTTCAACACAAAGACATGATGTTTGAGGGGATATACATAATATACACCCTGATTTAACTACTGCACACTGTACACCTGAGTCATGCTATCACACTGAATCCTAGAAATATGCACAAATGTTACCTGTCAACCAAGTGGAAGAAGAAAATTAGTCTTTAGGGCTAGAGAGATGGTTGAGTTGGTAAAGTGTTCACTGTAAAAACATAAGGATTTGACCCATATTCCCAGAATCCAAATTAAAAAGCCAGGCTTGATGGTGTACCATAATAATGCCAGTGTAGCTTCCTGACCAGTTAGTCTGGCTCAACTGGCAAATATCAGGCTACTAACAGACTCTGTACAAAACAAAAAAAAAAAACAAAAACAAAAACAAACAAACAAACAAAAAAGGCCTGGGCAGTTAATTGCAAGATAGTTCAGCAGGAAATAGCACCCATCCCCAAGCTTGAAAACTCAAGTTCAATATCCAAGATGTACATGGTATAAGGAGAGAGAACTCAAACATCCACATGTACACTCTGATAATATACATGCTTACACAACACACATACAAAGTAAATATAATAAAATTTTAAAAATAACAACAAAGTGACCATCATATAATGAGCAACACTTAAGGACCTATGAACTACACACACACACACAAGCACACACTTACACTCTCTCTCTGTCTCTGTCTCTCTCTTGCACACACACACACACATACACACTACAAAACCCCTCAATTACAGTATTGTTTAAATGGTCAAACTGAGCCTGTTACATCATACATTTGAAGCCTCATCTCTTGAGCAAACCTCCTGGAGTGAACTGACTGAAATAAATTACTTCATGGGCAAAGACTTTAAAAGGGCACCTCTGCACTTTCATAAAATCAAAGATAAATTAGCATGGCCAGGCTTTATAAATGGTGCTCATGTGAACATGTCTGCCATAATTGTAAGATAACTCCATGCAACCCTAGGTTTCTCTCAATCCATTAGTAGTCCTAATCTCAGCAAGTTAATCCAGCCTCTTTAAAAACTGAGAAATGTCTTGTTGCCCCAGTAAATACTACCTGTGAGCAATTTCTCTTAGACACTAACATGATACAGTCAACAGGAAATTGTTTTTTATTAATAGCCCATAATTTAGATACTACAAATTTCAGGGTTTTAAACATTTACAATAAATTCACAGAGGCCTTCCTATACTCATAAAGATTTGCAGAATTTACTATTGTGTAATTCAAGAATATTTTCATTACCCAGACATTCCCTTTCTCATCACCTTCCATTAAAATCCCGTATAACTATTAACCTATATTTTGTTTTGTCTGGTGACCTCTTCTAGAGTCTTTATCAATACTATCAATTAACATGTGGCCTTCTTTGTTCTGGTTCCTTCCAGTCGGCACAATCCTTTTCTCAGTTCACCCATGTGGCCATACGGAATCAGAACAGTCATTGCTTAGATGTGTACATCATGTCGCTTTATTCCTTAGCTGGTAAACATGTATGTTTTCGGTAATTCTGTACAATGAGTAAAGCTGTTAGGAACATGCACAGGAACAGTGTGTGTGATCATCTATCCTAATATCTGTGGGTATGAGTGTGGGAATGGAATGGATGTCAGATTGCTCTTCACTGAACCTATCAAGTTGTCTCCCCAGCATGCTGCGTCTCCAGCAGCAGTTTCCGTAGCTTACAGTTTCTCCTCATCCGCTGCAATACTTGCGCCTGTTAATTTTCCCCTTGTTATGAATGAATTGCATTCATTACAATTCTGAATTGTATTTCCTTACTGTGAATCAAAGCTTGGCTTTCTTTTATGCGCTCCCAGGCTGCTCCTGTATCTTCTGTGGTTTTCCACGCTAATCTAAATCCTTTGCCCACCTCTTTATACTGGATCCTTGGTCTACACACATTTTCATGAGCATTCATTATGCAGTTAAGAAATAAAAGCTTTATCAGATAAGATTGGCAAATAGCGTCCTTCTGCAAGTTGTCTTTACACATTTTTGTTTATGTTCTTTGGCATAAGAACCATAACTTGATCAATTTCCATAGATCTACCTTTTTCTTATCTGTGCTTTTGCTATTACATGTTCAAGAGATCGTCAAATACTCTGTCTGAGACATTGTTTTCTATTTTAAGACTTCCATGGTGTTAGTTCTTGCATACAGGTCTTTTTAAAGTTAATTCTGAGTATTATATATGAAGCAAGATTAATTTTTACATGGTCTATTAGTTTTTCTGTTGCTCTGACAAACACCATAACCAAAAGCAACTTGGGGAGGGAACAGTTTATTTCATCTTATAGCCTACAGTCCATCATGAAGTCAGGATAGGAATTTGGAAGCAGAGTTCACGGAAGAGTGCTGCTTACTGGCTTGCCTCCATGGCTTGCTCAACCTGTTTTCTTACACAACCTGTCAGGCCCACCTGACAGATGAGGTACCGCCCACAATTGACTGGGCCCTCCCATATCAAGAATCAATCGAGAAAAATGCCTCACAAGTTTGTCTGCAAGCCAATCTTTTGGAGACATTTCTCAATTGAAGTTTCATCTTCCCAGATGAAAAGGGTTTAAATCAAGTTGACAAAGGCTTTGGAAATCAGTATAGCAATTTCTGAGAAAATTAGGAAACAATCTATCTCAAGACCCAGTAATACTGCTGTTGGGTATATACCCAAAAGATGCTCAATGGTACCACAAAGACATGTGCTCAACTATGTTCATAGCAGCATTATTTGTAATAGCCCAAACCTGAAAACAACCTAGATGCCCACCAACCAAAGAATGGATAAAGAAAATGTGGTACATTTATACAATGGAGTACTACTCAGCAGTAAAAAACAATGACATTGAAATTTGCATGCAAATGTATGGATCTAGTCAAAACCATATTGAGTGAAGTAATCCAGACCCAGAAAGACAAATATAATATGTACTCACTTATAAGTTCCTTTTAGACATAAAAAAAGAAAAAAAAACAGCTCACAATTCACAATACAGAAAACCTAGACAATAGAAAGGATCCTAAGAGAGACATACATGGATCTACACAGGAAGGAGAAAAAGACAAGATCTCCTGAATAAATTGGGAGAATGAGGGTCGTGGAAGAGGGTAGAAGGGGAGAGGGGAAGAAGGGAGAGGAGCAGAGAAAAATGTATAACTCATTAAAAAAGGAAAAAGCAAACAGTGAAAATAAGGTTTCGAATGCTGTGCTATAACATGAGTCTTTTTTTTTAACTTACACATAAGTTAAATAGACATACTTAAGGACCACAAGGGAAACATAACAAAACACCATGACCAAGGCAACTTACACAAGAAAGCATTTAATGTGGGACTCACAATTCCAGAGGGTTGGGATACATAACCATCATGAGTAGGGGAGCATGGCATCAGACAGTCAGACATTCATGGAGCTGGAGCAGTAGTTAAGAGCTTACATCTTGAGACAACTACTTAAAGACATTAGGAATTGCTTTGAGCTTTTGAATGCTCAAAGCTCATCCCCAGAGACACACCTCCTCCAACAAGGCCTCACCTCCTAAGCCTTCCCAGAATAGTTCCACCAACTGCCGACAAAGCATTCAAATACATGAGCCTACGGAGTTCATTCTCATACAAACCAGCACTCACACAGGTAGAAATTGTAATATGCATTTTATAATAAATAATAGATAAACCCTAATTAATTTGTGAACAGTATTGTGAATTTAGATATTAACAAGACTTGCCTTTAAATAATTCTAACAGCCAGGTATGGTGACACAGACCTTTAACCTCAGCACTTTGGGGGGATGGATTTCTGTGAATTTGAATGTGGTCAGGTCTACAGAGAAAATTTCAGGACAGCCAGGAGTATACCGTGAGATAGTATCTCAAAAGTAAATCATTCTAATAAATAATAAATCACAATAGGTTTTATGTTTCACATTTGAGTTTCATTATAATGATAAGTACTTGACCCTAGAAAATAAATTATTTACTTAAGTCCAACACATATTGGCAACTAAAAGGAAGTAACTTCCTATACCTGTAACAAATGTTAAACACAGTAAGATTCTAAGCACATTCCTCTCTATCCCTGAATAGGTCCTTCAGCAAGCAAGCCTGCTAAAGCTTCAGAGTGACCTAACTATCCAAAATGGAAGTACCTGGTATGTTAAGAATTACAACTCCTCCAAATCTCAGAAGTCAGTGAATATCCTCCTCCACTCCTCCAGCAGGCACAGAAAGTCAAAGGAACTTCTAAGTCTCTCAGCATGAAGCTGTGGGTGCAGGGTGGTAAGAATGTGCATAAGTAGAGCTAAGTTGCCAGGGGAGGCAGGGAGGTGCAAATCTTAATGCAGATTGAGGGGCTGGGAAATTTAGGTCATTGTGGACTAGAGAAAGGGGAGGCTTTTTGTCCTCTTATTCTGAAACAAAACCTTTCCTCAATCTCCACTGTTTTTTCCCTACATCATTACCACCTCAGTGTCTTTCTCTCTTCTTTGACAAGTTCCTAATTAAACGAGATCTTTCTCCTTATTACAACATCATGAATAGGTAATTGGTAGGTAATTCATCTAGGTAATTGTTCAGTGAGTGCAATCCAAGGAGAGAGAAGAAACACTGCTGTATATGTAAGAATGAAGGGGTTGTGCCGGGCGGTGGTGGCACACGCCTTTAATCCCAGCCAGCACTCGGGAGGCAGAGGCAGGCTTATCTCTGGGAGTTCGAGGCCAGCCTGGTCTACAAGAGCTAGTTCCGGGACAGGCACTAAAGCTACAGAGAAACCCTGTCTTGAAACCCCCCACCCCAGAAAAAAAGAATGAAGGGGTTAAGGAGATGTGATGGGCTGCCAACACTAGCATCAGATGATACCCAGTGTTTGCTACAGCATTTTGCTTCTCTTGGTTCCAACCAGATCAACTCTGATAGTGTGTTGTAGTAAGCCTGTGGAGGCATGAGTTTGCCCAGTCTTTGGTAAAGTAGCATGCTTGATCTCCTAAATGGCTATCATTTCAATTACCCAGAGCCTTTTCTACAAAGCTACCCTACGGGCTCTCCTGTGGCTACACACTAGGTCACACTTAACATATACTCACAGTGACGTAACTGCCATGTGCACCGCAGCAAAGAAGACACACCCACAAGTGAACATCAGACTCTGGCCTTTTAAGAAAAAGTAATTTAGTAGCAACCACACCCCACAATTCTTCCTCCATGAGTGCCAAGAAGCACTGATGTCTTTCTTCTTTCTTAGCCTGCTGAAAAGACCAGTACAAACTTGAGAAGTCAAAAGCAGGCTGTAAAGGCTCATAAGATATTTTTCAAAGTGTGTGAAGAAGAGTATACCCTGCGTATTTGCAAACCCTGAAAGTCGTGGAGGAAACTCAGTGGAGAGGAAGATTTCAAAAGCAGCAGGCAGACAGTGGCATCTATAATGCCAGAGACTTAACCCCACAGCCCCAGATGAAAAATACTATCGAGGGAGATGCAACTGAACAGAATCCTTCTGTCAGCTGACATGGCCAATCGCTGCCTTGTTTGACTTCTGTTTCTTACAGCTGCTTGGGATCCTTCCTTATAGAAAAGAAACCCCTGAAGGAATCTGGTGCATTCTAAGCTCCTTCAATTCTCTATTTTATTTTTCTTTCAGTACTTACATATAGCAAGATATGTAGGCTCTGGAGACGGGGAGGGAGTGGGGCTCAGATCCACCCCTAATTTCTCAACATAGCATAGAGCATCATCTCTAATTTTCAGGATTTTTTTGAGAATTGTAGACAGAGGGAAAAATGTATGTGGCACTTACAGAAGCAGGCAATTAGTAAATAGCGGCAGTTACTACCAGTTCACTACTAGAACACCTCAGAAGCCTTACCCTTTCTGGGGAGTGGATGGGGGTGACGGTTGGGGTTGGAGGAAGAGTGGAGCAGGTGGAGGAGTGGGAGTGGGAGAGGGGATAGCTATGTAAAATGAGGAAAGACTACATTTAAAAATTTCTTAATAAAAATAGATAATGAACGTGAAGATAGTTCTACAAATGCCTTAGTTAGCAGAGCTTGGCTTTGACAGATGGAGTGGTATACACCTATTACCTGGCTCTAAAGAGGCTGAGGCAGGACCACATGAGCTTGAGGAAAGCTTGGGCTATAAAGGAAGACCCTATCTCAAAACAAAAGGCGTGACAATAATAGTACTAACGATAGCAATGGTAACAACATAAGTTTATTTGAAATTCTCTGGGGTTCATCACACATTCCTGAAAAAATAATGATTCTGTCTAGTTCTCTGAAATGAAGAGTTTTGGGGTTATTTTGTCTAAGAGACGTGCAGTGGAAGCCATTTTCCAAAGCACGTTGAAAACAGTCTCTGTAGCAGTTGATTATAATTTTAGCTTTGTAAACCTAATTTCCCCCTCATCCTGGCATGCATACACCTCATTTTTGAACACTTCAAGGAATATAGGCACCGGTAAACAACCGAAGTGAAGCATCCATGATGAGGCTCCCAGTGGGATCCAGACTGCAGATGTTGCTCCTGGAGATCCAGAGCTAAGGAGACTTGTGACGTATGGTCAGAGTGGGAAGACAGATGGCGTGTGAGTTCCTGGATCCAAAATACAAACTGAATTTAAAATAGGAATGAAGAAATGATCTCCTCCTCTTCTTCTGAAACATTTGATAATGTCTGACAGGGAAGAACAGCTGGATTTCCTGAGATAGTGCAGAAGGTGCCAATTACAGGCACTGAAGCCTGGTGGTAGTGGAAATAGTTTAGTGTTCCTCCTATGTGTGTGCGTGTGTGCATGTATATATATGCATGTATATACACATATATCATATACATAGATACACATATATGTATACATGTGTGTGCAATATATTATATATTATAGATATATAATTTATAAAGGAGGCTATTAGCTGCACAGAATGGATTCAAGCTAACCTGTAAAGGAATTACCCTGAAGCAGAGCTCATTGGAAATGCCTGTCCTCTGGAGATCACCCCTTCTTTGGTTTAAATGCGGACAATTTAAAAACAGTGTGCACCTACCTCCCTGTGAATTGCTGTATGCATGGGGCTGGGTGGTTGACACTAAGCTCTTTTAGCATGGATTTTCTTCTTAGAAGATTTAGATTTACATATATCGTGGCAAGAAAACAGAAATACACAGTACTTGTGCATTTCCTATCCACACACTGAAACACTGAATTTCAACACATCTGAAGAGAAGTGGCTGGGAGGCCTACAGGTAATCAGAAAGGATTCCTTCTACAGGTGTGTGGGTGGAAACCCTCTGCTGCTCTTCTTCCCACAGAACAGGGGAGTCAATCACATTTTAATGTAAAACTAAGAACGATTACCTTCTTTGAAAAACCCTTGGGGGGTTTAGAAAATCAATGCAATATTTATTTAAAGTAGTGCTGAATGAAGCAGCTTCTTAAGTCAGTCACCGTGACTAAGAAAACCAGTTTGCTAGAACTCCCTCCATTGCCCCAGGTCCTTCAGTGGCAGGACAATGGTGACCTTCCTTCTGTTTCAGTGCATGCTTTACCGTGATGGGTGCATGTGACAGCCAAAGGGCTTTGACAGTTCAGCGAATATTGCAACAATATTTAGAATTTTAGATACAGAACTGTCATCACTTCCAATATGCAGGAAGTCATGGGTCATCTTCCGAAGACACTGTCAACATCTGTTGCAATTTATGTAATGTAGGCAACCTATGACCATTTTGCAGGGAGGGCCGCTTTCCTCTTGGGGAAGCAGATGTCAACTGCAAGGAGACTTTCACCAGAAGGTCATCATTCAAGATTGGAATTCTAAAGAAGCAACAAAAGAATTTCTATCCAGCTATGATATTGGGCCTCCCTGCGAATGCCTCTCTGTCAAATCTGAATTGCTAAAATGGCCAGGCCCCACATCAATTCGCTGAAAAAGAAAGTGATTTACAGGAAGACTTATGACTTATGACCTAACTGCAAAATTACTAGAGAAAAAGAGAGAGCGAGAGAGAGATGCAGCCGCCTGCTCCTAACACAATAATCATGACCCCAAAAAGCCGGAGAGAAATCCAAATGACCACATGGGGAGATGCAGAATAAATGTGCCTTTATATCACATTCTTTCTTTCTAGGTGAGAGATGAACTCCCCCACCAAATGCAAAACACACAGCCAACACTGACCACTTCACTGAGTTCACAAACTGATGAAATGAAAATCTTGTTGACTTAAATGTTCTGGTGGTAAGCTGGACATGACATTGCTTGATTTCCTAGTACATAATAGGTAAGTCTGAATCATCTTTCAACCTGGAGGAGTGCCCTGAGGGGCTTCTTCACATGGACACTGATATTAATTAAGGCTTTGGCTCAGTAGTATAGTACTTAGCTAGCTTGGATGAGGCTTTTAGCTCCATCTCCAGCCATGCAAGTAAATAAATAAATAGATGAACAGATCAATAACTGTGAAGCCGTATTTGTTAAATATATAAATACATTAAGCTGACATATTTACTTATATTACTATTTTACTGTTCAAAGTACAAGGCTCATTTTCTGGCTTGTATTCTTCTATTTAACAGGCTTGTTCTGGAAGTATCTAGGATCTAGATGAGCTACATCATCTTAGTTGTAAAAGAAAATTTGTATATTTATTTTAACATGGGGGCCTTATTTCACATCGTGAAGACTGACCCTATGTCACAAGTGATTCCACTGTGCTGTTAACAGTGCAGTCTTCCCTGCCCAAAGGTCTCCAGTGGCTGCTACCTTGACTCTCTCCTCTGTCTGCCCAGCACTGCAGATTCCCAACAACCACCTTGCTCTATACCTGTGGCCTTTCTGCCTATAAAAGTGTGTCCATCACACTTGGTTGTTTCCATAGAATGGAAACCTTTCCTTATGCCCATCCCTTGTGCCTGCTCTGATCCCACATTGGTATGCACTATTAGTCAGTGTGGAAAAGCAGAGAGACACTCTTTTTTTGTGAAACCCTTTATATGCCAATGGGTTCCCCACCGCAGGGCACAGGGACCACTGTCATCACAGAATGGCACTGGTGGCCTCTGCATTCCTTCACCCGCTCCCAGGAATACACTTCTCATCCTCCAATAAATGACACAGACACGGAATTCAGAAAGTCAGCGGAGCCCCATCAACAAGGTGGCAGACGGCATTCAACACTCGAAACTCTTCCTCAAAACTGCCTTCCAGATAGTTAAGCAAGTGAAGGCACTTGCCACCAACCTGGGCAACCTGAGATTGATCCTTGGGACAAACATGGTAGCAAAGGAGAACTGATTCCCACTTGTCCTCTGACCTACGCAAACAGACACATAGACACACACACACATATACACACTAAAATAAATACATAAATAAATGTCATTTTTTAAAAGATTGCCTTCTAAAGAAAAGATTATGATGGTTCCTTGTTACAGGGGAAAGGCACACTTCTACTTTCTTGCACTCTGTAAAGTACAAGAACACCACTGACACCGTATTCCCAATACCCTGATGAACACATCTACCCAAACAAGAAACTCCAACTTTTCATGTCTGGAATGCGTAGACTTGGGGTGATAAGTACACAAATCCATTTAAAAGGCATTGTTGGCATTTAAAATAATGCACTTAAAATATCAAATAAAATTTTAAATTACAAAATAGAATGAAAACTTCTGTTAATTTTCAAAGTCAAATAGACAAGTTCAAATTTCAGTCTACCATCACTACTTGAAACAATTGCCTCTGTCTCTCCAAAGCTCTTGTCTAAGTTGTATATTTAACTCACAACTTGGTACATATCTATGCAATGAAAAAAAAAAAAACCTAGGAAAACAAATCATAAGTGAGCCTGGTATACAAGAGCTAGTTCCAGGACAGGCTCCAAAACCACAGAGAAACCCTGTCTAGAAAAAGAAAAAAAAAATCATAAGCGATATAAAACACAAATGATGCGCTAATTCTTGACAACAGATTTGTGTTATTTGTGCTCAGATTTGCTTTGGACTTTCAATGCAATCATCGTATCTCTACTAATTCAGAAGTGATACGAAGTCATCTGGGATAGAGTCAGATCCTCACAGAGAGTCTGAAAACTAAGATACACTTTAGAACAATCATCAATCTGGTTCATCTAATGATGCAGATAGCCAGGTCACTCTCTTTTCCAAAGGAACATCTTCAGAGGCTTGCCTCAACCATCTGACCTAATGTAGCGCCCTTTCAGTGCCTCTATCAGTAGCTCAGTAGTGTTTTTTTTCCCATAAACAACTACATAATTTGCAGGTAAACAGTTGCTGTTTTCTTTCTCATTTGAACCTACAGGAGAGACAGACAATAATCTCGTGTTTTGTCTACTGGCACACCTGCCCTCCACTGCCATGCAGTAAAACCCTTTGAATTGAAGTTGACTTCATAGTGTTTTCTAATCAACAGAGTGCATTCTCCAGACACCTCTAGCACTCTGAGTAATTCAGATCTTAGAGCTCTCAGAATCTGGTCCTCTTTTATGTATTAAAAAGCACCTGTGACTCATTGTCTTTCCAAGATACCTTTGGAGTACAAGCATGGGATGGAGCCAGGGATAGATTTTCATCTTCCTGTATCCCTATCCAGGTGGCTTTCCAAATCAAGCTGTCATTTCCTCTAACCTTTCTCTCTTGTTCCTATAGGATGTGGAAACCCTGTTGAACACACGGCGAATTCCAGCTCTCTGCTTCTTTTCATAGAAACTACCCTTCCTGTTGTAATTCTGCCAAATATAATGGAGAAGTGACCCAAGACACTGAACCCTGTGATGGAAGTTGACCTGTTCTATCATGTGGAGGAGAGAGGAGACTCCACTATAATCCAGTCCTATTCCTTAGTGACCTGGAAGCCCAGCTATGCTGCCAACGCAGTAAACACAGATTCTGTGTAGTCATGACAACAACGGGTTTTAACCTGGAGGGAATGTTTTCTGTTCTGGTCCCATCACACATCCACAATATGAATGAGTGCAATGAACAGCACCTATACATACTTTTCTCAAAGAAGTTCCACTTTTGGTTTAGGAAAGTCTTTTTCTAGAGAGGCTGAATATTGGACACTCAAGCCAGTGTCTTCTTGTTTGAGGTACATGATCTACCATTGTGTTATAACAGTGGTTCTCACCTTCCTAATGTTGCGACCCTTTAATTCGATTCCTTGTGTTGTGGTGATGCCCAACCATAAAATTATTTTGTTGTTATTTCACAACTGTATTTTCTACTCTTATGAGTTGTAATGTGAACATCTGTGTTTTCTGTTGGTCTTAGGTGACCCCTATGAAAGGGTCATTTGGTCCCCAGAAGGGGTCACAACCCACAGGCTGAGAATCAGTGTGCTAAAGCAGTGGATCCTGACTATTGGAAAGCACATTTCTGATGGTCTTAGGAACTGAGGCAGTGCTCAGTAGAGAACGTACAGCTGTGAAGTAGCAATGAAAAAAAGTTATGGTTAGGGGTTCCTATGACAATTGGAATTACGTGTTTTCTGATGGTCATGACCCATAGGTTGAGAACCACTGGCCTAAAGGTTAGGTTTAAACTCAAATGATCAAAAAAAGAAATATATATGTATATATGTATGTGTGTATGCACATACATACATGCATACACACACACAAATAGGAGAATGAGATGGAATCAAATCTAAATACAAAAATAAACTGAGCTACTAGGTACCATGTAGACTAAGCTCCCAAGTCCCAAAGAAATACTTCCTCTTTAAAAAAAAAACAAAGGTGCCTCATCATCTCCCTAACCTCTTGGAACATCTGATTTGTTTGATTTCCAGCAAGCTGTCCCGTACGACCCACAGCTTCCTAGCTTGAATTCATAGTACAGGTTCCATGGACAGATGAATGGGTCATGCCCCAACACACAGATTAATCATCTCTGCGCAAGGACATTTCTAGTACTTTCAAGTTAGCTGTTATTACTTCTGTCAATCTAGTTTTTTGCTCTTGACTGTGGAGAGATAGAGGGCCAGGCCCTTGGTTTAAGCCTGCACTGGATCCCACTTCCCACGTAGAGTGAAGACTGTCTTTTGCCTAGACGTAACAGTGCCTATTGCTTCCGTAGACATATTTGTTGTGCTCAAGTTTTTTATTTTTCATCAATTTTCAACTAACACAGGAAAACATGTATTGTATACATTCAAGGGATACCTGTGATGTTTCTCTGCACATGTGCACTGGGCTGAACTTTTAGATTAAGCAAGATGACAGTACATCACACTGCAAATCCAGAGACGGGCTCATCTCATTAACTTTCAAAGTTTGGAAGATTCAAACATGAAATAAGCCTTAGTAGATTATACTGCAATATGTTTTTTAAAAATCTGTCCAAATATACATCTAAAGCAATGATGGGAGACAGAACATTTTTTTTTAATTTATTATCCCCAAAGGATGCCCTCTTTGACTTCCAAAAATCGGTGACAAAAACACAAGCACAGGTAGATAATTTCAGTCACAGGGACTCAAGCCTCTGCAGAGTCCCCTTAGTTAGACATTCCCAGCAGTCACAAAACTGTCATGTGTCGGTGTGAACTGTCAGCAAATGCACAGCTCAAGGAGAGATATTTGTAAGCAATCAAAAATGAAGCAATGTGCAAGTTGGGCATGGTGACACACACCTACATTCCCAGAACTTAGGAAGTATAGGCAGGAAGATCAAGAGTTAAACATCAGCATAATGGGTGAGTTCAGTGTCATCCCAAGCTAAACAATGAACTCTAGGCCATTGTGGGCTGCATAAAGTCCAGTCTCAAGAGAACAAAAAACAAAACAAAATTGGACCAATTTTTTTTAAAAAAAGATTTGTGCTCAATAGTTTATAGTAAAAATCAGCAACGTTCTTGCCTCTGGAAGAGTTTTTATTAATTAATAAATACATAAATTCTACACAGCATGTATTCCCTAACACCATGTTTCCCACTCCAATCACACAGAATTAGCACATAGGTTTTAAGTGTAGTGATTATTCAAAAGAAAGCCTCATATTTCATTTGAAGCACTACTACAGGGAGAATTCAGACTAGAAAAAAAATAAGTTATTTCTAATTTAAGTAGACATGTTTATATAGTCCTTTTAAAAATGGACATGATATTGAACACATTTAAAGGAGATTCATTTTGTGACGAAAGTCTCCTTGTTTTACACTGAGGTGTTTCTTTAGCGACACCAGCCAGACACACAACAGATGTTAGCTAAGTGCTCAGAAACAAGTCTAGCTGTAGCCGGGGCTCTGGTCTGAGCAAGAAGGCAGCAGCAGCAGGTGACTGTGCTTCAGCACAGACACAGGTAAATCACAGCACACTCATTTCTGCCAGTGCAGAAACTGGATGCTGCGGGAAGAAAATAACCATCAGTTCTACCAAAAATGGGAGCAACAGGACTTGATGACACCTTGCTTGACAAATACCAGCACCTTCACAGGGCTGTCTGCCATTTTCTCAGGAATGGAAACTAACATTTGTGCCCATAGGAGCTACCAACTAATGCAGAACGAAACCAACATTGAGACCTTTTAAATACAAAACTGAAAACAGTAAGTTGGGCATGCTAATTGTTGTTGCTCTAAAATGTGTCTCAATTACCTTTATTCTATTGTTTTTATTATTTTTAATAAATTGTTATATTATTTTAAAAGTTGAACATATTTTTTTTTGTTTGCTGATAGGCACAAAGCCATGCTAAGTAATGCTCAGACAACGTAATTTCTAAACAGAGCACAGTGCAGTTCTCCGTCTCATGCAGCGGGACATGCACGTACCTGCGCCAGCTTCCTTTTCCTCCTCCTCGATGCTGTTTCTGATGCTGTCATACTCCTCATCGATCGTCTGATTGCCGCGCATCTGAGACAAGATTCTGCGGGCCTTCTGAGTCTGTCCTTTCTGAATGAGCCACCGAGGGCTTTCGGGCAAAAAGAGAAATCCAAGAAACTGTATAACAGCTGGAATTGCTGCAAGTCCCAACATGTACCTGCAATAAGAAACACGCAGACACTGTGAAATTGTTCTGAGAGTGCTGAGTACATATTCGCTGCGGAGCCTAACAGCCCTCAGCATACATTTACCAAGGGGACCTTTCCTCCTGAAGAGTGGAATATCTAGGGTCTGCTGTTGTCACAAGGGCAGAGAGCTAACATGGGATTCAGAGTTATCTAATATAATGCATACTTTTCATGAGACTAAGTACCTGCAATTGCTTCTTTTGTGTTGTGTTAAGTTTTTGTTTTGTTCTGCTTTATTGTCTGAATATAGTCCTGCTATATGTAGCCTTGATTGGCTTACAACTTGTAGTCTCCTTCCCTCTCTCTCTTAAGAGCTAGGATCACAGAGATACCTACTATGCCTTGCAATAAATTATTTCTTAATAGTTATTTCTGCTCTTTGAATAATTGCTTTTTTTAAAAGTAATTTCTCTATTTCATTTTGCCGTGAGGCATCGAATTCACCATGATTAAGGAGTAAATGGCTTACAGCAGGGAAAACAGAGGCAGAAACAAATAATTGTGGCCAAATGGCTAAAAACAGAAAGAAATTATTTGTCTATCATTTTCTTTCAAGCGACTACTCTTAATGGCTGGTAAAATGATGAACAGCATATAAGCATGTAGTTAAAACTCATCAAAGAAGGAATAAATATTGTAGCATGAGTTCAGGTGCCCATGCCAAGACCTCTCCAGAAAGGCCTCTTAATAACCCTAACTAGAGGAGCTGGGTTAGCTAAACTCCAAGATCTCTGCAAGTGGAATTTCCATAAATATAGGACACCTTTGAATATCCTGAGGATACGGATCCCATGCACACGCTCCAAGGCAGAGTGTTAGAAATTCAATCCATGCTCAGAAGCAGCCCTAACCACCCCATTTACAGCTGGAAGGGCCCCTGGTTTGATGTGCATTACAAAAATCATCTACTTTTAAAGTCACACTAACCCTAGAGTAAAGCAATTTAAAGACTCCCAGAGATAAAGCTTATGATATAAGGCACTTCTTTCTATGCAATTGTGTTTTAGTTCTAAAAACAAAAGAGGAAAAATAAAATCATGACTTGGATATTAAAATACCACTTATTATAAACTGCACAATAAACATATAGGTAGAACCAGAAAAAAGTAAGAGGGTGAAACAAACAAAGCATTTATGAATGAGTGATGGAACAGACGATATAGACTTTACTGCCTATGTTGTATGATTATATCAATGATTCAGAGAGTGAACAAAGTATTTACGAATGAGGGATGGATAGACAATGTAGACTTTACTGCCTATGTTGTGCGATTATACCAACGCTTGCTCCCTCTGTGCAGTTCACAGAGGATATATTTTTTTTATCACAATTTAGATGTGCCTCTCCACCTCATCTCCGTCATCTTAATTTTCACACTTGTTCCCTAGCTGATTACCCCATGAAGCACCTTGAACAGAGATGGCATCTTGTAAGAATGCTACGAACTGAAAGGACAACAGCTATGCACCGAAACCTTTGTGTGGTTACACAGAAGGCAACTCTCTTTAGACTCAGGTAGCAGTATTTCTGGTAGCAAGTCTTCTAGACCATTTAGCTCTGCAAACTTCCTTGCCCAGTACCCTTGCTGAACAAACCATTGTCACTCTAGATACGATCAGATCCTCTCTCTTCAACCAAGGGTCTTCAGACGAGAACAAGAGAGATCAACTCAGAAAAAAAAATATTTGTTTGATTACTTCTTAAGATGTTAATGTATATGATGAAATTTCTCATTTAAATGAGCATTTTATTGCTATGAATGAATAGGAGTTATGACTTCTCTTAAAGAATTTAGAGGAACTATTGAGCCAGAGGAGTAGTTCAGAGCTCTTGACCAGTAAGGCCCCAGGTTCAATTCCTCAGCATCAAAAACAACTAATAAGCAATAATAAAAACAATACCATATACTATCAATTACTAAAATGAGCAGACTTTTTTACCTTCTAGTATGTATTAAATATACTGGGATAAGGATTA
Organism: Neodon shergylaensis; assembly: GCA_025134845.1. Taxonomy (NCBI): domain Eukaryota; kingdom Metazoa; phylum Chordata; class Mammalia; order Rodentia; family Cricetidae; genus Neodon; species Neodon shergylaensis. Next base: position 5,115,105 of record JABTXL010000186.1, read on the forward strand.
CATAAGATTCACCCTGTAGATGAAAACTTTCCTATTTCATTTCTGGCCTTTGAATGGTTAAAACATGCAAAAGTAAATACAGAACTTGCATCATTTTCAGATGCAAAAATGTACACACAATTCTCTGTACTTTGCTACTTGCTATTAAACCTCAGAGCATAATATTTTTATAAACTTAAAAGAAACAAAAGAGAGGAGAAGAAAGATAATAAAAAGAAAAATTCAAACTTAATATTAACCCATGCATAAGTCAGCTCTGGAACCCAGAATGGACCCAGAGTCCTTTGCAACAGGACATCCCAAGAACCTAGGTATAAAACTCTTTAAGCATGTACTGCACCCTCTGCCAGTCTTTCTCTTTGCAAAGACAAGTCCAGAAAACTAAAAATACTGTACACACTTATATTGGATATTTACTTTCTAAAAGTAAAAAAAGGGGGAGTTGTTTAGTCTACTTTAATTATACTTGCTGATTAAATATATTCTAATTATTCATTTATTTATTAAAGATTGCTGACTCTTCCCTACCACCGCTTCCTATTTCCCTCCCCCTCCCCCAATCAAGTCCCCCTCCCTCGTTAGCCCAAAGAGCAATCAAGTTTCCCTGCCCTGTGGACAATGAGGACTACTGAGAACTCAAGAACATTGGCAATGGGTTTTTGATTAAATATATTCTAAGAGAAGAACATCCACAGCTTTGTAGAAACCCACTGCACAGAGTGGGTGAGTAGTTGGGATATATAAACAGCAAGAACGGACTGGATTCTATTTCATTCTATGGTTCTGTTCAGTGTCACCCTAAGCATATAGAGATCAGCAGCTGACTGTGCTACTGGGTGGTGACGAAACCTTCAGGAGGCAGAGAAGTTCTGGAGGCGTGGCTCGAGGACCTTGTCCCTTCATCAGGCAAATAGGTTAGGTCCTAGAAGCCCTTGAAAGAGCTGCTTCCTGTCTCTTCTTTCTCATCTGCCAAGAGGCCAGCATCTGTCCCTGTCATGTCACTATGTGACTCCAACCATCTATTTCTGTCCCATTCCATGTCAAAAAGGAACAGCTAGGTGATCATGAACTGAGACCTCCAAACCCATTTCTCCTTTTAAGTGAATTATCTCAAGTGTTTTGTTGGCATAACTTAAGGCTGGTTAACATAGTTCAGGTGCACTAACCACAAGACTCCCCTGGTCAAGTTACTATCTGTGCACACAGGGCCATGTCTTGTTACCTCGCACTGCTGGGAGAAGTATGTGATAAGCAGTTCATCGTTCACTTAGCAAATGGATGCTTAGCCAAAGTATTTCCCCTCCCTGGGGTGTCCAACCTTGTGGCAATCCCACATAGATCTATTGTAGCCGCACCCCCTCCTAATCTCCAGCGGGAATACCTATTCAATATCTTTCTCTGCGGTAAAATTATTCTTCTGAAGATACATATACTGGCGAGTAGGAAGGATTGCTGCTATGCTGATGAAAATGTCAACCAAAGATGAAGCAAAGAGCCATACACTTAGCTAAATTGTATCAAAGGGTGTCAATCTTCCAAATCCACAGAAATTAGGAATCAGATGAGTGACAAGAAGTCCTATGATAAAAACTAAGCTAGGCAACCCCTAGTGACCAGGATACCTCATTAGCATAAGCTACAGCAAGGGTTCTGGATCCAGGATTCACGTGTGAATCCCCCAGGGGGCAGTTTAAATACACCAGTGGCTAAGCCCCACCTTTCCCCGGGATTGTGATTAATTGGTCTGGGCTCTGAGCCCAGAGAATTCGATTTCATTAAAAGCTCTCCCGGTGGTGCTAATGCGCAGTTGAGGCCAAGAACCACAGATCTAAACATTTTAAAATCCCAGCGGTAAAAATGAACATCAAACACCAGCGATCTCAAGGAAAAACCATTTATCTTTAGGAGGTAAAGAGGTACCACAGGCTGATAAGAGAGAAACTGGCTGACTCTAGAAAAAGAAAAAGGGAGCACTGATGAGTTTTGAAACTTCAAAATACCCTTAGCGTCATGGCAAGATATCTTTTAAAATACACCAACCTAGACGTTAGCAGGGTCGTAGCTATGGTACCACCACCACCTGCCCACCCGGAAATGAAGTCTGGAGCACACCCTCCAGGAGGATGCGATACTTCCAGATGTTGTCAGCCCAAGTAGAACAACCCCTTCTCACTCAGAGTAAACTTACTTCTCAGTTCCAAAGGACTGATTCTCTGAGAATCCTACATCCTTTGCTGCTGGGCCCCAGCTGCCTCATGGGGATCAGATGTGACCATCTTACAGGCCCTTCACCAAACTACACCATCGCTTCAAGGGCATCATATGTTCCTACCTGTGCAACTCTAGAATCTTCTGACAGGAGGCCATTTAAGGCACAGGATTCTGCAGTCCACAGTACTAGGCCATGAACTAGGTCATGGTGGGTTCATGAACATGATTCATAGCCTTTGTCTTTCCCAAATACATGAAAATCTACTTGAATGTCCATGCGCAGCTGGCTCACAAAACACTGAACAGCAGCAATAGGAACTAACAAAGGACACCAGCTATGTGCCGAGCACTGTTCAAAAGACTCCGAGATACAGGACACCTACCATCTTCGTAACAATCCTAGGACTGCCACTACCAACCTCACTTTACAGATCCGAATATACAGGAGACCTGCCATTTTCATAGCAATCCTAGGACTGCCATTATCAACCTTACTTTACATATCTGAATATATAGGATACCTACCACCTTCATAACAATCCTAGGACTGCCATGACTAACCTTACTTTCCAGATCTGAAACACCAAGGAGAACCATAGCTAGGAAGGGGTGAAAGATACAAATGAAATCCAGGCAGTCTGGCCCCTAGATGTACTTACTATGAGCCAACCTATGATAAATTTTCATCAATTACTTAGTAATTAGTCATGCTGAACTCATTAAAAAATTGCATTCATTTACTTCAACTTCAGGTTTAAAGAATTCCAAGTTTTTTTTTTTTTTTTAAAGCAGGATTCACTCACACCTATGCACCTAAAACCCTGAAGCAAAGACAGAAAATGGAGAGCGGGGAGAACTGAATTATCCTCTGCACACTGTGTGACAGTCTCCCCCATCGGGCTGGGTAACTGCAAGTCAGCAGAAACAGAGCAGCTAGCCACAAAGGAGACCACATTATTCGATCAGCACCCCTCTTGACTAAACTGGAAGCTCCTGAAGGGATTACCATAGCACAGACCACCAGTAACAGAACGGCCACTTGTTCAAAGAAGCTTTATTTCTTTGACACAGGGTCTCCCTTGGCAGCCCAAGCAAGCCTTAAATTGGCAATCTCCTGCTTCAGCCTCCAGAAATGTCCCTTTAAATTACATAGGAAACAACAGAAATAACAATTTTTTTTTTTCTGAAAACAAAAATCATTGGGAGCAAAACAAAATTACACAGGACAGACATGATAGATCAAAAGCTGTTTTTAATTTGTATTTTATTTTGCAACCTGAGTCTAGCAAAATTCTCCCCCAGCCTCAGCCTTTCAGAGGGAATTGCACACAGAGCTACATACGTTGTACGTTCATAATCTAATTCTCTTCCCCCTTTCCTCTTTTGTCTTTCCACTGCTCAAATAATGTGGAAAAATGGTTGTGATCACTTGCAATAGAACTCCATACTATATATGTACATACATATTGTTAAGTCAGGAGTGTAACCCCAGCCCCTGGCATCCATTCCAGCTCCCTGGCCTGGGAGTTGCATTGGTCTGGACTCCAAATCCCAGCATGCCACATCCTGACCCCTCCCTGAGGGAGGGTCAGGACCCCTTCCAAAGGGTATTTAAGTGGGTTCCCAGAGGAGGAACATGTGGTTCTGGGTTTGCATGTGCTCCCAGCTTTCCTGTCTCCCCGCCAAGCGCTCAGCCACCCGAGAGCGCTGTATTTAATAAAACAATGGGTATTTTAATTTGGTTTAATCTGATCTAATTGGATTTCTTTGCACTGGCAGAGCGGCTTGTCTTAGTACTTTTTCCTAACACACACACACACACACATATATATATAGTTTTTAAATAGAAGTCAAGCTGTAACAGAAAACCATCATAGCTAAAGGACCTTCATTGTAGCATATTTTCAAACTGATCTGTATGTAATTATTTTTGTAGCTCTTGAAGAACTTCCTTCAACTGAGGAAAGGGGTCATAGTCCACTTGAAGAAATAAAAGCACTCAAATGGCACAGCCACTTGGCCCATTACCCTACTGACCCGGAGAGCATAAAAGTGTGTAGTTCAAGCAACAACTCCACATGTTTCCCAAACTCATTTTGTCAAAACCATACCCTTCTTCACTGGGGCAATAGGAAGTGTGCCAGGGAGGCAAGAACACAGCCACGGGAGGCTCCCGCACAGAAAAATGAAATCCATTTGAACAAAAACTTCCAATGCATACTGACTTCAGCACCTACGGAAATGTTTTCTTAGGTTTAGCCAGGTTAGCCCAGAGGTCACTTCACTATGGCTATGGTAGAAGGGTCCAGACTATATCTGAAGTTGACAGTAGAATTGGGAATGTTAGACCCCGGTGTCTGTGCTGAGTGCTATATGGTACTTCGCCTGTAGCTCCCAACAGTCCTATAGCTCCCAGGTCATTACAGGACCAGTTGAGCCAGGAACTAAGCTTGGAGACTTAAAAACACATAGACACACAAACAGAGAGAGACAGGGTGACAGTGACATGGGTCACTTTTGATACAAGAATGCCAACTTTATTGAGCTCAGGGGAAGCTTTACTTAGGGATCCTTAACTGATAGCCACGCCCCAGCTCTCGGGCTCTTTCAGCTGCAGACCCAGAACCCACTCCCCTGCCATCAGGGTCTCCTGCTCAGAGCAGCTGCAGCTGGCTCCAAGGAGAGGAAAACAAGTTGTTTTGCTCAGAGCAGCTGCAAACACAGGAAAAGCAAGCAGATCACAGGGAATTCAGGGTCCAAGGGTCCACAGCCCCCAATAGCTTCCAACAGTTGTCTGCATAGTACTGTATTGCAGGCATAAAAGATGAAAGTGTGATAAGGTTATAGTGGCTTCTACCAGGTTTCCCAAAAGCCCCCAACTTCAGTTCGTGCATGGCAGCAAGTTCCCTGCAGGGAGAGGCCACTGTATTAAGCTGAGAAGGTAGAGCCTAAATTGCAGTGTAGGCCCAGGCAATTGGAGATAATAGAAACAAGAGTCTTCATAGAGGAAAACAGCAGGCACAGATAGCCCAAGAGTGGCCACATAAGATACAGGCCCCTGAGGTGCAGATACTGAAGGCAAGTGAAACTCAGAAGGTTCTAGCACAAGTCGCAGACGCTAACATGGTTCTACAAGGCTAGGTATTCAACCTGCTGAGTCAGTCATTCTTAGATCTCTATTTCTCCATCCTCCCATTTGAAACAGGAAGCTTTACTCTATCATTGTATGTTAGAAGTATGTAACTGTTTCATTGCTGTTGTTTTTTAAGGGGGTAGAAAGTTAGATTTTCTAGAATCTTAAACTATACTATCTTTTGAACAATTGGGATTCTAAGACTATAGGGACTTTTAAAGTTGGACTGAATGTATTACACATTTTGTGACAAACTATAGAAGTTGAGGACAGAATGTTAGGGTTTAATATGAAATCTCCCACATGTCCACGTGTTTGAACTCTTGGCACCCAGGTGGTGGGTGAGGTAGGAGACACATCTGAGGGCCTTTTGGGAGACTGGATTATTAGGCCCAGAAGACTGGCCTAACCCCAGATTCTAGTCTAAGCTTCTCTCTGTTTCTCATCTGCAATTGCAGGATGCCAGACACAAACTCCTGCTGTGACAGCTGCAGCCCCACTTGCCATGCCTCCCTTCCATGGCACTGAGTGCTCAAACAAACACTCTCTGAAAGCCACAAGCCCCAAACCTCTGCCTATTTCCACTGCCACAGAAAATCTTGGTGGGATTTCGCAAGTCTAAAAAGAAGATTGTCTAAGTACTGTTCATGTGAATCTGGAAAAAATAATCAAGTAACAAAATTAGATTTGTAGTTATAGCTCTTTCATTTCAACTTTGTGTTTATACCCATTTGCTGCTAATTAACAAATCAAGTCCATGGTAGACCAATCTGGATGGCTCAAATAAATTACAAGACTACTATAAATAATCAGACACTATCTATGCTTTATTCCCAAAACCTCCTTCATTTTGTGGGCTTCATGGTGCTGCACAAAACAATTCACACACCACCCTGGAGCATGTATGCTTCCAAATTGGCAGGACTTCACAAATAACAGTAAACAATTTTTTTTCTTTTCACTGAAAATAAAGAGTCTGTTAGAGTCAGAAGATTCTTTGAGATCTACTGAATGAAGATTTATGTTAGCTTAGAATGGCATGCCAGGATGTTTTATGTTCTCTCTGAGTCAATACTCAGTGTTTATCCGACAAAAAGAAAATCTTCTGAATGTATAAGAAAGACCAAGAACTAGGCTCAGCACCAAGCACAGCAAATAAACTTAATCAGAGATGGTGCAATGCTGCATAAATCTGAAAAATAAACTTTCTAGTTCAAACAGAGTAGAGTAACTCCAGACCCCTGAAGCCAACACCCACGAATATTGTCTGTGCAGCTCTGCATTCAGAGCTAGTTACTCAATGTTCCTGTGGCTGTGGGTATTCACCTACTTCTCATATACTTTAGCAATAACTGTATGAATGATCTGCTTACTGAGAGTACTATATCATAGACCAGTGGGAAAATAGCTACACAATAACATTGCCAAAAAGATAACACCGGGGTCTTAGTCACCTGATATATTCTATATTACAGAAAGTTAGTTGATGATAGGTTTTTGAATTTCTGTTATTGTCTCATAACTCCATTTTAACAGTATGCAGTTGAAATAAAAACACTGGGCAAGAGAAATGACTCATTGGTTAGGAATGCTTTCTGTTCTTCCAGAGGCCCGAGCTTGGTTCCCACACCCATATCAGAAAGTTCACAGTTGCTCATAACTCCAGCTCCAAGGGATTCAACATCTTCTTCTGGCCTCCCATGCACAAACATGCACACAAAAACAAAATTTAAAAATCAATAATAAATTTTTAAAATAAGAAAATTGTCAAACTGAGATTTTGCTGTGTTAACTTAACTCTCCCTTGTCACTAAAGACCATGTAGAAGATCATCACTGCTGACTGACATATGACAATCATGTTAGCTAATGACATAAGGACTGGGAAGGGGGCGGCATAAAGAAAATGTCTCCACGTGTCATACCTTGAGTATTTCAATTTACTTTCTACTGATTTATGATCAGCAAATAAGCAAACGTCTGTGCTACCTCAAAACAGATTCTATGTATACTTATAAAACAAACACCACCAAATAAACAAATAAATGCAATGAAGAGTGCTTGGTTTACAGGGAAATAAAACCCTAAAATCTTCTATCAGTATTTGGGGACTTGGAAAATGTTACTTGGAGTCTTGTGGTTAGAGTAGACAGACATGCTCTGACAGAAACAGACCGACTCTGTTGAAATCAATGAGGCATTCTGTACATGTTAGTTTCAAACTAACTGGCAAAGTACATGAAGACTTAGAGCAAATTCATAGGACAGTTTCTTTGAAAACTAACGCTCCATCTTTCTAACAAGTCTCTCTCTGCACGTGTGTGTGTCTGTCTGTCTGCCTCTGTCTGTCTGTATCTGTCTCTCTCTCTCTCCTCTGTGTGTATGTGTGTGTGTGGTGTGTGTGTGTGTGTGTGTGAGAGAGAGAGAGAGAGAGATTGATTGATCGATTTCTCCAAGCCTCTGACAATCTTTCATGCAAAGTTTAAAACTAGAGATTATAGAAGTGTGGTGATGATAAATACCCCTTGCATCATAGAGTCTATGTACCAAAAAATTTTGAACAAAAATAAGAAAATTTATTTGCATGCTGGAGCTTTTAAAAAAGACAAGTGTCAGGAGACTTCTTTCTTTTTTTTTTTAAATTGATTAACATTGACCTCTACATTTTTCTCTGATCCCCTCCCTGCCTATCCCCTCCCCATTCAACCTTCTTCCATGGTCCCCATGCTCTCAATTTACTCAGGAGATCTTGTCTTTTTCTACTTCCCATGTGGATTAGATCTATGTATGTCTCTCTTAGGGTCCTCATTGTTGTCTAAATTCTCTGGGATTGTGATTTGTAGGCTGGTTTTATTTCCTTTATGTTTAAAAAACACTTATGAGTGAGTACATGTGATAATTGTCTTTCTGTGTCTGGGTTGCCTCACTCAAAATGATGTTTTCTAGCTCCATCGATTTTCCTGCAAAATTCAAGATGCCGTTTTTTTTTTTTTCTGCTATGTAGTGCTCCAGTGCGTAACATACCACGTTTTCCTTATCCATTTTTTAGTTGAGGGGCATTTAGGTTGTTTCCAGGTTCTGGCTATGACAAACAATGCTGCTGTGAACATAGTTGAGCACATGTCCTTGTGGCATGATTGCACATCCTTTGGATATATACCCAAAAGTGGTATTACTGGGTCTTGAGGAAGGTTGTTTCCTAATTTTCTGAGAAATCGCCACACTGACATCTAAAGGGGCTGTACCAGCTTGCATTCCTACCAGAAATGCAGAAATGTTCCCTTTAACCCACAACCTCTCAGCATACTTCTTTCTATGGAGGTTGTCTGCATGGGAAAGTCAGACACACATATGTAATTCCAGGAACTTCAGAGGTGGAGGTAGGAGGATTACCAATTCAAAGGCTATCTCAGCTGCGTAATAAGCTCGAGACCTTGTCTCAAAAAGTCTAAAATAAAGCAAAAAAAAAAAAGTGTGAGGGAACCAGTATGAGGCTCATGGTAATGTTTTCCCAGTACTGGGAATCAAAGCCATGCAAGGAACTCTGCATGAGTTATCAGGAAACGAATGAACCCTGTGAACAGCAGAGCAGACAAGAACATTTCTACCACACAAGAAACTTCCTTTACACTCACTCTTTGCCAGTTGATCATTATAGCCAGGGCTAATGGCTGGTAAGATTTATGTGCCTGTCATTTAGTTTGCTTGTTGATGAACCTCACGTAGACCCATGGAGCACAAGCTACTTTTGTTTCTGTTGCTTTTAGGCAGTAAGTCTTAGTCTTCACTGACCTGGGATGGCATATAGATGGGAAAAAGTGCCTATCCACAACTGTGAGTGAGAGAAACACTGCTTTCAGTCTTTCCTAGAACTTGCCAGTGAAATTATCTGGCTGGTGGGCAAAGAGTCATGCTTACACTTATTTAGAAATGGAAACAATTTTGTATTTTCCATTTTAGCTGGTGTGCATTTTTGATAAAGTATGACTGTGAAGTAGCATGCCCATTCCAACTTGCTAAAGTTACTGCTTAGAAAATTTTAATGGTATTTTAATATCCAGAGGAATGGCACACCCTTTTTTATTCTTGGAATTAATAATGGAAGCTTTTGGTTTTTTTTCTTAGCAAAATGAGTCATAACGACCTCATTAATTTTATTAATCTTTTCACAAATCAGCTCCACTGTCTTTCTATTATTATGCCTTCTGCTTGTTTTACTGTTCTAATCCTTACTTTTGAGTTTTCACAACGTCAACAATTATCTCCCCCTTCCCCACCTCATTCTTCTCCTCCTCTTCCTTCTCTGACAGGGTCTCACTATGGTCTGGACCACACTGTGCAGAACTTCTAGCCTAGAACTAATTAGACATCTGCCTGGCTCTGCCTCTCAGTACTAGGTTTAAATGTGTGAGCCATCCAACTTGCCATTATTCTAGTTTCTTAGTTAGGTCATGACTTTAAGCCCTTTATCTAAGCTCATCAGTTAAAACTATGTGTTTTATGTAATATATATTACATATGTAATATATATATATATATATATATTAGATTTTATTTTCAATTTAATTTTTTCCAGTTTTCCTTAGAATGTGTCCTAGGTACTTTTCTCTTGCTTGGATAAAACACCATGACTAAGGTAACTATAAAAAAAGTATTTATTTAATTTGGGCTTATGACTTTAGAGGCTTAGAGTCCACAAAGACAGAACTAATCACGGCAGTGAGAACACCCCAGTTTGCATCGTGATTAAAGTAGGAGGCAGAAAGAGACACTGGGAATGATTAACCAAAAAGCCTGTGCCCAGTGACACACCTCCTCCAACAAGGCTACAGCTTCTAATCCGTCCCTGCAAAGTTCCACCAACTAAGGAGTAAGTATTCAAACATAAAACCCTATAGTGGCCACTCCTATTCAAACCACCACAGATCTATAGGTTACTTAGAACATAGTGCTTCAATATCTAAATATTTGGGACTTTCTTAACAAATTTATGGTTATTAATTTCTAATTTAATAATATATACAGATAGGTTCAAAATGTAATATAATTTCTTTATTTAAAACCTTACTAACATGGATTTCATACTCAGCACCTGGCCAGTGTTTGCAAAGAAAGCCTGAGAGAAATTTGACAAATTATAAACATTGTTGAATGTGGCAGTCAAAAGTCAATCAAAAGACAAGGAACTTAATGGTATTATAGGGTTTCTATAATACATTACCTGTTTTGTTTAACTGTTCTATTCTTTGGCAATAAAATATTTTAAAATCTCAGAATAGGATCTAGATTTGCCTGTTTTCCCATGCTACTAATTTTTTATTGAGATAAAGCCCACATTTTTCCATTTTGTCATTTTGAAGTATGTATCTGTACACTACCACGCGCTTGCGTGGTGTTAGGTAACCAGCACCCAGTCCCTTTTAATTTCCCTATTTTGAAGCTCTCACCGTGTATTCCACATTGTTATCATCGCTGGTGCTCCTGGCAAACGGGCTCTTGATCATTATGATCCACCCTAAGCTCTACTGACAGCACTGTAGTCCACTCTGCAAATCCCACTGCACCCCAGTTTTATTTCCATATTCCCATCTTTTTACGCTTTTATCTAAAGCATAAAACACTTATCTTTTAGGCAATGTCTATTTGTGTCCTCATTTGGGTATACAGTGATAGATTTTATGCTTCAAGATCTACCTTTTAACATTTAATATAAGGTACCCTGCTAAAGCTACATTTTAAGTGCACTGTTTAGCTATGTGCTTTCCATCTGCCCCATCTGGTATTGACACCTGTGCTTTTAGTACCTCACATTTTTATAGCATATCAACCCATTTTAAGTATTCTGTATTAATGGCTTCTTAGCTGTTTCCTTTACTATATTCTAGTGGTTGTTCTAAGAAAAAAAGAATGCATTATCTGTTGATCTACCAAGTACTAATGTGCAAACCACAAAAGCATAATTCCATTCAATGTGCCTGCTTCGTTACTGTCATCTTACAATGATGAGAAGTTACAGAGGTCTCCCACACACCCCTACTCTCCCCACATGTTTCTTCCCCTCTTTATTGACACCCTCACCAATGTGGCACATTCATACGATGAATCAGTCAACTGTATGGACAATCAACATTACCCATAGTTCACTCTTGAAAGAATCTAGTCCATGAGTTTGGACCAATATATAGGAGTGTATCTACCGTGATGCTATTGTACAGATATTTTCATTCAAGATCCTCTATATTCTGGCCATTAACAGATTTTTTTTCACTCTGTCCATGGTGTAGAATGGTCTTCTTCAGGGAGCTTTGTCTTCTACAAACCTCTCTTGTCATTGCCAGCCTTCATTTAGTTTTTACTTGGGTAGACTCAGAGAACTGAAGGTGGGAGTGGTTTTTATTAACAGGATTAGATGGATATAGAGCCTGAAGTTAATGCTTTCTGAAAATAAGAGCAAGTACTGTTTAATATCATTTAAGAGATTTTAAAGACTTTTCATAGCTATTCACTCACTCAGTTCATACAATAACACCACTGCTGAATTTACCAGCTATGTGAGGATATGAGACCTTAGACTAATCAACTCACACCATGAAAGTGAGCCTTCATCTTTATTTCCTGGTACACTAGAATATCTTTATCTATCTTCTATGTCTTGATTCTATCAGTAGCATATTATAGTCATCTTAAGCATTCAGATTTGTAATTTTATCAAACTATTAACCCACAGTTAATATGTTTTCAAATTAATTCTGGTTAAAATGGTAATTTAATGACTTTATGATAGAGCTTAACTCAAATTATATTACTTTATATATAGTCAGTAATTACTAATTATCACAAATTATAGGGACATTTCTTGAGCATGAATTTGTTTTCAGAAAGCATTACCTTCCAAATGATATACAAATAACATTCTTTCAATTAACATTCAAATAACATCTCACTGATGAGGCTTTTAAAACTGGTAATAACATAGGAGTGATTCTGGATGAGAGGAAAGCTCACCACTTCACCAATACAATCAGTTTCTTTGAAAAATTATGTAAGGAGACTCATATGCATTAAAATAGAGGAATAAAAATGTATGCTAAAATTATCTGAGGCTTGCAAATAAAATCAAACTTCCAATGTTCTTAAAACAATGGATAACTATTTTTAATAAAACAAGATAGAGCTATGCCATCAATGGATTCAAAGTTCTGTTCACCACATTGCAGACTAGCCTTCCATTGCACCTACTAAATTCCCAGATGGCTGAAGCTCCTCCTTATCCCCTCCCTCTCTGACCAGATGTGACTGGCTCTGACAGGGGTATATATAGTGTAAATGACATTTTCCCATCTGTGTAGACAATGTTCGCTCCAAGAGCTAAAGGCCATCTAACAAATACCCCAACACCAGACATGAGAAGCCCCTCTTTTGAAACTTTGGTCAGAGTTCTCTAAGAGCCTCCCAAAACATTGTAAGCCATTGCTATTGGCCTCAGTCACTCCCAGTGGTGGAAGGTAAGTCCCTATTGTTAAAGACACCATGTATTTCAGACTTCAGACACAGGGCCCAGAAGACCCAAACTGGATCTGACCTGAAATCCTCCTCACTGAGGATTAGCTTTCACAATACCAGAAGGTGTCATACAAGCTTCCAAAGGAGAAAAGCAACCAACAGTCCTGCCCAGTCATGAGACCTAAGAACTATAATAACCAGCATGGCACAATAATTCTGAGAATGCATTAGTGGCACACACACCTTGTTGGTAACCAACAGCTCTCTAATTGGACTTAAGACCCACACAAAAAGAGGGAAAGTGTGCCTAATACTGGAAATGTAGCATTCGCTTGATCCAGGGCTAGTGATGTCATGGATCTTGGAGGAGAACCTACAACTGCTACTTTACTGAACCAGCATTGTCCCTACTATTTTCTAAATCTTTGTTCTTACAGGTGCGTGTCATCCTCAGTTGCTGTCAAGGAAACTTCTCCTTGCAAAAGATGAAAGAAAATCACTATAGAAAATCACAGCCAATCAAAGTGTAGAGTTGTGAAACCCAGTCCCAGCTGATAAACCGACAACCCAGTTCCTTCACACAAGGCTCAGGGATCATTGCTGAAGAAGGGGTAGAAAAATTGTAAGAGCTGAAGGAGTCTGAAATTGTGTCTCCTGTGACCATCAGAAATGACAAAGTCTCAGCAACACAGACTAAACCTGACTACTGGAGGATGACATCAATAAGCATGCTGAAGCAGATGGGGAAAAAGGCTTGAGGCTGCAACCCTGCATAAAGAACTACAGGCAATGTGGATACTGGACTGAGCTCCTAAGGTCCAAATGAGGAACAGAAGGAGGGAGAACATAAGCAAGGAAGTCAGGACCGCGAGGGGTGCACCCACCCACTGAGACAGTGGGGCTGATCTAATGGGAGCTCACCAAGGCCAGCTGGATGGATGAAGCATGTGATCAAACCAGACTCCCTGAACGTGGCTGACAAGGAGGGCTGACGGAGAAGCCAAGGACAATGGCACTGGGTTTTGATCCTACTGCATGTAATGACTTTGTGGGAGCCTAGTCTGTTTGGATGCTCACCCGAGTGCTGGGATTAAAGGCGTGCGCCACCACCGCCCGGCTCAATCGATGTTCTTACAGAACATTCCTACATAGTTCATGCTGAAAGAGCATTTGTTATAGTAAGCAAAGACACAAAGATAAGTTAAGCAATACTGCACAGCCTGGTGTGCTTTTAGTAACAATTTACTATAATACTTAGACGAACCTGCTGTTTCAAACACTATAAAGCAACGAATAAAAATCCTGTGCTGATGTGGGAGTGTCATATATCAATCTGTTGATTTCATTGGTTAAGTAATAAAGGAACTGCTTGGCCCTCATAGGTTAAAACATAGGTGGGAGGAGTAAACAGAATAGCATACTGGGAGGAAGAGGAAGTGAGCTCAGACTCGACAGCTCTGTGCTCTGGAGCGGAGAAGCCATGCTCTAGTCTCCCGGACAGACGTGAGCGATGAAGCTCCAATCCAAGATGGACGTAGGCTAGAATCTTCCCGGTAAGCGCACCTTGGGGTGCTTACACAGATGATTAGAAATGGGCTAGTCCAGGTGCGAGAGTTAGCCGAGAAAAGGCTAGATAGAAATGGGCCAAGCGGTATTTAAATGAATACAGTTTGTGTGTTGTTATTTCGGGGCATAAGCTAGCCGAGCAAGGCGGCTGGGGTGTTGGGGACGCAGCCCCGGCCGCACTTATTTCAACACTGTGCCCTCAACTTTAAGCTTAACACAAATTTGTTTTTACAAATATGATTCGCATATTTAGCTTTAACATTTATCTTCATATTATCATTCTCATTTATTTCGATTCAAATTTATGATCAAGGAATAATTTTATATTTTAATTTCACATAGACACCTTTTTATATTACTAAATTATTTTAAAATGCTGTTTCTTCAGCATGAGAATGCTTTTTCTTCCCCAAAAGGAATCTAGATCTGCAATTTATAAACAGCTTCTCAGTCACTCCTGTAACTCAAAAAACCCACGTATATCTGTTACATTATTAAATGTGTAAAAGACTAGACACAGTATGAGAAATATCACCAAAGTGCTTTAGAAAAGCCAGTCTTCTGCAAATATCAATTCTTAATGGGAGGTTTCTTGTTTATCATTAAAATAAATAAGTATTACTTGACTACTTTCAATTTTGCTGAATGCCACCTACTTAGAAATTAGCTACAATGATTCAAGATATCTCAATTTTTTTTCCAATGCCTCAGCATTGTAGTTTAACCAAATCCAAGACAAGAACTATTTACCGACCTCCATCCATCCTTCTGCAGATAACTGAAGGCTCCATCAACAACACTTGCAAAAAACTGTCCTCCTGTGATGAAGAGGGTATTGATGGTGACCAGTCGACCTCGCAAGTTGGGTGGAGAAACCTCGGCGATGTACACGGGCACTGTCATGGAAGCAAGGCCTGCAGGGAAGAACCAAAGCGAACGTGAGACATCCGTGCAAGCTCCGTCGTCACTACACTTACCCATGCTGGGTTAAAACACACACATCAGTTCCAGCTTTCACTCCACTCTGGACTCAGGTTATCACATGCTCAAGATTTTGTTTGTGACTGACATGGGGGTACTGCATATAAGGAAAGAAGTATGTGAGCTTCCACTCTCCGAATACTGTTTTTCTATACTACTATTTAAAACTATTTATTTTTAGTTTATTTTATTTAGTGAGGTCTTACGTAGCTGGTCATGAAAGCAGTAGGTAAGAAAGAATGACCTTGAATTTCTGATCCCCCTGCCTCTACCTGCCAAGGTCTCAGCTCACACACTGTCATTTCAAAGCCCACATACAGAAGCACATTCACAGCCCGACAAGGACATGAGTGGGATAAATATGCTTTACAATTTTACAGACTGTAGATATAAAATTATGTTCCAGAAAAATGATGCAATTGCTAAATTATTTTAGTCTATATGGAAATGTAATCAGACAACAGTGAGAATAAAATACTATTCAATAATTTATAACAACCACTCGAAGTCTTTATTTAGAAGAGACACACCAAGCTTTAAATTGGTTTACTGATAAGAATGTCTTATTAATAAGTCAAGTCATTCAATTGCCCACTCCTATATTTCTGAGGCAGCTTAAAATGATGGAATGTTTGGGAATCTTGTAGTTCTGAAAAACAGATGATTTTTTTAATTGATTTTATTGAGTTATACATTTTTCTCTGCTTCCCTCCCTTCCTCTCCCCTCCCCTTCAACCCTCTCCCATGGTCCCCATGCTCCCAATTTACTCAGGAGATCTTGCCTTTTTCTACTTCCCATGTAGATCAGATCCATATATGTCTCTCTTAGGGTCCTCATTGCTCTCTAGGTTCTCTGGGATTGGGAATTGTGGGCTGGTCTTCTTGCTTTATGTCTAAAAGCCACTTATGAGTGGGCGTTATGGGGCTGGGGAGGTGATCAGTAAAGTGCTTATATTGTTATTTACTGAACATCAAGATTTATGTCTCTAGACATATAAATCAATCCAAAGATTAGATTGAACATCAAAACTGCACAACAGACCCATGTAGAACTGTTTTTTAAGGGACTGGTTTATGCTGAAGAAAACACCTAGAAAACTGTCACTTCCAGTCCAGGGGCCCTTGCATTTCAGGGCCCCTGAATCTACCACCTTCCATATTCGGTGACAGCTGTCTGCAGTCGGTGACAGCCATAGCTACGCTTCTCAACACATGACTGACTGTCAGTAGTGACAGAGATGGACCCCAGGGGCTCATGCAGACTAAACATGACCACTAAGCCCTCCCTCCCCTCAATTCATCAGTAGTCTCTGTTTGTCCCTCACCAACCTAAATCACATAGTTCTCTCTCACATAAGTACTGCAAACTAATTGATAGTACCCTGGAGCTGTGATTCTCTCTCATTTTCTTCCTTCTCTAGACAGAGGCCCACTTCCACCCAGTGTTTTCAACTTGACTAAACTCCCTGATGATACCACAGCAGCCTGCAGCCTTACCAGTTTTACCTTTTGTTAAATTTTAATTGGCCTTATCCATCTTCGAGTCAGGCAGCAAGAATAAATAGACAAACAACAACAAAACCCTGGAAAAATCCCCTGCATTAAGGCAAACATACAAGCACTTAAGTTTTCCTGGCGCTCCTTGCTCCTTTAGTGCCTGCCAGCATATGTAGAGACACCTATGGTTTATAAGTTTTACAACATAAGCAAGAAGGAATATTAAACTAAATCATCCTCGTCTTAGTGCAGTATTAGTGCAGCACAGACTACTCTAAAATGCCTTCTGTAAAACTGAGAAATAAACATTTCCAAAAATATCAGCAAGTTGATTATATTCTCCTCATTTCTTTGACTACGGGACCATCTCAATAAAATTTCATAAACAAGCACTAATTTATGATTGAGAATTTTTCTATACTGGTCTAGTTATAAACAATCACTCCATTTCTCAGCCACATAACCCACGAAACATGGAGAGTCAGAACCACACATTTAAGCCATACATACATTCTTGTCTCCATACCACAGATTTTACAAGACTAGAAATGTAGACATGTCCTCAGGCCTTTACAAAGTTGGATGGTTTCAAATGAATGCCAGGGTGCTGAAGGTAACAGATGACAGCTGAGAAAAAGACCAGAGAACTAGAAAACCTTAAAGCCATTGACAGGTAGAGTTAGATAGAGCCCTGCAAATTTATCCTGTAGTCGACAATGCTGATTTTGTACTGCTGTTAAAACTGCCTAATTCTGTTAGTTAGGAATTGTCCATGTCCTGGTTACAGCCTTTTTCCTCAGCCCATCTCCACTGAGAGCATGTAATCACCCCACTTCACAGAGGACATTATCCTGGAAAATGCAGTGAGTCAAAGAACCTAGCAGGGTCAGAACCCAACTTTTACGGCACACACTAAACATCACCACAGATGACAGTGGGCTCAGGAATGATAGGTTTCAAAACCCTCCATGCCAGTTACAAGCCGGGTAAGTCAGTGTAAGTTATTTAACCTCTTTAGGCCTCCAATTTCTCATCTATGGAAGGAGAAGATTAAAAGTCCTTCAAAGAGATTGAGAAATCTCAATGGATTATTAACAGGATAAAGCACTTGAATACAGAGGGTAGTCAATACTAGCCATGATCAGATTGAAGTACAAGATAAAGTCTGAGACAGCTGGACTCAGAAGTGGCCTGTGAGGCATGCAGCAGGCGGTAAGTATTGCTCCCTGAGAATGCTGAGGGTATAGGTTAGCTACATGTAGTGTTCCAGCAGCCTGCTTGTGCAGCTCAACTCAGAGTCTGCCAAGACAGCTCACCTCTTTCCTTCTTCCCCCTGTATGGGAGAATCTGACCTTGTCAGCTTAGATTGCATATTATGTCATTCTAGACAAAAAGAAAATGTAAGAGATAGAAAAATATATGAGGACAAAATAAACCTGATTTGTGGAGAGAAGTTCAGATGAAAAAAAGACAGGAGGAAGTTTTAAGGAAGACACTTGGGATGGGTCTGGGAAAAAATACAAACAAGAACTCAGCTTTGAGGGCGGATGTGGGGGTGACGTATTTTGAGAGCTGCTAAATTACAACCTACTTGCTGTTCCGTGCAAGGCCCGGACTGATTTTCAAGGGCTCTGGATACCTTTCAATTGCAGGACAACATTTCTTTAAGTACAGCTTCAAACTGAGACTAGGGTAGGAAAAGCTGGAAGTCACACAGATATGCAGGGTTCCAAAGGTGACTGTGTGAACAATACCCTAATTGTGCTAACAGCAGTCGGTCACTCTCAGAAAGGACATTTGAGAAGATTGCTGAGAGCCACATCCTGAAAAAAAAAAACGTCTGTAATGGGCACTGTTGGATAGAAGGTCAGATGGTGAACAGTAAATGGTGCCTTACCCTTGAATATCACAGCATATGCCTAAAAGTTTCCCCATCAACAGGTATTTGATAATGAAAAGCAAATACAGAAAATGCAGAAATGGACACAAAGTTCGGTTTCGTTTTTCAGAATATAACGCAGATGCTAATGTCAAAGTGGTTTCAGGGGCTCACGTCGTCAACTTTTCTTCAATGCTATTTAAGGATGAAGGGGCACACCTCTGCTGAGAACATGATCCTGAGGAAACACCTCAGAAACATTTTATCTTTGAAGAATGCCGTCTCTCTTTTGTTTCCCTTCTCCCTGCAGTGTGATTTCCTGCCACCAGGTAGCATGTTAAAGAGATCAGATCAATCTGTAAGGAAAATGGGAACTGAGTACAATGAATTGTCTTGTTGTGAGCTAAACAAATTGTGAGCATACATCCAACTGCTCTATGAAACTGGAGAACGAGGAACCTGATGCTCACTCCACTCACTGTGTTCCAATGCGCATACATCACACGCAAGCCCTGCCAATCAACAGTCTGCTATTAATGAAACAACCCATGCAAGCAGCTGATTTATGGATTTACAAACAATATAAAGCCCAGTCCTAAAAGCCCCAGACATTTCAGTTATGATTAAGTTACCCTAAAACCCATTTCCACTCTTCAGAAATAAATAGCATCTATCCAGAGACAACTCTCACTGTTCTAATGAAGGACTGCTAAGTAAAACCAGCAAAGGTGAGGGTCTGTTCGGATCACTATTATGTGTTTGTATAGCTTAACTATAGATTTCAACAAACCACAAGAGCATTCAAATAAGCAATAACTTTATCATTCATACAGCATCTGTTGTAAAGACAGTGTACTGAAGCTCATATTTCTGCCGTGTTGTAACCCAAAGATGATAGTCTAAGATTTCCAAAATTAAGAGTTAGATGTTTCTGAGATACATATGTGAATGAGGCAAAACTTTAAGGAGCATTCTATGAAAAATTTTATTTTTCCCTCTGTTTGAATTTATTAATTACATAAAATTAATATCTAATACAATATCAAATTTTATTTTGTGCTGTGTGTGTGTTTATCCTGTATGTGCACATATTCGTGTGTGTGCACATGGAGAGGTCGGAGTGGAGGTCTGGTGTCAGGTGTCTTTGTGGATAGTTCTCCACAGTTTTATATTTTTGAGACAGTTTCTTATGCTAAAGCTCACCGACTGGCTAGACTGAATGGCCAGTAAGCCTCTGGAATCACTCAGCCTCTGCCTCCCCAGCACTAAGAGGACAGGTATATACCACCACACACTCTTTCTTTACCAGGATACTAGGGGTCCAAACTCAGGTTCTCAGCTTATATAGCAAGCATGTTACTAACTAAGTCAACTTCTCATTCTAATGTTAATAGTCCAAATGAAACCTATGAAGTTAACTTGAAGAGTTATATCAAACATTAATATCTTTCTAGAGTAAATATAACCGTAGAAATCTATGTTGATCTTATTTCCTGGTGTTAAAAGCTTAAATTCTGAAAAAGATAAGGATACATCAAAGGGACTTGTCATCACGTTTGACTTGAGAAGCATTACCCAGACACCGCACCTGGGTCACCCCTGCGCAAGAGCATCCCCAGCAGCAAGCGGACTCACCACCTGCGTGGAGGGCACACGGAAACTGCCTTCCGCAAACTGCTGGAAGCCCTTTCAAAGGCTTGAGTCAGAAACATAAGCAATTTCATAACCAAACAGCATTAGCAAACCCTGTTGTGATAGATAAATACCCATGAATCACAGCGGTATCTCAGCATGATAAGCCATGCAGCCACTAATTAGCTTCTGAGAAGTGCCTAAGCCACCTCCCAATAATAATGCTTCTGGGATGAAGATTGTGGTGGTCTGAGTTCATTTCTAAAACCACGGGCTGTATTGTCTCTAAAGATGGAACCTTAGGAAAAAGATGCAGGGTCCAAGAGAAGGGGAGCCTTTATAGCAGGTGTGACCAGTTGGCTGTTACACCTTCATTCTTCTCCATAGCTGTGTCTACTGTTACCAGGTGGCTAGCACGACTTGGAATTCAGATTTAGTTTTTTTCCTAAGAAGACGCAAAAGATGTGTAGCAACTTCCAAATATGCTTGGACCTACATATAACACAAAATGCCTATAACAGAGTCGGTTGTGAGAAAAGAATACCCCTGGGGATATCTTACAAAATTAAATTTCTAGAGTGTCCAACAGCCCCCAACAAAACATTATATACTTATCATTAGCAACTCAGATGGATACCATCTGTCTCACACACACTTGCTCTTTTCAAAAATCCAGTGTGTGTCGGGGCATGGGGGGGCATGTATTCCTGTACACCTGCCACAGTATGCATGTGGAGGTAACTTGTGAGAATCAGTCCTCTTTTCTACCATGTGAGTCCCAGGAGATTGGACTCTTATGCATTAGGTATAGGTTTGTGTTCAGCTGACAGAAACTAGCAAGCACAGATGAAAAGGTGCATGAATACCTCAAGAATGTGACAACTTGACTGACCACGCCCCTTCCGTGACCCAGATTATTAACCCCAGAGTGGGACCCTTGGTTACAACCCTTTCTTGGGAACCACTTTTGCAGTACAGGAGCTCTGCTTCTTTCCTGCCTTTTAATCTGTCACCAGTAATAAAGATCCTTTCTAAAACGCACCCTCCAGTTGTCCCCGAGACTCGTGTCCCTTCACGTTCACTAGAGAAAAGAATGAGAAGTTATTGGCCTGGGATGTCTCTGGTGGCCCTGGCTTTTCCAGCACCCTAGCTCCCCAAATTATGGCTCACTTTAACCGAGAAGGGCTCCATTAACTCATAGACCCCAAGTTTTCCCATACTGATGTAGAATGATGAAGAGACAGCAGGTAAATGGAAATGACAGGCATAGCTAAAGAATGTCACAGTCTACACATCTATGTCAGCTGCTATCCTCCTTGCTAGGACCAAATACCTAACAAGGAATAAATTGTTCAGGGCTCACTGTTTGCGTGGATACAGAATAGACAGCAGAGAGAGGGGGATGCTGGCACTCCGCTGGCTTTTCATCTTTCCTTTAATGCAGTCCTGGGTCCCGGCCTATGCAATGAAACTGCTCACATTCAGGATGGATCTTCTGTCCTCTACTGAACCTCTCAGCAAACACCCAGAGGTGCGTCTGAGATCATTTCAAAGCCAGTCAAGCTGGCAATAAAGAAAACCACTGCAATTTCCATTCCCAAAGGGTAAATCAACTTAATGCAAGCTACTTACATTTTTGAAAGAATTTTTTTTTAATTTCCCCTTCTTTGGCATATTGGAAATAATGAAATCTTTCGGAGATTTACTTTCTTTAGATAGTTACTAATTTTTAGCTTGATCTTGTATTTTATGAGAAATTAAAAATGTAATTTTCTTACATATCCGTTTTCACGAAAACGTGAAGGAAATACTGTTGTAGTTTCCTATAGCCAACCTTTTATTGCTGCTAGAATTTATCTATTACGTCACAACTGACTTCTCACCAACAAGAACAGAGAATACCTTGGCACTTGTGCCTCCCTGGTGCTGAGGAAAAAATGTCACTCCTCTGAAGCTGCCCTGGGCAGCTCCTGACTTCACACTTTTACATGTTATCTGTCTCCAAGTTCACTTGCATCCCTATCCTTTCACCAGGCTTTGAAAACTATCAAAAGGAGCCCTGTGCAAAGGGCGAAGACATTAACTGCTAAACCTTATAGAAAAAGGAACAGCTGGCAGGCTCTGCAATACTTCCTGGTAGACCTTACTTCCGTGTATTAACTAACATGGAGTTCTGTCGTAAACTGCTGTGAGTTCCAATGCGCAGAAAAGTATCATGCCTAAACAGGACTACAAACCCTGGAAGGTCAAGTTCTATTGTCACGCTCTGGAGGCAAAAAACGAAGAAGAAGAAGAAGAAGAAGAAGAAGAAGAAGAAGAAGAGGAAGAGGAAGAGGAAGAGGAAGAGGAAGAGGAAGAGGAAGAGGAAGAAGAAGAAGAAGAAGAAGGAAAAGAGAGAAAAAAGGAAGAGGAGGAAAAATGGGAGGAGAAGGAGGAAGAAAAATGGAGGAGGAAGAAGGAAAAAGAGGGTCAAGAGGAAGAGGAGAAGTAGAAACAGTGTGATGGCGGCAGTAGTAGCAGTAGGAGTATGAGCCACATGGTGAGGGCATGGTTGAGCACACAAGCCTTTTGTCCTGCTCCTCCCCTGTCTCCTCATCAACTCCTGAGAGGTCCAGAGCCACCTCAAGGCGCACCTACAAAGTAAATAGCTCTGCTACCCTATCAAGATTGCTAGCTTTTAAATAAGTGTCATTGCTTGCTGTCATCTGTGGGGTCCAAAATACAGGTTTTTTCAAATGCTGAGACACTGACCTATTCTGGCAGTACCGAGAAAAATAACTGTGAACCCCGATTTGTGAAGCCGAAAGGAGAAAAATAATCTGTTTCCAACACAGGGTAAAATGCCTAAAATAGAATTCTAAAAGTTCGTGTCAGAGAGATGATGATCTCAAATGGATTATCTTAGGGTTTCTCTGTAGTTTTTGGTGCCTGTCCTGGAACTAGCCCTTGTAGACCAGGCTGGCCTCGAACTCACAAAGATCCTCCTGCCTCTGCCTCCCGAGTGCCGGGATTAAAGGCGTGCGCCACCACCGCCCGGCTATCTTAGGGTTTCTGATGCTGTGAAGAGACACCATGACCATGGCAACTCCTATGAGGAAAACATTTAATTATGGTGGCTTATAGTTCAGAGGTTCAGTCTATTATCATCGTGGTAAAACATGGCAGCATGCAGGCCGGCATGGTGCTAGAGAAGGAGCTGAGAATTCTATGTCTTCACCCATAGGACACCAGAAGTGAAATGAAACACTGGGCATGGCGAGCACATATGAGACCTCAAAGCCCAGTCCCACAGTGGCACACTTTCTCCAAATAGGCCACACTTTTTGCAACACAGCCACACCTCCTAATAGTGCCATTGCCCATGAGCTTATGGAGGCCAATTAGAATTCAAACTGCCACATGGATGATATAAGAATAGAGATGTAGGAAGGATTAAAGAGCAAGAAAATGTAGGAAAATTATAACAATCCATGAACTGTATAAATGAAGAATTATTCCCATAAGGAAAACTTCAACTCTAGATGTCTTCATTCTATTAGTTCCACGATATGCAACCTGCTAGGTAAAATTCAATATCCATCCATGATTTTTAAACTCCCTTAAAATTTGAAAGGGCTATTTCATTAAAAAAATGCAACAAACATACTGTTTAACCAATTAAAGTATGTTATGAGCCAATAGGAACAAATCAAATATAAATGCTATTCTACTTTCCAATATAAAACTTCTAGCCAGTGCACTAATGCAAGAAAAAGGGTCCCCAGCACTTGTGAGGCAGAGGCAAACAGATCTCTGTGAGTTCGAGGCCAGCCTGGTCTACAGAGAGAGCTCCAGGACAGGCTCCAAAGCTACAGAGAAACCCTGTCTTGAAAAACCAAAAATAAAAAATTAAAAAAAAATAGCTAAAAGAGAACATTTCTGCAATTTTGTAGGGAAAATCATTTATAGATGATATAATTGCAAATTTTGTAAAAATAAAAATGTGCTATGGACATTTTATTTATAAAGAATAGGGAAAGAGAAAAGGAAAGGGGATACAAGCCTGCTGATCAAAACATGGCAAAGGGGTTGTGGGGCAGTGCATTGGCCTTTTAAAGGTCCTTCAGTGCATGCGTAGGGGGTCTTACATAGCCATGCCATGCATACATATAGATTACATGGCCACGCTGACCCTAGGGTCATTAGGCAATTCGCCTGAATGCTGATGGCTCAGGCACAGCTGTGGACCCAGAAATGCTAACACCCGGGGTGACTAAGCATTCTGCTGGAATGCTGATGACCATGGGACCCCGGATATGATGGCAATGACAACTTTTTTCTTTTCTTTCTCCCTGCCCCCACCCCAAGCATGTTTGTACATGTCTTACAGGTAGGCAACTAGTAGTCTCTCTCCCATGAGGTTACTTGATTTGATTGACTCTATTTGATTTTGAGATGATAAGATCTGGAACAACCCAGTCTAGCCTCTAACTCTAGATGATTCTCAGATCTTAGACTTCCAAGTACTAGGATCAACGTGTGTGATATTAAGCCCTGATTTCAATTTGTTTAAAAGTTGTGTTTGTTTTTGAAATAGGCTCTGATGATGTGGACCAGGATGGCCTTGCTTTTCTCATGGCCTGGAACTCAGGGTCCTCCTCCCCAGTCCTGGGAACACAAGCATTATGCACACCATACCTAGCAATGACACTCTAATTAGAGTTTAGTAGCGCTGCTTCATTTTAAAAAGAAGAAAAGATAAAAGGCTTGCACGGTAAAGTGTGCCTGTAATTATACTACTCGGGAGGCTGAAGAAAAGGGATTGATTACTTGAGGTCAAAGTTCAGACAGCCCGGAAATATAAGAGCCATTAAGAAGAGAAAAAGAAAAGAAAAAGAAAAGGCTAAAACACAGTTTTATTATATTATTACATGTCTAAATACTCGCAACAACTTTAAAATAGAATTTTAAAATATTCTATGCTATTAATGAAAGAGTTGCTTAGAAACATTTCCCTTCCCTTGGACCCACTGGATAAAGGGAAGCTTGGCATCACTACCATGATTTCGTATCTGGCTGGAGGACCAGTAATAAATCACTGTCTCTAACATTTCCTAAAGGAGTCATCTTGAATTCCAGGAAGAATAAACCTCAAGGAAAGAGCTCTCTTCAGACTGAGAGGTGACATCCGTTCAAGCCATGGATGACAGGAGAAAGGGCTTCTTTGGACCACCTCAGAACACGAACTGAAACAACAATGACCAAGAAGACCACACCTAGCTATGTATTTTTGTTCCTCTTCCCAGGGTGGCCACAGTAAAGAAATCTCAAGACAAAGGGTTGAGCCCAGTAGGATGGGTCTGTAGGAGAAGAGGCTTTTGTTCAATGAACTGTTTATATTAAGAGCTTGAATACTAACATCAACCATTTTAAAAGTTAGACTATTAAAGAATACCTAAGTATTTATAGTATAGTATGTTCATGAATTCAGTACTATAAAGATGTTAAGACTCAGAAGCATCTTAAATGTGAAATAAATGTTTGTTTCTATCAAAGGTAGCTTGCCACCAAGAGCCCATCTTGTAAATATTTGTGCATAGTATTTCAAATATTTGTAAAGCTTGTATGTTGTGTGATATTTTGTTTGTGTTCTGACGAATAAAGCTTGCCTGGGGATCAGAGGGTGGAGCTGGTCACTAGTTAACCATAGAGGTCTGGAGGTCTGTATAGACAGGACAAAGAAACTGCTAAGGCTGGGTGGAGAGCGGAAGTGATAAAGAGGGTGGAGACAGGACCCCCTCTGCCCTTTCAGTGTGAAGATTTGGAGAGGTAAGGCATCTGTGGTGTCTGCTGCTGTGTTTCACTCATCTTTCAGCTTTTACCCCGATATCTGACTCCTAGTATTTATTGTTTAAGACTAATTAGGGTCAAGTTTCGCTTGTGTGCAAATATTTTAATCTGCCCTACCTGGTCTACTAAGGCTCTGCTTCACTCCCAGAACTTGGTGGCCTGGAATGATCAACCAACCCCTCCCGTTCCCTTCCCCTCCTTTGTGCCTGTTCTTTTAAAATTAGCCAATCTCGAAAGAATGTGAGATGAGACCCCAGCCAAGGAGGAAATCACAGTCACCACCTGGCCTGTATCAGAATTAAAAACTAAGATTTCCTGTCCCTGTGTGTGTGTGTACTTGCAAACCTAAGTTAGGTCATGTTGTACTGTTTTTGCAATAAGCAATGGTCTCAATGAGTTAGTTACTTTAGGGTTGTGAGTTTCTTTGTGTGACGCCAAGAATATTCTTTGCCAACAGATGGGGACTGGGAAACAGACCATTTGACAAATAGAAGTATCCAAAAGAAGGGTTTTTTTTTAAGGGGGAGGGGACTAGTTGATGGCTCACGAGGAAAAAGTAGCTGTCACTGACCTGACCTGAGTTCTATCCTCTAAATTCGTCTTGTATAAGAAGACAACTGTGATTGACAATTCTAGTGAAGAACAGGACCTTCACCTTCAGCAAGGCTGACTGATGGATTAGGAACTTCAATAACTGTAGAGAAGTTAGAATGCTGAAGGAACAGTCTAATTTTTATATACATGTAAATATAAATAATATGTTATCTATATTACTTATACACCATATATGTATCATAATAGTTTATGCACATATATTTAATATATAGTATATAAATAGCATACATAAATTAGAATATATAAGTATAAATAACATTTATATATAATATATAAAAATACAAAAAATATAAAATCAAGCCTGGACTTTCCTTAGCCCCTTAATTAAGATCTATTCCTTGCCTACTTCTGTGCTTGACGTAGCAACTGTCTGACTAAAAGGTAAAACCTTTTAAAAATGTGTTTACTAACTAAATAGACTACTAGAGTCTACCAGCCAAAAGGCTAAGTGTTGTCATACAGTATCTGAGACCTAAGGTGATGATCTCCCCACTTTCCTGTAATTCACTTAACCAGTGTTTTCAACAATGTATTTGAAAAGTCCCCTGATTTGTAACATTTCTGATCTATTGCTATAAAACTTCATCAAACAGTTACCACACTGGAACATGAAATTAGGGTTAACCTAAATTTGGGTGCCCAAGTCATGGTCATTCACAATTGGCTCTAAATAAACTACCTTCTATCCCCTCCAAGGTGAGAGTTGTATTTTTCAACTGACAAAATCAACTCTCTTTCTCTTCAGCACCATATGTAATTGCATGTCACTAAGATATCCCTCCATGACAACCAGGCCTCTGAAAGCACTAATTAAGTAGTTTCTTTTACAAGAACTGCTATGGTCATGTTGTCTCTTCATAGCAATGCAACGCTGACTAAGACAGAAGGACCAGGAGCAAGATACTGCTGTGACAGGGTGGACCATGCTGCTTGTTGGTGGAAAGTGGACTTTGGAATCTTGTATTGGAAAAGAAGCTGAATACATTAAGCCATCCTAGTAGGAGCATGGAGGATGTGCTGAGGGTGATTTGCACTGTGAGGGCCTGGCCAAGCAGTTTCAGAGGGGAAGAATATTAGTAAGTGGCCTAGAGACCATTCTTGAGATACTTTGGTGAAAAAAAAAAGGCTGCTTTCTGCCTTTGTCCAAGAGAGTTTGCCTGAGGCTAAATTGAAGAGCATTGGATTCATGACAAAGCAGCTTAGAATTGACCCTGCCCTGTGTCTATTAGTGGTGACAGTTATGCAGATCTACGATGAAAAAGAGCAAGCTGAGGAAGTAAAAATACAAAATGTACAGAATGAGCACCAGGAAGAGTAATGGAGCTGAATCCAGTGCTCAAGGAGTTGAAAGCTTAAAGAAAAGCCTGATCCTAAACGGAATAAAGGGAGTGGTAACCTCAGGACAAGACATCACTCAACTAAGCTTCCAACTTGAGAAGGCAATTAAAGGAAAGCTTAAGCAGTAAGAAAATCATTGACAGGAGAAAGCTGAAATGCACGTATTTACCACAGAACACACAAAGGCCTGTGAACAGAAGCGACCTAGAGAATGAATGACTGAGGTCTATGGCAGGCCCTGTCTCCCACCCCAGGAAACAATTCCAAAAAAGAGGGAAGAGAGCATCGTGAGGAAATACTGGACCAACACAAGACCAAAAACCAGCAGGGCACACTCCAAACTCTGTATCTTCGTGTCTGATGTCAATGCACTCTTCAGAACTCAAGGTTCTGAGTCTCTCCAATGGCAGCTTTGTTAACTGCAACATACTCCTCTCTCTTGGGCTGGTCCCACATGCTGTTAGCAGCTCTCCTTGGCAGGTACCCCACAACTCTGTCATCTCTAACTTCTTGGGGTCTCTGAAGCAATTCAGTCTTCACCTTCCCTGCTTCACAAAATGATCTCTTTTGGCCTCCATGCAGGAGCATCCATGACACACACCAGGCCTCTGGTAGCTCAACATCATCACCTCAGGTTGGGCTTCATCTTGCTCATCCACAGATGTGTAGATGAGCCATACACCACACTCATTCACAGTGAAATCAATGGCTGAGTGGCCACGCCAATTCCAGGATGCTGTGTCCTCACAGACTATATCAGGCAGCAGTGCCACGTGGACCATGAAGCAGTGCTGTGGGTCATTTGATGATGTCCCTGGTTAGGACACGATTGCGGTAGAAGGCGCCCTGATACACCACATGGCCTGTGCCTATCAAGTTGTAGGATAGCTTGTGTGTGTTACTCCATTGACTTTGTTATAAATTTTCCAGGTTAGGAAATTCCACTGGGCTGTTTCCATAGTAACAGTTGGTAATGTAGATCCTGTCATCTTGCGCTGTGAGGTCCTTCATTCAGGCACCCTTACAACACCAATAGCTGTGGTCCACAGCTATCACAGCTGTCCTCTCTGCTTTGGCTGGGGACTTCTGGATGCAAAGGTAGCTCACTGGTTTGGGGAACAGTGACAGGAGTTAAGAGTGGTGATGGTGGTGATGATGGAGATGCCAGGGAGCACGGTGACCCCTTCTCACGTCTGCAATCTGACGTTGCCATGTTTGCCAGTACGCTTGGCCTCCATATTTTGTGGTAGCTTCTCCAGCCAGAAAGTGCCCTTGAGGACGTTGTTAGCCATGGCCTTGTGGATGCTTTCTGGCCTCCTGCCAGCTCAGTGGAGAACCTCAGATCACTGCTTGCTGCTAGGTCAGCTGTCAAGGACCAGCCCCAACATAAAATTCCTTGCCAGCGTAGAAGCATGGGAAAAAATGAAGATACAATTCACACAACAGTATTGAGAGGGAGTTTCAGGAATTATTCAGATCCAGAAATCCCCACGTTTATTCTTCAAATAGCTTTTATATCAAGGTAAACTGAGGGGGAAGGTAGCAAGAGCTTCATTAGCATTCTGTTTCCTAGGTAGCAGGGAATGACTTAAGTCACGTCTTGCATATGTCCATTTTGTCATGTAGGCTGAAAACGCCTCTTCCCCAGGTGACCTCATAATTATAATAGAAGGAGCAGAACCACGTTAGAATATCCTGACCACTTTCAGGATGGTGCTGGGTTTGCTTTACTATCTAAGGAGCTAGGCGACCACCTCCTGCATCGGAAGGTGCCAGATGCACCAGTTAGTCTCACAGCTACTCGCACCATCAGACAAATGTGGGAAGTGGCCTGCTTTCTCAGCTCCCACAGTCAGGGCACACGTCCTGACTCTGGGGCAGGGTATTCTGCCCTTGATGCCCTCCGTCTTCAGCAGCTTCTCCTTAGGAGGTTTTGCATGACCCTTGTCTGAGAAGCTCTTTTGTATGCTGTGATATTAATTTAGGTCTTTGCCTTTCCCCCTAGCTATGTCCTGAGCCTTGCTGTCAGGGCTTGAGGCTGGGACAGTGGTGGGGACAGCAGCTTTATCCCTCTGCAACCGTTGGAGGCCCAGGCTGGACAGCTCTTTCGTGATGTTCATCATGATGGTCAGCTGGTTCTCATAGCTCTTCAACTGCTCACTGAAGTGGCACGCTCTATCTTTCATCACTTCATTCTCCCAGCTCAGGTTGGCCTTGGTGCTTTGCTCCAGTGTGCTCATCTGGGAGGCCACGTTATGCATGTAGGCTTGTATCAGGTTCATGTTGTACAGGGCTACCTCCAGGAGATCCAGCACAGAATGCAGCTTGAGACACTTGGGTGCCTGCTTCACAGAGGTTGAGTGAGGGGGTGGAGCAATGCAGGAACAGCTACAGGTAGACCCTAAACTCAGTGTGTCCCTGGTGTAGGAGCCCTTTACCCATGCTCACTTCCTCCTCACCCTGCTGAGTGCAGTCTTGTTCAGCAGCTACGTGATGCATTTGAAGTAGGAGTCAGAGCCCTCCTAGGTCCTCCAGCCCTGGTCCACATCACTGAACACCTTACTGTTGTGGAGAATAGGACTGGCTTATAGCAAAAGCAGCAGCAGCAACAACAGCTATAATGAGAGACAAGAGGGGAGAGCTACGGCAGCATTGGCAGCACTGCAACTTCCAGGCTAGAACTCTGCTCTGCTGCCTGCACAACACCCTTCCCGGTTTCTTTTGTTTGTTTTTCAAGACAGGGTTTCTCTGTGTAGCTTTGCAGCCTGTCTTGAACTCATTCTGTAGCTCATGCTGGCCTCAAACTCACAGAGGTCTGCATTTCTCTGCCTCCAAAGTGCTGGGATTAAAGACATATGCCACCACTTTATCTGATGACAGAAATCTAGGCTGTTTACAATTTCTGGTTATTATAAATATAGTAGCAATGGCCGGGCGGTGGTGGCGCACGCCTTTAATCCCAGCACTCGGGAGGCAGAGGCAGGCGGATCTCTGTGAGTTAGAGGCCAGCCTGGTCTAGAAGAGCTAGTTCCAGGACAGGAACCAAAAAAGCTACAGAGAAACCCTGTCTCGAAAATTCAAAATATATATATATATATATAGTAGCAATGAACATTGTTGAGAAAATGTCTCTGTGGTAGGATGATGCATCCTTTGGGTGTATTCTGAGGAGTGATATAACTGGATCTTGAGGTAGATCTATTCCCAACTTCCTTAAGAAAAAATTACCATAATCGCTGTACAAGTTTGCACTCCCAATAGCAATGGATGAGTGTTCCCCTTACTCCACATCCTCACCAACATGAGCTGTAATTGATCTTGGCCATTCTGACTGGTATAAGATGAAATCTCAAAGTAGTTCTGATATGCATTACTTTGATGACTATGAAATGTTGAACATTTCTTTAAGTAATTTTCAGCCATTTGTGCTTCCTCTTTTGAGAACTTTATTTACATCTGTATCCCATTTATAACTGGGTTGTTTGTTTTCTTGAGGTCCAGTTTTGTTTTCTTGACACACACACATATATAGCATATATAGTAGATATTAACCCTCTATCAAATGGGTAGTAAAGATCTTTTCCCATTCCATTCTATAGACTATGACTATGTCTGAATGATGGTACCCTTTGTCATATAAAACTTTTCAGTTTCATGCGGTCCCATCTATTAATTGTTCTTAGTGTCTTTTGCTATCATTGTCCTGTTCAGAAATTCATTTCCTGTGCCAATGAGTTCAAGACTATTCTTCACTTTCTCTTCTATACATTCAATACATCTGTCCTTATGTTAAGGTCCTTGATCCATTTGGAGTTTTGTGTAGGTCATTAAGTATGGTACTATTTGCATGCTTCCACATGTAGACAGCCTTCTACCTCAGTGTAATTTAAAGAGTCCAGTGGTGTATGGGGTATGTTGAAATATTTCTCCTAAGATGAGGTTAAGTTATTGCATTTGACCCATCTCATCAACAAGAAAGAAACACAGTGCTTACTGGGCCTATTTGGATTCTAGGGACAGCATATTCCTCACTTGGGTATGTTATGCTAGCCCATATACCAAGTTACTATGCAAGCTGCTAGCTTTGAGTGGGGCCTGGGACAGGAGTTGGATTTGCAACAGGTATAGGCTGTTGTGCAGACTGCTCTATCACTTGGCCTATATGATCCAGCAGACCCAATGGAACATGAGGTATCAGTAGCATAGGTGGCTCACAGAGAAGGCCTTCAGGATTTTGGAGCAAGACTCCACTGTCATCTGCAGACAACTCTTTTTCCTTTGAGAGATAGCTCTTGGCCTGTTATGGGGTCTTGGAACTGGAAACTGAACATTTTGCAACAGGGTCATCAAGATATTACTTGAGTTGCCCATCATAAGCGTGGTATTACCTGACCAACCAAGTCATAAAGTTGGATGTGTAGAGCAACAGCCCATTATCAAATGGAAGTGGTATATATGTGACTGGGCCCACGAAAGTCTGGAGGGTACAAGTAAGTTACATGAAGAAGTTACTCAAAGGCCTATGCTTTCTATTCTTCTTACATTGCTGTCTGTTTCCAAGCATGCACCTAGCGCCTTGTGGGTGTGCCCTATGTTCGACTGACTGAGGAAGAGAGGATGAGGGCATTGCTCAGTGATAGTTCTACAGATTATGCAGGCACCACACAGACGCCAACAGCTGCAGTATTATAAGCCCTTTCTCGAACAACTATGAGAGACACCAGCAAAGAGGAATCATTGCAGTGAGTAGAACATCAGCTTGTACACATTTGTACATTTTACTTGGAGGAGAAATGGTCAAGTGTGCTGTTGTTTAATGATTCGTGGGCTCAACCCATGGACTGGCTGGCTGTTCAGGGACTTGCAAGCAGCATGATGGGAAAATTGTTGAGGAAGACATTTGTTGAAGAGGTATGGGAATAAATCTCTTTGAATGGGTGAAGGATGTGAAGATGCATGTGCCCCATGTAAATATTCATCAAAAGGTGACTTAAGAAGAGGAATTCAATAATCAAGTAGATAGGATGACCAGTTCTGTGAAGTCACTGTCTTTCCCTGGCCATTCCTGAATAAAATGGCCATGATGGCAGAGATGAAGGTTATGCATGGGCTCAACGGCATGGACTTCGGCTCACAAGGCTGACCTAGCTACAGTTGCTTCAGTGTGCCGTATCTGCTTCTATCTTTCCACTGAACGTCCATATAGCACCATTCTCGGGGATGAGTAGTTAGTGATCTGGTGGTAGGTATATTACACAGGACCGCTTCCTTCTTAGAAAGGGCAGTGCCAGGATAGAAACTTAATCTAGTCACAGATTTTTCTTCCCTATACATAATGCATCTGCCAAAACTACCCATCTGAGAGCTTTCTTATCTACCAGAATGGTATTCCATACTGCATTGCTTCTGACTAAGGAATTCATTTCACAGTCAGAGGAGTACCACACTGGTGTCACACTCATGGAATTCACCAGTCTTATCACGTTCCCCAGCATCCTTGAGCCGCTGGCCTGATTAAACAGTGGTAGAATTGCCTTTTAAAGACATAGTTATGGTGCTAATTACGAAGCAGGACTTGGAGGACTGGAACAGTATTCTCCAGAAAGCATTCTATGCTTGGAATAGGTGTATAATATATGGTGTAATTTCTCCCTCAGCCAGTATTCATGGACCAGGATCAAGGGATGGAAGTAAGAATGGTTCTACTCACTATCATCCCTAGTGACACACCAGAAAAATGTTTGCTTCTTGTTCTATCGCTCTTAAGATCTGCAGGCCTACAAGTTTTGATTCCAGATGGAGGAGTACTCCTACCTGGGTACACAAGAAACATTCCATTGACCTGGAAGCTCAGAATCCCCAGGATACGTGGGGCTTTCGATGCCATTATGCCAATAGGCTAAGAAATGAATAACAGTGTTAGGAAAGGTTACCAATGGAGAAATTGGGTTGCTTCTCCACAATGGAAGTAGGAAGATTCCATCTGGAGTGCAAGTGATCTTTTAGAGGATCTTTTGCTGTTACCATGCCTTTTGATTAAAATCAATGGAAAACTACAACAACCTAATCCACACATGATGGCAAAGAGCACAGACCTTTCAAGAATGGAAGTATGAGTTTCCAGGAAAAAAAAAAGACTTGATATGGTGCATGCTGAGAGTAGAGAAAACTTAGGATGAGTAGTAGAGGAAAGTAGTTATAAATACCAGCTAAGGTCATATGACCAGTTGCAAAAACAAAGATCACAATTGATATGTATGTCTGTCATATTTTGTTAGGAATGTGTTTGTTTATATACACACAAACAATATTCAAATATTTGTGCTTTCTTTCCTCCATATATTTATCATGTAATATAATGTCAACTGAAATAATATTCATGATTATCATATTTAAGTTATGAGACACTAAAAGAATATCCCTCAGGAAAATTGCCACCTATTATAAAATATATAATGCATTTGCAGTTGTAGGTGGGAGACATATATTGTTAGGCATAATTATAACCTGGTTAAGTATATAACATGTTTTCAATAGCACATGTGATAGTGTTATATCATGTTAGGCATAAATATGACCTGGTTATTATTTTCATTTAGAAATTAATTGTTACATAAGGAGGTATTATTGAGTGTCAAGTTGATGTGGACAAGGGTGGACTTGTGATGGCTAATCCCGCCTGTCCTCTTGACTATATCTGGAATCAATTAAAACCCAAGTAACTGGGAACAGCTGTCTTGATTGGATCATTTGAGTGTGAAGACCTTCCCTGAGTCTAAACTATTTTAGATCAGAAGACCCTGCCTGAATCTGAGCCACACCTGGTGGCAGCCTACAGAAAAGAAAATGGGAGAAAGAAGCTCTTGCTTTATCGCCGGGCGATGGTGGCGCACGCCTTTAATCCCAGCACTCGGGAGGCAGAGGCAGGTGGATCTCTGTGAGTTCGAGACCAGCCTGGTCTACAGAGCTAGTTCCAGGACAGGCTCCAAAGCCACAGAGAAACCCTGTCTCGAAAAACCAAAAAAAAAAAAAAGAAGCTCTTGCTTTTTCCCATTTGCCTTCACTCGCACTGGCAAGTTCATGAATCCTGTGCTGAGGCATTCCTTTGCTGGTTAGAACCTAATTTTTCAGAATTCCAGCATAGACAGATCAGCTGAAACATTCAGCCTTGTGCAAAAAAGAAGTATCAGATTCTTGACGTTTCTGTCAGAAGACAGCCATTGCTGGATTAGCTGGACCATAGTCTGTAAGATACTCTAACATGTCCCTTTTGATGCATGTAGATTCTACAAATTCTGTTTCTCTACAGAACCCCAACTAATACAGATATATACCCCCCCAAGTGGGTCATCTGAATCCTGTAATACTACTTTTGTTTGTTATTTTGGGACAGTGTCTTATATATAGCCCAGGCTAGACTCAAATTTGTGGCAGTCCTCCATAGGCATATGCCACCATATGTGGCTGTTTCTAATTTTAGTTTTTAAAGAAACCTCTACACTATTTTTATAATTGCTCATTTTCTTTTACAATCCACATAAGTCTTAAATGAGTTTTTGTTTCTTTACATCCCTACATTCTAGATGGTATTTTTTTTGTCATTCTGACAATATAGCTTCTAATTAGGATGTAAAAACTTGTAGTGGTTTTAATTTGAAAATCCATGAATAATTTAATGATGTCCAAAACTTTTAATATATGTGGCTATTTGTATGTTTTCTTTAGAAAAGTCTATATTAAAATAATTTGCATTTTAAACTTTCTTATTCAGAATTTTCTGTTATTAGATATGAAGAGGTGTTTTATTCCTTGTAAATTCTGGTTACTAGTGGTTAGCTAAGAAGATAGTTTGTGAATGGTTTCTGTTTGTAACTTTCCTGCTTTATTGGGCATCAACATCTGTTTACTATTGCCACATTGACCTACATTTGCTTTTGCTATTTATGCCTCAGAGAGTCTGGCTCTCCCACTTTTTCCGCACTCTCTCCAATTTCTCACCATTTAGTAATTTTCACTGAAAAGATAAGTCATTTTATTAGTGAAACTAATCTTAAGTGTTTTGTTTGTTTGACTTTGTAGCTAATGAGAATGGGATTACATTCTTGATGGTTCCTTAATAAGTTCATCATGGGTGAATAAAAATTGTGTTAATTTTTATATAGTGATTTTTGTATCCAATAAATTATCATATCTAACACTTTTATAGTGACTTTACATTTTTTGACACATAAACCACTTCATGCAAAATCTAAGTGTCTTGGTTCGAATGAGATGTTTCCAATAGTCTCTGATATTTTACACATGGTCTTATATTGGTTAGATGTTTGGGGAGCTTTAGGTGGTGTAATCTTTCTGAAAGAAGTGTGTCACTCCAGGTGCACTTTGAGATTAAAGGCCGTTTGCTGTTTCCAGTTTGATCTCCCAGCTTCACCATCGTATTTGAGGATGTGAGTTCTCAGCATCCTTTTCCAGCCACCATGCACGCTACTTGTCCTGCTTCCTGACCATCCTAGACTCTAACCATGTCGGGTACTATTAAGCCCAAATAACCCTTCTGCTATTAGTTGTCTTGGTCATGGTGCTGACCACAACAACAGAAAAGTAAGTGATAAACAAAGGTAACTTGACTTCCCCCTTTCCTGCTTAGATGTCCTCAATTCCCTTCTCTTTACTAACTATTCTGAGACCTCTAGTTCTGTGTTAAAAAGGAGTAGTGGAAACAGACATCAAAAGTCCTCCTTACTGGACCTGGTTGCACACACCATTTATCTTTATAGTATGCAACAACAGAAATACACATGAAAAAGTAGATATAGCTTAATGAAAAAAAAGTATATTATACTTATTCCATATTTATAAGTAACATTGTCCCTGGTATTCAGTCAGAAAATTAATTCTCTCCTAACAAGGTTAAATATGAACTGTACATAAAATACCTGTGAATCCTACCATGCGTCAAGCAACAGGATGTAAAATGAAGTCAAAAAGAAAAGAGAAGAAATAGAAGTCTCCTAGGTTATGCTCTTCAACGCAGCAGCTGACATTTCTGTAATAAGATCTTTTTTATTTTAATCCATTAGCAACTACTAAATTACAGACATCTACAGATGCTATCTTGCTACCATGGCAATGTAGAATATATGAATTAATTAAGAGTGGTTAAAAAGGGAAAAGGCTGTGGAGCTGCTTCAGGAAGCAGTGTCTTTCGATAGTTTTCTTATATTCCAAACGAGTGCCCCATGCTGTCAAGTTTCTTAATTACTTCCCATGTTAGCCTTTTTTTTTTCTGATAAGCCAGCATCACACATCGTTCAGTTGCTATGATTTTTTCACATTTTGGGCTTAATCACCAGGCTCCACATTAAATCATCACTGTGCATCCTCAATTCTTTGATGTCTTTTTCTTTTCTCATGCATAATTATTTTAAAACAGTGACTTGTATGCAGTTTTAAAAAAGCCACTATCATTTCGGCTCCTTTCTCAAGGGGTGTTCATAAACAAACACTTGAATGGAGGCTCCCAAACACCAGTATTACTCCAAGTAAAATAATGAGAACTCATCACCTCAGAAAGGCAATAGGAAACTATGATATGGCCCTTTTATAGGTTTATCAGTTTGTAGACTAATAATTATAATAAGTTGTAATAACTTATTAGTCTATAAACAAAGGATGCATTATTAGAAAGCCAGCTACTTATATAAAAACTAGAGCATCTCTAATTCAAAAATACAAATTCCAAATCTCTTGGAGCGTCAACGAAGTATGACAAGTGGAACACCGCACATCTGATTTCATGTGATTTGTTGATCAAAATAGAAGCTCACTAAAAGTATTGGATAAGTCCATGCTTCTAAGATTTATAAAAAAGAATAAATTTTGTATTTCCATCCCCAAGATATTTTGATATTTAAATAAATATTGCAAAATACAAAAAGGTTCTCAAACATTTCTGATCTTTAAAATGTTTGGTGAGAGATACTGAGCCTATACCAACACTAAATTTACTGAATTATGCCATCTATTCAAATTTCCCAACCCAACCTGCTTATATCAATTTCATGAAGACTTCAGCTGTGTTCTGCATTCCGTTTCAGAAATTTTTACCAGTGACTGTATTCTCCAGTAGATGGAAAGTTACAAAGGTCTGACTATTTTGAACAGCAACTGATATTACTCGCTATTTTTTAAAATGCACTTTGGGGGGTAGGGATAACTCAGTGGTAGAGCGCTTGCCT
Organism: Neodon shergylaensis; assembly: GCA_025134845.1. Classification (NCBI taxonomy): domain Eukaryota; kingdom Metazoa; phylum Chordata; class Mammalia; order Rodentia; family Cricetidae; genus Neodon; species Neodon shergylaensis. Next base: position 5,153,526 of record JABTXL010000186.1, read on the forward strand.
AGCATGTGCAAGGCCTAGATGTAGTCTTCCGTATCCCATCCACAAAGAAAAGGTGCCTCTTTGTTGTGTGCAGTACAGATAAAAATATGAGTCTGGGCTAACAAAAGGTATTCCAATGATACCAGTAACAGTGAGTGCTGTGTTTAAAATACTGGCTATCTGAGAGCTCAGAGATGTCTCAGAGTTCAAAGCCCTGCTGCTCTTCCGGAGGACTCAGGTTCAGCTCTCAGCACCCACACAGCGGGCCAGATCCACCTGTAACTCCAGTTCCAGGGAACACGGTGACTTCTTCTGACCTTTGTAGCCATAGGCACCGGGCATGCACATAAGGCACAGATACACATGCAGGAAACACACCCACACATATAAAATTCAAAACAAATACTGGATATTTGATCAAATGCTCATTAGTTATATATCTAAATGTAGCCAGTTGCAGACAGCATATAAAAAGTGACACCTCAAACCTGCTTCTTACATACACTTCAAACTATGAAGTTAGTTGCTCAAATACTTGTGCTACTGGACAATCATTTTGAAACCATGGGTTGTCTTGGATTGGGTGAGCTATGAAATCACAGTACTGCTTTTTCATGCAACTGCTTTCCAATGAAAATGCACATTTTCAAAAACTTCACTCTTTGGCTTAAACCACTAGAAGCGAACAAAGGGCAAACAAGGAGGCCTGGCTCACTGAGCTGGCTCAAATTACAGAACTGAACCTCTAGCAGGTCTTCGGAAAAGGCCACTTCCCAGGATGGAATAACAGCAGTGTAAGAGAGAGAAACAGCAACCTATTAAAGGACGATGTTTTAGAGTAACTATAAACAACAAGAAAGACGCCACGCATGGCTTCTCCTCGTTTGACTAGGATCAAAGTTTCAAAAGGACACTATCAGGATTCTGTGCCTTCCACTGAGCCGTCTGCGTGGATACCACTGAGACTGGAGAGAGATCTACCCTTCCCATGCAAGTGTGGATTATTGTCAAAGATGTGCTATTCACATCAATAAATGCTGTGGCTCAGACATGGTGGTCACACCCGCACTTGGAAGACAGAGGCAGGAGAATCAGTACATATTCAAGGCCAGTCTAATCTACACAGGGAGTTCCAGGCAAACCAAGCTACATAGCAAAAACCTGCCTCAAGATAAATTTTAAAAGCTTTTTATCTTTTTTGGTATTCTACTCACTTCTGATGTTAATTTTCTTATATGTGAGCAGACACGGAAAATGGGGCAATTTGACTGCCTAATTAGCAGCTCTTGGGTTCTCTCTTGCTGGCACGAATTACCTTGAGCAAAGGAACTGCAAGGCAAATAGTGAGAAAGCCTTCAAGCCAGCACCGGCCATCTTGAATACATCATGGACTCCTTAAGTCAACTAAGCAAAAGACAGCAGCCCACTCACTGACCCTGTTCCGGGTTAAAGCAGGTTGCCCCATGCTTTATACAATCACTACCATGGATGGACCATTTCCACCTTATTTAGAGGGGAGCACTTCCCCTAGTGGGGCACCCCTTGTGGTTGGAGCTAGAGACACGGCTGTGATTGGCCACACAAATGGCACCCCTTAAGTTACACAGATACTCTCCAGTGGTTCCTTCCTATATTGCAACCATAAAATACAGCTTCCTGGGTGAGTCCGTGGACATTCAAAAGCAGCAGCAAAAGCAGCAAGAGCTACAGCAGTGAAAAGGGGGAGAGAGTTACCCTAGTTTCAGAAACGGATACTAGGATCTCCTGCTTTGGTAGGCATCTTGGTGCAGTATGTAGGGTCCTACCTCAAATGAAGGTCTTATATTACCTGGCACTGCCATGGACCTAGTACTGCCTGGTGCTTCCTGAAACCACATCTCTTTGGCTATGCCAGTCCAGCCTGGGTCAATCAGGCTGAGAGGGAACCCAGCTTCTGAGAGCTTACCTGGTTCTGGCAACGACCACTGAGGGGTGAAAAAGTCATGTAGCCATATGCCTGGTGGTAAAGGAAAAACCTGTACAGTTCAAGTGGCCGGAACAGGAAGGTGGGAAGTGGAAGTATTGAAAAGTAAAAAGCTGTCGAAGCAAGAAAGAAAGCTGTGGGAATCCAGACAAAACCCTACAGGTTCTGCTATCCACAGAAGTTCCAGAGTTGTTGAGTTTTCAAAGCCAACAAAGGCTTTCTTCAGCTGTGCCTGCCTACAGTTGCAGCCCAACAGTGTCAGGCGACAGCAGCTGTGAGAGGCCAGCATTGAGCATTTTCTTGCCTACCTACGATTTTTATCTAGGTATAACACAAGAATCTCAGCCAGACCATTGGTGACATCAGGGTTGAGCTATCCTCTGGCTAAGTCTGACCCACCCTGTTTGCTGAGTTCATCTCACAGTGAATCACTGTATAACCTTTTCTCTCCTTTTGTTTGTTGAATGAAGTGCTCGTAACAGAATAAACTTCACAATTTATCATACTTCTTTACAGAGAATGAAACAAATTTGAAAGCGTTAGTAGGCTAAATGTGAAACCATAGAACAGATTTAGAATCCCATACACTTTTCATTTTATCTACTCATAAAAAACAAATATAATATTCATTACCAAGATAAGAGGAAATGTTGTTGGTGCTGTTTTCTTGACATGATGTAAATAATAAGATGACACTATAAACTGAATTCAAAAGAACATAGAAAGATCATTCACCATGATCATGTTGGCTTTATTCCAGAGATGAAGGGATATCTCAATATGTGTATATTAGCAAATGAACGTAAGTTACATAAATAGACTCAAGGGTAGAATCACATGGCAGTCTTGATAGAAGCAGGAAAGGGATTTTACAAAAATCCAGCATCCCTTCATAATAAAAGTCCTGAAAACACTCAAATAGAATAAACATATCTCCACATAATAAGGGCAATATATGGCAAACTTATAGCCAATATTATACCGAATGAGGAAAAACTCAAAGCACTTCCACTAAAACCCCACAAAACAAACAAAAAGGGGGTCTACTTTTATTCAATAAAGTAAAAACAACCCAATCAAAACATGGGTTATAGAATTGGATAGATACTTCTCAAAAGAAGAAATATATATAAACTTTTTTTTAAAAAAAACTGTTCAATACCATTAGCCACCAGGAAAATGCAAATAAAATCTACTACAGTCAGAATAGTATCTTCAAAAAAAAATCAAAACAGACAACAAAAACAAGGAATGAGACGAGTGCTGTCAAGGGTCTGGGGAAAAGGAAGGCCTTAACCACTATTGGTGTGAGCATAAATTGGTACAATGAGTATGGCCTACAACAGAGACACTTGTGCATCTGGGTTCATGCTGCTTTTATTCACAGCAGTCAGGAAATGGAACCAGCCTTGACATCCATCAACTAACAAGTAGATCATGAATTATGCCCAACTGTCAAAAATGAATTCACAGGACAAAGCCTACCAATGGAAAATACTGTACTCAATGAGGTCACCCGGGGTGGTGGCTTGAATGAGAAATCTCTTCATAGGCTCAAACATTTGAACAGCTGGTATCCAGTTGGTGACGCTTTGGGCAAAGGTTAGGGAGGCTTTGGGAGGTGACCCTTGGTTGGATAATGGAAGCCACTGGTGAAGAGCTTTGAGTGGTTACAGCCTGTCTCTATTTCCTGTTTCCTCTGCTTCCTGTATGCAGATGAACATGTGATTTGCCAGGTTCCTGCTCCTGCCACCATGCATTTCCTACCTGCTGGCAGGCCTTCCACACCATGATGGACTCCATCCCTCTAGAACTGGAAGTCAAAAACAAACCGCTTCTCACCTTGAGTTGCCTTTGTCTGGGTATTTATCACAACCAGAAAATAACTAATGTACTGAGGCCCCAAAAAGTCAGGTTCTGTATGTTATCTCTCAGATGTGGATCCTAGCTTCAAAATTTTAAATTAATTTGGTTGATTCAGAGTGTCTGTAATGATCAGGAAGCTAGAAATAGCCTAAAAATAGAGAGAGGGGGAAAGGCCTTAAGTGGGAAACAAGAAGATATCAGAACACACGTGACATGAAAGTAGACGGTAACAGAGGTGGAAAGGTTAAGTGGGGGGACGGAATTCGGGCTGAGCAAGAGGACTAGGTGGGAAGATACTGGTAATGGAAAGACTTAGGTAGAGACTGGATGATGAGAGAGTTACCCATAGCTAGGAATATATGAAAAGCCATATGGTAACCTGCTACTTTTTAGTTTTAGATTAAAAATATAATTAAAAGACTAGAGAGATTGCACAGCAAGTTGAGTGTTTGCTCTTCTTACAGAGGACCTGGGTTCAGTTTCTAGCACCTATGCAATTGCCTGGAATTCCAGTGCCAGGAGATCTGATAGCCCTCTTCTAACCTCCATGGACGCCAAGCAGACACATGCGTAGCTGTACAAACTAAGCAAGCAAAAGACCCTAGTACACACACATCGATGCAGGCACTCAATAAATTATACATACATATTAAAGTTTAAATGTGAGTATCCTACTTGCACGGGTGCACAATGCTACTACCAGCAGCTGATGCATTACTAAATGAAAATACCAACATTAGGAGTGGAATACCTTCAAGCTATTGTTCAGGGAGACCCCCCCAAAAGCAATATAGACTATTGCCATTGCTAGATCATACTGGCAAGAACACCACTCATTTCGGTTGTAAAACACAAAGAAACAAAGCTGGAATTGATCTAGAAGCATCCACCCTACTAGCTAGCTTACAGAATACCAGAAGATGCTATGCAGTCCACTCGGGTGAGGTAGACATCTACGGTCCTCTCCAGAAGTGAACCCTTCATGCTGTAATACCACGGTGCCCAACAACATGTGTCCACATGGTGTGATGGTTACATGAAGGTAACAACTGCTTCCTAGCTCGATTTGAGGACTACTTCACCTGACGGAGTCATAGGCTTTTGACCATGTTTATAGTACCAGCCTATGACTCCGGAGGTTGAGGGCTCAAGTAAAGTGTGGTGTTTGTCTGTTTGATATAGCTGGAATCATGTGGGGCAGGGAACCTCAGCTGAGGAGTTGCCTCCATCAGATTGCACTGTGGACAAGTCTGTGAGGCAGTTTCTAGATGGTTGATTGATGTGGGGAGGGCGGAGCCCACTGCAGATGTTGCCACTCCTGGGCAGCTGGTCCTAGTTGTACAGAGAAGGAAGCAAGACAAGCAAACTGGTAAGCAGCGTCTCTCCATGGTTTTCATTTAATTCCTGCCTCCAGGCTCCTGTTCTGACTTTCATTCATGATTGCATGCTGCGAGGCAAAATAAATCCTGTCCTCCTCCAGTTGCTTTTGGCCATTGTATTTTTATACAGCAACAGGAAGTAACTAGGAGGGTAGGGAACCTATTACTGTTTTTTTTTTTCTTTAATATCATGTCAAAATACCTTCTTAGTATTTACATTTATGCCCATAGACCACTACTGCTCTGGACCTTGATCACAGAGACCAATTTTTGTGAAGGTCAGCGGTTAATGAAGAGATTTCGTAACTGGTGACCTTCATCTCCAAGGCTCAGAGAACATCACGGAAGAGGGGGCAGAAGGGGTGCTGTGAAATGCTACCTTTCAGACATGATGTGGCTATTGCACTCATGAAGACACAGCAGCTAATGTCACCTGCACGGAGCCCACCCACAAAAGATGGAACTAGTCAACATTGCAGGCAGAGACCCACTCCTCCTGAGGAGCCACTGATATACATGGCTACAGGAGGAAGGAGACACGCCCATCTTCAGTGATGTAGCCATGGTGAGCCAGCTATGATCCAGTAAACTACCCAATCCCCATGCACATGTAGCACCTTTAATTAAATTCAATGTATTATTTTTAAAATGTGTGCATGGAATAAATTAGGGGAAAGAAGATGTCCAGAGGATAGAAGTAAGAGAGAAGAATGGGGGGGTAAATATGATAAAAATATATTTTATGTACAAGATTGTCAACCCAAAAATTATTTTAAGAGGAAAAAATAATCTGACAGAAGTCAACCTGATCTGAGAAATAAAACAGAACTATCGATAAACTGGCCATAGCAGTACATGTCTATAATCTGGATTTCCTCTATCAGGTATTTCTTCATTCCTGGGATGATACTTGACTAAAGCAACTTAGGGAAAGGTTTATTTTGGCTTAGAGTTGGAGGGTATAGTCCCCCACAGAACCATAGCAGCAGGAGCTTGTGGCTGCTTGTGTCATTATGTCCAGTCTCTGGAGAGGACTTCAGAAAAATTTCCACATGTCCTTTCTTTCTACTCATTCTCCTCCTTAGTATCCATATATATATATATATATATATATATATATATATATATATATATATATAAAATAAAGGCCCCAAATACACTTTACCTAATAAGTTAAAAGACATGGTAGCATAGTGTTTCTTTTAGGACACAGATTTCAAAAGAACTAATGCTAAAGACAGTAGATAAAAAAGTATTGACGGTTCTTTCTAAGTCAAAAGCAAAACCAAAATTGTTTTCTCCTAGGGTAACCTGAATATTTCATAATTTTCTAAATGGAGAAAAAGATTACATCTAAATACTGGCCTTTCCTGGACCATTTTATTTTAAAATTGCATCTTTCTGCCTGACCTCAACATCACACATTAAAAATAATTACAAGTTAAAAGAAACTGCACCTAAGTCATCCAACCATTTGAGAGCTAGATCATTAATTTTTCAAAATACATTTCACTTATTGAAGATAATTAGTCAACAAAGCTGACTTCTAAGCAAAGGTGAAGCTCCAGCCTTGTAGAGATGACTTAGGGAAACCAGCTTAGCTGTAGAAGAGCTGCATCAACACACAAGCACATTGTAGATATACAGTAACATATGGGCAATCTGTAGATATAGTATCATACAAGCACACTGTAGATATACAGTAACATAATGACAACCTGTAGATACACTAACATACAGGCACACTGTAGACATACAGTAACATGCAGGCAACCTGTATATATACAGTAACCTACAGGCACACTGTAGATATACAGTAACCTTCAGACACACTGCAGATATACAGTAACATACAGGCACACTGTAGTTACAGTATGTCATATAGGAGAAGACATGGTAAAGCTTTCTACAAAGCTTTTATTACCTTCACATAAGACAAGCATCCAAAGACCAGATAGTGGACCTGGAGCAGGAGACAAAGGACAGGAGATGAGATGATCATGGAGTCTAAGCCCCAGCAGAGAGATGACGAAATGGTTGGCATTTATTTTGACAACGTAATTTCTTAGATGTGTCTTTATCTTAGCACCATAAAATATATGTTATGCTTGTTGTATCTACTGGTGCTGAGGGTCTATTAGTCTCCGAATAGCTTTCCTAAGTAACTCAATTATAATTCAAATGAAGAAATAATTTCTAGTTTCTAGAACTGGAAAATTCACCTAAATGTGCTTTTAAGAATACAAGATTATTTGCAAGTCAATCACCACAATAGCATTACATAATTGGCTCTCTGGGGAAGGGTCAGGTAAGCAGCAGAATGCATCATTCAAATTGTCAAGAGAGAACTGCCGAGCTCCAGGGACAGCGGCAGAAACGCACGACCTTCAGAACTGCAGTTCTCATATTATACAAACTCTCTTTTCAAAGTGGGCATCATACAATGTCTTCTTGCTTTCACGACAGACCTAAAACAGATTAAAGGTGGCAAAGGGATCATTTGAAAAGCAGGAGCTGAAAGCAATAAAAGGAAATGAGTCAGAAATGGGCGTGGTGGGTGGCTGACTCTAATCCCAGCACCCGTGACTTCACAGGGCCAACTACTGCGAATTCAAGGCCAGCCTGAGCTACACAGGGAGTTCCTGAACAACCTAGGCTGGAAAGCAAAACCCCGGCTCTGAAAATCAAACCTGAGTAAACAAACTGAAATTCAGAGCAACATTTACTAAAACTGCAGAAAGGGGACCCTCGTTCTCACTCTCCACCCTGCAATCGAAAAGAAACCTCAGCTGATTCATTCCATCTCAAGGAATGTTTTCATTGCTAGATTTGGTGAAGTCATCGTCTCCTTTTAAAATTCTTATTATTTGTTTATTTATTTAATAGGGTTAGGGCATGGCACGCTGTGTGGAGGTGGGAGGGCACCTTGCAGGAATCAGACCTCTTCTTCCACCACGTGGGTCTTGGAGATCAGACTTGGACCATCAGACTTGGAGGCAAGCACCATCACTGTTGGACTGTTCCACTGGCTACTGCTTCCTTATTGACTGTGATCCCTGAGGACCACATAGAAAATCAGGATCAGGGGATGGTGGGATTGGAAGTTGAGGGCTGTCTACAGAGATTCTCTGGTCAGTGTTTTCATACAGAGCAGACTTCTCAATCACCCAGACCAGTGGTTCTCAGCCTTCCTAATGCTGTGGCCCTTTAGTACAGCTCCTCATGTTGTGGTGACCCCCAACCATAACATTATTTCATTGCTACTTCATAACTGTAATTTGCTACTGTTATAAACCATAATATAAATATCTGATAAACAGGATACCTGACATATGACCCTTGTGAAAAAGTCATTCAACCCCCAGAGGGGTCGTGACCCACAGACTGAAAACTGTTGTCCTAGACACTATAAGGATATACTACCCACTGTGTAGAATTCTAGAAACTGCACTACATATTCACTGGCAGCAGCTTGTTCCACTGCTGAGTTGGGTATATGTATGGACCATGATAAACTATGCAGCTAGGTGTGAAGTGTGAAAGATACATACTTAGATATACACATTAGAGAAATGTTTCATGCTAATTTCATTTTTTTCCTCATTTTAATAGCCTTTTAGTACCTTGACTTTTTAAAAACTGACTTTGTTACCAAGAATCACCACTATCAGCTCTCCATTCTACAGCCTGGATGGGATGAGCGCAGAGCCTGAGACACTGACAGAGCGCTTAGCTATACCCTCAAGAAGCCCTACACAACCAACCAAGATATGATTTCAAAGAAAAGAGGCATGGGGCTAAGGAGATACCTCAGTGGATAGAAGAGCTGGCTATGAGAAACAAGACCTGGGTTCAAACCCCAAGCACCCACATAAAAGCTGGGCAAGACCATGAATGCCTGTAACATCAGGGTCAGGGGCAAAGACTGCAACTCTGGGAGCTCACTGGCCAGGCAAGGTAGTGGCCAGGCAGTGAGAGATCCGTCACAGAAACTAAGGTGTAGAGCAACCAAAGAAGATGCCTGAAAACCTCCTATGGCCTCCACATGAGAATGCACAGGCTACACATGACCCCCCCCCCCTCGCCATTGCATAACACACACACACACACAGAAAATTTCTGGGAGTTGGTTTTCTTCCACCATATGGATCCTAGGAATCAAATTTACATCATTACCTTGTTGGCGACTGCCTCAACAATCCATCTTGGAGGTTCCCAGCCCACATTTCAGATAGTATGGTAGACACTTACTGAGTATGTACTGACTGAGTACGTGTATTATTTCAGACACAACGCCAGTAGCGTGGAAGGCAAGAAAAGTACACTTTCTCGATGGGCTTGATTATAAATTTAACAGAGAAATCATACATACAAATGCATTTTAAGGAGAAGTTTTTAAAGTTGGTATTAAACATGAAAATTTAAAAATAAGTGCTATCCGATACAGATTTTATATTTAATTTAGCCCTTTGACAGCTTCATATAGGTATGTAATACATTTTGATTCCTTACTGCCATCTTTTCTCTCTCTCCCTTCACTATCATGTACCCCCTCCTTCATGGCAGTCCATTTCCCGCGACTCATGACTTTTGGTTGTGTTTTATGGCCTCTTAATTCAACCAGCGCCATCTGCGTGACCACCGGATTTGGACCGTTGAATGGAGCCTGGTGGGGTCACCAGTGGGTACAAACCTTAAGGCAATGTTTAGTAAATCAGTGGGGAGGATTAGGGCCCCTTGAGCACCTCTTCCCTTCATACCCAGCTGTTGACAGACCCATTTTTGCGCGACACCGTCCAGTGGTGCACAGCTGCCATGGTTTCTTGACTGCGTTGGCAGCATCTTGCCAAGAAGACGGCATTTTACAGCCCTTCCTCTCATATTCTGATGCTGTTCTGTTCCCCTTTTGCAATCCTGGCAGAGCCTCCGAGGGGATGGTACAAATGTTCTGTTTAGGACTGAACACTCAAATGCTTATTCTTAGCTCCCTGGGCAGCCACGAGTCTGCATGCCCTGCCCGTGACTGGAAAGAGAGCCTTCTCTGATTAAAGCTGAGAGGAGCGTTTGAGGATCGGACACCTGGGATAAAACAGTTTGTCCACTGCTCTCACATCACAGCACGCTCACAGGACCAGATGTGTTCTCCCCGTTCACAAACCCCACAGCCAGTGCAGCAGCCTTCACTGACTGCCTGGACATAGGTGCATTCTGACATCGGAGATCCACAGCTTCTGAGCGCAGTCCCCAGGACTGCCCCACCCCGGCACCTTCTAAAAGGAGAGCCTCAGCCGCTCAAAGAAGTGGCAGGCTAGAGTTCCCATGGGGCGGGAGGAAGGACTCTGGTTTCCATGGGCTGCCATGGGAGGGAAGAGGAATAGACAGAAAAGGAAGGTGCGTAGGGAGAGGTTGGGGAATGAGACGGCTTCCTGAGCTAATGTGCCCCAGGGTCATGGCTTAAGAAGAATGGTGGTTCTAACCCCTTATGGAAAGGTTAAAGTCATGGTATCATCATCTGGGAGTCAGGAATGAAAACCGCAGTACATATCCTAACACCGTGATCTTGGGCTTTGCCATCTAAGTGTTGTGGACTTTCGTTCTGTATTTGGAAAGCTGAGATAGGTTGAAGTGACATCAGTCTGTACAACTTGGCAGCGGAGTAGCACCACCGCTAGTCCGGGTCACGGTCATTAAAATACTGGTTTTAGGATTATGATAAAAGCTTGTATTTTGAACTCATTTCACACAAATGTGAATATTGGTTAGGCGAAATAATTAACCTAGGACCACCCAACCTGAGTCAGATTTTTACTGCTTACGATTGTCATTTTAAACCTTCCAACCTTTCATACCTGAGAAATGATCCACACACACCCACAGACTTTTTATTCTGCTTTTCTCTACCCGGCTTCAATAACCGCCCACATTATGATCCCCACTTGCAGACAGAAACAGAACAACATGCAGGGCACAGTCACACCAAGGCTAAGAAATTACCTGGAGCTGGCAAGCACACTGCCAAAGGTCACCCTCGTGAGGTTCTTATGGTTAATGGAATATTTTCTGTTAAAAATTTAGCATAAGTTGAGCACTGACTTGAGGAAAGGCATAAGTAAACCTAGCACTTAGAAAGCAGAGGCAGGGGGATTGCTGTAAGTAGGAAGGCAGCCTGGGTTACTAGATTGAGACCCCGTTTTAGTACAACAAAAGGATAAAAGTTTAGCAGTTTCTGGTACTTGCTACGTTCCCAGGCACACTATCATTTTTGTTGTTTTTAACTACCATAGGAAATATTTCAAAAATTTAGGAATATAGAGATCCTACCCTATCCTCCCTTACACTTTTAATCTGCAAGGTCTTACCCATTGCCCCATGGGCTTCTGGCATCTTTATTCAATTAATCGAGATGCCAGTCCTCCTTGTATCAGGTCTCACTATGTAACCCTGGCTGGCCTGGCATGTAACTTGAGTACATCAAGCTGGCCTCAAACGTGCCCCAGTCTTCCTGCCTCGGCTCTGCTGGAAGATCACTGATTTCTGCTCCCACACCTCTTCCCTTGAGGCAGCATCCGCATCTGCTGACTGGAGGACAAAACCAGATTAGGATGAATTTAGCTTTCTTGGCACGAAGGCTGAGAAGCCTCCCGTAGGCCTCTAATTTTTTAGATTTGATAGTGAATACCAAGGGAAAGTTTCCCAGATTCAGATCCACAGTTCCTAGGGAAGGAGAGGGAATGATTTTGGAGTTTTCATAGATTGATTTGAACATTAAAAGTGGGCAGGGAAGATGGAATTCCCTACATTAAATATATAACACATCACTAGTTCCCGTGGCTTATAGGCCAATGTAAATTGTAATTGCTGAGCAAACTTTCCTTACAGTGCACAAACACAAGGAAGGATTCTGGAAGCAGGCTGTGATTTTCAGACTAGATTTTTTCCCCTTGTTCTTTGGCATAATGTTTTAACCGTGCCATCACAAATACTGAAGAGGTACTCACTGTGGGGAGGGAGGGTGTCAGTGGTGGGTTTTATGCCAGGGTCTCTCAACACAGTGGCTCTGAGACTGGGTTTCACATCATAGCCCTCCTGCCGCAATGCTCCCAGCGAGACTATGGGGTGTGTGCCACCACGCTTGACTTTGCTCCGTCAATTTCTAACTCACTGTATGAAGTATGTTTTGGAGTGAATCTGGGATATCTGACTTTATAAAACACAGAATCTGTGTGTGTATATCCTTACCAACAGTCTCTTCCCAGATAGTTTTGATCGTCAGACTTACTATTCCTAGGGTTTGGTTAGAGACAGGACCCCCGGCCCCTTCACTCTAGCATAGGCTGGCCTGGAAGTCACTGTAGCCCAGGATAGCCTCACACTCTCAGCAATCCCTTCAGCCTCCCAAGCACTGAGATTGCACACTGATGTCCCATCCAGCTGAGACATTCTAAAGCAACAACTACATTGTGTTTTCTGAGAGGTAGGAAGAAACATGCATGATGTGCAGAATGTTATTGACTGTGAATGATTATAAACATCATCATACTTTATAAAAAGGTCTGTAACCTAATTAAGAAAAACATGGGTATTGGAAAAGAAATGTATAATTCTGTCACATTCATTTATAATTATTAATTCACTTAATGCACATCTATGTAATACGTCATTGTGGACTGATTCATTTTAAAAACTGTATTTTTCCTTTTTATAGTACTTTTTATACAGTTGTACACATTGGTGGGGTTCAGTGTGATATTATGTCCTGACAGTGTGTGAGGCTCAGATCAGGACGACTGGCATTTCTGACATCTCAGACAAATGTCATTTCTTTGAGCTGGTAACACTCAAGATTCTCTCTACTCATTATTTTGAAATACTTATTTAGATAGTATTTTCATCAATATGAACCTCTAGTCCAAATTTAATTTTGGTAGGCATTCAGAACTACATCTTTCAGTAAGCACCGACAATTATAATGCATTGCTGTGGCCACTAATTTTTTTTCTAAGTAAATGTCTGGCAAACTTAATCCCACTTGAGTTCAAAGAATTTGAAGGCATGAAGTCAAAGCCACTGTCGCTAAATTTAAAAGATAATTTTAACCAGTCTTGAAGACGAGACAGTAAGCTATTTCATAAATAGTGTCTTAATTATTCAAAATGGAATGACTTTTCAAAATTATGCATTAATAAACACGGCATTCGTTTCTGGCAAAGTTGTAAAATATTATTAAAAGTGCAGAGGATAGGAACATTTGTGATTAACCAGGAAAAAAAAAGACTCACTAAACAAATCATACTGTGTGGGGTGTGGAACATGCATATGTGCACATAGACACATATACACACACAAAAAAAAATAAATACCAAAAACGAAATACAAGTTGACTTTTAAGAAGAAAACAACAGATTTCAAATTCTGTATTACTATTCTCAAAAATCTGTGAGTTTTGGAACCATGTCTCCAGAGAGATGATGTGGGGGTCTGGCAAGTGGACCAGGCCTCTAAAGAACTGGTAAGGCTCCAGCCCCTGCTCCCATCCCACACACACTTCTGATTCCAGCCTCCGAGTTGCAAAGATGCAACCTTCCTATAGGAAGCTCTCATCCCACACACACCCCCCACCAGAAAAGAGGAGGCACTGAAGCAGCACCGTGGTTTAGAAGGATGCTCCCCTGAGATATGCCAGCATACCACTACCATGTTGTGTCACCAATTCAAGCTTATCCCAGAAATTCTGACTGTCTTTTCATCCTCAAATCTACATCTCCCAAGACAGAACCATCTAGTTCATCCAAATACTAACAGTAACGTTTGATTTAAAACTCAAGAGCATTTTCCACATCCGCTTAAAAAAATAAATAAAAGAGTTGGAAATTATACAATGGTCAAAATTTGGGGAGAGCATTCGCAGGATGGAAACCACCCTTGTAAAGGGCTGCAAGGATGAGCAGGGCTTTCTGAGGCCAGGGCAGCTGGAACAGAACCAAAGGGAAAGGAGCTGGAAGTTAAGATCAAGGGAGCAGAGACTGTAGCGCTGAACCTGACCAGCTTTCGTCTGGAGACTGGACAACAGAGGGGCTCTGAGCAGTGAGCACGGCAGGAGTTCTGTTCTAAAGGCATTCTTGCTGCTGTGTGTAGAGAAGGAAGAGGCAGAGTGTCCTGTTAGGGGGCCAGAAGTTCTCTACATTGATGCTGATAGAAACTGATTCTAGATACAGTGAGATACTCTACTCAAAGGCTCTCCCAGCATACCTGGGCAGGCGGCTCCTACAGAAGACGGTGAGCAGAGCAGTTAGGTGAGAAGCTGCATAGGGGAGTTTGGAGATGAAAAGACATGGTGGGCTAAAGTGTACTTGTGGGAAACTCCGCACACGGGCATTTCAAGCATGGAGTAGGATGAAACCACAAAATGGATGAATACAGGGAAGAAAACTCTGAAGAGCCATCCCTGGGTGCAGGGTGAGACCCAAGGTAAGCTTCAGAGACTGAGAAAGAACAAGGCAAGGATCCATGAGCCTGCTGTCCCAGAAACCGAAGAACTTCACGCCTGAAGGTCTGGTCTTGGGACCAGCTCCCTTCAGATGGACAAGGGTGAGGACTGAACACACACAGGGCATGGTATGAATGACAAAGAGCGTTGGGAAGACAGTGAGGTAAAAGCCTACCTGGAAAGGACTCAGAAGAGAATGGAGAGGCAGTGACGAGGAGCGCAGGTCAGTGCATTACACAAAGAAAGGAAATCACAGGGCAGTAACTATAAGGTGAACGGAGTACAAAAATCTGGCAATCACCAATCACCTGGGAAAGTTTTCTCTCCCTCCTCTCCCTCCCCTTTCCCCCACCCCTCTCTCTCTCTCTCTCTCTCTCTCTCTCTCTCTCACTCACACACACACACACACACACACACACACACACACGTTTGTTTATTTATTTAAGTCTCATTTTGAAGCCCAGGCTGGCCAAGAACTCACAGTCCTCCTGCTTCAGCGTCTTCCATGATGGAATTAAATCTAGTGTGTGCCATCGTACAAAGCCTTAGCTTGGATGGCCACCATCCCTCAAAGGCCCACTGCTACAATCATGGTCACAGCAGCCTGTGGGGTTGTCGGGAATGGTGCAGTCTTAAGGAAGTGGGATCGAATGAGAGGACGTACATCATGGTGGATGGTCCTGATGAATATCCTGAGACCATAATCGCTTTCTCACTCTTCTTCCTTATTGCTTATTGTGCAACTTGGGGACCCGAGTTGAGGTCCTCAGCACCTATAAAAACAGTACATGGCAATATGTATGTAATCTAAACACTGGGGTCGGGGTAGAGACAGTGGGACTCGGTGGGACTTGCTGGTCAGTAGTGAGTTCCGGGTTCAAAGACTGGTCAATAAGCATCCTTTTCTGTACCATCTCACCATGATGTAATGGGGCTGCTCCAGGCTCAATGCCATGGGGACCAAGTGACCATGGACTGAAGCCTCAGAAAACAATGCTCACCTCCTTTTTGAAAGTTGATTTAGCTCAGATATTTTATCAGAATGACAGAATGCTGAGAAATTAGTTCTTTCTAAAATGGTAAAAATGGCAACACATGTGGATTCTTAGGAGAATGGGCCAATAGAATGAACTATAAATGAGGAGGAGTAGCATAAGAGGGAGGGGAGGTAACCAGAATGGCAGCTTTAACAAAGTGCTACAGTTTGGGTTGTAATTACTTCCCAAAGGCCAAGTGCTAAGGACTCAGTCACCAGCCAATAATGGGCCTCCTGGAGGGAAGTTAGGTCCTTGGAAGGCATGTTTTTCAAGTAGGTACTAGGACCCTGATCTCCCTACCTCTGGGCTTTCCACCATGAGGTGAACAGACCTCCTTCTCTATGTCCTCCCTGTCATGAGGTCTGTCAACTACACGTCTAAGTGACCACAGTTTGCAACAACTCAAACTGTTACCAAGAGAAACCTGTTCTCTTCTAATTGATCTTTTCGGGGCATTTTGTCATAAGGGCAGAGAGCTAGAAGAAGGGATGCAAACTGTGACCAAAGGAATGGACTATTCTCCCATAGTAACAGGAGGAAGGAAATAAGGAATAAAGTCCAGGGAGAGACAAGTGAGAGAATGCACAACAGAAGGGAATGGGGGTTTTGAGAAACCCTTATGCTGTGCTGCCAAATAAGCAAGATTACTTTTTGAGAGAAAACAGCAAGAGCTAAGATATGCACTTGATTTAGGCAAGGGGTTAAGAATGCACAGGGAACTACGCCCATGCAACTGTTAACAAATACATTCTTGATAACAGTTTTGACATCTCTTAAAGTTTTCATCCTGTATACCCACAGACTTAGAGGTGAAATAAACTGTAGGGAAAGTGAACCGCGTCAGTCTTTTTCTATGTATGTATCTGTATCTTCTAAAGCAAAGCAAAACAACCCCCCCCTGATTTCTAAGAAAAGACGATGGCAGATCAAAAGGAAGAGTAAATAAAACCTTAGTTGTGGGAGGTGGAGACTGAGCGTTGGCTCAACCAGTCAACTGCTTGTTATACAACATGGAGACCTGAATTTAGGTCCCCAGCCCCCACAGAAAACAGTAGATGACAATATATATGTAATCCTAACACTGGGAGGTAGAGACAGGGGTATCTGTGGGGCTTGCTGGCCAGCTAAAGTAGAGAGTTCCAAGTTCAATGACAGATCTGATCTCAAAAAAATAAGGTATAGTGTGACAGACAAAGGCATCTGTCACTGTCATCGAGACTACACACATGCTTACATTCATGGGCACCCCCCACACACAAACGAGTGTATACATATCTACCACACATCCACACTTACACAGAAGACCGTTTACACATATGAAAACTATACAGTCATGTATCTGCTTCCAAGCTCTGTTTAGTCATGATTCTTTTCATCTTTGTGTATGTGTTTGTATTGTGTATGAATAGGATGTGTATGTATGTGCATATATGTTCATGTGTGCGAGCGTGGGGGAAACCACAGCACACATATGGAGGTCAAAGGACAACCTCAGATGCTAGACCTCAGGGTTTCTCATTGTTCACTACTGTGTATAGGAAGCTAGCTTGCCCATGACATTCCGGGGTTCTGCCAACTCCTCCCAGCATCTCACTTGTCTCTCACCTCCCATCTTCTGTCTGGGATTAAAGACACACATTCCTATATGTGGCCTCACATGAGTTTCGGGAGTTCTAAAAGCAGGTCCTCAGGCTTGCCTAGAAAACTTTTTACTCAAGGTCCCACTCTCCCCCGGTAATTTCTTAGACAGTTGCAATTAAAGTGTCCATATAATGAGGTTCAGTTCTTCGCAGAATTGTTTATGTCCTTTATGTGTATCTGTGCTCACTCTCCAGGACCAGCCACAAGGTAACATTCTCTCACCTAACCATCTCCCCGCCACTAGCACTTGGAGGTTTGCCCTGTGACTTTTTAAAGTTACAATAGATATTGAGCCTCTATCAATTTATTTATGAAAATGACCCTTTTATCTCCTTAAATTATAATCCGTGAAGTGAACCTTCTAAGCCAAATAGTAATCTTCCACAAGAACTGAGGATGCACAGAGCTCCCCATATTCCAAATAAATTTCAAGTACTTACTTAAATATCATATATTTCACATATATACAGATATGTTTATCTCCGTAATTCTAAAATGTTTGTTAAATGAATTAAAGAAAAAATGAAGAAAATATGTCAAACATGTGTGTTTATTATCTAGAAAAGTCTCTAGAAGTTCTTTCCCATTTCATAATCAGAAAAACTATCCAGTCATGTTTTCTAAGGATCAATGAGACACACACAAGCTTTTACTCTAAATTATCATCAAGGCTAA
The DNA here is from genome assembly GCA_025134845.1 of Neodon shergylaensis. NCBI lineage: Eukaryota > Metazoa > Chordata > Mammalia > Rodentia > Cricetidae > Neodon > Neodon shergylaensis. The sequence goes on from JABTXL010000186.1 coordinate 5,171,553, forward strand.
GCACTTTCTCAATAATTTTTCTAACTAGGCTTTTTTCTTGACATAGTTTTTAAAATATACTTTATATAAAATAATTTATTTTAGTAATTAATTTTACTCAAATGTTCCTATTTGAAGCCTTGCTTTTATAACCTGTTTTGAGATTGTTTTTTTATAATATGCAATGAAGGATATTGGGTCTGGGGACAAGGCTTTATGGGTAAGGAGCTTGTAAAAGCATGAGCAACTGAGTTTAGATCTGGACCCATGTAAAAAGCCAAACATGGTGGCTTGCATTTGTAATTCAAGTGTAAGGAGATAGAAAAGGGGTCCTGGGGCTTGCTAGTCAGCTACTCCTGTGATTTGGTAAGCTTTGCAGTCAACAAGAGATCCTATCTTAAGAAAACATGGTAGAGACCAATAGAGGCAGATATGCAACATGAAAGTCTGGGATCCACACATACAAGCATGCAGCTCCCCTCCCCAGAATTGTAACTAACAGAACAAAACAGGAAAATCAGGGACTGCAGAGGGTCAGAAGTAAAGAGCACTAGTTTCTCTTCCAAAAGACCCGGGTTCAACTTCCAGCACCCACTTATAGGCTCACAACGATCTGTAAATCCAGTTTCAGTTGATCCAACACCTTTCCCAGCCTCTGAATTATGGTACATGTGCATATATGTAAGCATGTGGCCCACGTGCATACATGCAAGCAAAATACACATACACAGAAAGTAAAATAATATAAAACTGTAATAAAGGGGGGCTTGTTCCATTCTTGCCTTTAAAACTTCAAAGCCTTGTGAATGAAATGAGATTCATAAGAAGACTTCACTAACTCTACCCTTGTTCATGTTCTTAGTTATTTTTTTACTGCTTAATAATCATTCGTTTTCCATGTTATACTCAATTTTTGGTCCAAATCAAAACTCTTAGAACACTGAACGTATCCCTGGAACTCAATTTGGTTCCATTAATCCTTTTGATTTGAATATATCAGACATTTATTATTCATTTGGAGCAATTTTCTACCTTGAGTTACCGTCTCTCATTACAATCTTATTACTGCTTTGTCAAAAGCCATTTTGTTAAGACTCTAGGATGTCTCTCGCCGGGCCTTTATTACTCCGTCCACACATGTGTGTGTTCTCTGCTCAACACTGTCCTCTTGCCCAGGCTTTGACTTCACCACTCAGAGCAGGGATTTCCCCGTATGAAGACACGTGACTCTCAACACTGTCTGACCAGGCTTTGTTCTACCTAACGTCTCTGCACTGCCTTTCGCTCATCCTTGACTCCAGCTCTGTTCAGAGAGAAGTGCACATAGAAAATATCCATACACAGGCTGCGCTTTGGGATCTACTGCAGCTGACGTCATATCATCCCCTCTACCTCAAGAACAAAGATGAGATTTCTCTGATGATCTGCGCTTCCAAGAAAAAGGATAATGGAATATTAGCACCCTCATCTCCTTACATTATTTGACTAAAATGTGATGAATTTTAACGTGAGAAATCATTTTCAAAGGATGGATGCAAGTAATAAATGCCTAAAAATCATAAATATTCCCCAAAAGTTTACTATTGACAAGTGAGGCAAAGGCCTTTATTCTTATGTATTTATCAGTCCTGCCAGTTCAAATGTCAGGCAGGCCAGAGGGTTGTGGGTCCTGTGGGGTGACTTGGGATCCAGACAGTCAAACTGTCTCCCTGAAAAAAAACACAGGTTTAATGTTCTGAACAGGCCTACATGGCAGTACACGTTGAAGCAAGGAAAGCATGCTAATACTAATTTTAAAATGCTGATATTCTAAAACTCATTAAACCCATAGACTAACCCGTTTACAACCCATTTTCAGCCTCTACACAATTTTTCTTTCAACACTCTAAGCAGTTGCTGCTAGCTAGAAAGTCAATGGTTAGCGTTTAGACTTTCCATGCAAGAACTAACCAAGGCCTGACCCTACCGCTCCTGAGACCAGATGAGATCAGGCCTGTTCAGGGAAATATGGCCATAGGCGAGAGTTTAATTCCATGTCCTGGTTTCAAATGGTCTGTGTTGTACATAACAAACTCCTCATCTGAGTCATAAACTCACCTTGAAACAGTAAAACTGAGCTTTATATATATATGAGAACTTTGATTTTACGACTTCTTTGTTTTATTAAGATCATCCTTTATCACCTAAACGGCAGACATATCTCTTCCACTGAGAGTATTTTACTGATAAACACAGACAATAATTACAAGACAAGACTGGTCTAACATCGCAGTTCCAGATGGCCCTTCCCTAGTAGCCATGACGACACTTTAACAAACAGGTTCACGGCTTCACTGCTTTCTATTAAACAAACCCTCCACGTCTCTGAGAAAGGGATACTCACACTTCGAAACTTCGTGTCCCCTCCCACTTGCCCACTAGAAGAAACCCCTCGCTTACACCAAGTATGGTTATAAAGATGCATTTGAACACCCTGTCACTCTTGCTGAATACAAACTTAAAACATAAACTGGACATGGGAAGACAGCACTGCCCCCACTTTCAAGTTTCTCACTGTGTCTTCCAAGTTGGTTCAAATTGTATTATAGAAGATCAATAAAAATCTATTATTGGTTAAAAATAACATTGAAATGACCTAGTTCATTATCCTTGGCTGTGAAAAAACATTACCAGTATCAACAGTGATGCTCCCAGTTACAAGCATTTATTGTCATTTATTGTCTGCTGACATTTTGTGTTTGGGTGTGCATAAATGTACATGCATGTCAAGGCCAGAGGACAGCTTTAGGTGCCATTCCTTAGATACTGTCAACTTTCTTTATCCTGAGACGGGGTCTCTCCCTGGTTTACAACTCACCAAGACTAGGCTAGACGGCCAGAGAGAGCCTTAAGGCTTCATCAGTATCCTCCTCTGACCACCAGGGTCACAAGTGCCTTGTAAGGGAGGCCTGAGTTTTCTTTCTTTTCCTTCCTTCCTTCCTTCCTTCCTTCCTTCCTTCCTTCCTTCCTTCCTTCCTTCCTTCCTTCCTT
>JABTXL010000186.1:5182633-5232392 GCA_025134845.1 Neodon shergylaensis
AGGAAGGAAGGAAGGAAGGAAGGAAGGAAGGAAGGAAGGAAGGAAGGTAGGTAGAAGAGCTAAAAGGCAGCATGGAAAAAAGGCAAAAGGGATTTCAGGAAGCTTCATGGAACTACAGCCATCCCTGGAGCCCCCAAGGTTGCAGAGACTAAGCCTGCACGCACAGCCTTTAAAGAGGTTCTCCTGCAGACCTGCCAGGCAGAGGATCTCCTCCCAGCCTCCCAGCTACACTTCAAAGTCTTCTTTGGGCCCTCACGCCTACGGTGAGCTCCACTTTGAATGTCTAGTAAAGTCAGACAGACACAGTAAAACTTTGAAGATCTTGCTCACTGAATCCTGATTTTGTATCCATGACCTTCAGCACATAACTCCTGGAAAGTTTCCACATCCAGCAACAGGAGACCTTGGCAGAGGGTAAGAGCTAAGAGGATTAAATGAGATGGCATGAGTAAAGAATTCTCTTGTGCCCAGGACCTACAAGACAGGAATCAGCACTTCCTCACTTCCTGCTTACCTCATCTGCTGGACTCCTACTTATCGTTCAACCTCTAACTTAAATATTGTTTCTGTAAAATCTTTATTAATTCTGCACCCTTTTAGTTGTTCATTTTAGTTGTGTATGAATGTGTCTGTATGGGGCTATGTGCATGTGGGTGCAGCTGCAGCAACTCCAAAGATTCCCCGCAACTGGAATTATAGGTGATTGTGTGCTGCCCAACATAGAAGCTGCTAACTGAACTCAGTTGAACTCAGGGACAGCAAGAGCAGATGATGCTCTTAGCCGCCGAGCTGTCTCTCCAGCCCCTCCAGTATCTTTTCTATGCACACAACCAAAGCAATTGCAGACCTGCTCTCCCCATAGCTCTGGTACTTTAGAGAACCCTCTATTGCAATTGCCTATTAATGTGTCTTCCGCTCCACTTGAGAATAAACGCCTCCAGGATAGGGTTTCTATTTAGCTAATTCCTCCCTATTCCAAATCGGACTGAAGAGTTGAAAGAATGATTTCATGAAAACACAATATTGGAACCTTTCAATGACCTTTCAAATATTTTGACAATGCACCAACTTGATTTTTAAAAGAGTAACCTTAAATTAGATTGACAGCACACAAGCAATGGAAGTTGAGTTTGTGTGTTTGTAACATTTCTGTCATCACACATTCAAACATTCAACATATTTATTCTACGTTCCAAGAATACAAATCTGTAAATCTGAACAAAATTAATAAAATCCCTGTCCCAAAGGGCCTTAGAATTCCCCCAGGACAAATCCATGGATAAAGGATATTATGGAGAACTTGTCTAAAAGTGGCACAAAACACATTTTGTTACTCAAGATTTACTAAATGATCACAGAAGAAAACAAAACAAAACAAACAAACAAAAAAACCCTGCTGACCAAATATAAGGATCACCTGTTTTAAAAGACCATGAAATAAGCCCAGATTTACTGTACTAAAGAGACGAAATGGATTTATTGTCTCCCCAAACAGCAACGTCAACAAAACACTCACGTTCAGGACCTATTTCCTAGCACCTAACAGACCTATGCATCCTCCTAGAAGGCTAGTGTTCCGTGAGCCTGCTTGACCATGACTTTGAAGTGGTTTACCCGTGTCTTATGGCTTCTATGTCAAAGACTGTGTATGACTTCGCACCTGCTCCCTTTCTGAAAGATGCCACAGTTCCCGCTTAGCTCTTCTCATGGTGTCGTCTCCCCTTCCTCGAGCACATCCTCCACTTTCCTTCTGTAGTCACTGCCTTGCTTAGATGGTCCTTTCCTCATCACCATGTTCAATCCTCCCAGCCTGTCAATACGTCATTTCCATCAGCAAGCCTCTTCACCTAAGGCACTGGTTCTCAACCTGTGGGTCAAGACCCCTTTGGGGGTCACCTATCAGATATTTACAATTCATTGGAGTAGCAAAATCACAGTTAGAAAGTAGCAATGGAAACAGTTTTAAGGTTGGGGGTCACCACAAATGAGGAACTCTTTTAAAGGGTCACAGAATTAGGAAGGTTGAACAGCATGGGGCTAACGGGATGAGAGCCAGCTCTAGCTGCCTTTAGCCCCATTTGCAAAGCTGACTAGTCTGCTCGCCTCATAGCTCTGCATCCTACAGCTGACAGGACCCTCACAAGGCCTCAGGACTCTCGGGCAAGAATCAACACAAGGCTTCAATTTTCATCTGATACTCAGAAGACTCATTGAGACACATCTGCAAAACAAAGGTCTCGAAGTATCTGTCTGGGAGTTAATACTGAGACCTTGACTGAAGGGCTATTTCTATGCCAGGGAAAGAGGCTGAGGGCATAAGAGAGGCTGTGATTCTGGGGAACAGATGATTCTGGGGATGCTGACAATCGTCTATGGCAGGTTTATTTGTCGAAGGATCCCACGGGCACAGGCCATTTCTACACAGAGACTGAATAGCCACTGGTTTGTCTCTTCGGTGGCCATTTGGGTCTTCATTTGCCAAATCCACATTTTACAGAGACCCTGACCCAGTATCAATCATTAAGAGTAAAAGAAGATCAGTGATTTGGGATGCAAGTACGGTGAGTCACGGTTTAGGCTCGCGGCTCCTACAGAGAGTTGAATGAATGAGTTTGCTTCTCCCTAGACCCTATCTGGAAAACTGAAAATAGGCGACATCAAATAGCAGTGAGTGGTTGGCTCAGGGAAGCTCCAGGCATTCATTAAGCCCGCCCATAAGGAAGCAATACTTCAACAACACCCTAAAGGGAACGGAATGATGACAGGAAACATTTTAAAAAAGCATCATCAGTGTCTCTCGGAAAACCGCCAGCGAGATTTAAATCGCAAGTCCCCATTTTCCCTTAAAAGTGCTTTCTAATAACATTGGCCACATCCCAAATAGGTTCCTCTGCCAAGAGCTCACTGATAGTACCTCCCCCACTCAGCAAGAAGGTTGAAAAAAAAAATCAATGCCCAGAGAACCTAAATCTCTTCATTTCTAGAGTAAATGCAAGGATTTATCTTGCTGGGCACTTATCCACAGGAGCTGTTTCTAAATGAATTTAGGAAATGAATATGACCTTTAATAGATAATTTGGTTCCCCAGTGGAAAAAAGCAGGAAAGGCAAAACCAGAATGGTGAATGTTGGCCCAAAGAAAAAGTTCTAACAGGGGGCCTGAAGTGAGAAGGGACTTCATCTAGAAAACAGGAAAGGCTGAAAGGAATCCCAAAAGTACAAAGCGGCGGAGAAAATAGTATTCCATCTATTGGAACGATGAGCCAGTGCAGAAGCGACGGAACTGGAGCTTAGCAGAGATCTCGGAGTTCAAAACTCTTTGATTCTACAAATGATGGTATTTTGCCTAAAGCTGGCTTGGCTGAACATCCTCAAAGAGGGCTGTCACTGGACAAACCACTCCGAGGCATGGCAGGGAGGTGGAGACCCTCCTAAACTGGACCAGCGGCCACACGTCAGTCAGGCCGGATCAGGGGAAAGCTGGGCTTTCTGGAATTGCTCGAGGCCATCGGGCGCTCACTGACCCTCGGGCAATTGCAGATTCCACGTGGGCACCGGAAAGAAGGGAGCGCATCCTCCACAGCCACCAGGGCGCTCGCGACACCGAGCCCCCGAAGAGCCGCGAAGTAGGGGACTACGGGTGGGGGTGTCAGTGGGGCTCGCGGGCGCGGCCACTCACCGATGCCGAGCCCCACGACCAGGCGGCCGGCCAGCAGCGTCTCCTTGTTGGCGGCGGCGGCCAGCACGGCGGAGCCCGCGGTGCACAGGGCGCTGGCAAGCAGGATGGCGCTGCGCCGACCGAGGGCTCCGTTCAGGGCCCCTCCGGCCAGCGCCGCGACGGCGGCCGCGCCCACCGCGCCCGACACCAGCAGCTCCTGCCACATCGCGCCCAGGCGCATCTGGCGCCGCAGCAGCAGCATGGCCCCGGACACCACGCCGGTGTCGTAGCCGAACAGGAAGCCGCCGAGCGCCGAGAAGGCGGCGGCCGCGTAGACGAAGGCGGGGGTCTCATCGCGCTGGAACTGCCGGCGTGCGGCGCGCTCCAGCTCCGTGCTCTGCAGGCTGGTGGCCGACTCGGCGGCCAGCAGGCTGCGCTCCCCGCCCGGCGCCCCGGGCTCCGGCTGCCGGCGGCGCCGCTCGCCCATCAGGCTGCTCAGGCTGCGCAGCGTGTACTCCACGTCCTCGCTCGCCTTGCGGGACATGAGGGAGGTGGGGACAGACGGCTACCGCCGGGACGGCTGCGGAGAAGTTCCGTAGGGAGACCGCGCACTCGCTCGCGGCCAACTGCTGAGCCGCTGAGCCTCTGGCCGCCCCAAACGCCCGCCTGGCAGCCTCTGCTAGGCTGGCTCGGGGGCGGGGTCGTGCGTCACTTGTCCGCTTAGACAGGCGGGGCCAAGGGAAAACCGCCTCCTTTCGTGGGCGGGGAGAGGGAGGTGCTCCTCCTGTGGGCGCAGCCCACTTCCCTCCGTGGGCGGGGCCAAGCGGCAGGCCCAGGAGGACTTGGTTTTGCAGCAGGCACTGGTACCCATGCCCCATGAAGCCTGTCTGGGGGCTGCCGCTGAGCTGCTGTCCTGATGGCGGAGACCCACTGCAGGCTAAGCATCAGATAAAAGTCTCTAAGCCATACTGCTTGCCTTCCAGCAATCTGGGGTGAACAAGGCTGGGACTACATGACACTACCTAGTTCTGCCTGTTGCAGTGTGTGCCCTAGGGCTCTCCGTCAATTATTTAGTTTGAAGCAGTTCATGGCCGCATTCTCTGGTTTTTCTAGTTTCCTTTCTCCCTGCTAGCCCTTCCTCAGATTTCGCCCTTCTAAAAAGCCTGTTACATCTTGACTCTCTGCAAATAGAGGTAACTTATCTCTCAAGTGAGTCCCCGACTTCTTCCTGTGGATTCCTAAAGGGAAAGGCAACTTTAGGTTGTTCTTAAGTAACCAGCTGATTCCAAGAGGAACAAGGAAACCCGATAGTCTGATTTGTGGTGTCATAGGCAATTGCCACCTTCCTTGCCCAGCATGGCACTCCAAAAAGGATACCTTCTCTCCACAATCCCTGTTGCTGCCCCCGATTTGGAGAAGTTATTTTAAATGGTCCATTTGTCTGAAACAAAGTAATTTCAAATTTTAATTGCTAATTGCCAGTTATTGCTTGATTTGAAATCCCCGCCTCCCCTTGATTAAAATATTCTGTAAATTACCTTATGTTGGCGCCCTTCAGGAGATGAAGACTAACGAGCCATCTTTCTGGGGCAGCCGCGTTCCTTAGGCATAAAGTACCAGATTTAAATAAAAAATAAATTTAAAATCCATGGTTTCTATCCGTACTTCCCACTCTCATTTAGTTCCCTTATTTGAACAAAAGTTTCTTAGCATGATGCCTGTTCGTGAAGTCTGAGATTCTTTCCTTTATAGATAAAGGTTTCTGCCATCCCTATTACACTATGAAGTTACTGAATTTGCCCAAGTTCACTTCACTTTGACACCTTAGCTCCATAATATTGCACTTTTCAGCAGCGAAAAAAGCTGGGAAAACATGAGCTCAGAGGAATAGCTTTAAATGTATTGTGTAGCTTTAAAGCAAGGCTTTATCATCTTCCCAGGGAGAGAATGAGCACAGCCTTAGATTCTGAAATAACGAAAACTAATACAGTCTACAGAAGATTCAGGTGAGAGCTGGCAGGCCTTTGCAGAGACGACTGCTGCAAAACTGCGCCCCCTGGTGGTCATCTGACCATGCGCGTTCTACAGAGAACTCCCCAGATGAGGTCAGTTAACAGTTTCTTCCTGTTGAGATGAAGTAAGCCGGGTTTCAAACCCAGCTGGCATAGCAATTCCAGACTCAACGATGGAATTCAGAGTACTGAACTACTCCTTAAAATGATCTAAACCTGGTAGCGTATATTCCTGAGGTCAGGTTACCTCAAAAAGAAATGTAGCATTAGTAACACATCAGAAAGCCAAACTGTGCTCTTCAGGGCTCTTGGCAACAGTCAGGCACAACAGCATTCAACATGAGGAAATAAAAGTTCAGGGCTGAGACAAGGCAGAGTTCATGTCCACGAGTGTTCCACAGAATGTTTAAAAATCCTTAAATTAAGCCGGGCAGTAGTGGCGCACGCCTTTAATCCCAGCACTCGGGAGGTAGAGGCAGGCGGATCTCTGGGAGTTCGAGGCCAGCCTGGTCTACAAGAGCTAGTTCCGGGACAGGCACCAAAGCTACAGAGAAACCCTGTCTCGAAAAACCAAAAAAAAAAAAAAATTCCTTAAGTTAGTTTATGTACCATTTTCAATCACTTGCAAAGGCTAAGCATTGGCCAGAGTATGAAAAATCATTTTTAAATTACAACAATTGTTAATCGAGATAAAGTATAGGCACCATTATTGGTTTACTAAATAAGTTCTAAATCCCAAAGATTGAGGACATTTATCAACATGTTACCAAAACACTAGGACCCACTGTAGAAGAAGACTATCAAGAGAGCTTTTGGATATACGGATGCACCTCTGAACACCCGGCAGAGACAATGGTAACTGACCCAGTGAAAATGCTATGTGGTTGGACCAAAGATGCAGGTACAGAAAGCTGGCCTTGCATGCATCAGCCCCAAAATTCAATTCTCAATACCACACACAAAAGTTGATGGGGGCATTGATTTGGAAGAAGGGGTGAAGAGTTAAGAGCACAATATTGTGCTTACTGCATGTTTATTTTTTAGATACATGAGCAATCTATCCTTATTTAAAAAAAAAACAATTTAGCAATAAAGACATTTCCCCCTAAGAAGTCCTTCCAAGGTGTGGCGGTTTGCATGACAATGGACCCCATAGGCTCAGTGTTTGGATACTCTGTCCTCAGTTAGTGGTGGCATTGTTTGGGAAGGATTGTGTGGTGTGACTTTACTGGAGGAAGTGTGTCGCTCGGAGTGAGCTTTGAGGTTTCAAAAGCCAATACTATTTGAATTCCTATTGGCTCTCTCTCTGCCTTGTGTCTATGAGCCATATGCAGGCTTTCAGCTACTGGTTCAGCCATGCCTGCCTGCCTGCCTCCTGCCACACCATGATGGCCATGAACTAGCCTTCTGTAACCATGAGCCTCAAATTAAATGCTTTCTTTTTTAAATTGCTTTGGCCACGGGGTTTTGTTATGGCAGGAGAAAAGTAAATAAGATGCAAGGCATCCTTTTCAGAGATATTTCTACTATGAAATATGTATTTTAAGAATTTTGTTTGTAAGTATATATATACATATATATATATATATACATACATGTATATGTACATAGTGAAACAGAACTTGTTGTGTTTGGTTTTGTTTATTGAGGGTTTCAAGAGATAAAAACTCAAGCCAAATGGATTGAAATCAAGAATTTATGATGTTTTCTTTCTGAAAAGTGTCTAGTAAGTACAAACACATAGGACTCAAAACTCGGGGTCTCACTATAGTAGACAGTTGGAATAAGGCTGGCCCTCAGGGGTTCATTTTTTTCAATATTTGGTCCCCAGTTGGTGGAGCTCTTTGGCAAAACTTAAGGGGTGTGACCTTGTTGGAGAGGATGTGTTACTGGGGCCAGGTACTGGATTTTCAAAAGATTTTTTTCATTACCACCCCTGCATCCTATGTGTGGATCAAGATGTGAACTCTTGGTTACCACTTCAGCTAGATACATCCCTGCTTGGTGCCATGCTTTCCGTTGTGATGGTCAGAGACGCTCACATTCTGAAACCCAAATAAATTCTTTCATCTTTAAGTTGCCTTGGTCATATGATGAGGATAGGGTTAAAGCCAATCAACAGCTACATTTTGAGACTGAGTGGAAGTATGTCACTATGTCACTAGGGGTGGGCTCTGAGGTTTCAAAAGCCCAAGAGAGGCCCATTCTCTCTCTCTCTCTCTCTCTCTCTCTCTCTCTCTCTCTCTCTCTCTCTCTCTCTCTGCAATCATGATGTAAGCTCTCAACTACTGCTCCAAGACCATGCCTGTCTGCCTGCCACCATTCTCTCTGCCATGGAGATCATGGACTAACCCTCTGAACTGTAAGCAAGCAAGTCCCCAATTAAATGCTTTCTTTTATAAGCTGCCTTCATCATGGTGTCTCTTCATAATGAGGACAGAAATGGAGGGAGGGGCTCATGAAGTAGCGTCCCTAGCTGAGAAGCTCTTAGCAATTGATGAAGAATGGGGGAAAGAGAATAAACTTTCTTCATAGATGGAGACCCCGAGACCATTCATGATCCAGTAGACAATCTTTCATCCAGGCAAACAGGCAGCAACAAGTGGATTCAGTGAGCTTTAGTTAAAAAAGAGCACATGAAACTGTGAGGAAAATGTGACAGGGGAGGGGATGAATTGGAGGAAGAGACTGGGAGGTAGATTTAATCAGAACATATTACATACATATTGACATTCTCAATAAAAAATATTGACAACTATGAAGCTAAAAACTAATTCAATACACTTTCAGTTAGCAGCCTATGGTCTTTGAAAACTCCTTTTGACTCTTTGCAGAGAACTAAGTAAGTTATGTTAGGAGTTTTTCCAAAATAAGTCAGTAAATAAGTAAAAAAGGAAGCTTCCTACTATGAAAAATTACTCCTCAAAATACAAGGTTAAAAAATGCATTTCTGAGCTGGAGAGCTAAGATAATTTTATTGTCTTCTCTAAATCATTGATTTATTACAAGTATGGAAAAAACTCCGTATTGTCACTAGCTAATCCTGACAGATCTCCCTTGGGGAATGATTTGGTAAAGAAATGAGAATGTAATCATGCACAGACAAGAAGAGCAAAGTCAATTCTTCCTCGTGATCTTTGTTTTCCAGAATGGCGATGAAATTTCTGCACAGGAGCCCGAGGGTAATCACAGTTATTTCTCACCGACATAGCAGCTAAGTGTACCCTCAGCTTCCAATTATTATGGTGATAGATGAGAAGCTCGCAGTGTGAAGAACAGAGGGGAACATAGTCAACTAATATATAGAGCATTCACAGAATTATTAGTGTGTTTGCTTGCTTTGCTTTTTTCCAGACAGGGTCATGTTATGTACTCCAAGTTAGATTAAAATACTTCATCCTCTGGCCTGGCATGTGTCACAATACTTGTAGACTTAAAGCACCCTTTTTATATTAAAATGCATTAATATTAAGTTTAAGTATGCAGCAGTACTTTATGACTCCCTCTGTGTGTTATATATTTGCTTGCTTATTTATTTATTCATTCACTTCTTTATGTTATATGGTATCTTAGTTTAGATTTCTATTGCAGCAATGAACACCATAACCAAAGCAACTTGGAAAGGAAAGGGTTTATTTCAGCTTATTCTAGGTAAGAGCTCATCATTAAGGGAAATCAAGGCAGAAACTAAAACAGGGCAGGAACCTGGATGCAGAAACTAATGCAGAGACAGCGGAAGGGTGTGGCTTACTGGCATGCTCATCATGGCTTGCTCAGCCTGCTAGCCTGCTTTCTTATACAACCCAGCACCACCAGCCCAGGGATAACACCACTCATTGATCACTAATGAAGAAAATGCCCTACAGTCAGATCTTAAGGAGTTATGTTCTCAGTTGAGGTTCACTCCTTTCAGATGACCTTAGCTTGTGTCAAGTTGACACAAAAGTACCCAGGACATATGGCCTCTTGCATTAATGACCTAGCTGGCCTGGAACTTGCTATGTAGACAAGGCTGGCCTTGCGCTTTTTCAAGCCTCCTCTTTCTTCCTCCCAAGCATGATGGGATATGGGATACATATTTCATTTACATTTTAGGGTTGCCTATATCTCCCTGGCTCAGGCAATCCTTTTGATCCATGCCGACACACAGAGTGGTGAAGGAGGAGGTGGACACCCGCCTACTCAGCCAGGTCAAGCAAATCAAACCTGGTGGCCAGTGGGATAACAGATGTGACAGCACGTGGACATCACATCCCATTGTCTGTTTTTAAGGCGGGCAGTCATCACAGTATAGCCCAAGCTGGTCTTGAACCTGCTATCCTCTGACCTCAGTCTCCCAAATGCTGCGATTCCAGCACAGGACTTTGAGTTTAATTTAGAGTATCCAATTCAATGAAGGCATACTTTTTATTATGTAATTAATTTAAAATCAAGACCAGAAAGTTCCCAGCATTAGGTGCACGCCTTTAATCCCAGCACTTGGGAGGCAGATGTAGGCAGATCTCTGTGAGTTCAAGGCCAGCCTGGTCTACAGAGTCAGTTTCAGGATAGGCTCAAAAGCTACAGAGAAACCCTGTCTCAGAAAACCAAAAAAAAAGTTAAATAACACTCCTCTGAATTAACCATGGGTCAAAGATGGAACTATGAAGGAGACTAGAATATATTTTTTAACTGAATTAAAATAAAAATGTAGAAGACGAAAATTTGTGAGGTGCCTCTCTTTCAGAGCTCTTAGAACTTGGTAGCACTAAATGCCTATAATAGCAACAAAGTAGCTTGAGTCAATTGTCTCAGCTTTAACCTTGAAAAGAAGAAAAGAAAGAGCAAGCAAGTTAGAGAGGGAAACAAAGAACCAGAAGACAGAGATGGTCAATAATTCCTTAAAAGATTAATGATATTTGCAACTCTCCCTGAAAGACGAGGGAAAAAGAGAAGCTAAGAGAGTAGCTATCAGAGTGAGTGAGGGAGCATCACTACAAATACTGTAAAAAAAAAAAAAAGGCTGTCCACAGCTTGATGCAATGTATATACTTCCTATAATAAAACTGCCCAAGGTCATACCAATTGTCTTAATTTTTAATACTGTGATCAAACACCATGGCTGAAAGCAACTTACAGAGGAAAGGGTTTATTTTATCTTACAGATTGTAGTCCATCAGCTAGTGAAGTCAGAAAAGGAACTCAAGGCAGGCGGATGTTAGAGGCAGGAGCTGATGCTGAGTCCATGGAGGAGTGTCGCTTACTGGCTTGCTCCTTGTGGCTTGCTCAGCCTGTTTTCATATACAGTAAGGGACCACCAGCCCAGGGATGGCACCACCCACCATGGACTGGGACCTCCCATATCACTCAAGAAACTGTCCTATAAGATTGCCTACAGGTAAATCCAATAGAGGGGTTTTCAAAGTTAATAGTATTTCTTCAAATACTTCTAGCTTGTGTCAAATTGACAAGCACATCAAAAGAACAAACAAACAAATAAATGAATACCAGACAAAAATTCTGGGCTGGAGAGATGGCATAGAGGTTAAATGTATTAGCTGCTTTTCCAAAGGATCTGAGTTTGATTCCAAGCATCCGCATGGTTCACAGATACTCCAGCTCTGTGGAAATCCAACTCCTTTGACTTCTGAAGCATTTGCACTCACTTGCACATACCTGTAAGCACACGTGAGTGTGCATGTGCACATGTGCGTATGCACACACACACACAAGTTGAAAACAATAAAAATTATTAAAAGAAAGAAAATTTTGCTGAGGAAACAAAAGATAGGTTCTCTTCCAAGAGGTTTTTAGTTTTCAGGCTGATTTTGTTGTTGTTGTTGTTTGTTTCTTTGATTATTTGAGTCAGAATCTCACTTTGTAGCACAAACTAGCAGTGACCCTCCTGCCTCAGTCCCTATCACATTCTGGGATTACATGCATGTACTACAACACCAGGCTGCTTTTCTTAAAGACAGCCATAAAAGAATAAAAAATAAAAAAAACCACATTTGTAGATGCACTTTTTATCAAAATTAGAAAATGTCTACACTTCAAGAGGTACCTTTTGTTTTAATTAAACTTATTTTTAGATTATGACAGATTCACACATTTAATGTCTTACTTAGGGTTACTTTTGCTGTGATGAAACACCATGACCAAAGCAACTTCGAGAGGAGAGGATCTGTTTGGCTGATCTGTCTAGCATCACAGTTCATTGAGGGAAGCCAAAGCAGGAACTCAAACAGGACAGGAACTTGGAGGCAGGAATTGATGCAGAGGCCATGGAAGAGGATGCTTACAGGCTTGATCCTTGTGACTTCTTCAACCTGTTTTCTTTTAGAACACAGGACAGCCCAAGGATGGATGGAGCGGCATTAAGAATCTAACATCCAATCGTGGAATGGAGGAGTGGTGAGAAACAACAACAACAAAACAAAACATGGGACTTGTGGTCTTCTGGCTGTGAGGAGAAGTGGCAGGATTCTTCACTGTACTTATTTTTCTCTAGTCTTATGAAAATTCTTGTGATACCTCATTGCATGTGTGTGTGTGTGTGTGTGTGTGCCTATGTGTGTATATCTATGTGCCTGCCTGTGTGTGTGTTTCTCGGGCTTGTACGTAGGATTAAGATTCCAGTCAGCTATTCCCATTGGGTCACATTTTCTCCAGAACCCATTGTATTTTACTAAATACTTTGTCATTTTGAAGACTATTAAACATATATAGAATGTATTTTTAATATTGTCACCCATGCTTTCATTGTTAGTAAATAGAAATAAGGTTAAGTTTTATATGCTTATCTTATATAGATCCCTTATTAGTTCCAGATTGTTTTCCCCCCCCTCAGGAAATACCTTTAAGAAAATCAAAGGGCAAGTCACACACTAGAGGGGAAAATTACAAGCTGCCCACATGAGAGAGGACTCATATCCAGAACTATAGATATTCAAAAACAAAAATGAGAACAAGTTAATTAAAAGATAGGCTGTGTATTGGGACAACAGTATCCATGATCAGTTAGTACACATGAATCACTGCCTAAGATCTACTAGTGATTAGGGGCATATAAACGGAAATCATGATGAGGTATGACAACACACCCAATCAAATAGCTCAAATGAACCCCTTGACCGTATAAAATGTTTTTGAGGGTATAATCGGACTGAAGCACTCAACTCCAGATAGGACTATAAAAATGATACATTTATTTAAAAAAAATAACTTGGCATTTTTTAAAAAGGCTAAACATTTTATGATTCAATCATTCAACCTGTTACTACTGTTCAGGGAGATGAAAACATTTATCAGTACAAAATCATTATGGTTCTTTACTTACGGTAGACAAAAAAAAAAATCCAAATAAGTTCAGATGTCTCTCACCAGATGAAGAAATAAATTGTTAACATCTGTATGTGGAAAAACTAATCAGTAATCAATATAATGCAATGCTTTGTGGGTGAATTTTAACCGACTAGCTCTCAAAATAATTATTCTGTGAGAAATAAGGCAAAAACAGTACATGTTGTAAAATTTTACTTGTATATAGTGATGTTAATGAAAGGTAATCTGTAGTAAAAATAAATCAGGCATTGGTGGCTTCTCGTTGGTTTTTATGACGCACAGGGAAAGAAAGAGATCTCAAAGGAAGAGGAGAGAGATTTCAGAAAGGCTGAAGGCCCCTGTTTGACCTGTGTGCCTCTGTTTATTATCGGGACCGGAGTGGGAGCAGCTGCCTGAGGGGTTGGCTACGTCAAGGCTGACAAAATCATAGGCTGAATAAAACACCTTAATAAAGTCACTTTGAAACTTACATGTTTGCTTGTTGTATTGCTTAGTTTTCTATTGCCATGATAAAACTCCATGAGAAAAGCAACTCAAGAAAGAAAGCGTTGCAATAGGCCTACAGTTCCACAAGGAAAAGAGTCGCGCAAAAATGGCTGAAGCAAAGCGCGAAGAAGGCGTGGTGGCGAACAGTTGAGAGTTTACATTAAGACTATGGTTTTATGGAATTGAAAGTCCTCTACGGATGTAATCTTTAGAAAAAGTTGCTGATTATTTTTAAAGTTTTCCTCTTCTTCCTTGATCTTTTGAACTCTAGGACAGGTCACCAGTTCACTCGTGTGGGTTTCACTGTGCTCCCTGGTACTTTGCTCTTGATAGCCCCTCCTTTTTTTTTGGTTTTTCAAGGCAGGATTTCTCTGTAGCTTTGGAGCCTGTCGTGGAACTAACTCTTGTAGACCAGGCTGGCCTCGAACTCACAAAGATCCGCCTGCCTCTGTCTCCCGAGTGTTACCAATGTGGATTTATTTTTGCTACTTTAAACAGCTTATTAGGTTATTAAGGCTAGACGCAAACTCACAGTCAATCTTTTGCTTCAGCCTCCTAAATTCTGGGATTACAAACCTGAGCCACCATGGTGGTTTAAAAAGCTATTTTTAATCCACAACCCATCATGCAATACTTACCAAACTATTGTTAACTGGTTCCATTAATATAGTTTCATTTAGAGTGACCTAACTTTTCAGTTTACAAAGGTTAGTTGGCATTAGGAAGAACCAGGCAAACAGTGCCTGAGTCTCAAAAGATGGTTTGGTAATTAAGAGCACTTTCTACTCCTCCAGAAAACCTGGGTTCTGTTCTCAGAACCCACCTTGGCAACAACTATCTCTAATTCCAACTTCAGGGAATTTGATGCTCTGTACTGGTTGTCATGGGTATAGACATGCAATTGGCACATGTACATACATGCCTACAGGCAGAATAACCCCACATATACAATGAAAATAAAAGCTTAAGAAGAAATGTCCAGGTAGCTTTCAACATAAGGAAATGTAGGCAACTGAATAAGCTGGGAGCAGGGGAGAGGTTGGTCCTCCCCAAAGAAGAGCACACCAATTGGTTGTCCAGTGCCAAATGGTCAGCCTTGAAAACACACATACAAGTAACATTATATGGACTCAAAAGGTGTTATATAGGAATATACATATGTATATAAATATACATATGTATGTGACAACAATTAATGAATAAAGAGGTGATACAGAAGGTAGGGATATATGGGGGTGGAGGGTAGAAGGAGAAATGTAATTAGATTACAACCTCAAAAATAAGTAAAGAATGAAAATAAAATTATAGTTAAAGATAAAATTATCGAAAGTGGAGTGTTAATCATTTCAGACTCCCAGGTGAATGCATTTGTCCTCTGCGTGTTCTGAACTACAAAGTAATAAAGATGCCGGGGAGATTAATGAGTCAGTTGGAAGTATGCAAAGTGGTGAATAGATTAAAAGAGGCGATTTTTATCCTTTCATTAGATTAGACACTGTTCTCCTCTGACATGTTTTGCAAAGCTGCTTGGGGGAATAAGGCTTTCTCAGCATCAGCTGGAGCTTCTTGTCACTCTGTCCATAACCTAAGGCTGGGAGGATGTGGAGATGTGTGTGGGTTTTTTCTCTTCCCTTTCTTTGCCAAGGCTGACCTTTTCTATTTCAGTGTTCGGATGACTCCAGGCTGATTCCTAGGTTAGTCATGGGTAGGCATCTGCATTGACGCTAGACATCTAATTTATTACAGAGAAGTCCTTATGCGGAAGTCTAACGCTGACATTTCCCAGGTGCTGAAAAGACAATATCGATGTGCGGTTGCCATGGAGTTCATATCTGCTTGTGGCTACATTCCTTCAATGCAGCATGGGACAGTTCAATTATCTGGGGGAAACATTGCTTTATCCTGGTGAGATAATTCGCCAGACTTTGAAACAGTCACATAAGTCAATGATTTCCTTACTTGCCAGCAGGCTCATAAATTTGTGGCTGCCAAAGATTATTACTAGCAGTTTACACCAGCAAGTCACTATTGTTATAATTCTGCAAATACTCTATGATTTAAAAAAGAGTATACATTTAATTTTTAGAAATCTTGGAAAAGAAAAAAACTCCCCATTAAAGACAAACTCTTTGAGAAATCCAACTGAGTGTCTGTTGAGCATTCTGTCAATACCTGCATATTGGTAAAAAGAGACTAATATCCCCAATGCCTTTTGTGCTTACTCTTCCTAAGGACAGGAATATAATGACAGCTGTTTCTTCATAGCATCTTAGGTACTGCTGCTGCCCCGTGTGGTATTTCTTAGTAAGTTGAAGGTAGCACCGATATCAGAAAAATAACACATCAGGAAAAAAAATTAAGGGTTATCCTCACTGTTATTTAAAACTATGGAAGATAAATATAAATGTTGCAACTGTATCTCTTGTCTTCAACATAACCTTTCGTGTGCATCAAGGAAGGAAGAACAGGTTGACTCACACTGTAAATTAAAGGTGGGTATTTATAAACAATGGGTTGGAGAGATGACTCAGAAGTTAAGAGCACTGCCTGCTCTTCCAAAGGTCCTGAGTTCAATTCCGAGCAACCACATGGTGGCTCACAACCATCTTTAATGAGTTCTGGTGCCCTCTTGAGGAAGAGACCTGGTCAGTCATCCTCATCAAAGTAGACCATGATACCCAATATGGACAAGTTCAACAGAACTTCTATATATGAGCTGCCCATGCATGCTTCAGCATTGCCAGGGAATAAATTGCATTTCATTCATTCAGTTCATTTTTAAGCAATAATATATCCATGGGGAAATGGCTAGAAATGAAAGGCACACACTCTTTCTCTCTCTTTCTCTCTCTCTCTCTCTCTCTCTCTCTCTCTCTCTCTCTCTCTCTTTCTTTTCCATTCCTCAAATTACTATGAGCATCTTTCTGCAGAAGCAATCAGTGCCAAGGACATCTGGATTTAGTTACTGAAGATGCTCTCATGGATACACTTTACCTATTGCAATAGAAATCTGGGCTTCCTGGCCCTATGGATGCAAAGGTTTTTCCCAGACCTCATGAGTGGTTCCTATACATTCAGAAATGTATACCTTTAAGATTAAGACTACAAATTTACAAATCTATAACTGCTAGGCTCTCCCTAGAGTCATGGGAGAAGCAGGACAAGTGGAGCATCTTGTGGCCTCACAGTCACTGCTCTTGTATTGAATTTTCCAGGTTTATCAATAGTATTGGACAGTATCTGATGACTGTATATGCAAAGCTAGAGACAGTAAGCATACTCACACAGCTGTCATTTCTCTTTCTGATCTACTTCATAGTTTTTCTTATGCAATTGCATTTAGAGGCATGGTTTTCATTGTCTAAACTTATACTCTCATACTTTATGAATTCATTTAAAATCTACTAAACACATATGTGATATTACTCTTACCTATAAGCACATACATAGAAATGTAGCAACCTTTTTCTTTTGGGCCACCTACCAGCTCCCAAATCATGACACAGAGACTTATTATTACTTATGAATGCTCGGCCTTAGCTTAGGCTCGTTTCTTGCTAACTCTTATAACTTAACCTGTTTCTCTTCATCTATGTTTTACCTCGAGGCTTTTTACCTTTCTTTCCTTCTATATATCTTACTTTTACTGCTTCTTGTGTCCAGGCAGCTGCCTGGCTTCTGGCCCTAGGCATGTCTTCTCTTTCTCCCTCATTTTCTTTTCCTTCTTTCTTAAACCTAGAGTTATCCTTCTACTTATTCTCTCTGCCTGCCAGCCCCACCTATCCCTCTCCTGCCTGCTATTTAGCTTTGTATTAGACCTATCAGGTGCCTTAGGCAGGCAAGATGAAACCGTAATACATCTTTACATAATTTAACAAATGCAATGCATCTTTACATCCTTAACAAAGACAGTAGGAAGAAATATAACACAACTTCACATAGTTAAAGTAATATTCTGCAGCATAAACAAATGAAACACATATTTGATTAGTTAAGGTAATATTCCACAGCATAGAAATATAATATTCTCATGTGTCCAGGTTGTGTAACTTGATGTGGAGAGAAGAAAACTCAAGGTTGTACCATAAAATGTTACCACTATCGAGCAAATCATGCAATCACCTTAGATTTGTGACAGTCTTAAATCTTCTATGTTGGTTTCTTCTGAATAAGCCTTATTTCTTCTACTCACTGCCTTTTCCTTTCAAGAGTCCATTATATGTTATGTGGATTAACTCATCAAATAATTTTAAACATAGTTTATTTATTTATAGTACTAAGGGTTGAACCCTAGTCCTCTTGCATGCAAAGTTTTTTTGAGACAGGTTATGACGGAATTGCTGTCCTACCTAGCCTAAAACTTGCAACCCTGCTGCCTGAGCCCCTTGAAGAGCTAGAATTACAGGTGTGTTTCAACTAGCCAGGTTTTTTAATAGGGTTTTGTAGGAGGCTATGTTTATAAATGTCCTTCAAATGATATGATTTCACAGACAATTATTGGTTTCAGAAAGGGTTTTCTTTTTTTTTAATTTTCTATTTCTTTTAAAGTCAGGTTGTGCTTCATTTAGTTTTCCCTCATGTAGACTGGAGTAATAAGAACATATCCTCAGAAAACCTTCCAAATAAATGATAGGTATGGCATGGGCATGGCAGACTCTAGGCACAGCCTGACTTTGTGTTCACTAAAAGACACTGGTCATGCATAAAAGCAGACAAAACAATCGGCTTACTGTTTTCTAAACATTTTTCCTTCTTGAGGAGTTTCTCATTTTCTCAGTATTCAACTGGAGAACAGATGTGCGCTGCAAATAATGCAAAAGCTCTGTTAGTTTGCAGTTTAGAATGATGAACAGCAGCCAGGAGCTCCAGCAGCTTGCCATAGCAAAGTATTCAGCCTTTTTCACAGTTTGTGAAACACACTGAACTCTGCAACCTGAGCCCCACAGCCAGTTCTACCACAGTTAAAAATACTCTCAAAGCACTGCATTCGCAACACAGGATGGATTGTAGATTTCTTCTTGGGAAGTTCCAATATTCAATATTGATATTCAGTAATCAATGGTAGGAAAAAGAAACCAACACTACTTTCTAGGATGCTTGTGTACGTGTGTAAGAATGCATTCATAATTTATTATTCTGCTGAATTTCAGTGGGCCCAGATTTTTTCTTCACAGGTGTGTTTGAACAGACGCAAGTTGACCTGACTCTCGGCACTGCTTTGTGTACTTTTGTCTGAACACAGCCAGTTGAAACAGAGTGTGAAGAGAGATCTCTGTCATTACTTGGTGTTTATGTTAACTTCCTCACCTATCACCCCAACCCTTACTATCTTTTCCACCTTTTTTCTCTTTTTTTCCCCATTTTTATTGATTTTTATTGAGCCCTACATTTTTCTATGTTTTAAGAGGTTATAGATCAATTGAACGTAGAACATGTATATGTGTTTATTACTAAGAGAAATCAGAGAGTCATAATAAAAAATGCCAGGGAGGCAATATTCTGATAGAATTGGTGAGCACCATGTTGGATTGTGCATTGGGGGTGTCAAGACAAGAGTGACTGGGTAATGAGAAAGGTCACTGTGCTTGAAAGGTCTTTTTGTATTAGCAGCAGAAATTGTCCATGTGGCATTAGAAGGAGGTTAGAAGGAAGAACTTAAAATCTTAACAAAATTTACAGAAAGACTAGACAGCTACCCATGGGACAGCAGACTCCAGGGGTAAGCTACTTGAGCAGCATGAGCAGCACACCTTGACCAGGCTGCAAAAATGCTATCTATAGCCGGGCGATGGTGGCGCACGCCTTTAATCCCAGCACTCGGGAGGCAGAGGCAGGCGGATCTCTGTGAGTTCGAGACCAGCCTGGTCTACAGAGCTAGTTCCAGGACAGGCTCCAAAGCCACAGGGAAACCCTGTCTCGAAAAACCAAAAAAAAAAAAATGCTATCTATATGTACTGGTTTTGTGCATCAACCTGAACACAAGCTAGAGACATCAGAGAGAAAACGGAGCCTCAGTTTAAGAAATGTCTCCATGAGATCAAAGATAAGACATTTTCTCCATTAGTGATTAATGGGAGAGCCCCCATTCCAGGGTAAGTGATGGCACCCCATCACTGAGTTGTAGATCTTGGGTTCTATAAGAAAGCCACCTGAACAAACCAGGGGAAGCAATCCAGTAAGCAGCAGCTCCCCTCCATGGCCTCTGCGTCAGCTCCTGTGTTCAGGTTACTGCCCCACTTAAGTTCCTGTCCTGATGTCCTCCAATGATGGGCTGTGATCTGGCAGTGTAAGCCAAACAAACCCTTTCCTTCCCGGCTTGCTTTTTGGTCATGGTGTTTCACTGTAGCAATAGAAACCCTAACTAAGACACTGCCCTGGAATAATGGGGTTCTATCTGTTTCCCATCCTTTGCCACTCAACTCACACATCAAACTCCCGGGAAATCAAACATGACTCTTCTGCCATAAGTGAAGTATCAAATCTTTGGTGGGCCGACGAGGCCATAGATCTGCAATCTATGAACATCAGGGAGAAGCTTATGTGTTACCTATGATGGGATAACACAGAAGCCAGGTGTTGAATAACCTTCCTCTGAGTGGTGCCTCTGCTTTTTAACTACATCTCTGCTCATATTTTTTTCTTTTTCTTTTTTTATTTAATTTTTTAAAATTTATTTATTTATTAAAGATTTCTGCCTCCTCCCTGCCACCGCCTCCCATTTCCCTCCCCCTTTCCCAATCAAGTCCCTCTCCCTTGTCAGCCGGAAGAGCAATGAGGGTAAGTCCAAGGACCACCCACCTCCATCCAGGTCTAGTAAGGTGAGCATCCAAACTGCCTAGGCTCCCACAAAGCCAGTACATGTAGTAGGATCAAAACCCAGTGCCATTGTTCTTGAGTTCTCAGTAGTTCTCATTGTCCGCTATGTTCAGCGAGTCCGGTTTTTGTCAATCTGTAGAAGAATGAAAAAAAAAGCAGTGTGGCGGTTTCTCAGGAAATTCGGGATCAACCTACCCCTGGACCCAGCAATGCTCTGCTTTTATTTTGTCATGACCAAATGACAATGACAATATGAATAATCCAAACCCTAAACACATTTCCTGTTCTTACAAACTGTTTAGTACCTTCCACATCCTAGATGATGCTGTGTAAACAACCCTTATGAATGGGGTTCCATTTGCTCTTCGGTAAATGACCTCCTAGGCCACTTCACTTTCTTCTGTTTTCAGATTATTGTGAGGACAATGGCTAGTTCAAATAAAAACCAGTCACACATGCACAAAGTAAGGAGAGGCATCTATCTGTGTTATTCTTGAACAAAGGTGTCTGGACAAAGACGAAACACAAACGGTCAGTTAGGCTATATCCCGCTCCTCGGTTAATTAAGTTTTCTGAGGAGCAGGGAATCACATAACTTAATTAAGGGAACCACCTTAGGGTTGGTAAGTGACATGAACCTAGAGTGGGGCCCAGGTGCCCAGGGCAATGTCCCCAGTTAGTTCCTTGGGCAGCTGAGGATAGGGAACGTGAAATGACCCTATCCTATAACCACACTGATGAATATCTTGCATATCACCATAGAACCTTCATCTAGCGATGGATGGAGATAGAGACAGAGACCCACACTGGATCATCGGACTAAGCTCCCAAAGTCCCAATGAGGAGCAGAAAAGAGGGAGAACATGAGCATGGAAGTCAGGACTACGAGAGGTGCACCCATCCACCGAGACAGTGGGGCTGATCTATTGGGAGCTAACCAAGGCCAGCTGGACTGTGACTGAAAAAGCATGGGATAAAACCGGACTCTTTGAACATGGCGAACAATGAGGGCTGATGAGAAGCCAAGGACAATGCCATGGGGTTTTGTTCCTACTTCATGTTCTGGCTTTGTGGGAGCCTAGCCAGTTTGGATGTTCACCTTCCTAGACCTGGATGGAGGGGAGAAGACCCTGGACTTTCCACAAGGCAGGGAACCCTGACTGCTCTTCAGACTGGAGAGGGAGGGGGAGAGGAGTGGGGGGAGGGGGAGAGGGGCGGGAGGAGGGGGAGGGAAATGGGAGGCTGGGAGGAAGCAGGGATTTTTTTTTTCAATAAAAAAATAAAATAAAAAAAAATTAAAAAAAACTTCCAGCGGTTATTCTTTGAGCCAGTACTAGGGGAAGTGTGCATCCGTTTGAGTAGAAGAAAGCAAGCTGTTTACTTCCTTTTCTATCGCTATGATGGCACATGACAAACACAACTTGTAGAAGAAAGAGCTTCTTAGAGTTCATGGTGGTGGGGGCAGACATAGCAGAAAGTAGAAAGCAGGTGGCTGGAACAGCAGCAGAGGGCTCGCAGTTTGAAACACAGGTCTTTTGAAACCTCAATGCCCTCCTAAGGTGACACACGTTCTCCAGCAAGGTCACACCTCCTAATCCTCCCCAGACACTCACCAACTGGGGACCTTGTATTCACATGACTGAGACCTATGGGAGACAACTCATTCAAATCAACACGTGTATGGGATTTTCTGAAATTATTTATGAGAAGGTGTCAATTAATATTGTCTTGTCTTTTAGAACATGGTCACTCATAGTTGTGTTTTGTTTGTACTGTAAGGTGATTGGCAGTTTGAGGTCAAGTTTATATGTTTTCTGCTTCTGTTAATTAGACCACTTGTGACCTTGAGCACTGATTTAAATACCATGTTTGGTATTACCTCCTGAGTATCTTTGACATCTTCTATATGGTTATATTTGGACCCTGACTAGCCCTAAAATTGCATAGCAAGTAAAGAAAAGCTCTTTATATTGGTAGGAGAAAACAACCAATTTTATTCTACCCTGAGGAGCTCCAGTTTCTACTACACAGTAAAGACAGAGATATAGGTTTGGAACCTACAGGGTCAATTGTGGATGAAGAATTATAACCACAGGCAGTGAAATAAAGTACCTACATCCTTTAGTGATGGTCTGCTTACACAAGAAACACAAACCAGCCAAGATGTCAAGCATTGTGTCTGCTGCCTCTAACCCACTTATTCCAGGTTGGCTATGGAGGCTGGATACCCGTCAGGCTTTGGAGTCACTGAGGGGCAGTGTGGCAACACCGCTTCAGGGGTACCACCGAGTCCTACCAAGTTCTCCCTGCTCAAGGGCTTCAATGACCTATATATGCTCACGAATTCTCTCTGTGTTTGTTCTTCTGCAGGAGTGCCACCTAGCCCATGATCCATAGGCTTGATAGACAAATGCATCCCTTTTCTTTCCCTAGTGGGTTGTTTCTAAACTGCATTTCATGAGGCTTTCACATGTTTGCGTAGATTGAGGTCTAATTCACCCAAAAGTGATAGCCAAACCCCTGTGCACTTCCTTCTCGCTCCCTCCATTTTCCCTTTTCTCTCTCTAGTTTCAGTGCTGAAGCCAGAAACAATATTCCTAAGTAAATTCCTCTCAGAGAAACTCTTCTCTGCAAGAACACAGGATAAAGGGCAAATATCATTTGTATTCACTTAAACCCTGTTAGAAAGACACTGTGGGGGTGTGATTTAGTAAACTGACACACTTGTACCCAGAACAAAACAGAACAATCCAAAAAGATCGACCACAAAGCACTGAGTGATGTTTTATTAGAATCTTTTTTTAACTTGGAAAAAAAGAAAGGAAGAAAGAAAGAAAGAAAGAAAGAAGAGGAAGAAGGAAAGAAGAAAGAAAAGGTATTTATCCATAACATTTAAGGTCAAATATCTGATATCCCTTTATATATATGTGTATATATATGTGTTTAAAATGTGTATACATATACACATATATATATATATATATATATATTTACATATATATATATGATACTGCAACACACACACACCTTGCAATTCTCCTGCTCTGTAGCTTAGGTTTTAAACAGTGGATCACAGCCCACACAAGTATCATGAGCTGGCTATAGGGCTCCAAAAACAATTGGCAGCAGTAAAAGGTTTCTAAATCCATAACAGCCAGATCATTTCAAAGTTAAATGCCTACTAGATCTGGAGTGCATCTGGCTGCTCACTCATGTCAAATTGTATGACTTTACAGCAGTCTCGGTTCTGAGAACATGTGTGTACTGTGCCTGTCATCATGCCTGAAACACCAGCAAATGTCACCTGAAGCCCTTCAGGTTAGATCAGAGATGATTCTGTTACATGTGTTAGGTCTCGAACCCTGGTCAAGTCTCACTCAGTACCTGTGGCCCCTCCAAGCACTCCTTACTCTGCCCCCTCCCAAAACCTCCCCTTCTCAAGGGCTGGGTTTCAGTTTCCCCTCCCTAGTCTGATCTTTATATAACTCAACCATTTTGACTCTGCCATTCTCTTGGCCAGGACTGCCTTTTAGAGGCTCCTCTCTCCCTCCCTCCCACTTTCCTCTCATGGTCTCGTTTAGTCTGCCGGCCATGTTCAGTCTGGACTCTTCAGTCTGCCTGAATTCTCGCTTATGTCTACAATAAAAATATCCTCCTCCTTTTATTTCATTGTTTTCATTGAACGTATTATAGTGCTTTTACTATACAGAGCTTTCTGCTCGTTTAGAAACATTATAAGTTGCTCATGAGAAACGAGACTTTCAAAATCTGTCTGCTGTTGTTCTCAACATTTAAGTGTTCAATTTGGAATCTTTTGATTGTATCGTGTGATAGTGTTAAGTTTTTAAAAATTGCTATTTGAGATGTTCACTTCAGTTTCACACACGCATAAATCTTTAAATGGATTTTGGCTTGCAATTAAGACAGAATTTCCAGCAGTTTCTAAAATGGCACTAAACATACTTCTTCTATTCTATACTACAAATTGGGCTCAAAGTGGTGATCTTAGCATTAAGGAAACAAAATCAAAACATCAGTCAACTCTGGAAAGCGCTGAAGATGCTCTACATCCTGACCCATCAAGTACTCAGCCAAGGTTTCGTTCTTTATGAGAAACAAACCCTCACATCTATCTCATGAGTATTTACATTTGTTTTAATCTTTAATAAGCAATAAGGTTATATGGAGGCCCGAAAATTATGAAGTAATTTTTTTTCATGATTTATTGTTAGTAATCTCAAGATTTGAGCAACTATTTCATATGCCTAGGATTACATAAAAATTTCTTGGACAAAAGAAGTGCCAAGTGAGAAAAAAATGATAAAACCTTAATTGCAACTGTCTCCCTCCCTCCCTTCCTCCCACTTTGTCTATCGCCTTCTCTCATTTTCTTTTAATTGTCAGTTATTTATTCAAGAAATTTAATCCCTAATTATGTTGAATTTTTTTATCTCTGTTTACCTGATTGCCCTTCAAGATCAATCTATCTCTCTCTATATATGTATGTGTGATTGCATGTGGGTATGTGCATATATATATATATGATGCTAATATATACATTAGGTTATATATGTGTGTATATAGAAACATAAGTAAACATATATATGTGTGTATATAGTATGTGTTTATATACAAACATGCACACACCAACACACACACACACATTGCTGAAATAACTACTTGCAAATAGTGTGATGCTGTTTGCCCTGAGAATAGCCTTCTCTGCTTTCTTGGTGCAGACTTTTCTTTCAAACTCCAGTGCTTCATGTCCCCTGATGTGCTGAGGCAAAACAAGACTCATTTCCTGTTCCCTCCTTGGAGGTCAGAGTGACTCATCTATGCTGGAAATAGATTTCAATATTGAGACATATCCAGCTATTGATATTATATGTATTATTCCATCCAGATTTGAGGTGTCATACACAATTTCATTAAGAATTTGTAAATATGCATTAAGTAAAGGAGGACAAAAGTCAGTCAGTATTTTAAACAGAACGATGGGCACTTACATGCAGAATCCCCTGTAATCTCATGAGACAAGGCAGCCTTTGGGAAAAGGGGAGTTGTTGAATGTGGGGAAGTTGGTCATGACTCTTTTTAGGGGTGTGATGAGGGTATTGATTATATTAATGGGGACTATAATGGCTCTGCAGCCTGTCTTTCTTTGGGTTTAGGATGTATCCATAGGGTGCTAGGGCAGTTCAGAATTATTTTTGTCCCTGAATTATCTACTTCAAGTGAGGCTGGTTATCTCCACACATTCCTTTCTGGACTGGGCTGCTGACTAAGCAAGGTTGTTTGTAGGAGTCCTGTCTATGATCAAGGCATTCTATCCCTTTCTGGGGATTAACTGCCAAGGCATTGGTTGTAGATAGCATCAAGAAGTGATTTCATAGGCTCCAATGTCTTAGTTTCAAGACTAATAAAAGTCTTTTTAAAAGTCTGAAAAAAAGACAGGAAAGAAAAGTGAAACACCATTCTAACTCCTGGAAATGCCCACTCCCTCTTCCTCCTATAAAAGCAGCTTCCTTTAAGAGAGGTGCAAAAGAAACAAGATGGCGGATGGCACTCAAGATGTCAGATACCAGAGAGTCTCCTGGGGATAATCTGAACAAAAGCTGAAAACAGCAAAGGAGGAGGCATCTTCATGATTGACATCAGCACAGGCCATTTAGGTCAAAGCGACATGAATCCAAAGTTAGTAACAAAAATGAGATGGAATTTTGGTCTCTCCTTTAAGAAGTTTGGCTGTAATGGTAGCTAGAATTTTTAAATCTTGGGTTTGAGGCTGAGAGAGGAGCTCAATAGAGAGCCTGCCTACCTCTCTTTATACGCTACATTTGAGTCCCAGTCTTAAACCAAACAATGAAACAAAGGATTGGTCTAGCTGGGACTATAAGAGAGAAGAAACAGAATTTTATTGACTTCTCCCCAAAGCACAAAAGTGCTGATGGAAAAGTTGTCAGGTTGAAGAACCCAGAGTGGTAGTAGGAAGCCTACAAGAGCTAAGAGAACATGGGCAAGAGTTCCAGGTGACAAGATGATGTTGGGACTTGATACCAAAGGGTTTCCCATAAGCTCGTGTTTTCAGTGTTTGGTTCCCAAACGCTGTGGTGGTACTGTGCTGGCAAGCTCTGGAACTTTTAAGATGTGGGGTCTAATGGGTCTAAGTAGATCACAGGGGTGTGTCTTTCAAGATTTTAGCAAAGAACAGTCCCACTGAAATCCTGCTTTCTGCTTCCCAATCCAATGCTATAGGAACTGCTCTGCCTCACACTCTGGCCTCCATAGATAAAGAATCATTGGATCATGCCTTCCTTCAATCCCGCCTTCCTTCAGCCATGCTTACTCCTATGACAGATTAAAACCCAGAAGTTGCAAGTAAAATAATCCCTTCCTCCCTTCTGTTGTTTCTATCAGGTATTTTTGTCAGAATAACATAAAAGTAACCAGGGCAGAGGAAAGTAAGACGAAAACAGAGGGAATTATGGCCTTAATGGGATAATCCTCACTGTCAAATGGGGGGGGTATGTTTGACTTATCTGACATGGGCAGCTACTCACGACTTGACTTGAGATTTGATGTTTTATTGCAAGAAGGAGACACACTAGTACTTGGTGCTATAATGGGAAGTATGGCAGAAGGACTTTGCACATAGGACATGGTAGACCGATGGATTCATCTTCACTACCCCCAAAAGAAAATAGTAAGCAGGTGACACACACCTTTCATCCTAGCCAGGGCTATTTAAAGAGAACCTGTCTCAAAAAACACCAAACAATATAAATACATAAATATATATTTAATATTAATTTAATATAATAAGCAATCTAGGTTAAATATGTAAGTATGGTATATGTAATGAATGGAAGAAGAGAAATGGAAATGGTGGTGAAAAGACAGTGGAAGTAGAAAGGAGAGAACAATCAATTTGAGTCTGAGATGTATTGTCTGATTATGGATGTTTGCAGAAGATGGATACGTGGGGAGCTGTAACTCTTAAGAAGAGGCCCATAAGGCAGCATTCCTGGGGAGAGCAATGCAGGAGCAATGTGGATAGTTAACAGAGAGAGTCGTGTTTATAATGATTTTGCTTCGAATGTCTTGTGACAACTAATATTCCCAAGAAGCCATTAATAATCTCACTCATTACAGAATCTTGTCATGTTTTCCTTGATGAAAATGTATTCTTTGCCACAGCTGGTGTCTTATCAACATCTGGACAAGATTTATGAAAATGCTTGTCTTTTAAATGAGACTAAAATAACAAGCCTAACATTTGATATATTTAATTTGCAGTCCATCTCATGATCAACTAATGACTATTTTCTTGCTATGGAAATCTGGAAGAAAATCCTCGGGTTATAAAAGGAAATCATAGATATCTTCTAAAATATGTTCCATAAATTATCATGTTAGAAATGTATCAGTGCGATCTTAATGTCAGGATAATGTCTTTGATAGAACTACAGCTTCTCTTTAATAATGGAAATTGCTTTGTAGATTCATTACAATTGAGTTTTCTATTGAACTACATCATCGGTATCATTTGCTATGATAGCTGCTATGATACAGACGCATTCAGTACCACTGAATGGTGCACTAAGCATATAAAGTTGTTAAGATGGTAACTTCACGGTGTTTATGTGATGTCACAACAAAGGCACATTTGCTTAAGAATGTCATGCACTTCAGTCTGGAAAGCATTTTTGGTGAAAATAAGATGTAAATAATCAAACACCGGCTTTGAAGTTGAAATGAAAAAGCAGTTGTGGATTCAATGGCATCGGTGTACATCAGAGAAGACAATGTCCCTGCCTACTTCTACTACTCTTTGTTAAAATACTTTGGGAAATGATTGTTTTTAATTGTAGTGCATTCCCATAGCTGGACTGATGAGATAGCTCAGCAGATTAAGGCACTTGCTGTTGTGCTTGATTAAGTTGGATCCCTGGGACCCATGTAGTGGAGGGAGAGAAGTGATTCACTAAAATTATCCTCCAATTTCCACACACGTGCTATGACACCCTGAACCTGCTATTCAGACACCCACACACACCTACACCCTTATCCACAAAATTAATAAAAATCCCTATAGTGTATGAGGATTAATGTAAGCAGAATATTAATGAGGGAGGTTTGTAAGAAGGTCAAGAATTAACACAACCCTTAATGCATCTCTTCTTTTTTAGTGTATGTTTGTGGTTGTATTCATGTTTACAGGTAAGCCTGCACGTGTGTGCACACATCTGGAGGTCTGAGATGGACCAAGCGTCTTCCTCCATTGCTGTCCACCTTATAGATCAGGCAGGATCTTTCTTTTGGACTCAGAACTCATCATTTCAGCTAGATGGTCTAACTAACTTGCTCAGGGATTCCCTGTCTCTATCTCCTGTATACTGTGGCTACACAGGCAGGGCTGAGAGATGGGAGACTGGGCCGTGGACAGGCTAGGTCGTTAGGCAGACCACCCGGTAGGCGTGGAGTCTGAATCCAAGTGGGCGCCAAATGTGGAAGGACACTTAAGAGAAATCCCACACTAGCTCAGAATTGCAAAATAGATGGTTCTTTATTTAGGGGTAAACTCACAAATCAGAATTCTCTGCTTCAGCGGAGAACAGAAACCCAATCCAGCAACTGGAAAGAGCATGGACCAATGCTCTACATTGGCTTATATAGTATAAGAGGCCACGCCCCAGTGGGCAGATAACCACTGGCTGTAAGACTTCCTACAGCACTCACCTGTCATTTATGTGTGTGCTGGAAATACAAAACCTTACGTCATGCCTGCTTGACAAGTGCTTTACCCACTGAGTCCTCTACCTAGCCCTACCTGATACTTTTCTTTGGGAATTTTTTTTCCTGTTTTCTCAGAAGATAACATTGTTTCTCATTTCATTCTTGTTGCTATAATGTAAATAAAATTCTTATAAAAAGCAACTGGGGCCTAAAGAGTTTATCTTGACTCACAATTCCAGGATGCAATTTGTGACAGGGAAGTCAAGGTGTTGCAAACAACAATAACAACAACAACAACAACAACAACAACAAAGTGTGTCACATCACACCCACAGTCAAAAAGCAGAGGTAAATGACTCCATGCTCAATTGCTTGGTTGTGCACAGCTAGATTTATCCATTCTTAGACAATGCAGGACTCCCTGCCTAAGGAATAGAGCCACCCACAGTGGTCTGTATCTACCCACATCAGTGAACTTAATTCAGACCTTTCCCTACCCAGCATGCCTATAGACCAATGCAATTTAGACAAGCCTCATGGAGACTCTCTTTCCTGGTGACCCTAGCATGTGCAAAGTTGACATTACAGTTTTACCACAGTTGGCAGAAATACACATTTGACACATTTGGAAACAGTTATGGAGCTATAGTGGAATTTTAACTCAGTATTCTTAATATTGTTGTTTTGCTTTTTGAGACAGGGTTTCCCTGTGTAACATGCCTGACTGTCCTGGAACTTACTTTGTAGACCAGACTGACTTCTAACTCACAAAGATTTGCTTGCCTCTGCCTCCCCAGTGCTGGGATTAGATGTGCTTGCTATCACAATTGGCCAGATTGCTATGGTTTTACTATGAAAGTCTTTCATGAGTTCATGTTTGAATGTTTGATTTCCAGATGGCAGCACTGTTTTGGATGGTTCTGAAAATTGGGAAGTAGGAGGACCCGGCTGTAGGAATGAGTTTGTTGGAGGTAGATCCTTGAAGACATCTCTTTTTTTTTTTGCCATCTTCCTAGTATTTCTTTCCTTCTCTTTCCTTCTCTCTCTCTCTCTCTCTCTCTCTCTCTCTCTCTCTCACACACACACACACACACACACACATACACGCAATGCACACACATACACATCATACACACATATACACACACATGTACACATATACACAACATATATACGCACACAGATGCACACATATACACACATACACACATGTACGCACATACAACATACACACATGCACACATACACACATATACACATATACACACGCACACACACACATACAGACACATGCACAACATGCACACACATATACACGCATGTACACACACGTGCACACATATTCACACACATAGCTTTTTTTTCTTTGTGTGTCCATTGTGCTTCTGGCATTGGGGTCCAAGCAGTGAGGAAAATCAAATCCTTTCTTTAGGAAAGCTGATATTTTAGGATGGGCAACAAACTGGTTACAAAGAACTAAGAGGAACGTAAAGCAGGGAAAGAATTAGGAAGATTCAGGAACAAACAAATGCAGATTGTGGTTAAGTGGTGCCTTTTATGAGTCTCAAATTAAGCAGAAACTTAAAGAAGAGAGTCAAGGAAAGTTCTAAGGAAAATTTCGATCTATACAGAAAGAACAGAGCACAAAGTCCCATTGAAACAATCCTTCGTGAAAGGTTGAAGAATATGGAGCCAATCACCTTTTAGGAAGTCTAGTACTTGTAAATGCAGTAAAAAGCAAGATAGGGAAGCCAGAACACTGTATGATGTTCTGGATAAGACTTGAAATGACCTTGGGATTCTGTGTAGAATACACAGCTAGTATGGTCAGTGTTGGGGCAGAGGCTATGACTGCGTGCAGTCCCATTGCATGGTCAGAGGATGCTCGAGAACCTTTCAGAGATTTACAGCATCAAGTCTGTTCTTAAGGCACGTAGGACCAAACTTAACTCTTGCGGTATTGACATGTGTATTGTTGCTAAGACAAGGTGACAGCTGAAACCTGAGAAGGAAACAGGTATGCACAGAGTAGAGTGGTAGCTATTGTAGTTTTCATAGGCACAAACTCATCTCCATAAATAAAGACCCATTTTGCAAGTGTATTCTTGATAGAGTAGAACAAATGATGTCCACTAAATTTCAACCTTTGAGAATGTTTTGGTATTGTTCTATGTGATAAAGAGTAGACATTCTAGTGCTTAACAGAGTATTATGGCTTGCTAAAGAGAAATTCTTTGTAAATTGAATGTGCCACTTTCATAAAACACTGTCTAAAGCAGTGGTTCTCAACCTTGCTAATGCTGTGACCCTTTAATAAAGTTCCTAATGTTGTGGTGAGCCCCAACCATATATTTATTTTTGTTGCTTCTTTGTAGATATAATTTTGCTACTGTTACAAATCATAATATAAGCATCTGATATGCAGGATATCTGACATTTGACCCCACTGAAAGGGGTGAGAACTGCTGCTTAAATGTATGGTGGGTTGTGGAGTAGCTCAGCAGCGGAATATAGATGGTGGGTTGTGGTGTAGCTCAGCAGTAGAACACTTACCTATCATACTCAACACCCTGGATTTGAGTACCAGCTTGGGAATGAGTATTCAGATTGGCTCTTGGATGAACCTCTCTTCAAAAGGAGAAAAAGTGATTCTACTTCAAGGAAAACAATGGACAATTTGCTGCCAGTGATGAAATCTAAGTTTTCAAGGGATAGGAAAAAATGTGCATATCAATATGGACATAATGTTTCCCTACATCTAAACTCACTTATGAAATTATATACTGTAATGGGTCAACATTCAGGAGATCTGTAAAGTTCAGTGGAATTTATTTCTTCTAATGAGTAATAATACTACTAAACCATCAACCCATATGAGAGAAAAATGGATTTTTATGTAATAGCAAAAGCTTACTAATGTGAATTTTACACCCACACTGTAACTATTCTTTAAGAAAAATGATCACCTTTCCAATTTTGGTGTATCAAAGAAAAATACATTTATCTGAGGACATAGAAATATACTCCCTTTTATAATCAAATATTAGAATAGAGTTTTTCACATATGCCAACCAAATTAACAACAGGGTCAAGTTGGCAGTTGGAAACAAGTTATTGCTCATATTGTACACTGTGATGCCTACCTTACTGTCAATTTGACACAGTCAGTTAGCCATATTGTTGTTGGTTTTTTCCTGAATCCTCCTAATTCCCTCCGTGCTGTGGTTTCCTCCTTGATTTTCATAACCAGTTTGTTGCCCATCCTAGAAAGTCAGCATCCCTAAGAAGTCAGGAAGAGAGTTTCCCTGAGGGGTTGCCTATATCAGGCTAGCCTGTGGTGGGAGTTATCTTGATGTTAATGGATGTAGGAGGACGCAGAGTGGTTGTGAGTAATCCCATTCTCTGGGTTTGAACACCAGAATCTATAAAAAGAGGAGAAAATTTGCTGAGCAAAGCCATGCATGTGCTAGTTCTCTCTCTGTTCTATAAATGTTCTCGACTGCCTGTAGAACAATATCCCGAGAAACTGGCTCGCAAGGCTGGAAAGGCTGTATGGTTACAGAGAAAGGCCCATCCAGAAGGTGAAGCTTCACCCAAGGGCAAAGATGGAGTTTTTTACACAGTACATTTAGGGAGTGCATAGTCAGTGTGAATACAGTCAACAATAAGTCATGAGTCTGTACCCAAAAGACAATGTGTAAGGCTGGTTTAGATGTCGTAATTGGATCACCTCTGTGTGAAGTGACACTGTCCCCTGTGGCATTAACATGACCAGCATAGCTTTGTAACAATCCAACAAGATTTTTCTGAGAGTAGAGATGATAAACAGATTGTCCCTCCTAAACATAAGACTTGATTCTGCCCCTGGTACTTATAACCCCAGATTTTATTGATTAGGAATAACAGTAGATCCAAATAGGACGTCTACTTTTTAAAGTCACATTCACATACAAATCATCTGGATTGCCCTCCTTAAGTTTTGTATGATTCTACATCAAATATAAATGTGGGATCTTCAAAAATACCAAAATTTACATAATATCTTTTAGTTTGATCAGAGATATAGTTATAAGTACCTCTCAGTTTGGGCTACATATCTTTGTTGTTGCTTTTGGATTTTGTTTTTGTTTTTTGAGACACCCATCCCTGTACCCATTTAATGGGGCCAACAACAGTTTCATTGTATCTAAAAGTGCAACTCAGCAGCCGTGGAGACCCAATTACAGCTGAACCCACAAAAGAGGCAGATGGTTGACAGACCCTTTTGTCCAGCGAGAACATGATTGAGAGCTAACATTATGAAGAATATGGTTGTGGGGGGTGAGAACCCCACCTGCCACCTGAATGAGATGCTCAACCTCTTGTGCAAATTTATTTTTCCAGTTGTTCCCAAGTGGCTGGTGATGATTGCAGTGTGCAAGGTATACTTTCTTCTTTAGGGCTAGTGATCCCATCCATTTGAACAATGTGTTAAAAGATCCTCATAATTGAAATTGTGCTCCTTCCTGACAATATTTTGATATTCTCATTTCCTCTCTCAAGGGGCTGTCTATACTGTGGTTTCTTCTTATACAAATGGGGCAGGAATCTGCAATGGCTGAATACTAAGGCAATCCGATTACAGAGACCAAATACTTAATGGGATCATTGCTCTCCATCGACAAATCTGTTTCAAAGAACGCAGACATCTTTCCATTACTTCCTGCATCATGTTCCCTGCACTAGCAGTCTGTAAAGAATATGTCAAAATATTCTGACAGGTCACAGAAACCTTGTTTTTGTGTTTTCTCCTCAGATTCTTTCAGCATCATGGGCATTAACAGCATGCAGTCTTCCCTTGGGTTCTTGGTTTGGCCCATGGTTACCCCAGCATCCTGGAGCAAGTCCCCTGAGCACTTACCAGGACCTCGTGTTTCTCCAGCATTACTCAGTATGTTCCTTACGCTTTAGCTGCATCCCTTTCTAGGATGCCATATATGAAGACCACCATTGGTCATTGTGAGGAACTGAAGTTCGAGTTCTAGATTCAGGACCAGGATGCTCTAGGCGATGCTGCTCCAGAGTGAGTGCTTTACTGGCATCCTGGGCAGCTTTTAGTCTACATTGCTCTAAGTTCAAAGTTGGGACAGGGACAGTGAAAAACACAGAATTTCTCATCATTATCCTTGGATGTGCTCAGGATACAGAAAGCCTCATGACCAAACGGGGACTGTCTGCATCATGTTCCTCTGCTAATTAAGCTGCATGGCTGGGGGTGGAGGTCTTCCTAGGACACATCTTACCATTGGTATTCCTTGGGCTGGCAGAGGCATTTCTCCCAGGAGTAAACAAGTTTCTATGATAAGCAGATTCACACAGCATGATAATGTTGGGAAATTCATTACATGCGGGCCACAGTGCATCCTGCACGTGATCAGAAACTTGGAAGGATTTGGGGAGAAATAAGCTGCGACTGAATCATAGACAAACCGTGTCTTTACACACGATTCACTCAACTGATGATCAAGTAAAGGTCCATATCTAGTTCCCTGTCTCCCACAAAATCCATAGCAGCACAGTTCAGAAAGATTTAAATAAAATTTAAGAAAAAAAATCATGTAGTCCTACTCCCAAAGCCTCTTGAGTAGGATAGAGAAAAATCTTAACATCGATTGGATGCCCATGTTTGTGGATCCTAGCACTGTTCCTGGCACTTACGTGATGACATCTGCTTGAAGCATTTTTCTTTTGCAAAACTCTGCTTTAGCCACAGGAGACACATGTCTTGGCCCAGTTCCAACGTATTTTTCCCCAAAGATTTTGAAAAACAAACAAAAGTTATTAAATTGCCAAGGAGCATAAAAGGCTTTTAACAAATCAATGAAAGGAGATGCCTGGCATTAAGCCTATAAAAATACTTAGAAATTCCGTGCACAGGGACTGGAAGTTTAAAGACTGAGAACCTGCTATGATTCTTTAAACCATTTTCATTTCTATGTTTATACTAAATCAGAAGCTAATATTTATAGCAAATGAGAAAGAAACAATAATGACAAGAAAACTGAATGAAGAGTTTGCATTCAAACACATACAGGGTGTGTGAGCAGGTGGGAACTATGCCTTAACCCTGCTGCTACTCTGTTGGAGGCATACCTTCAGAAGAACTCAAAACATCAAAACATCAGTGGGGAGGGAAAACCCATATGTAGAAGGGTTTCTAAAATAGTTTGTAAGTAGGATCATAAACCTGAGAAAAGTGCATGGTCGATGCTCATCTATTTATTTAGTCATTTGCATGTGGGATTTAAGAAATTTATTGCATACTTCCTATGTGTCACCTTCCAGGGTTGGTCAGTTTCAGGGATCATATGCCAGTTAAACTTATATTTTCCTTAAAGTTATGTCATATAGGTCATACTTATGTATAGAAATAAAATTAGGAACAAAGTTAAGGTCATATATGACCCTTGCAAAAAACATCAAAACACATTGAAAGACAGTTCTAAACAAATACAGTGATACACTATATACATACACATGCACACATACACACATGCACACACACATATACATACATTCACATATATGAGATTACATATGTCCAGTGGCACCAAGGGTTTAATGTCATAATCTCAAAAGCAGCAAGAGTCCTAGTGGAGAAGGACAAGGTGATTCTAAACAGGTAAAGGACTTAAGGGTTGAAAAGAGTTTACCCCTAACGTGTTGAGAAGAACCTAAGACTAGACAGGCCAGAAACCTAGGAGAAAAACAAATACTACTGTTCCACTAAAGAAACAGCTACAGGGAAAGAAATCAGAGAAATATCACCCTTCACAATAGCTACAAATAACATAAAAAATTTCAGAGTAAATCTAACCAAACAAGTGGAAGACCTGTATGAAAAGAACTTTAAATCTCTGAAGAAAGAAATTGAAGAAGACATCAGAAAATGGAAAGATCTCCCATGCCCTTGGGTAGCTAGAATTAACATAGTAAAAATGGCAATTTTACCTAAAGCTATCTACAGATTCAATGCAATGCCCAGCACAATTCTTCACAGACCTTAAAAGAACAGTACTCAACTTCATATGGAAAAGCAAAAAACTCAGGATAGCTGAAGCGATCTTGCACAATAAAGGAACTTCTGGAGGCATCACAGTCCCTTACTTCAAACTCTACTACAGAGCTACAGTACTAAAAACAGCCTGGTATTGGCATAAACACAGACAGGAGGACCAATGGAACGAAATAGAAGAACCAGATATCAATCCACACATCTACGAACATCTGATTTTTGACAAACAAAATATATAAAATGGAAAAAAGAAAGCATATTCAACAACTGGTGCTGGCATAACTGGATATCAACAATGAAAATAGATCCATATCTATCACCATGCACACAACTCAAGTTCAAATGGGTCAAAGACCTTAAGATAAAGCCAACTACACTCGACTTCATTGAAGAGAAAGTGGAAAGTACGCTTAAACACATTGGCACAGGAGACCACTTCCTAAATATAACTCCAGTGGCACAGACACTGAGAGAAACAATTAATAAATGAGTCCTCCTGAAACTGAAAAGCTTCTGTAAAGCAAAGGACACGGTCAACAAGACAAAATGACAGCTTACAGAATGGGAAAAGATCTTCACCAACCCCACATCAGACAGAGGTCTGATCTCCAAAATATACAAAGAACTCAAGAAACTGGTCATCAAAAGAACAAATAATCCAATAAAAAATGGGGTACAAACCTAAACAGAGAACTCTCAACAGAGAAATCTAAAATGGCTGAAAGACACTTAAGGAAATGTTCAACATCCTTAGCCATCAGAGAAATGCAAATCAAAACAACTCTGAGATTCCATCTTACACCTGTAAGAATGGTCAAGATCAAAAACAATGATGACAACTTATGCTGGAGAGGATATGGGGTAAAGGGAACACTCCTGCATTGCTGGTGGGAGTGAAAACTGGTACAACCCGTTTGGATGTCAGTGTGGCGATTTCTCAGAAAACTGGGAAACAACCTACCTGAAGATCCACTTTTGGATATAGACCCAAAAGATGCTCAGTAGTGCTGCAAGGACATGTGCTCAATTATGGTCATAGAAGAATTGTTTGTTATAGCCAGAACCTGGAAACAACCTAAATACCTCTCCTCTAAAGAATAGACAGGGAAATTATGGTACATTTATACAATGGAATACTACACAGAAGAAAAAAATAATGACATCTTGAAATTTGCTGGCAAATGGATGGATCTAGAAAATATCATATTAAGTTAGGTAACCTAAACCCAGAAAGACAAATACCATATGTATTCATTTATAAGTGGCTTTTAGACATAAAACATAGGAAACCATCCTACAATTCACAATCTCAGAGAATCTAGACAACAATGAGGACCCTAAGAGAGACATACATGGATCTAATCTACATGGGAAGTACAAAAAAAGACAAGATCTCCTGAGTAAATTGGAAGTATGGGGACCATGAGAGAGGGTAGAAGGGGAGGGGAGAAGAAGGGAAGGGAGTGGAGAAAAATATAAAATATATAGCTCAATAAAAATAAAAGAACAAAAAAACTCCACAAAATGACTTCTAATGACATTTTGATGTAAGTATAGATCTCAGTCTTGCTCAACCATCATTAGAGAAGTTTCCTCCTGCAGCAGATAAGAACAATTACAAAGACCCACAGTCAGACAATATATAGAGAGTGGAACCCTTGGAACACTCAGTCATAGGAAGGATATCTCCATCAAATCCCTCCCCTTAGGGAGGAAAATGCTGTGGAAGAGGAAACGTAAAGAGAAAGCTTAAAGGGCCAGAAGGGATGGAAGACCCCAAAGAATCAAGACCTAGACATCGCAGGACTGGTGCACATATGAACTCACAGAGACAGAGGCAGCACGCACAGGGCTTGCACAGGTCTTCATCAGGTGAAGTCCTAGAGCTGAAAGGAGAAGTGGACACAAGTCCCTGTCCCCAACCAGAAACTGCCTCCAGTTGATAGCAACCTGCAAATGAAAAATGAGTTTTCTCCAAGGGAGTCTCACTAGAGTTACAAACTGTTTGCAGGATAGGCCCCACGTCTAGCAGTACTTGGGGAACACAAAACCAACTGGCTGGCATCTTTGGAGATTCTTCGTCTCATAATGTTAAGTCAGGACGTTTTCCTTTTTTACCTTTACATATATATTATAGCTCTGGCTTTGTGTTTTTATGGGATTTCTCTGTGTGCAAGTGTGTGTCTCTGCATGTATATGCATTTCTTGTACTTTTTGTTTGGCTCTTTTTTGTTTGCTTTGTCATGTTGCTTTTTATTTGTTTTTTATTTATCTTATTTTATTATTACTTTATAGATCCCTGTTTTTTTTATTTGTTTGTTTCTGAGAGAGACAGAAAGGTTGCGGATCTGGATGGGAGGGGAGGTGGGGTCGCACTGGGAAGATTAGAGAAGGGAGTACTGTAGATGGAAGTTTCTGTCCCAGCTGGTCCTGAAGCCAATCAGTCCCCAAAACACAGAGAAGCTTATATTAATTATAAACTGTTTGTCCTATTGCTCAGGTTTATTACAAACTAGCTC
The DNA here is from genome assembly GCA_025134845.1 of Neodon shergylaensis. NCBI lineage: Eukaryota > Metazoa > Chordata > Mammalia > Rodentia > Cricetidae > Neodon > Neodon shergylaensis. The sequence continues at coordinate 5,221,240 of JABTXL010000186.1, forward strand.
TTACAATTTAAAGTAACCCATAATTCTTGTCTTTTTTTGTTTCATTTTTTTGAGACAGGGTTTCTCTGTAGCCTTAGAGCCTGCCCTGAAAGTAGTTTTTGTACACCACAATGGCCTTGAACTCACAAAGATCCACCTGCCTCTGCCTCCTGAGTGCTGGTATTAACAGTGTGCACCACCACTGCCAAGTTGAGGACCTATGTCATAATATGATAAACTAAATAAGTACCAACTGCTATTTCATGACACATAAAGCCACAATAACAGACTGGTTTTTATAAGAAAAGAGTCATGACTTCTAAATAGCTTGTCTCAGTTCTCTGCTCAACATCACACAGCAGACAACAGGAGCCTACCTAAATATTAGTCACTCTCCTTCATGGACCAGGGGTATGAGAGCTGGCACTGGTGGTACATACCCATAATCCCAGCATTTGGGGAGGCCCAGGTAAGAGGATTTGAAGATCAAGGCCCACTTGGGCTCTACAGGGGGACCTTGACTCAAAACAACAGCGTCAACAGAGATAGCAGCAAAGAGTAGAGGTCTTGGGTGAGTGGTCTTAAGCTGGAGTATTTTCTAAAAGATCCATCCATTTTTCTCCTCCACCATTCTCCTGGTACATAGTGGTGCTGGTTATAGAGCACAGCTGTTCCACCTCTGGATGTCATGGGCATGCCTTATTTGAAAAGAAAGAGCCGAGCAAAGGTAAAAGATATGTTGGACTGGGGGGACTAAAATGATGTGGAGAAACCCTGGGCTAAAGAGTCTAGGGAGGAGGCTTAGTTAAATCTCACATTTTCATTAGCGCTGAGATTTTGGGAGTGGAGAGCAGGTGTATAAATAGTAGGTAAACAATCAGCAGTGTTTGTTTGACCCATAGGACAAGAAACTTTGCTTAACTAACAGATAATTGTATTGCAATATCATTATTTGCAGCGAAGCAGGGGTTATTACTTACAAGAACGGAACAAGTCATTTAGAGTCAGCTAATAGGAGGAAGCAAATGTCAAGATTTCAAACAAAGGTTCTAATCTAGTTATTCTAATTAAACCTGTGGTGCTAAATTAGAATGGGAGATGTCCATATAAATCCCTGTCTGTCATTATTATATCACCCGGGCAACCACCCATCTATCTTCTTCCTATAGATAGATGTAAGTGTGGAAAGGAGTATAGGTTATCCCACTAAGGGAGCTTAGGAGCAGTGACATTCTCTAGGAGTGGTTTTCCATCTCTCTAATGCTGTGAACCATTAGTACAGTTCCTCATGTTGTGACGACCCCCAACCATAACATTATTTTCTTGCTACTTAATAACTGTATTTTTGCTACTGTTATGAATTGTAATGTAAATATCTGATATGCAGGATATCCAACACTTGACCTTCAAAGGGCTTGCAACCCACAGACAGAGAACCACTGCTCTGGAGCAGACCCCACACTAAGTACACAGCTCTTGCCTTCATCAGTAAAAAATAATTAACAAATCTTTCAATAATGACTAATTTTAGTGTTGAGGCAGTGTAGATGCTAGTGTTAACTGGAGTACCCACCCTGTAGGGTCAGAAAGTAAGAAAATCCTCAAAACATGCTTCTTAAACCACAGGAACAAATAAACCTGCAAAAAATTCCAGTGGCCAAAGATACACCAATTTGGGCAATGAAATAAATGAAGCAATATTTGGTTATAACCCAATGTTTAAAATAGTATGTATGCTGATATAAATTATTAAAAAAATTTAATACAGGTATGTTTTTTCTCCCTCATAAATAGGGGAGAAAGAGATAAACTTCCACCCTCTCTCTTGGACTCCCTCTGGGACATGCCATGTAGACCAAGCTGGCCTGGAGTTTGTTATGTAGCTTAGGCTGGCCTCAAACTGAACCCACTCCTACTTTAGCCCCACATGTTCTTCGATTACAGGTGTGAGCTATCAAGCCCATTAAGATAAATTTTCTATGCACAGATTTTACATAGCACATGCAAATAAGACTCCCAGAAAATAGGACTTAATTCTCACTGCCCTTTTCATATTGAACATAAACTTGATATATTGATTTTCTCTAAAAGAGTAGTAGGGAAGAAAATCAAAATTGGCAAGGTCAGAAGCGAAGGGTAAAGATGGGAACACTCACAGACAATGCAGACTATGGAGATATGATGAAGACACCCTGTGTGGTGTTCTGGGACCTGGGATGGAAAGCAAACCTCAGAGGAGACACTACTGGAACCTGAAGAGGTTTTGGACTTTGGTTCATAGAGATGTGTTAGTGTTAGCTTGGTAATTTTGCCACATACTGCCATAGATGCTAACAGAGGGGACATAGGTTAACTTCACACTGAATTCTCTATTCTGTTTTTCAAACTTTCTGTAAAAGTTAAATTATTACAAATTTTAAGTATCTAAAATTCTCATATAATTAAACCTGGAGAAGCTGTCCTGTTAATGAAGTATCATAACAATGTTGATGGCAAATAACTATTGGATTCCAAAGCATCTCAGAGCAGAGCCAAGAAACATGCAGTCCTCAAGCTTTTTGCTATTGTGAGTCGGAGTGCCAGATCCTAACAGAGACTACACTGCTAAAAGATTCAATTTGAAGTAAACAACACTTTTAATGAGACTTTGGGACCTCTGTAACCTTCTCTAGGCCAGGTGAAAGTTTCTAGCAGGTACAATTAATCTTTCTATCCAACAGTGAAAATTTTAATTAAATCCTATGTCATTTTCCCCACAAATCACAGTTGCCTGAAAAACAAAAAGCCCCAACTAAAAGTTACTTTTACTGAGAACATGCCGTTTTTGATGCAACCTCTTGGCAGTCACCTATAATCAACAGCTAAAATCAAAATTATAATCTTGCTTTCCAACTCATCCTTTAAATTGCCTTGAAGTTTTTTTTTTTTTTTTTTTTGCCTTGAAGTTTTTACCTATCATTTTCCGTAGCCTCTAAATGAGGTGAACAAAATTCTTTAGGTTAATCCAAAGGCAGCAATTACATAACCATCAAAAATTACTTGAAATACAAGTTGTAAGAATATGTACTATTGCTCAGAGGTGGTGGCGCACACCTTTAATCCCAGCACTCGGGAGGCAGAGGCTGGCGGATCCTTGTGAGCTCAAGGCCAGCCTGGTCTACAGAGTGAGTTTCAGGACAGGCTTGAAAGCTACACAGAGAAACCCTGTCTCAAAAGCCAAAAACAAACAAACAATAAAAAATGTGCTGTGGGTGGGGGGAGATAATATACAAGTGTGAAGATCAGATAGATATTTGTTTTGTCCAATTTCATATTAACTGGTACCAAAGTTGAGTGGAAGTCACAACAACAAAAAAGTTCCTTCTGAGAACAGAACAATATGAAACGCTAAAGGAAACAAGATCACTCCCCAGAACACCTGCACCTCCCAGGACTCCAGATGAAACAGTTTCTGGTAATGATGCCTTCTTCCAGAGGCTGGGCATGAAATCCGGCATCCTAGATTCCAAAGAACAGAACCGCTGTAGAGCCTTGACTTTGCCACTCTTCTGAAGGATCAATAGTTGTTTGACATTATTGGTTAAATAAAGCGAAAGCAATTTCTCTAGAAGTTAACTGTACCCTTCTTTTGAGATGAGCTCAGTTGCATGTGGGAAGTGTTTGAGGCTATCAAGATATACAATATAGGCACCAAGTGTAAAAGCTGGATGGAGTCCGTGTTTCTGTACCACTGTGTCGTTTCAGAGGGACACATGTTGTCTCATCATGCGTGTTGCACCTCCAAGATGTCCACAAGGGGGCACTATTTTCCTGATCTTCTCTATACATTTTAAGTATATATAATATTGCGAGATCTCTTTTTTCTCATATCTTTCAATGGTTCTGCCCAATCAGTTTTTTCTTTGCTGCCTTTATTCAGGTGAATATATTCTATTGTGCTAAAATTTATACAGCACAGTTAAAAATTTACCACTGAAACCATATCAAAATGTACAGTTGGGTGTCCTTAAGTCCTTTCACATCCTGAGTGTCCACCAGCATTTTCCTGTGATTTTCCGTGTTGCCAAACTGTACTCAACAAGGACAAACTCCTGTTTCGCTTCTCCTCCAGCCTTGGCAACTCCAGTTCTAGTCTGGGAGTCTCGGAATTTGATTACTCCTGCTGCTTCAGGAAATGGCTGGCTCGTCACACTTCACAGTTAGCCAAAGTTCGCCCACATTGCCCAGGATGACACTTCTCTCTATTCTTGGTCCGCTCACTGCGTTGTAGAAAACACCCGTTAAATGATTCCTATCGCTGGCGTTCTTGTATCTGAATTGCCATTTGTGACAGTTTCTTTCCTCCATCTGCGTATATTCCTCAACTCCCCAACTGACTCATCAAATTCCACCAACCACACTGTTTACAAAACTCATCACCAAATTCAGGCCTTTGTCACGTGGGCCTTGGCTCTCATGCAAAGGGCTGCTCACCTCACATCAGCAGCAGAACACAATAGCAGCCTTTCTTCAAGGGTTAAGAAGCCCCAAAGAGCAACAGTTGAGTGTAAAATCTGTCATGACTCAGTAGGTAATAACAAAGACAGAATAGAGGGGAGGGGAGGGGGCAGTGTATGAGTAAATTGTGTCAAGACTTCTTTTACCTCACACTAGATGCCCTACACACACACACGCGCACACACACACACACACACACGAGAAATAAAAATGAAACTTCACATAAGAATCAAAAAGAATGGCTGTTGAAGATGAATGCTTATTTAAGGCTTCTATATCTATCTATCTATCTATCTATCTATCTATCTATCTATCTATCTATCTATCTATCTATCTATCTATCTATCAACTATCCATCTATCATCTATCTATCTATCATCTATCTATCAACTATCTATCTATCTATCATCTATCTATCTATCTATCTATCTATCTATCTATCTATCTATCTAGTCTTTTTGTTTGTTTTGTTTTTGAGATTAGATGGATGAACCTCTACTCCCAGGCAAGGAAGAGACACTCCAGTCTAGGACATCCAGAGTCAGCAAACGACCACCAAGAAGCATGGCCCTGGCTTGGCAGAAATACACAAAACTTGATAACTTAAAACTGGAAAAGTCAGTTGGACAGCCATACCACATACTCAACACCTTGGGCTCTTAAATCCGAATACTGTGTTGTTCCCGTGAAGTAATCAATCATCATTTGAGTAGGAAGCCCCTGCGTCTATTCTATCTTTGCAGCCAGATAACTGTTTCTAGATCTTTGTAAATCACTGGACGTGAATTTCAGACCTATACAGAGAAGATCTTTAGTTAAAGAATTTTTGATGTCATCCCCCCCCCCCTCCGCCCAGCCTGCCTTCTTGCTTTTGACATGAGGGAGCCTCATGCATGAGTATTTTTCCTTCACTGTGTGGCTGAGTATTTGCCGTTTACCTGTAATTCACAGTGTAGCTGAAGCAGCAGAATATAAAATCCTTCCTTCTGCCAGCCAAGAAGGAGCTGGTGGCTGTTGGTTTTGTATGTTTGGGGGAAGCTATTTGTCAGTGATAACCTAGATAACACTGGGGACTGCAGCGGGAGCTCTCCTTTGGCATATGGTCTGTTTAGATGCCTACTGCTGCCTCATCTGTGAATACTTTTGTTATTCACGCAAACCTGGTGAATATAAAAGTAGAGGTAAATAAAACATACGAATATCTGAATCAGTAAGCCTGACTTTCATCTCTCTGGTTAAAGATTGTGAGCTATAAATACTGCAGTAGATGTTTGGAGCTTTAAGATAGAGGAGGTGGGATGCAGATATTTGATAATTCGGTTGCTAAGCAACCATCTCACGATTATGTAAGCTCTCACCATTGTAGGTGATATGGAGGGGGCGGTAAAGGATGCTGACGCAAAGAGCTCAGAAGATATTTTTCATGCAACAGCGCTGGCGTCTCAGATCTGGCATTGGAGAATATATAGGTAAGAAGGAAATGCCGCAAGCTACAAAGGTGTGCGTTCAACAAGACTTGTAAGCTTATGTCATAGAGTTGGATGCGCAGAAGCTTACAAATGACCTCAGCTTCAAGGAAGGAACCCAGTTTGGCTTTTGAAATCAGGACATGCTCTTACAAAAATCAGAAAATATAAAAAAATGAAAAAATGAAGATTGGGGTTTGATATTCTTAATTAGTACCCCTTAGCTAAATAAACCTTTAGGGTAATCTGGTAAGGCTGGTGGTACTGTTCACATTATATAAGTGAGAGATGTTTGGGGCCCTGCTCAAGGACACACTGGCTGGGCACAAGTGTGTGAGGACACACTGGCTGGGCACAAGCGTGTGAGGACACACTGGCTGGGCACAAGCGTGTGAGGACACACTGGCTGGGCACAAGCGTATGAGGACACGTTGGTTGGGCATAAGTGTGTGAGAACACACTGGCTGGGCACAAGCGTGTGAGGACATGCTGCCTGGGCGTAAGCGAGTGAGTGCAGGACAGTGTTCCTCACTGCATGTGTCTTATAGGCGATCAGATTCCCTCCGGGTTGCTTTCACATTATGTCTTTTTTCTCCCATGTGTTCCAATAAGATGGACTATTCTCTTATGAGTATTATTTCTTTCTCTATGAAAGGATTTATCTCCCATCTTTTGTGATTAGCTTACCAAATTTCCAAAGAGAATAACAATTTTTAAATCTTTTCAGACTATTAAAACAATTTAGTTAAGAAAGTTGTACATAGACTAAGAAATAAGATAATTTCAGGTCACTGAACATGGCCTTTAATTTAGTTAGTCCAAATCTCTCTCGGACTCATGGACTGATGTGACAATGTGTGTCTGTTTGCAGAATGGGTTGAAGTTGTATTACAGTTAGATAAGTCTGAAGCTATAGGGAGAATAGGACTTTTTAAATCTTTAGTTGTGAGCCTAGCCTCTAATGGCTGAGCCATCTCTCCAGTCCAGGATTTTTATATGATTTTTTTTTATTCCTTGAAATTCATCTGAGGTGTACAGTAACCATATCCATCCACCACTACCTCCTTCTAACTTCCTCTAGTGCTGCCCATCCCTCCTTCTAGCCTCTTGTCCTATTTTAACTTTTGCTGTTAAGACCTCTTCAGACCAATTAGTGTTGCCCATATACTCACTGGTGTGTGTACATCTCCTGGGACAGGAGTAACCCAATGAATGTGATCCTCCCTCAGCAGCCATCAGCTTTCAATTGCTTCTCTGAAAGGAGTGATCCCCTTCATCCCATTTACTCTAAAGGTAGAATGGTTTTCTCTCTTCTAGTGTGGCAACGATAATGAGGATGACACTTACGATATTGTCTTGATAATTCAAAGACAACACAATAACATAACAGTATCCAGATTCTCTGTGTATGTTCCATCATTGTGTGGTTTTATTTTAAACTCTATTTCTTTTATTTTTATTTCTGATTTTTGTTTTTTTTTTTTTTTTTTTTGAGACAGGGTTTCTCTGTGTAGCTTTGACTGTCCTTGAGCTCATTCCGTAGACCAGGCTGTCCTTGAACTCACAGAAATACATCTGCCTCTGCTTTCCAAGTGCTGGGATTAAAGGTGTGCTACCACACCCAACTATTCTCTTTCTTTTTTACTTAAGGACTTCATCCTTTTTCTTTTCTCTCCGAAGTATACATATGTTTTTAAACAAACTGTTTAGAGGTTTTTTTTTCATTTGAATCTATCTTTACTGTATATCTCTTTTTCTGACCATATGAATCTTTAATTTGCTAGGTGATACGGCTAAGATTAAAGATGTGGCTTTGACAATTGATCCACTCCATTTCTTAGCTTTCTGAGACTCTAGCTTCATGACAGAGTTACCGGACACAGCCATGTTTATTGCTACAACTCTATGGCGTTTCAGGGTCCCTGCTCCATGAAGAAGCATGCTGTTGGCTGTTCATAAACACCATTTAAGTGTTTGGTGGCAGGGCCTCTTAAAAGAGCTGCAAGGGATTTTGCAGCAAAAGCTGAATCAGGAAGCCTCTCTTAAATGAGACACACTTGCCTCCAGCAAACAGCCTACCCAAGAAAATGCCATGCTTAACTCTGTTCTTTTGTGTCTAGAATTCCTTCCCAAGCTCTCTCAGGTTTTATGTGGACGTAGTTGGCTCATGTCGTGACACCACTTTGTTGACAGAGGTTTCTGTTCTGCCTGGTCCCGCAATTGTTCAGTTTCAAAGAAACACACAGAGGCTTACTTTAATTGTAAACTTGTTGGCCTATTAGCTTAGGCTTCTTATTAACTAACTGTTACATCTTAAATTAACCCATAATTCTTGTCTGTGTAAGCCACGTGGTTTGGCACCTTTTATTAGTGAAGCATTTTTATCTTGCTTCCTCTGCATCTGGGTGATAACTACAAACTGAGACTTTCCTCTTCCCAGAATTCTACTATTCTGGTAACCCTGCCTATAATTTCTGCCTTGCTACTGGCCAATCACCATGTTATTAAATCAATACAAGTAACAAATCTTTACAGGGTACAAGACCATTGTTCCACAGTAATATTGTATGAAGTTCATATTGTTATCCAAACATCTGAACCAGTTTATTCCTCCTGGTCTCAGTGGGTCATAGCATTTGTTCACTCTTTTTTTCTTTTTTGACTCACTGAAGGAATCAGTGGAAATGAAGTTCAAAGGCATTAAGTAAGGTTTCTGAGGTCCCCAGAATAAAGGCCAGGATTCTGCTTTCTCCTCTGACTAATGACCTGCTCTCTTTGTTGCTTCTGTTGCATTCTTGACCTTTTGTCCTTGAAGTCACTGTGGTCTGTCTACCACCCTTCATTCTTCCCAGTTTTCAATTTTTTCAATTTCAGCTTACCTCTCTCAAGTACTCTTTGTACTACTGGGTAGGGAATCTGTCAATGAAACTAAATTTGTAATCACCTAAAATTAAATTATGTAAGTTACATTTTTAAAATGGGCTATATGCAAATAAACAGGGGCTTACATATCAATTTCAGACATTTGGTTGTGGCATTTGGGAAAGTTTTGGAAGAGAATTCTAATGTAGAACCTAAAGTATGTACAATGTAATTGTTTGATAATTATCCAACTCAATTCAACAGACTGCATGGTAATCACTGAAGTGAAATCACGGAATTAGATATTGTGAGTGATAAACTAGATAAAATATTGTCTGCTCTTTCATGTCTTGCTAATTGTGAGCAACAGAAGCTGTTCATTGCTTCTTGCTCTTTTTGTTGATGCACCTAGATGAGCACCTACACACATGACATTCATTCGCCCAGACATGCATATGAATAAACAAAAACAATGAAAATAAATCTTTAAAAACCGAGTCCAACCAAAGCAACAACAAAACACAAGATTCCTAAGTCCTATGGCCTGATGAACTTTTTTCTTTACTTTAAAAAGCTAAACAGCCTTTTTATCACCCACTATGTATGCCTATAATAAACAGTATTCTTATCAAGCCCTAATATTTTTGAAAATTCTCAAGAAATAGTCAAATACCTTCATGAGCACCTGAGAGCCCCCTTCCTAGCTCTGCTTGGGTTCTTTTCCTAGTTCACTTCTAACATTTTTATCATTGCTTTGTCTGAGATTGTCTGGAGATTCTGGCAGAGGACAGCTGCTCAGTAACCCAAGAAGACTTTTCCTTTACTCAGGAAGGTCACCCTCCACTTCAAAGCATGCAGTTTTTGGTGAAGTGTGTCTGAAGCACCGAGGGAGGAAGGGGACATCTTTCTAGCCAAATAGATCATCCGACTCCATCCTGGTGATCATTTGGGTGGTAGGTACTGTAGCCGAGTTGTCCTCACATTCCCATCATTGCTTCCTCTACTGGGTGCTCCTAAGCTCTTCAACTCACTTTCCCCTTAAGCAATTCTACCCCCATGCTGAGGTATCAACTCTGTGTTGCTGCAGCAGCGTGCTGTTGAAATCATGAAGGCTCCATGACCCAGAACAATATGCACATTTTGTTCCTGTGTCTTGGTTGGTCATCTTCATGGTATTGCTGGCCACAGTTGGGCTTGCTGTCACATCAAAGCATCAATGTCAATCATTTGATGTAGAAGACTCTTGGCAGTAGCAACTGGGGAGGATGGCTTGTGCTTTCCACATCATTTGTCTTCTAGACATTTGCTATTGCTCTTTTTTATGACAGTGATGAAGCTAAGAGTGTGCACATGCACTCACACAACTGCTTCTTAAGGTCTGCCTGTGTGATATCATCTCCATTGTCCAAAGTCGCATGGTTGACACACAATTAGAATGTAAGGGCATATTTAAGTTACATGAAAAGGGCCATAGACCAAATAACAAAGCAAGAAAATGAACAGAAAGTATTTGAAGACATTGAGAAGACCACATTTCTTTCATTTTGAAAAATACACCATCTGACAAGATAAGAGGTGCATTTTGGAAGGTAGCTGCCATCTAAATTACGTGAACTTTTGGTTTACAATAAATAGCTCTTTGCCAGTTAGTTGAAATACAGTACAGATGAAGCCAGCTATTTAGTTCCTGCTTTGGAAAATAACTGTGACATCTTCAATCTTAAGAAGTATTTTAAATGTGATGTGGTTATTTCATGAGCTAGTAGTGTCCTCTTTAGAAAGTTCTTGTTCCTCTTATATCCCGAAGTTTCTCTTCCGTCAGTTTCAGATATGAAGATCTTTGATTCGTTTTGAGTTGATTCTTTCACAGGGTGAGGGATATGAATCTCATATCATCATGTGGAAATCCAGTTTTCCCAGCAACAGTTGTTGAAGAGGCTGTATTTTCTCCTTTGGGTATTTTTGACATCTTTGTCAAAAGTTAAATGTCTCTATGTATGTGGAGTTTTCCTGGGTCCTTGTTCTTTTGCGCTTGTCTTGATATCTATTTTTTGTGCGTGTGCCTTGCTTTTTGCTACTGTAGCCCTACAGTGCATCTCTGGAAGGGCAGCAAACACTTTTAATGGTTGAGCCATTTCTCCAGGCCCTAATGATTATGTGTAAAACTACAACTATTTTACAATACTAATTCTGCTGGTCCACAAACATGTTACATAGAAGTTTCTTCCATCTTCTAGTGTTTTCTTCAATCTCTTTAGTTTTTAAAATTTTTCATTAGAGATATATTTTCTTTCTTTCTTTCCTTCTTCTTCTTCTTCTTCTTCTTCTTCTTCTTCTTCTTCTTCTTCT
>JABTXL010000186.1:5233482-5258455 GCA_025134845.1 Neodon shergylaensis
TCTTTCTTTCTTTCTTTCTTTCTTTCTTTCTTTCTTTCTTTCTTTCTTTCTTTCTTCCATCCTTATACTGATCTGGATCATGCTTTGTTGGCTTTGTCAAATGAGTTTGCTAGTGTCACTCCATTTCTGTTTTATAGAATAGTTGAAGGACTTTGGTGTTAGTTATTATTTACAGGTCGGGCAGAACTTGGCCATGATAACATTTGGGCCTGGAGTTTTTCTTTTCATTTCTTTTTTTTTAATTTGGGAAATTTTCTGGGTCAATCTCAATGCTTATTGTATATTTATATCATTTATAGCTTCTTGTTTTACCTTGGCAGGTCATAATAGTCCTGAAGTTTATCAATTTCTTATAGATTTCTAACTTATTAGTATATACATTTCAAAGAATACCACAGCAAATCATGCTCTGAATTCTATTGGTATCTATTGTGATATTCTCCTTTCATTATTTCATTTCTTTTTCTTTTTTTCCAAAACAGAGTTTCTCTGTGTAACAGTCCTGAGTGCCTTGGAACTCATGTCATAGTCAGTGCTGGCTTTGAACTCATAGAGGGGTATGCTACCACTGCCCAGCTAACAAAGGCTCATTTCTAAATTAATTCGAGACAGGCTTTCTCTGTGTAGCTCTGGCTGTCCTGGAACTCTCTTTGTAGACCAGGATGGCCTCAAATTCACAGAGTCCTGCCTGCCTCTGCCCCCCAAGTGCTGGGATTAGAGGTGTGCACCACCACTACCTGGCTCATTTCTAATTTTATCAACAAGTATTATTTAGGACAAGAAGAACCAGCTTTTGATATAGCAGTTTATTTCTGTGAAAGTATCAAAAGGGATTGATTAGTATTACTTATTGCTTACCACATTTCTTATTAGAGCCCTCATTCTCATAGGTGTTCTAGGATGGTTGAAATATAAGGTGATATATTAGAGTCCTTTGATTAATTAAAATATCTAATATATATTGATGCCCAGAAGATGCCTTAAAGGTAATGATGCTTGCTGCTGAACTTGAGGACTTGAGTTTGATTCCTGTGATCCACACAGTGGAAGGAAAGAATTGACTCTTGTGAGGTGTTCTCTGACCTCCACACTCATGCCATGACACTTATGTGTACACACACACAAACACACATACACATATGCACCCAATAATGTATAAGAACAGAAGTAGTTTAAAGCATAAAAATTAGAACAGATAATACTACAGTACTGTCTTTAAAGTAGGCTTACTTTGGGACAAGAATATACTCAATAATTTTTTTAAAAATTCAGTATAGCATGCATGTAAGTTGGTTTCTGATGTAATTCCAAATTGATTTCTGCTTGTTATTGTCACACTATTTTGTATTTTGTTTTCTTGTAAGCTTGGAAGTTTTTACGAGGTGAAATTGAAAATCAGCTAATAATTCTTTTTTAGCATAAAGTATAGAAATGAATGAATAAAACTTGGAAGAAATGCCTAGAATATTAAAAGCTAAAGTTTCTTTACCACACAAATAAGGAAGGAAATAAGCACATGAAATATAAAATGATCTCCATTTTAACCACTTTATAACCCTTTGTAGCACTTTATTCTCCTAAGCCCTGCGTCTTACAGTGATGATGCCATGGAACAAATCAGACAAATAGAGAGGGGCTGGTTATGTACAGGATTCTGATAAGAAATTTAAAGCTAAAGAAGCCACTACTATGATCAATACACATGCGGAGAGCGGGTTATTCCAGCCTAGAGCTCTGAACACTGGAACTAATATATTTAGTAAAACTTTTTACAATTGAACAGATCCATAATCTTTCATTTGGGAAAGTAACTATATCAGTAGTTATTCAGTGGAACAATTATATTCGTTAGAGTTTGTTTTGTTACTTCTTGCATTATTTATTACCGATCACAAGACAATGTGAAGAATCACAGAACATATAAGGTCTACTTGACAGTGTTTAGTAAATGTACTTGTGGGTGCCACCTGAGGCATGTGAAGAGCATACTGATTACAGCACAACTCTATGGAGCTCTCCCTTGTGCCAGTAGGCACTGCTTAGAACTCACTTTCCGTCTGACCAGCTCTCGGAACTTCTGCTTCCAAGCTTCACCTTGGCTTTTCAGTTTCTTGCTTGTTCTCCATCTCTTGCTTTCAAAATGACCAACAATTAAAAAGAAATGAAAAAGGTGTGGTCAGTGGGTAATTTTTTTTCAAGTTAAGACCAATAAAGAAGGGGTCTGTAGAGATAGCTCTGTCAGTAAAGTGCTTGCCGTGTAAGCATGAAGGCCTACATTTGGGTTTTCAGCACCCATCTATAAAGTTGGTGCAGGGGCATGTGTCTGTATGCCTGCTTCCATGGTCAGTTGGCTAATAACAGCTCAGAGACATGTGGGTCCCTGGAGCTTGCTGGCCAGGTGTTCTGGCTGAATCAGCAAGTCCTAGATTTAGTGAGAGCATCTCAACAAATAAGATGGAGAGAAACTGAGCAAATATCAGCTTCTTGTCTTCACATATACACATGCACACATCACAGATACACGCACACACACTAACATGTGTACACACACTAAGATGTATGCACATGAACATGTACACACATACACTAACATGTACAAACATAAACATGTACAGAGAGAGAGAGAGAGAGAGAGAATCCAGTAATGGTAGCATGTATTTGTAATTCCAGCACTAAGGAGACTGGAGGCACAGAAGGATTTCAACAAGTTTGGGGGTTTGCAGCCAAGCTGGGCTACACAAGTGAGCGCCTGCCACCACAACGCCGATATTCACTAGACTTTATTTCAGATCAGACAGTAAAGAAGCCCTTATAAACCGACTGACTCTAAAGCACCCCCACACCCTGAGATGTCACACAGGAAGTAGGTTTTAAACTCCTATGAGGTGCCTTTACCTTCCCTACCCTCACCCTGGTCTTCAGATTTCAGGAGAGTTCACTTTATAAAAAGTTGTAATTTATTTTTAAGATTAAAAAGGTGAATTTTTACACCACCTAATTCAAAGCACTCGAAGGGCAGAATGACTGACTCCTCGGCCATCTTCTGTCTCATGTCCCCAGAGTCTCTGCTCCGACAGTTTACTTACTTTTCGTGGCTGTGATGCAACATGTGACAAACACCACCTCAGTTGTGGCCACAGTTGCTTGCTATGAATATGAGGAATTTAGCTACTCACATTTCCCCTTTCTAAGTTAATACCGACAGCAATAGCTACTTCTGCGCTCGGAATAACAGGCTTGTTGATTCATCTCCCTCCCACCATAGACACTGAAGAAATTACAGCACGTGCCTCATCTTTCCCTGCATTTGATTGACGCCATGATACAATTCATTACTGTGACAAGATCTCTAATTTCATTTTAATGGAGCCGTGATTACTGCCCATCACTCAAGTTATTAATATTGCTACTGGGTTTCAGTTCGAACAGCCAGTGCAGGCGCAAGAGAGTCAAGGGCTGGAGACCTCGTTGTGGGATTCCGTGTGGGGAGACTGGTGGCCCGAAAAGAGGATCTCTCGTGGGTTATGGCAATTTTGACATTTGAAGGATGATTTCTTTAGTGTCTGAATAAAATGGCTGACGTTTAATATTCTTCAAAATTTACACCTCTGGGTTGTGCTATCATATGCGGGATTTGGGGCACCATTTTGCTTTGTTTGGGGTTTTTAGTTTGATTTTCTATAGTGCGGCCTCCATGCATGCCATATGAGTTCCACTTCTTCATTTAACTGTTTTTAAGTTTTCACAGGAGTGTATTGTACACTTTAAGCTTATCACCCCACCCCTGCCATAACAGACGAGCTAGCAGTGGTAGGTCCGCAAAGGAAGCTGCTATCCGATTCTTTTCAGTGAGGTTAATTAGAATAAAGGGGCTCAAGGCCTGAATGGGCTTCAAGGCTGGGAAAGAATTAGACAGAAACAATTCAGTATATGGAGAGCTAAATGCAAAGGGACTTTAAATGAAGAAGAGGCTTCTCATTAAAGCACGACACTTCATTACGAGAAGCAGGGGAGAAACAGTCTCCATGAGAGGGATGGGGAGTAAGGGGAGTTTGGGACACCAGCCACCACTTCAGAGAGGAGCCTTCATCTCTGACCCAAAAGCCTCCCATAGAAGGAAAGGGCTGGCATTTAATAACTTTTTAGGGGTGGTGGAAAGTTTCACATCACATGATTAACTAGCACAGGGCATATGACAGGGAACGTGGAGGGGGCGGGCGCTGTAAAATGAGAGCTGTCAAGTCACAGTTAACACTGCTTATTACCTCTGACCCGAAGAGAGATGCCGCAGAGGGTGTCCATAGTCAGGATGTGGAATCTGCCCCGGCGGTGCAGGCCTGTGTTTGACAGCTCCCAACCCCTAACTCCTCAGTCACCCAGCCTTTTAACTCTAGCTCCTCCCATTCGCCCCTTCTTCCCTGAACATTTTCACTTCTTCCTTCTAATTATGTACAGATATAATTTTAATATATGTGTTTTTCTGAGGATGGCTTCATTTGCATACATGAGCAACTCCAGTTTTACCCATATAATATGTTCTTGATGACTAAAAACAAAAATTCCCTTGTGTTTCATGGCAAGTGTCATTTATCTGTTCTATTTTGGGCAACAGAGCTGAAAAATACCCATACTGATTGCTAACGTGGTTGGGAGGGTTTCCTAGGTTGAGTACTATAGAAAAGTCTTTGATCATTTGGGGTTAGGTTTTGTGCAATATGTGGGACAAGGGTTAATTTTATTCTTTTTTCTGTCACTGTGCAGTTTTGCAGGCACCACTTCCTGAAGATGCTGTCTTTTGTTCAACACATATTTTTGGGTTATTTGTTAAAATATCAGGTGGTTGTAACTGTGTGCATTTATGCGTCCTTCTTTAGTCCATACAGTTGTGCTGTATGTCTGTTGCTATGCCAGGATCATGCCCCCATGGTTCTGTAGTATAACTTAAATCAGCATGGTGAGACCGCCACTATGTGGTGATAATTTAGGGTTGCTGTGCATGCACAGGGGGCTTCTGTGTTTCCCATGAGAGTTTTAAGGATTGTTCTTCTACATCTATGAAGAACGCATTGAAATTCTGATTGTCATTTCATTGATACAGTAGATTGCTTTGGGTAAGATAGTCATTTTCACAATATTTATTCTTCCAAACCTAGAAATAAAAAAGACTTTTCATTTTCTAGGACCTTCTTTAGCTTATTTCTTTAGTGTTGAAGCTTTCTTTGTACACGTTTTACGTTTCCTTTCTGAGGTTTATTACAAAGTATTTTTTAAAATAGCAATTTATTAATTCTTTGAGGAAAAGACTTTCTAAACAGAACACTGATAGTACAGACACTAAGAACAGTAAATAATAAATGTACCTCATGAAACTGAAAAGCTTTAATATGGCAAAGAAAACCATCATCTGTCATCTGGACAAAGCAGCAGGCCACAGAATGAGAAAAGATCTTTACCAATTACACATCCAGTGGAGAGTTTGTATCTAAAATCTATAAAAAAAAAAAAAAACTAAAAAATATCAACTTAAAATGGGGACCAGATTAAGAAGAGAATTCTCAAACAATGAAATAGAAATAACTGAGAAAAGCTAAAAACATGTTCTTAGTCATCAATGAAATACAAATTAAAGCTACTTTGAGAGGTCATCTTACCCCAGTCAGAATAACCAAGATCAATTAAACAAATGACAGCATGCACTGGCAAGGGTGGGGGAAAGGGGAAAACTTATTCATCGCTGGTAAGAGTGTATAACTACTGTAAAAACTGCTGTGCAGCATCCTCTAAGAGCTGAGAATTCATCTACCCATGCTTGGGCATGTAATAAAAGGAGTCTCCGCTGGAGATTCTTGTTCATTTATGTTCACTGTTGCTCTGTCCATAATAGCCAGGAATCTGAAACTACCTAGATATCCAGAAACTGATGGATAATGAAAATGAATGAAATTGGGTGGGTAGGAACGTAGGGAGGATCTGGGAGAAGCTGGAGGGGGGAAGGGATGACATCTAAATCTATTCTATGAAAAAAAATTAAATAAAAATAAATAGAAACCATGTTTTTGTTTCTTTTTTGGGGGGGGGGAGGATTCATTGCTAGGGACTGAACCCAAGCCCTTGTACATACTAAATATGTAACATTTATCTATCACTGAGCTGTGCTCAAGTTTTAATATCCTTCCTCAACAAGCGAAGCTTACATTTGATTTCCTCGATATTGCTCATGGCGAGAGTCCAGACTTCTGAGTGCAGGTGGTAGACCAACATCTGGAGCTGTGCGATTCTTTTTTGGTTGTTTGCTGGGGACTGTTGGCCAATAGCCCACTGGGTATCAAAAAGACAATCAAGCATCTGGTGGTAGGCTGACATAAAAACTGAGGTCTTCTGCCAAAGCCAGCAACAACTTGGCAGCTACTCGGGGAAGCTGCCGACTTGTGGAGGAATGGAGCTCTGTTTTCTACAGACGACAGCTTCTTGTAAAAGCTCAAGCCCAAGCTGCCTGGCAAAGCTGCTCCCCAGAGCCCTGGCACAGATGCTATGAGGAGAGTTAAGTGCCGCTTCTTAAAAGTCACTGAATTGGGGGACCATTTGTTATCCTCTGCTAGGGTACTGTCTGAAAACTGAAATGGAAAAGTAAAAGCAAACTTTGCACCAGGCATCATGGCACACACTTGTGATCCCAACATGCTGGATGCAAAGGCAGGACAACTCAGGAGGCTAGGGTCGATCTGGGCTACATGAGCTCTGTCTCAAAAACTCAAAAGAAGTAAATAGACATGTTCTAATATCTATAGAGTGATTTCTGAAAACCCATTTAGCAATTTTCACATCATAATTGCCTCACGTTTTATGAGTTAAATTGGTCATAAAAGAAAAGTGGACTCAACTGTTAGCGAAACACAAGCATAATTTCCATGCGGAAAAGAAAGTATAGTTGAGTGTTGAATGCGCCTGCAATCTTAGTACTAGGAGGGCGAGGCAGGAAAATCGTGTATTTGATGTCATTCTGGGCTACATGGTGAGCTACAAATTCAGCCTGAACTACGTGGTGAGACTCTATCACAATAATAAAATAAAGCCAAAGATAAAAACTGAAAAATGCAAGTCAAGTTTTATTATAGGTTCTTAATAAAAAATTGGTTTTATAATCTCTTTAGTGCATAATCCTTTAATTTATTTTGTTGGTTTTTGTTAATTTCTTTTCTTAAAGTATTATTAAAATATAAACAATATGTACTTCAGTAAAAAATACAAAATATTTTTACTATTTATTTACTTATTGTATTTCTATGTGTGAACATTTGTCTGTACATATGTGTCACCCATGTGTACCTGATGCCTACTAAGCTGGAATGGGGAATCAGATCCCCTAGAATTGGTGTTATAGAATGTTGGGAGAACCAGGTAGGAGTTGGAAACTTAACTGAGGTCCTCTTCAAGAGTAGCAAGTACTCTTAACCACTGAGCCATCTCCCCAGCTTGCAAGAGAATTTTAATCTATTGCACATGGGTAGAATTACTTACGTGTTTGTAACACACACGGCCTAAGAAATATAATTATCTGAATGATAATGAATTTCTTTAAATACATGTAGAAGTGGGCACAGATATTTGACCATATCTTAAACTCCTCTAGTCTGTCTCCTCCCAGCAAGATGCCCATTATATCTGTGTGCATAAGGAAATATCAGAATATGGATACTGCAAAGATGTGTAAATTTCTGAAGATCCTGGGTTACAGCCAGCTTCATCTTTGCAATGGAGCATCTTTCAGATGGACAATGTGATAAAGGATAAAGTAAATATAAACATTGTAACTATAATTCTTACTTGATACTTGTTTTGTTATATGTAATTTTACTATGTTAAAGTTAAATCCTTCCTTTTTACTTGAACAGAAAAGGAGAGGTGATATGGGATTCCCGTCCGTATGCTGTGAATATCATTGGTTAATAAAGGACTACTTTGAACCTATAGCAGGGCAGAACTTATCTAGGCAGAGGAAACTAACCTGAAGGCTGGGAGAAAGAAGGGCAGAGTGAGAAGAAGCCATGGAGCCACCACTAGAGACAAATGCGTTGAAACTTTGCTGGTAGGCCACACCTCGTGGTGATGCACAGATTAATGGAGATAGGTTAAATTAAGATGTAAGAGGTAGCCAATAAGAAGCTAGAACTAATGGGCCAAGCAGTGATTTAAATAATATAATTTCTGTGTGATTATTTTTGGAGTCTTGGAGGCCAGGAAACGAACAAGCAGTGATTTAAATAATATAGTTTCTATGTGATTATTTTGGGAGTCTGGGCTGCTTGGAAATGAATAAGCAGCTTCCTTGCAACAAACTGGCATCCACATGGCCAACTAAAATCCACTTAAAACCTGAGAGAGCTTGAAAAAGAATTCTAGATACTAAAAAACAAAGTTTAGTCACATTTATTTTCCTGAATGGAATCTGATTGCTGGCAGCATGCTGCAGCTCCTTTAAGAGAGGTTTTTCTGATTCAGTGGTAGCATAAAAAAAGCAGTCATTTTGAAATGCTGCCTTTCTTGGCTGTGCTGCCAGTGTGACCTCTGGCTCTTTCAGGAGGCCAAGCATTTAAATGGGTATTGTGAATAAAGTGCTATAACTGCTTAATGACTCAACATAGACTTGCTGCATACTTGGAACTGGGGCAATGTGCATGGCTTGCAGAGGCAGAAAATGGACTTCCACCATGTTGGACTGTATGGAGCAAGCAGGCAGGGTTGTATATACTCCGTAACACTGCAGCTTAAGATTTTAAGAAGGAGCCGGGCGGTGGTGGCGCACGCCTTTAATTCCAGCACTCGGGAGGCAGAGGCAGGCGAATCTCTGGGAGTTCGAGGCCAGCCTGTTCTACAAGAGCTAGTTCCAGGACAGGCACCAAAAGCTGCAGAGAATCTGTGTCTCGAAAAACTAAAAAAAAAAAAAAAAAGATTTTAAGAAGGGCTTAGCATTTTAAGAAGTGCCCCTGGACAATAAAGAACTACTGATACACAATAGGACAGATTCAGACATTAAAAAAAACTCTAAATGAGTCACAGTGTTGTATAAATGTACAGTCTTGGAAGAGACAAACAAAATCTTTAAAGAGTTAAAGTACAAACAGTCATAGATTAAAGGAGTAAAGATAATAAAATAAATATTAAACTTATAGAAAAAGTAATAGAGTAATAAAAATAAGCCATGCAAAGATGGATTATACACAGAGAGTCTGGATTATGTATATTATTGTGTTTTTTTTTTGAATCTTTGGACTGTGAGGAAGCTAAGAAACCAACACATATACTCTAAAAGTATCTTGACTTCAGAATTTGAGTCTAAGGATATGTTTCTTTGGAAAAGAGGTTCTTCTTTTGTTTCTACAGAGGATGAGAACCTGTGGATTCAATCCATGCTAATGCGGTTTGATGGACCAAGCAAGATTTATCGCCATGAACACCCCCCAAAAATTACTTCACTGAACTGCTGACTGAGATGAACCTAGCATATAGAATACACCATAAGAGACCTGACTAACAGCACCCCCAATCAGCAGGAAGAGGTCTAGAGAACTATGCCCAAACTCCCAAATATTGTTTTTAAATGTTTGTTTACATTTAAAGAGGGATATACTATAGATATTTGCATTGATATGGATCTTGGTTTGTTGATACTAATTTAAGGTCAGTTTTGTTATATATATTTCTTCTCTTGATTAAGATATTGTTTGTACAGCTCATTTAAAATGTGTATAATTACAAAATATAGGTTAACAGATAGTCATCTATAATAGTCAAGCTTGTAATCATGTTTGTTAGATTTTCTAGATGTGGAGAGATGTATTTCAGATGGATAGGCACTCTTCAAACCTTTTAAAGACTACAGAATATGCCATTTAAAATGTTTAAGAATTTAGGACTTATCATGACAATGAGACACAGCTGTGTCTTACTGGCATGAGTCTAACCAGCATCTGCTCAGAGAGAAGAACCATGGCATCTGCCTGACTCTGCTTTCTTTCTCCCAACATTCTGTTCGGTCTACTCCACCTGTCTAAGCTGCTGTCCTATCAAAAGGCCAAGGCAGTTTCTTTATTTGACCAATGAAAGTAACACATAGACAGAAGCCCCTCCTACTCTATTTCCCCTTTTCCCCATTTAAACAAAAAGAAAGGCTTTAACTTTAACATAGTAAAATTACATATAACAAAACAGTTATCAAGAAAGAATTACAGTTACAGTATTTATATCTATTTTATCTTTTATCGCAACAAAGAAAAACTATAACTATCCATTCTTTAACTCCATCAAAGACTCCAGAAGGATATAATATTACCTAAGTACACAAGAAGTAAGCAACTTTCAAAACTCTAGAAATGACAGAGACATTTAACTCTTTGTACAGTCACCCAAAGTTCTTTTGTACTGTTGGGACTCCAATTATTTGTGCTACAGGCGTGGTCCTGTTGGAGCATGGTCTGTAGGGATGGCTATGAGGTTTTCAAAAGCCGATGAAAGGCCCAGCCACTCTCACCCTCTCTGCCTGCAACTTGTGGATCAAGTGTGAACTCTTGGCTCGTGCTTCAGTACTATGCCTACCTGCCTGCTGCCTGTTGCCCTGATGCTCCTGGACTCAGCCTCTGAAACTCTAAGCAGGTCCCCTAATTAAATGCTTCTTTTCAAAGTTGCTTTGGTCATGGTGTCTCTTCATAGCAAAGAACAGTAACTAAGACAGCAAATATAAATAAATAAAGACTTTTGAGGGTAAATTATTTAAATATCACTGTAGGAATGATATGAATCATGAAAGAACATTTACATAACATATTTGCACTGAAACACCCACAAAACTGTGTTAATAGTAGCAATATTTTTACTTGGTCAGTATTCCTTTAGACAGCTTATATAATTATTTTAGTATAATACATATGCACAGCAGAGGGAAAGTGAGCTTTGAGACAAAAACAGTTTTCTTGAAATGCGATAGCAAAGCCCCAAAGAGGAAGCAGATGAAAAAGTTTGGGAATGGAGTTACAGCTCTGTTTTGGGGACTAGTCTTGAATGTAAATGACCCTCCTAGCAATGTAAATATGCAAGCAAACTGAGGAAGAAGAACACCATAGTCAGCATTAGTGTTTAGAAGAATAAAATAGATTAAGGAATCAGAGTGAGCTAGGAGAGTGGAGAAAATGAAACTTACTGATTTCTGTTCTTAAGGGTGGTGTTCAGTAGGAAAAATGTATTTATTCATAGATCCAAGGGTCTGTCTGGGTCCTCACTACCTCAGTATTGTGTGATGGCCTCTGGAGACACCCGTCAGGATTTGAGCTGTTGTTCAGTCTCATCTGCAAACCAGGAAAAGAGAAGAAATGAATTGACAGGCAGAAGCACGTCCACACTGCAATGTTACCTCAGTCACAGGAGAATGGCTGTTGTCAGTGACCTAAGGTAACAAGTCTGGTATGGATGGAGCTGCCGAGATGATGGGGGGTATGAGTCACATAGACACTGTGGAACATAATGTGGAGATCTTAAGAAAATCAAAAATAAACTCACTACGTGCGTCAAAAAATCCCATAGCAATTCAAAAAAAATTAAATTAGTGTATTAAAGGGACTTCCGGGTCTATAAAGACAGCCCAGTGGTTAAGAGCATATACAGCACTTGCAGAGGACCCAGGTTCAATTCCTACCATGTACATCCAGTAACGTGTAACTCCAGCTCCGGGGCACTCCACAGTCTCTTGAGTCTCCAGGAACACGCACACACTTCTGCACATATCCACACACAGACACAAAATCACCTGGAATCTTAACTTTGCTGCACAGCCATTCACAACACCCAAGGAAAGGCAGCAAGTAGCACCTGTCAACTGGCACCCCGGCAAAGACAATAAGGGACATAAATATGATGGATGGCTATTTAGTCATAAAAAGAGTGGAACACGGTGAGCTGCAGTGCTGTGAGCAGAACTAGAAGCCATTATGGAAGTGAAATAAATGAGGCATAAGACACACACCGCATCATCTCACCCATCTGCGGGCTCTAGACTGTTGATAGAGGTTGAGGGCACGTTGGTTGTTACGAGACGCTGGGGCCAGGCAGTGTGGAGAACGGAGGGGATGGCAATCAATAGTCCTCGATGACAGGTAGAAAGGAACAGGAAGTTCTGGTGAATTCAGTAAGATAGTATGTTTAAAAAGTGCATTTTACAGCTGAAAAAATAGAAGAAAGAATTGAAAGCTGACATCACAGAAAACCTACACCTGAGGAGGTGGACATGGTTAGCCCTCTTCAAACATTATACAATATGTACATGCAAGAATATTGAGTCCCTCCATGAGTAGGTACAACTTTTATGTTCCTTCATGTCCGTACAAATAAACTTAATTTAAAGAAAACGTCTGGCTCAAGAATTGAGGGTTGGAGTTACAGCTCTGCGTTGGAGCACACAGTCCTGGTGTGTGCAAGGCCCTTGGTTCTCTCCCTTGCTCAGAGTGGGGCACACCAGACAAACTGAAAACCCAGAGACACTGAAAATAATCAAATCCCAAGATGTTAGCAGGATGGAATAGAATGAAATTCACAGGCCTTTCTTTGCTCAGAGACTCCATACATCCTAAGCAATCTGTTGAGCCAGTTACTACTTGTGTTACAATATCACGCTATTACTATGACAGGACAAGAGACAAGGTCACAAGGAACAAAGTAGAAAGGAAGAACTTCTGAGTCTATTATGTTTGTTTTGTTTTTCAGATGGAGTCTTGCCATTCAATCCTGGCTAGTCTAGTACCTACTATGTGTTCCAGACAATTCTGCAGGTTCAGGGCTACAGATTGGTGGTAACCAGATTAAAAACCTATAGAACTTATGCTGCTACAGACATAGGGCACTCCGTGTACAATAAAATTAACCTCTGCAACTATGTAGCTGCCTTGGGGGATGTTGAACAGATCAGGACCCAGACAGCCCTTTCAGGAGACAGGAAGGGAAATGCAGTTAGAAAAGAAGACATTAGACTTTCTTAGAACTGAAATCCACCAACTGAAGGAGTCTTCCTGTGAACTTAATAACATTAACAAGGCATTCTCTTTTTTTCATATCTGTGCTACTGATATTATTTTAGTGGCCAACCTCTGGGGAGTATCTCAAGACTAGTAGCTCAGTGTGTTTTCAAAGAGAAAATAGAAAATGGAAGTTTTACGTGTTAAATAACATACATCTCAAGCTGGCAAACCTTCAAGTCCCCTGGGGCCCAGGCTAAACCCCCAACTTCCTACGCCCCTGGGAAGACAGTGCCACAACACACACACACACACACACACACACACACACACACGCTTCAGGAGAAGCAGGCTCATGCAGGTAGGGTGGGGTTCCAGAGGGGATGGCTACTCATGCACAGATTTAACTGTTTCACTCAGTGAGATAAGAATGAGTCGAGTGAGCCCTGGCACACGACTCAATGGGCAAAGTGCTGGCTATGCAAGCGTATGAGCCTGAATTTGGATATCAATGCCTGTAAACTCAAGCGGGGCGGACAGACAGGTGGATAGCAGGGGCTCACTGTGGTCAGTTGCAGCAACGAGCTCTAGGTTCAGAGAGAAATCCTGGCTCAAAAAAATCCATGACAGAGAAGTGTTTGGAGAAGACATCTCCTGTCAGTCTCTGGTCTCCATATGTGATTGATTGATGAGAGAGAGAGAGAGAGAGAGAGAGAGAGAGAGAGAGAGAGAGAGAGAACTCAGAACAAAGCTCTCTGTTTTTCTGCCTCTGTAGCAAGTTATGCAATAAAGTTTCTTTCCCTTACTGGGCATGGGGGGTGTTTGGAGGAATAAATGCTTCTAGTTTTCTCTCTAACCCATTCTTATTTGTCTTTCCCTTAGTTCTGAGTCAGCAACAATCACAGGACCAGTGATTTTTTTAAATGGGCACATCAGCACACACCCTTGTTTGTTGTTTTTCCAAGACAGGGTTTTTGTGTGCAGCCCTGGTTGTCTTTAGCTCAGGCTGTCCTTGAATTCAGAGAACCACCTTCATCTGCCTCCCCAGTGTTGGGATTAAAGGCATGCTCCACTACCCCACTACCGCCTGGTCAGGACAAGTGATTTAAAACAGCATTCCTTCTTCCTAGTTCTGGAAGTTGGGATTATGTATGAAGGTGTCCTCTTCAAAGAAAGCCTGTGCTTTTCTAAGACATATGTTTTGTGCCTGGAGGACTCTGGAGGACTTTTAACCACAGTTAAAAGGACACTAAGAACTTAATAATGAATTCAATAAAAACAAGTATGGATTAAAAATGTATAGTACATGGTATGCATTTTAAAACTGTACCCATTCTCCTAAAAGTTGGTGTTCAGTTTGCTATAGGTCAGTGATCCATTATAGACTGCGCATGTGTGAGGTCTGAGTTCCCTCTCTGGTGGTGGGGAAAGGGTACGAAGTTGATGTTCAATGATATTATTATTATTGTTGTTATTATTATTAATTTTTGTTGTTACTTGGTGTTTTGAGACAGAGTCTGGCAGAACCTAGGCTGGCACTGAACTCACTACGTTGTCGAGGATGATCTTGAACTCTTGTTTCTCCTCCTCCCACCTTGTGAATACTGAGATCACAGACATACATCATTGTGTCTGGTTGCCAGTGTCCAGTGGTTTAAGGAGAAAGACCATGTTCCTAGTTTCCTGGTTAGCTGCAGTAAATTAGAACTGATTTCACATAAAAATTAATACACAATTATGAATGACTTTTAAAAACACATCTTTGCAAATACATTGGTACCCTTCATTTTTGTATGAACTGACTTTCCACATTGATGTTTTCCCATCAGATTGGGAGAGCAAAGACATGACCACATTTTCTTCCTCTCACTTGGAGCCAGGCTCCGCAAAGTCAGATGCTAAATTATAAGTTGTTCTGAATTGCTATCACAAGGTATTCTATCATCTTTCTCATAGAGGAGATCATGTCAAGAGAATGCTTTTAGTGACCTGAAAGCTGTCAATCAATGTTGAGACGCGCTTAGTGTTCCTCACTCGCCTTCCACTGACTCACATATATTAGTCTCTCCTCTCACTCTTGAACAACCCAACCGTAATTTTTTCATTTCCGTGAACACGGTGATTATTTTTTCTTAATTCATGTTCACTATATATTTGCACGAGTCTTGTTTGGAACTTTCGGGAATTCATACTCTGATAAAAAACAAGAAACTAGTATTAAACATTGAAAGTCATTGTTTTGAACAAAGTCCTATACCAGGCCCGTACAAAGCAGGCTAGAAGCACAAATGGAGTCACCAAGCTGAAATGCAGCTCTTTGATCTGACTGGTATATCTGGTCTGATTTGATCAAGATGGGTGTGCTCACAGTCCCATTTCCAAACAGGTCAGATCCAGCGTGTACCACAGCGGAGCTCTTCTTCCTTTGCCTTATCCTCACACAGAAGGAAAACCAGACGCATCCTGTGTCAGCCGAGCAATTGCCATTTTAGTGTTCATTTCTCTGTCCACATACTTACAGGGGACTGACTTTGAAATGACCTGCCTGCGTTAGGTTTTTTTTTCTTTCCCCTTTCATCAGCTTTACTGCGTTTAAAAAAAAATAACAAAACCAAAAGCAGGGTCTTCCTCTATCAGCCCAGTTACTCTAGCTTACAGATTCTAAACAGGAAAGTAAAGCCATGGAGAGTGCTCAACTCAATTGCTGCAATTTTGTCATTTGACACTGGAAATAGAATCTATAGTAGTGAAGCCATGGTCATATCACACCCCAAGTGCATTTGGTCTGCCGTCCATCTGGCCCGGTTCACATTTTAGAAATCGGACTGCAATAATGTCAATGGTTTTTCATATCTAGGAACCTTATCTTAATGGGCCTTTGATGACAGGTAGATTTGATTAGAGTCTGAGGAGTAAGTCCATGGCAGCCTAGGACAGATGTGCTCAGCATCTCATAGTATGAATGGATATGAATGGGCCTGGTGTCTCCGGATGTCAAAGAAGTTAGGAAACAGAAATGGGTGGAAGAAAATGGACTCATTTACAGTTATACCATGTGAGCATTGCCTCCCTGCTGCGCTTTATTTCTTAAGATTTAGTGTATTTTAAATTAGATGTATGTGTTTCTTTGTGTGCGGGAATGAGCATGCGAACGCAGGTACTTGGGAATGTCACAAGAAGGCATCAGGCACTCTGAAACTGGCTTGGGGCTGCCTAGTATGGGTAATAGGAAGCAAACTGGAGTCTTCTGAATTAAAAACATGCTGACCCATCTCTCCATCCCCTCCACTATTTCTTAAAATGTTTAGGAAGCTATGAGACAAAGACTAGGATATATGTATACGTAGCCATGTGGTAAGGTACCTGGACTCTGGATTGACAAATTCTCTGTTACAGAGAAAGTGTTTTACTCAATGTGAGCTAAAGAAAACAGGATCTTAAATATCTCTTAGTTTCTAAAGAGAAAAGAGTTTGGGGGTTCGTTGTGAAACTTAAGATTGTCACTCGTCCTGGGTCTGGTAGAGTCCTTGTCTCATTAGGACAGAGGAAGGTCCTGTGTGCCTTTCGCTTCGGTCAGCTTTACGCCGCTTGCCTGTTAAACAAACTAGTTTTGTAGGATGAAAAGGACATACATTGCCCACAAGTTCAAGGTGGGCCCAGTGTCTCCTGCCAAGGCAGCTGCATAGGGTTAAGGTTACAGGGACTTAAACTCATTGGCTCTTTGCTAAGTACATCCCATTTCAGAGGTTGTGATGTTTGTTTTCTTGATATGGCGTATTCCCAGAACCACAATTTGAGCCAGGACTATGGTATCATTGGTTATAAATATTACTTAAAGGTTATGAATTATTTACTTTTTATTTTTACCATATATATATATGCTAATATATATTTTAACACACACACACACACACACACATATATATATATATATGAAAATGAAAGTTTAAGTTCAAAAAAATCTATTACTGGACCTGAAGAGATTGCGGCTCTTGCGAGCACCTGTGTTTGGGTCCCAGTACGCACATGGCAGCTCACAATCATCTGTAAACCCCAAGGTATCAAATGTCCACTTCTGGCCTTCATGGCACTTGGCATGCACACGGTGCACATACATACTTACGGGCACAACATTCAGACACATTAAAAACCTATTACTTTGTCTCACAATTTTAGGCAAATTTATTTTGCTTACTCATCCCACTGGTGTGTTTTTTTATTTTTTTTATTTTATTTTTTTATTGAAAAAAAATCCCTGCTTCCTCCCCGCCTCCCATTTCCCTCCTCCTCCTCCCGCCCCTCTCCCCCTCTCCCCCACTCCTCTCCCCCTCCCTCTCCAGTCTGAAGAGCAGTCAGGGTTCCCTGCTCTGTGGAAAGTCCAGGGTCTTCTCCCCTCCATCCAGGTCTAGGAAGGTGAACATCCAAACTGGCTAGGCTCCCACAAAGCCAGAACATGAAGTAGGAACAAAACCCCATGCCATTGTCCTTGGCTTCTCATCAGCCCTCATTGTCTGCCATGTTCAGAGAGTCTGGTTTTATCCCATGCTTTTTCAGTCACAGTCCAGCTGGCCTTGATTAGCTCCCAATAGATCAGCCCCACTGTCTCGGTGGATGGGTGCACCTCTCGTGGTCCTGACTTCCATGCTCATGTTCTCCCTCTTTTCTGCTCCTCATTGGGACTTTGGGAGCTTAGTCCGATGTTCCAGTGTGGGTCTCTGTCTCTATCTCCATCCATCGCTAGATGAAGGTTCTATGGTGATATTCAAGATATTCATCAGTGTGGTTATAGGATAGGGTCATTTCACGTTCCCTATCCTCAGCTGCCCAAGGAACTAACTGGGGACATTGCCCTGGGCACCTGGGCGCCACTGTAGGTTCATGTCTCTTACCAACCCTAAGGTGGTTCCCTTAATTAAGTTATGTGATTCCCTGCTCCTCTATCCAACCTTGTTTTATCCCCAATCATCCTGTTTCCCCAAGTTCCCCCCATCCTCCCCTTCTCATTCACTGGTGTGTTTTTAAATTGCAATTTTAAATTAATTTATTTTGTTACCACTCAGCATAGTGGGTCTCCTTATGATAGTCTCATACATGCATCTCATTTGATATTGACACCTTTTCTCATATCGACTCTCTGGTACCCTCCTCATCCTCTCTTCTCCTCTGGCTGGTCCACTTTCTCCTATAAAACAGTCTCCACTCTACATTTGAGATGATAAATTTCTCAGAGGAGGAGAAGCATGCAATTGTCTCTCTTTCCCACCCATTCCCTTACTTTTAGATGCCTTCTTTTCTACAGAGCCCCCCCTCTACTCCATGCTCTAGGGTGTGTGCCCCAGTACACACAGGAGAGACAGCACAGTTACTCTCATTAGTAGACTGGGAATGGGAAGGAGAAGTGTGAACATTGCATCTAGCCGTATAACCTCAGCCAAGCGGCTTTTCAGAGCCGGCTCTGCAAACTCATTTACTTTTGCTTTATTTATTTATTAAAGTGGCTCAGCTCACTTATTCCCTGTAGAAGGTGGGACAATGGAGACTTCAAGCAGTTTCTCCTATGTTAATTTGCTAATTATAAGTGGTTCCTCTCATTTTCTTTGTTTACCCTAAAAAGAGAAACAATGAGAAGGGCTGAGACAGAGTGAAGGAATGCGCGTGCGCGTGTGTGTGTGCATGTGTACATGTGTGTGTGTGTGTGACAGTTGAGTAAATGCTGGAAGAGGAAATTCAAGAGATGTCAAAATTACTAAAAAATAATGACGATGCACAGTGCAAAGTTGCCTCAGGTGCAGCCACTGTAAAAGCGGAAGGAAAGGTTGCCCGTGTAGATCACGCTGACTGTAAGGGCGGCATTGTGAAAACGCTTTCTTGGAAGACGGCATGCTCAGTGGATGGATATGTGTGAGTTCCTAACCCAGGGCAGCTAAGTCGTGTCTGGAGAAGATGAAGGACAACAGGGGGTGGGGGTGATCAGTATTGCATGATGAAACTTGAAAAACCTAGCTTTGTACCTTTGGATGTATCTCCTTAAGTCCCTTATATCTTTCTACAGCTATATGGCTATATTAAATCGTGAATGCTTTTATGAATAGAAATAGGTAGATTTAAAGCCACTTACTACACACATGTACTTTTTATTAACCCTTTAGTTGGACTTATTATTAGTGTCCATAGCCCCGAAAACCTGTATTTACTGTTCACTAATAAGAAAAGTAGAGACTTATCACTCAAATGTAACTAGGAAAGTTTATCTGCATTTTTCTTTTCCTTGATATATTAAAATAAATAAGTTATTGGGCACCCTTACACTTAAGAAAGACAGGCATGCAGGGCAGCATGGCACATGCCTTTAATACCAGCACTTGAGAGGCAGAGGTAGACTGATCTCTGTGAGTTCAAGACCAGCCTGGTCTACAAGAGCTAGTGCCAGGTTCTAGGACAGCCTCCAAAGCAACACAGAGAAACCTTGTCTCAAAAAAAAGAAAAAAAAGAAAAAAAAAGGAAAAAAAGAAAGACAGGCTGAAATATTTGTGAGTGGATTGCCATAACAGTCTCAAGGTAAAATCATGTGTGTGGGGGTGTGTGTAACACACATTATGTGTATTATAATTGTCCTAAATTTTTGTCCTCTTAAATATTTTCTCATGTTGAAATTATTTTAAATAACCATGACAACAGTTAGCATTCCTTTGATATCTTTTGATATCTATCTGCTATACGATGACCTTGACACATACTCTAATTTCTATGATCCTGAGGGTAACTGTCTCTACCTGCCCTTGATCACAAGCAGCTGCAACCGTTAGTGTGAGTGTTTGTGCCACAATTCAGCAGGCATTGTTTTTACATTGCCTTGGGTGAGATTGAACCCAGGGCCTTGCACGAGTCAGGTGAAGGCTCTACCATTAGGTTCTGTCCTCATCACAGGATTCCTCTAACCCAATTACAGTCTCTTAAAACCCCTATTCCCAGGCCACATGAGCAGAATTAACGAGTTTTACTGCTTTTTATCTCCACCTGAATTCACAAAAACAAACTTATCAGAAGCTGCCTGTTCTTCAGAGACCTCAGGCAGGTGCATTGCCTTCTCCGGCTTTATCATCAGCAAGCCGAAGCCCAACCGCGTGGTTGATGGCGCCATTTCAAACTTTCTTTGCATTTGCCTGCTTCCTCAAGTTCCTGACATTTCAAGTGTGCACACTCTCCCCACTAAGAGGCACTTTCTTCCCATAAGGCAAAGCACCGACCATCCAGTCAACAAGTATTTACAAAGCACTTGGGAAGGGTTCTGCACACAGTGAATGCATTTCCTGAAAGTCCTGACGCAAGAGTGACCACATTTTTCCTCCGCCAAAGATGGCAATGTACATGACATTTTTCTTTTCTGTCTCAGGATTTGATAGTTTCCCAGCAATGGCGAAACCTATGCAGGGTGATAATTGTTTGGTTGACTGTTTTTTTTTTTTTTAACATAAATAGCCATGTAGGAGCTATGACCTGACCAAGAAAGAATGTTTATGTGTACAGTTCGAGAAATTCCAGAATATTTTAAACTGAAGGTTATTCTTGCCTTTGGGACAGTTTTAGTAAGTGCAGTGCCACCTCTACCGTGCGCATTTAGATGGACAGTAGGTGATGGGCATGTGGGAATCAGCTTTTGATTTAGGACTGCGTGAGTAAAAATGTATTTGCTTGTACTCCTCCTCATACAGTTTCCATCTCTGACTGCAATTACGGCAGCAAAGCATCTGGAACGGATACTGTCCTCAACCTCTGATGAAATGAAATGCTACCAAGAGTCTTCTTACCAACAGCAGGAAGAGTCCTTTAATTCATTTCTCCCCAGGACCTTGACTTGAAATGCCAGCTTCATCTGGAACATCTTTTCGATGGTTTGGAGACAAATACGTGAAGAAGAACGAAACCAAACTGTTTCATGCTTTGCTTCCTTCCTGAAACGTGACTTGCATTTTGTTGATTTCTGTGACTCTGTGACATTCCACACAGTATTTTTACAGCCTGTCTATGTGTCTAGCTGTGATTGCTGAGGAACGAGTCATAACCACTGTCTTCCTACCAAATTTGGATTGTCTTCCCTTAGACCAGCTCTGCAGCTTTTGCTACCATGGAAGATCTTCTGTTACTTTGATGCTAAGCTGAGCCACTCCATGAACAGACACCGCTCTGCCACCTCTTACGCCCTAACACATCCTGAGGAGGAACCGGTAGTGCAGCAGTAAATCTTTGTTTTGAACTTGACTCGATTTAAAATCACCTAGGTGACTGCTCTGCTTCCTGGCTGGCCGGGATGTAAACCATTCCACCTTGCCGTCTGCCCTCCATGACTGGCACTGAAACTGCCACTAAGACAAACCTTCCCCCACTTAAGTTGCTCCAGGCAAGTGTTTTGTCACAGTGATAGGAAAGTAACTAAAATAGGAACAGCCAAGATGTTCCTGCTCAAAGCAAATCTTGTAGTTTCACCTTTTTTCCTCCCTCCATTCATCATGGTACCATAAATCTTGACACAGTTGCTAAAGAGCCTGGGAGTCAGACAGATGGTTAGACCCTCTTGTGTAGCAGTTTCCTCTGATACATCCCATTTCCCAGGGAGGTACTTTAAGGCAGAAGACAAACAACTTGAGATAGCTTTGGAAGTTCCTGAAACTGACCAGATTCGCTACCCTCCCCCACCTCATCACAGTAGTCAATAAAGATGGTTGAGAGTCACTCTCAGGAGCCAAGCTGCCTAGAAGAGAGTTAGACCTACTGAGTCACTTCGAAAGGACAATCTTTATTTGAGGTCCCTATAAATATTAGGAACTGGAGGACCACAGAGGAGGAGCAGATACTATTAAGGGAACTAGAAATAAGAGAAGCTGTATTTGAATTCCAGTTCAGAGAGTCAGAGAGAACTATGCTCACAGAGGAGTTAAACAAAATGTTGACTCAACATTGAAATTGCTATGGATTTACTAGCTTGCTTAGCCATTTGGTGCAGCAAGGTCTTTACAAAGTAGGAAAGGCTTTGGCAGACCCCAGTGACTTAGACTGGAATGTAAAGAGAGGGCATGCAGTGAGAGAACAGCCAAGAAGAGAGGGGTGAAGCTGAGGAAGAGAGTTTTCCAGTTTACCCACAGACAAATATGGCAAGATTTGTGTTGAGCTGGAGTTCCCAAGGAAAAAAAAATTATAGAAAGCTAAGTTATGTCTATGGAGCTCCTGGAAGGGTTTAAAGCCCAAGGAGCACTTCACAGAAGATACCCTAGAGAGAACAATACAGGTGAAGATGAGCAAGCCTTTCTCAGGGGTGGTTAATTATCTCCCCAGAGTACTGAGGATACGTTTCCAGCAAAAGGTGGAGATGGTTTGCCTAAGCAGGAACTCCCCCTATAGCCAGTTATTGTGAATAGGGGAGCCAGAACTACTGTGCCAATTCAGAGCCTCTCACCCAGGGAGCCAGCAAGTAGAGCAGGGAAGAACCATAGGACCGTGTTCCCCCTTGGCCTTATGTAGGTCTGAGAATATTAAACCAGGCCCACAGAGTTCATCATGGTAGAAGGAATGTAGTGAGGCTCCATGGGAGAGCTCCAGGATGTGCAATCATTATGGCTGAGAAAGAGCAACTGAGGACAACAGAGAGATAGTTAAGATTCATACTTTGAATTCATACTTTGTATTCAAAGGAAGCAATGAATCCAAATGGATAAAACCCTTCCATGCTGTACTAGGCTTTGTTTATGTCTGACTTAAATATCGTTTTTTGTTGTGAACCTCTGAGATCACCTGACCCTTGCTCAGACTTTCAGAGTGTTTCACCAAGGTGGATTTTGTAACTCCACCATTTGTTATGGATGGCGGTTCAGGATATTGTCTTGTACTGCCCACCCTCTGCAAAAGGTATTATTATATAGATGACATCATGATAACTTCTGAGTTTTTGCAGCTCTGGAAAGCCATTGGCGAGACAGCTAGGTAAAATTGTACTTCCACCTACCTTGTTACATAACCTACTCAGGCTAGAATAGTTGAAAGAAAAAACTCAAAACGTACCCTATATGGGTGGAAAAGGACATTTCCCAGAGGCCATAATGGTTATTGAATAAAAATCCTAATGCCAGGGTAGCGCTAATTCCTATGAGCTGTTGGCCAGGGAAGCCCCCCAGGACCTATAAACCATAAAGGCTATTTGCTACTGCTGTGAGTTTTATGCCAAATTTGAAAGTAAGACCTTACTGCTGAAGATAACTCTGACTGGAGAACATGGAGAAGAATAGCAGAAGCTGAACTGGAAACTCGCACCCTGCTGGCTGGCTTCAGCATGCCAGAGCGGTGGGGCATGCAGGCTGTGGAGAACTGTCACCAACATTCCTGCTTGGTTATGGACCCTTTGTGCTAAAATACTGACATACCAGGTAGGATGTGTCTTCTTGTACAGTAGTGGCTCAGTTATCATTGGTGAAACCAACAGCCCTCTGGTGGGATTTAAGGACTACCAGAACAGGGAGTTCACATCTGTTATTGTAACTGAAGACAATAATTTGTGGCTGGGGAGGTCATGGCCAATGGGGAAGCTACTTCTATTGCTTTACTAGACGGATGTGATCTGCCTGACAAACTGCCGTCTAAATGTGCATGCTTATGTCCATAGATCACCACTGTTGTCAGCCTCAACCCCAACTCATAACAACTTGTGAAGCTTCCGAGAACAACCAATTGTTGTGGCAGCATGGCGGCCTAATTCTTAGCCATAGGTAGATATGTATAGTCACCCTCTCCAAGGCTGTGAAACTGAACCATTCCATCTCTCAGGGAAGCTCCTTAAGATGGAAAGTTAAGAACTCAAAATAGCTTTAGAAAATCCCTGAAACTGACCAGATTCACTAGGCCCCTCCCTCCCAGAGAAGCAATACAAAAAAGCCTCTGAAACTAGACTAGCTTTCTTAAAATAAACAAACAAATCACATGCCAGCTGAGCTGCCTAGAAGAGGTTTAGATCAATTGAATTGCTCCGAAAGGACATCCACCTGTTGAGCTGTCTGCAGGCTCGGCAGCATGCTCCAGGCTCCCAACTTTGTGAGTTATTACCATGCTTAGGTTATCTTTGGTGATGAAGTTGTCTTTGAGTCATTTTTGTATCCTTTAACTCCTCACTTATGTTCCAGAGAGTAATCTCCAAATCATTTTTTGGCATTGGTCTGTCTAGAGTTCCTTCTCTGGTTTGAGTAGATGTGTGTGCTGTGTCTCCCCAGGAATTTTTGTTACACAACATTCTCCATGTAAGGAGACTTGAACTTTGGCATATACAAGAAATATGATCACATTTCCATGTCTGGATTGGAGGGTTTGTGTAGGTGGCATTG
The DNA here is from genome assembly GCA_025134845.1 of Neodon shergylaensis. Classification (NCBI taxonomy): domain Eukaryota; kingdom Metazoa; phylum Chordata; class Mammalia; order Rodentia; family Cricetidae; genus Neodon; species Neodon shergylaensis. The sequence continues at coordinate 5,257,844 of JABTXL010000186.1, forward strand.
AGGTGACCCCACCCTTGTGCTGAATGGGCCACTGTTATAGTTGTAAAACCTTCACAAGAGAGTTCTATGTCCCAGTTAGCTCCACCCCTGTGAAGCCATTCTGGTTGCCACCATTGTGTGACATCTATGTTTCTCCAAATCTTCTGTGGTCACAGTCTTGTGCTTTATTTGCTCTATTCCTCTTTTCAACACTTTTTTTGCAATTTTGGAAGAAAAAATAAGGTTATTGTTTTGTAATAAATATCAAATGAGACATGAATTCAGAATAGAATGTGAAAGAAGAGCTTAAATCATTTCCTCCTCATTTTCCTTTCTTTGCCCTGCTCTGCTGCTGTTTATCTTGGGTTCCTCCTGCATCCCAGATGAGAGAGTGAAGGCATAGGGATTAAGAACAAGGTGGCTGGAAGGTCATCCTTTAGGGCTTTCCCTTTGCAGTGTTGAGTCCTTCTGAGTGACTCTTAATATAACAACTTGACCAGTGAAGAGGCATAGCTTATTAAATATAGGTTTCTTACTAAAATGTCCATTGAAGTCTCTTATTTTGTCTTACAGAACATACAAATCTATCTATCTATCTATCTATCTATCTATCTATCTATCTATCTATCTATC
>JABTXL010000186.1:5258465-5331400 GCA_025134845.1 Neodon shergylaensis
ATCTATCTATCTATCTATCTATCTATCTATCTATCTATCTATCTATCATCTATCATCAGTCTATCTATCTATATATCTATCTGTCTGTCTGTCTGTCTATCAGTTGTCTATCTATATGCATGAAATAACAATTAGTGAAGAAGAGGTCATAAATTTGAAGGAGAGCAGGGAAGGCCATGTAGGAGTTTGGAGGAAGGAATAGTAAGGGAGAAATGTTGCAATTATATTATAATATTAAAAACAAAATTGAAAAGGAAAGCCTTTAAAGTAGAATGGATCAAACTCAATATAGAATATCAGGACTCAAAGGTAAAATAGAGGATCTAGATCAACCAAACAAGAAATATGAAATACATCATCAACAACAAAACACAGGAAAAGAACACACCAGAAATTTGTGACACCATGAAAAACTAAGCCTTGTCCTTGGAAACACGAAGGCCATCTTCACTCTCCTTCCAGCCCTCTGCTGCAATTCCCCCAGTCCCATTCCCAGCCCTGTAGCAATATGCTTGCGCGGGCTTGTCCTCTCATTCTGCTCGGTTTTCTGGGGGCTCCACTGAACCTTACAGTGGACCCAGCCTTCCTCCTTCATGAAGACACTCTCAGACCACCCACCATCTCAGCCCCAGTTACAGTCCATCCCCTTTCCTCTCGCCATCCCCAAATACCTAAAAGTACTTGGGACCCCCAGTAGCCAGACCTAAGTTCTGCCTTATCAATAGGCCAAGGCAGTTTCTGTATGCATTAGTGGTAATCACAGCACATAGATGGGACTCCCACACCAAGTTCCAGCAAGTTCAAGGTCAAAGTACCAGTAAGTTTTTGCTCAAATCAGTTAGGAAGACTTAAATTTCCCTACTGTTGAAAAGCCTGTTGGCAAAGTTGAGCTCTGAGTTGTATAGTTAAACAGTGAGCATGGTTGAGTAATGTATGTGTGCGTGTGTGTGCGTGTGCGTATGTGTGTGTGTGTTTGCAGGGTATGGGGAACAAGATCCTCACTATGCAGGCCTGACTGGCTTCTACTTGAACTTGCAGTCATCCTCCTGCTTCAGCCTCCCACATTCTGGGATTACAGACGTATACCACCAGGCCTAATTGGCCTATTTTTAAACAGGGTAATTTTCATAAACAAAATACTAAACGTTAGCAACATAAACATATGTAAAAAAGTTGAAGTCAGTTTCCCCTTTCTGGTTTCACACAGAAGTGGGTCTGGACTGCTCTACTGAAGAGGATGTGTGCTGTTGAGCCAAAGGAAACAAACCCTTGCTAGTGTTGGTGGGAGGGTGATCAGGGGTGGCTCCTGTTAAGCCCACATCTTGGGGCACAGATTGACAGGACAGCCCCAAGCTTAAACCAGAATGACAACTGAGTCCTTCACTTCCTGTATCACAGCTAGACCAATCTGACTCAGAGATACCAGAGAAGGATCCAGTCCCTAACTGATGAGATCGAATCAATCTCCTGCCAGCCTGGTGGCAAAGGAAATTGGTGTAAGAATTTAGTTAACTTAATGAAAATAGACAGTTTTTGCAACAACTGCATGTGTCCTCTGAGATCGGATGCTGCTTCTAAGAGTTCTTTTTGAGTGTAAAAAAGTACGAGAATTCTTTAAAGTTTGTACGCTGAACTTGTTCCTCGAACAAATATTTACTGAAGTACTTCTAAGTGGCCAGCATTTGAGATAAATTATAGCCTGGCAGATATGCCATTGCTTGCAGCCTGGAGGCAGGTAAACCAATACAGAGCCACTAAGCACCGTATACTAGGGATGTTGACAAGGAGAGGCCAAAGGAGATAGGGGAGACTATTTTATTCGAATGGAGGAAGTCAAACAAGACACTTTTCCTTCAGGACAGGCCTGGAGACAAAAGGATGTACATGAACATGGAGGAGAGAGTAGAATGAAGCTAAAGATGGGGCGTGAGCAGTAATGTGTCTCTAAGGACACCAGGGTCCAGGATGCCCGAGGCTCTGCATCACAGTGCTGGAGAACTTGCTTGGGCAGCTGAGTGTCTGCTCATCCTCTACTAGTTCCTCCTCCTGTTGGGTCTTGTGTATACATTGCTACAGCTAGTGGTTCACTGGGAAAAGCATCTCTGATCTGGGAATTTGCTGGCTTGTATCTCAGTAAGCGGTCAGGGGTTTTGGAGCCCTACATCTTCTTAAGGAGGAGGGCGAAGTTCCTAGTTTGGTCCTTATCTTGAAAAGCCTCCTTTTCCTGAACTCTCTCTGCCCTGCTTCACTTCCTTTGTTGCAATATGAAATATCCCCATTTCAGTTGCCCAGGTCCACTTCTGTGTGAAATAGGGAAGGGGAAATGTCTACTTTCAATTTATGCTTGCCATTAGTTCTTAATATTTTGGTTTTGAAAGGAGTCTGCATTAAGAAATTGATCAGATTGACTATGGGACAGGGCAGAAGTCTACCAGACCATTCAGAAACACATAGGTCCAGGGACTTGGGTGGAGCCCTCCTGGGAGGTATGCTCAACAGGAAAAGAAAGATCTTCCTTAGATAATAACCTGATGTGGTCATATTTAAAAAGTCATCTTCTACCAATTAATGTCATCAGCAATTAAAAAACTAAAGACAGTATAACATCAGCTTTGTAGCCAGTAGCTCAAATGCAAAGAGTTTTACCTTACCAACAGCTTAAATTTCCATCTCTGTGGGCTGCTACCATTCATTCATGTGATATTCATTGAGTATCTATGTGGATTAAAGTCTAGACCAACTCTTGGCATATGAAGTGGAGGAAGACTCTGGTGTCGTGGAGTTTGTGATGCCATCAATGGAGAAGAGTTAAGTGGTTTCCTACCTGGCAATCACAAAGAGACTTAGAGAACATGTGCCTCAAGCATCTCCCAAGGCTTGTTTAGAAGAATGTGGCTGTTAGTTGGTGGTGAGGGGAGGAGATGTCCCTGAGATGATGGTTTCCTGCTATGATCTGTGTGGATCCCCCCATCTGGTATGGGACCCACTGAGGTACAGTGAACTGAAAGACAGAGGTCAAACTTTAGAATGCCTTTTTATTATGCTGCCTCTGAACTAAGAGTCAGAGATATTAGCCTTAGTTCTGTATCTGTCAAGACAAGACTCAACACCCATTGCTGTTGGGATCTCATGCCTCAAGTATTTCTTGCCTGTTGGCACACAGATGACTATGTATTGTATAGCCCTAGGTAGCAAGAACCATGTCCAAATGATAGAGTTACTGATTTAAATTTCATCATTACTACTTATGAAGACATTATTCCTCAGCCTTCCTAATGCTGCAACCTTTTAAATACAGTTCTTCATCTTGTAGTGGCCCCCATCGACAAAATTATTTTTGTTTCTATGTCATAATTGTAATTTTGCTACTGTTATGAAACATAATGTAAATATCTGTGTTTTTTGATGGTCTTAGGTGATCTCTGTGAAAGTGTCATTCATCCCCAATGGGGTTGCAACCCACAGGTTGAGAGTCATTGTACTGTGATGAGCAAAATCCTGAAAAACTGGGTCACTAAACCTAAGGCTGTTTAAACCATTTATACCTATCTGTTACTTAACAGCCCAGGTATAGTGAAGAAATTTGCCACTGGGGATTTTGTTATTGTGTTCACATCAGTGTTCTCAGAAAACATATACTAATGCAGCCACACAAACCTAGATGGCCCAGCCTACAGCACACCTAGGCTATGTCATACTGTCTGTATTCCAAGGCTTCAAGCCTCTACAGTATGCCATGACAGTAATAGTTTAGGCAATTATTGCATGATTGTATTTCTGTATCTAAAACGCAGTAAGATAGGAAAGGTACGTGGTGGTATAAAGATGCAAGGTGGTGCTACCATGCCTTCACCATGTGAGAACACATTCGTCTCTTCTACTGTGTGTAGTTGCAGCAAGAAGGCACAGTCATGAGTGAGACCTCGGCAGACAACAGAATTGCCCCTCCCTTTATCTTGGACTTCCCAGTCTATAGACTATGAAGATCATTCTAAGGCCCTAAGCATGTTGACAGTCAAAGAGGGTCTTGGGGCACTGTCCTAGGTACTGATCTTTTCCTTCAGTATAATTTTCTCTGGAGGATTTAATATGTTTCTCTCTGGATCAGTTATTGGTGTTAAGTTGTTTTAAAACTTATTTATAGCCATGTTTTGTCTCTTAGTTCTGACCAGCACATGGAGTCATTTGCCAGTTGGATGGAACACAGACACGCAGCTGTTAATGATTCTGAAACTAAGCTTGTTCTCTATACTTCTGGTTAATGTAGATTATCAATATATTACATCTGGAAAGAACTAAGAGACAAATCTCTTGGACTGAAGACCAGTGACCCTCCAGAACTTCTCAATGCCATCAGCGCCAGTTGGGGACTGCTAAGACATCCAGTTTTGTAGTCCATGCAGCTATGTTCTCAGGTTTGACAGTGTGAAGAGAGTCATTGTTGGACTCTGCGACACTTACGGATTATAAGCCATTCTGGTAAGTCCCCTTTATAATATATGCATATTCTATTGGTCAGTTTTCTGTGTTTCACCTGTGGTGGGCATTGGTTTAGTGAATGTATCAGCCTCGTTCAATGCATAAGTTTTCATAATTTGAACTGCTCCATCAAATCCACAAGTTCATTCATTTTATGGTTAGAATGTATTTTCCAACCCCACTACACAACCCTATTCAGCCTCCATCATCTTGCACTATGGTTTATTCCATAGTTTTCAAACATATCATCTTTTTCGGTGTTTTTCTTTTCAGTTCATTATTTTAACCTTAAAACAATAATCCTTTTCACAGTCATCACTTGGAAAGTACAATCTTTCACGCCGTTCTCTCAAGCAAGACTCGACTCCACAGTGGCCAGCCTGTGACTCTTGGGTAAGGCCCAGATTGCCTAACAGAACTCAAAAGATCCATGAGGGGCAGGATTGGTTCATGTTCCTGGATTTATTTGCAATATCTTAGAATCATGCTGCAGTTCAATCACAACTACTAACTCTGCCTGCAGAGTGACAGCTGAACTCTTGAATCTAGTGTCCCTACTGATGACAGTCAGGCCTCTCAGGTCTGTTGCCGCTTCAACAGAACTGTGACCTTCCCTTCTTTGAGTCTCATTATTCTGTCTTTTCTGGACATTTGTTCCTTTGTCCATCCCAGCTTGATGATCCCCTAGAAGACTACCAGCACTCCAGTTCCACTGCTTTAAAGACTACAATTGACATAGTGTGAGCTCAGAGTCTGTCTTGGGGCAACTGGCTTTGTAACAGCTCTCTGGTTCACATTCCTTCCTGTCTGTAGCCATAATAAACACTATCAGGTTTCTGGAATCCTTCACAATGTCTTTTGCCTCCAAGACTTTGACAGGAATATTGATTAGTTGAAACCTTTCCCTCAATTTGCTTTCCTATTTAAAACATTTTCTTTCCCTTTTAATGTATTTAGACTTCAGCAAATGTCTATGTGCCAATTCTGTTAACTTTTGCTAGTGTCTCACATTTAACAGATTTCTTTTTTTTTTTCGAGACAGGGTTTCTCTGTGGCTTTGGAGCCTGTCCTGGAACTAGCTCTTGTAGACCAGGCTGGCCTCGAACTCACAGAGATCCGCCTGCCTCTGCCTCCCGAGTGCTGGGATTAAAGGCGTGCGCCACCACCGCCCGGCTCAACAGATTTCTTTGTTGAGGCAGGATCTTATAACACAGTCATCCTGGCTTTCTGGAACTTACTATGTAGACTAGTGATTTGCCAGCCTCGGCCTCCCAAGTGTTAGGACCTAGTATAGCAGGTTGTTAATAAACATTTTCCATCATCATTATTCATTCATTCATTCACATCTTAGAAATAGGGCAATTTTGCCAGAGGATTGAAAATCAGTGTTAAGGCAATGGTCTCATGCTTCCCTGGACCCAAATTAACCTTAGTACTGGTTTTCCTAGGTAGGCATTGTTCAAGTTTGTCTCTTGTTTTCTGTACTCTCATGGTTCAACCTTTCCTAGAGAATTTGTTCTTTGTATATGTCAATGCATTTAGTCATTAGATGGAGTCGTTAGGAGCCTAGCGAGGTGGCTCAGCAGTTAAGAACACTGGCTGCTCTTGCAGAGGACTCGGGTTTTCTTCCCAGCACTCACACAATGGCTCACAGTCATCTGCAACTCCAGTTCCATGGACTATAGGGCCCTCTCCTGCCCTCTTCAGGCTTTAGATGCAAGCAAAATACACATATAATATAAAAATAAAGTCTTTAACGGTGTTTGTTTTGACTCAAATACCATTGCTTTCCATCAAAGTGATTTCAGGGATTCCTTTTGGCCTCCTTCAGCTTTCCCCCTGAGTTCTGTGGGACTTGAAGTCTGCTCCAGCAGTTTTCACATCCTGGATGGCAACAGCAATATGGTCTTTTGGTGGAGGGAATAATTTTCTGTTCTGGTTTAATAATGATCTTCCTGTGCAATTGAAAATATAAATTTCCAAACTGTTTGTAGCAATGCACTTTTAGTTTTCCTCCTAGTAGGACGAACTTTCAGGGTGACTGATTTGAGGGAAAAAACGGCATAAGAGTGTAGAAATAGTAAGAAGCAAGTGAGTAGGAACACATTCCAAAGTTATTTCAAATGTAAAATGTAATCCTTCATCAAATAACCAAAACACCCAGAGACCAACTCCACTTGTAAATCTCTTGCTATTCCCACACAGACTTGCTGAGGGAGGGGGCGGGTATTCTGTAGAGGACCTTTCAGGGTCACCTTGGGGCAGATCATTTTCAGGGGAGCACCTCTGTTACCCAATCTCTAGATCAGCTTCCGGCTCTTAACCTTGCCGGTAGACACTCTCCACACTTCCCCTTGAGTGTGCCACCTTCTCTCCTTCCTCTCTACCCACCCCTTTCTCTTGTTCCCATGTTCCTCTTGCTCCTTGACACCTAACATTCCTTGCACGTTCAGCATTTGGTGTACTTCTCAGAAAGGTGTAGCTCTTTTTTTTGCTTCTGTCATATTACTATGTGATAGTTTTCCTAATTGACAGTGGGATATTTTGGCGTAGAGATGGAGATTTTTGGGTTTCCCCCACCACAGAGCAAAGTGTATATAATAGCTATCAGTCTAATAACTGGACACTCTGAAAGAGCTTGTTTTGTAGTAAACTTTTGTCTTCTTATTAATCTGTATGACTACTCTAAGGTAATTAACCAACTACATATTAAATGTCCCACAAAGATGTATGCTTCTAATAGTGAGATTAATTCAATTCTTTCATTTGTGATAATGGATAGCATCTGAAGAAGTTAGTAACTATGGGACCAATGGTAAAAGGTTAACATCTGTCTCTATTTGCAAAGTAAGCAAGTCTATGCCTTTGCTTTACAACGGTCCTTAAATATGGTAAGGATATGTAACTACATTCTATTATTAAATTATTGACTTGTCAAAACAGTGTTTCTCAAAAAAAAACTTCATATAATTTTTCCTCTAAGAAATGCAATATAGAGACCCGTAATCTTATTTGCCTTCATATTATTTTAGCAGCAGAGATTGAATACCACCATTGATCATACCATTTCATTTAATCTAGCAAATATCTCTTGATTACCTATATTAAGTCCAGATATGAAAGCAATGGCCTGTTTAGGGGAAAACCGATGTATGATATTTCTCTCTGATACCCTTAATATTCAAAGGCAGTGAAAATATTAATTCCACATGCCAGCAAATCTCAACACTTAAAGCTGGAGAAGGAGGTCAGAACTGTTAAGACCAACAACTCTGTCTCAAATGAAAAGAAACAGCATAAACAAACAAATGAGAACTTATCGCTGGCATCCAGTTTCAAGTTTTCTTCCATTAGAACAAAAGACTGTGTTTTCTAGTTTTCTTTCCATTATTATTGATATTATTTTGCAATGCTAAGGATCCAATCTAGAGTCTTCCCCGTACCAAGCAAATGCTCTACTGTGGAACAACATAGCCCTACCTTACTTTTAAAGATGTGTGTTTGAAGTGTGTGTGTGTGTGTGTGTGTGTGTGTGTGTGTGTGTGTGTGTGTGTGTAAAACATTGCAGGTACCTGAGGAGGCCAGAAGAGGGCATCAGATCCTTTGTAGATGAAACCAAATAAAGCCCTTTCTCCTCAATTGCTTTACCTAGTGGTGTTTCATCACAGCAATAGTAACCCTGAGGAGGACACAATGCAGCTGCTCCCACCCCTCAAGAGCTTGGATTACAGGTGTATGCCACCACCTGGCTTGAGTTTTATTTCCTGGAATGCTATTCCCATACACAATTTTTATATATTTACTAGAGAAATATATTTCTGCAAAGTGTGTGTCTTAACTTGCTTTCTATTGCAGTGATAAAGATCATTTCCAAAAGCAACTTGGGGAGGACAGGTTTTATTTCATCTCACAACTTCCAGGTCATGGTATATCTCTAAGGGAAATCAAGTCAGGAACTCCAAGATACAGACCCTGGGAAGCACTGCTTACAGGATTGTTCGTCATGGCCTTGTTCATCCTACTTTCTTACACAACTCAGTACAATCTGCCCAGGGAAGTACTGTCTGCTGAGGGCTGAGCTCTCCCACATCATTAATAGGAAAACGCCCCACAGACTTTCCTAGAGATCAAACTAATGGAGGTGCTTTTTCAACTGAGGTTCCTTCTTCTAGATGTCCCTAGCTTGACTGAGTTGGCAGAGCACTAGCCAGCAGAGGATGAGACCATGCATGTTTTATAATATTAAAAGTACTGTTATTATGTGACATTTGTCTCATCATAACTTTTTATTATGGAAGAAAATCAAGACCGAAGCATGCACACACATAACTTAGGCCACTTTGAATTGAACAAAGATGCCAAAAACACAATCTGGAGAAAATAAAGCAAATTTAACAAATGATACAGAGTAAATAAGTTGTCTGTGTTCAGAAGAATGAAAGTAGACTGATGTCTATCACTTTGCACAAAAACTGACAGCAAATGATCAAAGACCCAAATGTGAACCCCAAACACTGAAATTGCTGGAAGAAACATAGGCAGTGTGCTACGTCACATAGGTGTAGGGAAGGACATCATGAATAAGACTCTATTTGTTAGCCGGGCCGTGGTGGCGCACGCCTTTAATCCCAGCACTCGGGAGGCAGAGGCAGGCGGATCTCTGTGAGTTCGAGGCCAGCCTGGTCTACAAGAGCTAGTTCCAGGACAGGAACCAAAAGCTACAGAGAAACCCTGTCTCGAAAATCCAAAAAAAAGAAAAAAGAAAAAAAAAAGATTCTATTTGTTCAAGAATAAAGGCCAGCCGGGCGGTGGTGGCGCACGCCTTTAATCTTAGCACTCGGGAGGCAGAGGCAGGTGGATCTCTGTGAGTTCGAGGCCAGCCTGGTCTACAAGAGCTAGTTCCAGGACAGGCTCCAAAGCTACAGAGAGACCTTGTCTTGAAAAACCAAAAAAAAAAAAAAGAATAAAGGCCAACAATTGACAAATGGGACTTCATGAAACTAAAAAACTTTTGCACAGCAAAAGGAGCAAGCAGCCAGGTGAAGAGGAAGCCCACAGAATGGGAGATCATCTTTGCCATCTAGACATCTGATGGAGAACCACCATCCAGAATAAATATATGAAACACTATAAAGACAATGAATTAAAGAAATGACCCATACAAACATGGGCCTGGAACCTGAACAGAGAGTTCACAAAAGAAGAAAAAAACGTAACTAAGAAATATCTTTTTAAAACGCTCATTATTTTTAACAATTAGGGAAATGCAAACCCAAACAACTTGGAGATTTCATCTTAGCCCAGTAATAATGGCAAGGACCAGCAAGACAACAGACAACAAAAGCCAGGGGAGATATGAGGAAAATGAACCCGCATTTGCTCTTTGGGGGCTTTCAAACTGGTGTAGCCACTAAACCAGCATAATCCTGAACTACATTCTAAATATCTGTCATTATATTCACAGATAAGTGTAATCTTCACCCCGCATTGAGGAAACTTCTCTTCGCAACAGATTTGGACCAATACATAAAATTATAATCAAAAGGCAGTTATGAAGTTCTGATCCAATGGATACATCTACAAAATACTTTGAAATCTAAGGCTTAGCAAGCATTGCATAAGAGGAGGTGGAAAGATTGTAAGAGCCAGAGGATCAGGGAGTTTGCTGTGAGATTGTATCTCCTAGTGAAGTCAGAAGCTATACCTATAAATTCTCACCAATGTGACTGCCAAACATGAGCAGAACAAGGACAACAACAAATGGCATGCCAAAGTGGATGAGGGGGAAAATCATGCACTTCAGCTCTACAAAAAGAACTATATAGGCAAATAAGGAATGCTGAGATCAAGACAAATACTCTCCCCCAGGGAAGAGCACAGAAAATGGTTATCTAATACCAAAGGTCAGTTACGAAAACATGCATAAGTAACATTATACAGACTGAACAGGTTATAGTAGGAATATATATATATATATATATGAAATATATATATATACATACACATATACATATATCATATCTTCCCATCTATGGAGTACTTGTACTGTGTGACTGGCCTCTCCTTGCTGCTTTTTTCTAATTTTTATTTTTTTCCTTGCTGTTTCAGTGTTCTCTTTATGTAGCTGTGTCAATGACACAGCAAATAATCTGATGATAAGAGAGGGCTTCGTATGTTGTATACAGTGTGTCCTGTTTAGGGGCTTCAGGATGGAATGTGAGGAGCCTGAAATCCAAATCTAACTCAGTAGCCTCTGTGTGTGTGCTAGCAATGAGAACAACTGTTCCTGATTCACAGGAAGTCACTTGAGCTGGATCAACTGTGCTTCCCGGGCCTGTCCCTCCTGTGACCCCAGTGGCACTCTTGTGTCCCAGGATCATGCCAGACTGAGCAGTTCTTTCACCACAAGTTGGTGAGCTATGCTAGTTTAGGACTTGCTGTAATGTATCCTTAGTGTTACATTTTTGTTACTGTTAAGAGACAGTATCTTTTTTATATTTCATCTTCCTATTAATATGATACCCCCATTTGCTTATGCCTTTAATAGGGTTTGATCATTTCTTTGCGAAAGTCCTGTATATATTGTGTTAGAATTATTTCTATTATTTTTCTCGTTGCTATTTCACATACAAAGCTGCCGTGATTTTTATGAACGTATTATAAAGATGAGCATATTTTTCTTAAACTTCCTGGTCATTCACAGCAAATTTACATTTTTTAAAATGTCCATAGGGCTCTTGGCACTGTCCCTGCGGTGATTTATTAAAATTTCTTCAAGTTAATTACTTTTGCCATATGTAATTCCCTTCCCCATTTACCATTTTCTCTTAGTTTATGTTTTTCTTTGATGGCAGAAAATATGTCCTAATGAATCGAAAATGTTAACTTTCTGTTCCTGCCTTTGCTTTGTTGGCAAGATTAAACAACTTTCAATACATATTTTCCCCTAGTTATTTTTGTTTTGCCTTTTAGCCAATCTGGAGTTTGTTTTGTTTGGTGATGTCAGTTTTATTTCTTTCTTCCTCAGAAGTTAGGCGAACATTTACGGTTATTTTATCCTCCACCGAATTCTGCCCTAGTCGTGGATTTCTGTCTGGAGCTGTTATTTTCATTCTTGTTGGCTAGGGAGTTAATGAGTCTTGGAATTTTAGTCAATCAATTAAACATGTTTAAAACTCGAGGATACTTTGCCCCAAGCTGCAGCGGCTTCTGGCAACTGTTTCCAGTACTGAGCTCAGACAGAGCCCACCTAGTTCACTAGCCTGGTCAATGTGGAGGCCTGCAGGCGGGTGAAGGAACTGAGGAACTTAGGAATTACCTTGCGATTTAGGACAGTATGGAGGCCGATAGCTGGGTGACACAGTTAAGGAACTTAGGAAATACCTTGTCATTTAGAACTTTCTCGTAAAGGGAACTAAGCCTCAATTTCTGGCAACTTTTTGCTTGTTTGTTTTGTTTTAAATGAGAAACTGAAAGAAAAAAAAAGAAAGTGTGAAGCCTTCATTCAGTCCTCAGAAGTTGAAACAAGTCCAGAAAGCACATAGGACAGGATATATTGTAAGTGTAGTAAAGATTATGAGTTGAGATTATTTTTTGTTTCAATGTGGGAAATTTACACATACAGAAGTGTAACATACCACAGGATCTCTATCCTTCTACAGCTCCCAGTTCCAAGGTTGCTATTTCATTTCTACTTCTTCCCATCCCCCCCAAGCATGGATTACATAAAAGCAAATTATAAATATTCTATCCTGGCAAATAAAAACATTCAGTACACGTCTGTAAAAGTTAAAATCCCTTGACAACAAAAAGAACTCCATATCTAGGCAGATGCAAACTTGCTCTCTCATCCTGCTGAAATTACTGGAGTGTGGGCAAACCTCCAACCTGGATTAAGTCTCGGCTGTCAGCAGCCCCAGTGCGCATGCACACACACACATATATACACACACACACACACACAGACACACACACACTTCCACTCCCCCCTCTGTGATTCCAGAAAGCCTTCACTAACTACCCCTCAGTAAGAAGAGAATTCTCATCCATTTTGGAATTGTCATTGGGGCGCTGACCTGAAAATCATGAAATACTAAGTTGGTCTAATTCTTCTCCTGTGTAAATGACCTTGAGGACAGGTCATCTGAAGAGCATGGGTCATCTCTGTTCAAGCTTAATCTACAATATTGATCTAGCACTGATCCGCAGTCCTCTTGAAAAACATAGGCCTTTTCTTTTCTTTCCTTTTTTTTTTTTTGAACCGAAAGCCTTTCTTCACATAAGCATTCTAGCACTGGGCCTTCCAGGTCCCTCTTTCCTCTCCCCATCTCTCACCTCTCTCTCTCTCTCTCTCTCCTTCACTCTCCCTCTTTTTCCTACCTCTCTTCTCTCCCCCTTCTCCTCTTTCTCTCTTTCCAGATAGGCTCATTTCGCCCAGACTGGCCTTGAACCTGCTTTGAGGCAAGGATGGCCTCAAACTTCTATAGTTCTGCCTTTACCTCCCAGGTGCTGGAATTATCATTGCCTGTACTTCAGATTCCTCTTTTAACTTTCGACGTCTGGACATGAGTACTAATAATTAGTTCTGACCAGGGATGACATTTAAGGGCTATTTCTTCCATCTTTTTGTTTCACTGACTATCCTATGTTCTCTTATTTCCATCCTTGAGAACAGGGAGCTGAATCAGAACGACTGGATCCTGCCTTGCAAACCCCCAAAAACTGAGAGGCCTTTTGGCAACCAGCGCTTCCGATAACTAGCAAGCAAACAACTCATGTCTTTCCCTGCAAAAGCCACAATGGTCACCAAGAAGTCTATGTAGCTGGCCGATTTTGATTGTTTAAATGCGGCATCCTGTGGGGAAAATGACTACTCTCCCTATAGAGGGAACCCTTAAAGAAGCCATTTTCCTAAAACGGGCCAACTGGGCGGTGTCCTCTTTTCCCAACGCCCCTTTGCTATTCTTAGATCGCGATCGCGGGGTGGCTGCTTTCGCTTTTCCCCACGGCGGAGTTCCCGGCGCTGCGCTGCGCTGTGCTGCGGCTGGGCAGGCCAGGCTGAGGCTGGGCCGGGACAAGTCGCGGTCGCCTTCTGGGCGCGGTCGGAGGCCGAGGGCTGGGCCTGCAGCAGAGGCAGCCCTGAGAGCAGCAACCTTCCAGGCTCGCCCCGCAGTCCCCGCCACACCATGGCCAGTGGCGGCTCGCAGAGCTGTGAGGAGGAAGAGGAGGAGGAGGCTCTGAAGAAGTTGATAGTCAGGCTGAATAATGTTCAGGAAGGCAAGCAGATGGACACGTTACTCCAGCTCCTGGAGGACATGCTGGTGTTCACCTACTCCGACAGAGGTACTGCCGGCAGCCCCTCCCTCCTCTGCAAACTTTATCCTGCACTTGGGGTGCTAATCTTAGGCATTCCACTCCTTTCCTTTAGGGAGGAAGGATGTGGAATCCCGGGAAGGTCGAAAGGATGCTGTGGGTTGTGACTTTGTTTTCTTTTCCCACTACCGTCTTCTTTTCCAGCCTCCAAGTTGTTTGAAGGTAAAAATTTCCACGTGCCTCTGTTGATCGTCCTGGACTCCTACATGAGAGTCGCCAGCGTGCAGCAGGTAAAGGGACCGACCTTTCTGTTCTGAAGACCCTTATACAAAAGGACTTACGGTCCAGGTACTTGAGATTAGCATTAAGAGGGAAACCTTGTCAATTGTTAGCAGAGGAAACACAACTTTATTAACTGACAGAATCTAGATGGTGGTAGGAGCAAAATGAAAAGAGTTCTCTTATCGGCAAGGTGAGTTCATTAACCTTTCAAGCTATTCTAAGAATTTTCCTAATAAACAGTGTGTTTTAAATAGAGAGGCGCTGTGATTAGTTCCAGCAAATGAGGGCGGGGGATTAAGTTAACACGGGGCGGGGAGGGGGAGTCAAGTATACCGCAAACTTTCCTAGGCTCAGCTTGTTTTTATGGTTTTAAATGAGGCGACAGATTGCAAGGCTTTTCCTGCAGCGTACCTTGCAGTGTCTAGAGAAAGTGATGTTTCCAGAGTCCCCCTGGGCTTACACTTCTACCCTGCATCTATTGTCACACAAAATGAAGACAAAAGTGTAACTTCTAGGATCTGTGTCACAGAAAGCCCAGAAGTAGGCTAGATAATTAAATATGACTTTCAAAGCAGGCCCAGATAGTTAAGAATGTCTTTCGGCCAAGAAGGAATTACTCCTGGAGGTGCTAACTTCCTTTGGAGTTTTGCCATTTGGGGAATTGAAATCAGTCTTGTCATCCAAGTACTAAGACTTGTAGGGGAACTCTGTGGAGGGGCAGCGAGACTATTCCTTCATGTTCATTCTAGTGACTAGACAGAAGTGAGGCTTATCTCACTCTCCAAATCCCCCTTCCTCCTTCAGGTTTCTCCAGTAAAGTCCAGACTGCCTGGAACTTGCTTTCTTCCCGCCGCCGCCCCCCCCCCCCCCCCCCCGCAATGATTACAGGTGTGTACCACCACACCTGGCTTTAGTTTTCTTTTATAAATCACGCTTATACTTGCAACAATATTGTTTTCAATTATGAAATACTTTCTGACTAATAATTTTTAGGTTATTAGGAAACAAGATCAAGAGAAAGATGGAGGCACGATAAAGAAACTGTTCTTTTTAGCACCCACGGAATATGAATCATTTTTAAGGAGATTTCTACTCTCCACCTACAGCATCCTTCTTGCTTCATATTCAAAAGTGTCTAATTCTGGTTGCCTACACTGCCAGGGCTATACTTGGTAGACTCACCCCTCCTTGGTAAAAAAGCTGGGAAAAATTGGTCCCTGTTTTTCAGTCAACAGGGCTCATAAGAGTAGCAGAATTGAGAACCCAGGGGAGTCTGGAACACATCCCTTGCTTAATTCTCTCTCCTTTCTTCTCTTCCTCCTGCTTCTGTCTGTCTCTTGCTCCTGTGTCTGTCTGTCTCTGCTCTAACTCTGTCTCTCTTTGCCTTTTTTCTCTGTGCTGAAGATCAAAATACAGGACTTGGAATGTGCTAAAGCGATTATTTTGATTACTGACCTACATCCCTAAACATTCTAATTTCCTCCTTCCTGACCCCCACTTTTTCCTCCCCCTCATTTTTCTTCTTCCCCCTCTGTGTCTACCTCTCCCCATTCTTTTTTCTTCTTTATCCTCTTTTCTTCTTCCTCCATTTCCTCTTTCTCCTCCCCCTCCTTCATTCTCAAGTGTTTTTTTTTTTCGTGTGTGTGTGTGTGTGTGCATTCTAGGAATTAAACACAGGGCTTTAGACAAGTACTCTACCAGAGAGCTAGCTACACACCCAACCAAGACATTCTAATTCTTGATTCTAGAAAATGTCCAAGTGTGGGCTCCCTTGTCTGCAATAGTCATGATGTTTTTGGGTAGGTGTGGGGGCATCAAAGTGTGTTAGGAAGAAGCAGCCTTTGGTTTGATAATTTAGCAGAATAAAATCAGTACTCTCAGTGTTCTATATGCATCTATTTGCAAAGGACTTTATGCATGTTACATTGGTAGATTCTTACTGGAATCTCCCTGCCTTTGCAGAAAGCTGGCCAAAGTTCCTTCATATCAACTCAAGTTAGGGGTGAGTAGACCCTGGGAGAGCTTGTAGGAGAGTGAGGACTCAAATCTATTGATTCCTTCAGAATCTCCACCAACTGGTATTGAATTCATAAGATGTTGTGTAAGCAAGCAAAAGCAAAAGCACAGATACTGTGAGCATGCACAGTAGCCACATCACCATTGGTCCTATCAAAGGGGATGTAGAAAGGATTATCTCTCTGCCAAGATTTCAACAGTCTACAGGAAAGTAATATTTTCTTTTAAATTTCTTTACATAATTGGTGTAGTTAGTATGAACATCCTTTCCTATTTCTGGCATCCAATTATCTAGCAGTACCAAATGAAAAACTCTCGGTGAATGTAAGGAGTTTGGACAGTTCTCTTCAGAAATGTGAGTTAAGGTTTCTTGTTAGAGTCATCTAAGATAATATTCCAGACTCTGGATTTTTACTCTTTTCTTGATTTGTGCTTCTTTGCAAATGCAGATCTTGGAGAACTGCTATCAAGCTTGCCCTGTGTATTCCTCTTCGTGTATGGCATTTTCTTTTTCTCCTCAATTTTGCTTCTCTTTTCCCAAGGAGTTCCAACCTTTGAAGAAGGAGACCAAAATAAACCAAAGGGGGTTAAGTGTTTATGAGGGGGATGCTTGAGCCAATAGAGCAACTATAATAGAGAAAAAGCTGTGACTGGCAAATCTGTGCAGGGCAAACTCTTTCTCTCTTTGAAAGATAAGTTCCTAATTGAAAGATTAATGCTTCGCTTGTTACCCCTGCTTTGTTGCTGGAGACTTCACTTAGTCACTGAAGCTCCACTCATTGATTGCAAGCTCAGCTGCTTGAATGGATCTTTTCCAAGCAGTTATTGATGCTGTATTCTTAACAATCTGAGCAAAGCAGGCTTTCTCAGCGAGTCAGCCGTCCAGGTATGGACAGGAGTTCAGCATTCTAGAACACATTTTCCCACTAGAAGCCCTGGAGAATGCTACTTTCTTAAATGCCTGGCCAAAAGGCTTCATATAGGTTTAAAAAATATCTCAGAAGCAGCTGGTTTCCATGACATCTGGATTGTTACTATCTGTTCTGCTTACCTGGCGGGAAGGAGGGTATTCAACTTAAATATACCTTAAACTTAAAATAAAGGAGGGTTAAAAAAATGACAGTTAGACATTTATGTCTTTTAAAGGAAGTTGTAATTATTTGAAGGGAAGTAGTTGCAACATAAGGCAATTCATGCTTCATTCAAAAACAGTAAAGAGACTTTAGCGTGCGCATGCTGTAAATAGACTAGACTGTAGAGAGAACATATGGATGTTTATCTTTGTGAGGTGCCTCCTTTCTCCTCATGTATACACACAGATGTGTGCTACTGCTCCATAGCAAGCGAATATGAATGTCTCACCTTGCCATTCGGCTCTTTGCATCAATTGTCTTCACTTCCCTCTCCAGCCTTATCCAACTGCAGTCCCCTCCCCTGTACACAATTCTCGTTATGAGTTCCCTGCTCATCCTACAGCACATGAATTTTAAACTGTGGCCTGAGTCTTACGTCCACCACATCATGTCTTGCTTTGAGTAGTTCTGACTCACAGTGAGTCTTACTTCCAGGATTCATATACTTTAGTATTTATCATCAGTCATTCTTAAACAACTTTACATTAACTGTGCTCTACCTTAATGGAAATTTTCTGTTTCCTGAGCCTATCAAGTATAGTTTTTCAGCACGTAGGAAGAATGGAAGATGTTTCAGATTTACAGAAGTAGTAGGAAGGGTGGGTTGATCTCTGAGTTGGAATCATGGGTTCCTATCTTTTCCAGAGTGAAAGAGTGACTTGTTGATGTTGGGGTCATGTCCAGCAGACTGTGCAAAGGCATTTGGAAACAGGGGCTGCATGGATGACTCAGTGGTTGAGAGCACTTGCTACTCTTTCAGAGGATCCTAGTCTGCTTCCTAGCACACACACAAATGGTGGCTTTCAACACTGTGTGTAATTCCAGTACCAATTGTACTTGCTAGCTTTTGTCAACTTGACGCAAGCAAGAGTTCCTGGGAAGGGAGAACCTCAGTTGAGGAATTCCCTCCCTTGGACTGGCTGATAAACAAGTCTCGAGGGCATTTTCTTGATTAATGATTGTCGGAGGGCCCAGTGCCCTACGAGCAGTGTCTTCCCTGGAGAAAGAGGTTATGGACTGTACAAGAAAGCAAACTGAGCAAGTCAGTGAACAACTCTTCTCCACAGGCTCTGATTCAGTTCCTGCCTCCAGGTTCATGCCTTGAGTTCTTGCCTCAGCGTCTCTTGAGGGTAGATTGGAAGCTATAAGATGAAATATACCCTTTCCTTCCTGAGTTGTTTTTCAGTCATAGTGTTTCTGACAGCTTTAGAGATGCTAAATGGAGCATGGGAGATCTGACACCATCTCCTGACCTCAAAGCATCAGACACAAAGGTGGCATATATGCACACACGCAGGCAAGACATTCACACACATGAAATCAACAAATCTTTAAAAAAGATATATATAAAATATATAAGCTTATAAAATATATAAGCTCTGCCATCATGCATTACTGTGGAGAGTTGTAGGGTAGAGTTAGACACTGAGGGGCATGCAAGGGGCACTTAGGTGTTTTATCTCCTGTTATAGCTTCTCTTCTTTTCCAAGTAACAGATGTAGATTCAATCATAGGACACTCCTGCTCATAGGCCCCTATTACCCAAAGCCAGTCATTTCCCGTTGCCACAAAAATCTTCAGCTTCAATTCTCCATTCCAAGTTCCCCTCTCTTTCTATAATCAAGATCTTGAATTCTTGGGAAAGATTATGTCAGATATTTACACGTTGGAAAAGTAATAAGGTATGAGTATAGCCATTCTTGCTTAATAATTTTAGTGTGCCCTTAAAATTGTTCTTTATTTTGTTTGATTTAGATGTAGGGATATCTATTTGGTATTCATTCAGGAATGCCATAATACTTTTGTGTTTTAAGGCAATGTGTAGTCTTAAATACACACCTCACTTTCATTTCACAGAAAGCATTTTTTAGGGCTTTGTTTTGTCTTAAAATGATTATTTAAAAAGGATATAATGATCTGTTCCATTAAAACAAGACATTGATGATTGGCTCATAGAGTGTGAATCTTTAAAAGTGTCGATATGGGATTGGGGGCATAGTTCAGTTGGTGTAACGTTTGCTTGCTATACAGGAATCCCTCAGCTGGATCATCCTCAGCATCACGTAAACAGGGTATGGTGGTACACGAGTTTTAATTCCAGCATTTTTGTGGAAAGGAGGATCCATGGCTACAATATGAGTTCAAGGATACTTTGGGGTGTATGAAACAGTATCTTGGGGAAAAATGTAAATATTTATCTTTTTTTGCTTTTAGGTGGGATGGTCACTTCTGTGCAAATTAATAGAAGTCTGTCCAGGGACCCTGCCGAGCTTAATAGGACCCCAGGATGTTGGAAATGATTGGGAAGTCCTTGGTATTCATCGGTAAGTATGACAGATGCGTGAAAATAAGCTGCACCAAAAAATTATATGTGACACCCTTTGCCCATTCAAAACCATTCTGATAAATTCCTTAATGCAGATGTGTTTTTCATAAATCAATAATTTGCATTTGTAGAAATCTTTGAACTTTGTGAATTAGAAAACTAAGATTGATGGTGAAATATCAGATGAGATGATTTTTAATAACACAGTTCTATGATTATATAAATGGTTAAGTTGTAGATCTTTGAATATGACTTAAGACAAAGCAAGACAAGCCTTTTTACTATTAATGGTGGAACTGATACAATCCACGAGTTCTAAAAAAAACCGTTGTGTCTGAGAAGTTACTTCTGTAAGCATTCATTTCAAGGTTCTGCTCCACTGCCTTCATGTGCACATTTGCATGTATCTGTGCATGCTAATCTCAGTGAAAGTAGACTGGTTTTCAAGAGGAAGAGAAAAGAGGAAATTAATTCCTGTCAGCCCTTTGAAGCCTTGTCTATGTGACGATTTACCAGCCTTTTGACTGCAGCTGTCAACATAATGTCTTCAATAAGACCACATTCATAGCCATAATTAGATAAGAATTTTTGAAGAAAAATTTGTTTCTGGGAAAATCCTTTAAAAAATAATTTAGTTTCTGGAGACTTATAAAACTATCATCTGTCATTAGGTGCCCTCATACGTAGGGGCACAGTTATGAAGATATTTTACTTCCAACGCTACATTGCTTGAAAAAATACATTTTATTAAAAATTGAATATTATAATACTTATCAGAAAATGTATAAGGAATAGAACACTGTTCTGTCCCTAAAGGAGTTATTATGGATAGGTCTTAGTGTTCGCATGCTTCTCCAGTTCAAATATGTAGCTGTTGCTAGTTTTGAGTTTCTACCATCTCAAGAGAATGGTTTGAGAAAAACAGCCATTTTCAAACTACTGTTTGAAAGTCCCTATGTCAGTTCTGTAATATATGTAGTGTGTACATATGCAATTAGTCATTCTGATTTTAATTTCCTTTTGGTTGGATGAGAATTCCAATTTTCTCCAAGTTTTGTTAATCGACAGTATCAGAGTCTGCTGGAAAGCTTCCCTCCTCATATTCCAGAACAAATCAACCCTCTGAGGAAAAATTGTGAAACTATTTCTATGGGAAAGATTGTTTATGTATTCACTCATTCATTCTCTTGCTTACCCACTCAAGTTCATTCCTCTTCCTCCATTCATTGTCTACGGTCCTGCTCTCAGTGAGATCGGAGCCTGTGACCAAGGGAGAAACCCTGTTTTCTACACTAGAACATTTGGGGAAAAATTTTGTAAGACGTTTTTCTCTGTGGCCAAACTTTTCCCCTTCAAACTTGACCAATACCGAAAAGGAAATCCTTTCTATAGTAATCATGTGAGGGATAGTGAGGATGTGTTTACTGTTCTAGTTAACGATGTGAGTAGAGCCTAAAGTTGAGGCAGACTAAAGTCTGCAATAGTCAACTTTATTCAGAGCATCAGACAATTTATGCTCCGAGGGTCAAGAAGAATCACATGAGTATAGTGTATAATCATAAGGACAGCCACACATGGCAAAAACATATTTCTCTATAGAGGCAAATAAACAAATAGCAAGTCAGTTGTAATGAATAATTTGAAATAAACTCACCCTTATCTGCTATGCATGAGAAGGGCACAAAAACATGTTCCAAGAACAATTCCATGATTTTGAAGACACTGAGGTCACAAAACTCTTGTTCTGTTTTCTTGGCATTTTCTTACAAACAATCTGAATTTGCCTTGCATGACTCCATTCCTGGACTGTGTTCCGACAGAAGGGAACAGAGAGGGGTAGGACGAGAATAAGTAGGTAGGTAACTGGCAAGATGTCAAAAGTACTTCACCTTGCCAGAAGACCAAAAGATATGTTTTTTTTATATAGAAGAGGCTGTAAATTAATCAGCTCTATTTTCTTTCAACAATATAAAAATCAAAGACCACTAGGCAGAAAATGGTTTAGAACTGATAACACAGAGATTCAAATCTAGTAATTTGAGAGCAGGTAGTATTGATATCAGTTCATTATCTAGTATGGAATATTACCTTATCAAAGATAGTAGCAAGCAATAATTTTATATTTAAGTAAATCCTTATGGTTATATGCAAATAAATATCTTTATTCAATCTTCCTGTATGTTAATATATCAACATGTGTGACATATAGTTCAAAAATTCTTATGACATATCCAAGGCATCTCCTCTAATGTGGATACTCTTTGTAGTGCTTTGTGTGTTAACAATTAAGTAGGGGCATTTGGTGGAATATAGTCAGGACTTAGCTTTCCTATCAAGATATAGAATAATACTCTCCTCCTAAATCTCTTAATTTTTCCAGGTTGTGGGTCAATCCAGAAGCCTTGTATCTTATAGTCATGTTCTCTATTACTGAGCTTCATACAAGAATAAATGTTTGTGTTTCTCCCTCTGTTTCCCTTAAACTTTACTGGGATATGGTTGATAATTAGAAATATTCATATATTCAATGTAATCAACTTGTTAATTTGTAACAGAATCATGTGATGTATTTGCCACACTTGAGGCAAGTACTAGTCCTGGTTATTTTATTTACTTATTTCTATTTGTTGTGCTGGTAGAGATTGGAACTAGGGCCTTGGGCATGCAAGGCAAGCGCTCTGCCAAGAGCTACACCCAAAGCCAGGCTGTTAATTTTATAAGCTTGGTTTAAGTTTGTACCAAGGAGAAACCTATCCCGTAAGCTTTGCTGAACAGAACTAAGTACAGTAAGTGTATAGGTGAGTGAAAAGCAGTACTTAAATATTGCTTTGGATGTTACCGAATCTATGAGTTCAAACTTTCATTAAAAAAAAAAAAGGTGCATTTAGGTTGGCACGGTGTTGCACACCTCTAAACTCAGTACTAGAGAGGCAGAGAGGCAGGTAGATCTCTATGAGTTCGTGGCCAGCCTGAGGTGTATAGTGAGTTTCATGTCCTCTGGGACTACATAGTAAGATCCTGTGTCAAAAATATATTTGTTGATTTATTGACTTCATATGTATGTTCATGTATGCATGCATGGGGGACACATGCACGCCATGGCACATATGTGAGAGTCAGAGGACAACTTGTGGGAATCCATTCTTTCTTCCACCATGTGGGCCCCAGGGGTTGGCCTCAAGTTGCCAGGTGTGCTAGCAATTGACTTTCCCAGTGGGGAGTCTCCTTGGCTTTTGCTGTATAACCTTTCCATTCCCATGTGGTTTTGGTTTTTATTCCAGACTGATTCTTAAAATGTTGACTGTTCACCAAGCCAATGTAAACCTGTCAACAGTTGGGCTAAAAGCCTTAGATCTCCTCCTAGATTCAGGTGAGTCATCCCACAAATGTTCCCCCTCTCTGCGGTCAGGGTCAAAGTGTGAACTAGTCAGCTGTGGTTTCTAGAGAGGTTTTTTTTTTTTTTTTCTATGTCTGCCTTCTCCGTGCCTCCTGTCTCAGGCTGCTTCTCAGGTGCCATCCAGCACCTTGGTTCTGAATGTTGTTTGTGTGGTCTTCCCATGTTCCCGTTTCTAGTTCTAGCATGGCTTTCAAAATCTGCTCCCATAATTCACAT
This sequence comes from Neodon shergylaensis, assembly GCA_025134845.1. Classification (NCBI taxonomy): domain Eukaryota; kingdom Metazoa; phylum Chordata; class Mammalia; order Rodentia; family Cricetidae; genus Neodon; species Neodon shergylaensis. Next base: position 5,281,627 of record JABTXL010000186.1, read on the forward strand.
TCTTGGTACCTTTTTCTGTATCCACCTTGACAATCTGTTCTTGATAAAGCATGTAGCATTACTTCTTGAGTGTTTGCTAGATGTAGCATGCTTTCAAAACCCTTTTCACCCCAGATAGGCATTTTCCTTATCTTTCTGTGTGAGAGGCACTGATGAACAGAGAGGTGGCCTCAGCCACCAGGTGACACAATCAGGCTCTGATTCCATGCTCCTGAGCCTTTGCCTAAGGCGACCTCCGTCAAGAGACAAAGAGACCCAAGCCGAGATTTTGAGATGGTGTAATAGTTGTGGTCATTGCCATGATAGATGCCTGTGGTTGGCAAAAACATAATTCTGAATGTTGGGGGTTTCGTTCAATGAATAGGAGGTCATTTTGAGGTCAGGAGAATTTCATGTGCACAGCTACAGAGACCTGAGAAGATGGAAGGGAGGCCGCACAGGAGAGTGGGGGATTAGTAGAATTAGTAGGATCCTGATTGGTCCTGCTAATGAAGACCCTCAGGGAGAAAAGGAGCAAGATAGGGTCTAAGGATCAGGGCCAGGAGGACAGGAGACAGGAAATTCCTAAAGAGTCTTAACTCAATTATTCAACCCTCATCCTTGCGAGCTTAAATTTTTTTCTTGCTTCATTTTTCACTTGTCACAATAGAGCGCTCGTCCCAGTGACCCTTCTGTAGAGGAGGAAATAGTCCGTGTGTTGCCCGCTACCAGAGCTAGTGGCATGATGTGATTGATGAGCAGCTGAAATATGAAAACTGGACTTCGGTTTTATTTAATTTTTATTATTCAGTTTGAATTTTATTAGGCATATGTGGCTAGGGAATGGGGCTGCCTGGGCAGGCGGGTTAAAGCATGTAGAGAAATGACTGAGGTGTAGTGAGAAAACGATTCTAAGAGAAATACGGTGAAACCTGCCACAGCACAGACAGCCACTAAATTCCCTTGTGGGGGTTACGAATGTAAGTGACCTGTCTAAAATTGATTAAGGGTCTCACTGTCTTCCTAGTGCAGACTGGCCTTGAACTCTCTTTGTGGCCCAGGTTTGTGTGAAACTCAACGTCTTCCTCTCTTAGCCCTCCACACCCTAAGTGCTGGGGTTACCTCTGTAAGCCTCTCCACTTGTCTGACCTACTTAATTTTTAATCCAGCTCGGCCTCCTATTAGCTATTAAGCTAAGTCGCTTGGGTTACTTAGTCTTTTAGTGCCTCAGTTTTTTTTTACTCTTAAAGAGGAGTTCAGACTTACCTTGTGAGGTTCTAGTGTTGATTAAACGTGTTATAATGAAATGAGCCAACTAGTGATTAACACATTGTATCACAAAAGTAATCACTATGAAGCTAGCGGTGTAGCTTAGCAGTAGAGTCCCTACTTAGCATGTTTGAGGTTCTAAGTTCAGTCTCCAATGTCACATGCGCACACACACAAACCCAGTAAAGAACTGTTTACAGCTGCTATCCTTATTTCACGATAGTTACTGTTGTTGATGGAATGGATGTTATGTGTGCTACATCTTAGATTATGGCAGGAAAGTGTTGTTCTAATGCAAGTTCAAAGAGGCTTTCGAGGGAGGCTTTAAGAGGAGCAATGGGTATACCATATCTAGACTTGAGTCACGCACGGGCTAAGGATATTGATATGATAGGTTTTATAAAGGATCTGGTGTGGTGTACTTAAGAGAAGGGATTAAAAGATTCCAACATGGGACTTCCAGGATCACATTTAGGTCTTAGAAATACAGTTCAGGGAGTGAACTATCAACAGTTGTGTAGAAGTTTAAAATAAGCAGAACAATTAAGCAACTATTTCTGCATTCTTGGTGTGATGGGAAGAGGTCCTCAGTAGGATAGGAAAGCTGAACTAACTTATTGAAAGAGAATTTTGAAGTATTTGAGAGCTAACACTTCAATGGCTTGGCTCTTAATGAAATGAGTTGACTCATTGGAAATGGAAGTGAGGGTAAACTTGGAAGGATGATGACTGGACAGTTTCTCTCAGATAGTTGTCAGATGATGGTCTCAATGATGAAGATCAGGAGCAAGGGTAGGGTTAGATCAGGGTACCCAAAGACTATTTAGATGATAATGGTCAAGGGGGAAGATAGGAATGGATTTGAAGTTTGTAAGGTAGGAGGGCCTAGGCTTTGTATCTGTGGTGTGGCATGGTGTGCCAAAAATTGTAAAAGTGTAGTAAAGTGTTTGGGAATCCATTTCACTTGGAAAGAATTTGCTATGGATAACATTTGAAATATTCATAGGCTTCAAGTAAAATTTACGTACCAACTATTAAAAACTACTGTGTACTTATATCATGTTGTTTTCTTCAAATTAGGTAAAATCACTTTGCTAATACTGGATGAAGAATGCGATATTTTCATGCTAATTTTTGATGCCATGCACAAATATTCAACCAATGATGAAGTTCAGAAACTTGGATGCAAGACTTTACATGTGCTGTTTGAGAGAGGTATTTAAACTTGTAAATTCTTTATTTTGACGTATTCATAAGAAGAATGACCTGTACTGGAAAAAAAATGGATATAACTGATGAGAAAAAAAATCATTATCTACAATCATACTATTTATAAAGTGAAATAAACTTTCTTAGTTTTTTAATGTGGTAATGTTGCTCCCTTCTGTGGTGTGATTTCACTCACAGGTTATTAATCATGTGGTTATAGTAGACTTCCTTCTATTGCATAACTGGGCACGAGGCTCACTTTGCAAACTGGATTGTATGGGTTCGTAAGAAGAAAACATCAAACTATGAAGTCAAGTACAGGTTAAAATGGGGTTATGATTTTGAATCCCGTCAGACTTGAAATTGCTACAGACTGGGTAGAGAACTGGGCCAGCGCTGAGCGTCCTTGAGAAACAAGACAGAGAGGCATTTCACAGCAAGCTTAGGAACTGATAATGGTTGATTGCAGACTGTTTGAGCTAGTTTTGTCCAGTCCTCCTTTGACTCACTTGTTGAGGAAATGGGTTGGAGAATTGAGCAAGTGGTCTGAGGTTAGCAGTTAGCTAGCACACAGTGGTGGCTGCTGGGTTGGGGACCCAGCTCTTCGATGATGTAGGCTTTGTATAGAAGAGTTCACTGCAGTGAAGAGCACAGAACTTCAGGTGTCTCAGGCTGTCTTCTCTGTGTTACATCTTGCACCTATGCTTTGATAAGAATTAAAGGATAAAATTTGAAATTTGTTGTTTCATGGACCTGCACCCTATTGTCTATTTGGACAATGCTTACTCATGAAAGAGGGCTGTCACTATGCCCTCACAAGTGCTGTGTTTTTTCAGGACGAAACAACATAGACTACTGATTGTTAAACAGGAGAATCTTACTCCAAAGATCGTTAATAAATACTCAGAATATATTATCGTAACATACCATGTTATATTATATATTTTATAAATATAAGAAGAAAACAATTTTTGATTTTTTTCAGGAGGATCACGCTTCCTGAGACAGTAATTTAGTTAATAAAGTTAATCTTGAAAAGTTAGTTAATAAAGATGGTTATCAAAACTTAAAAAGATACTGTGAGAAGTATACTATTAAATGTAAAGGTTTCATGGCATCTATCGATAATTAAATGAATCTAACAAGTTTCACATTGTCTTACATAGACATGCTGGTACACAACTGAAAAGATAAGATTGCTCTTAAGGAGTTGAATTTTCAAATGTTTTGTTAGCACCATTCTTGCCCTAACAGACTGGGGTTTCAAATAGTTTTTGAGATTCCCACTTAATAAAGTGACACCAAACGGAGTTCAACATATTCAAATTATAAAAGAATGCAATTGTATGTCAATTTTAAAAGATAATATCACTTAAAAATGAACGACAGTTTTTGATTTCTCATGGAAAACCATTAAAACAGAGTACTTTGAAGTTCAGTTACCATTTGCTGCCGTTAACAACTTTTGAACCAACATGCTTAGCTGTGTCTCCCTTCAGCAGTCTACCATAAATCCCTGGCTTTTAAATATCAAAAATAGGGGTTGGAGATATGGCAATTACTACTCGTGCAGAGGACCCAGGTTAAATTCCAGCCCCTACACAGTGTTTCTTATAACTACCTGTAACTCCACTTCTAGGAGATCTAACTACCTCTTCTGGCTCTCTTGAGTACTACAGGCATGTGCTGCACATATGGACAAGCAGGCACACACTACAAATACTTTTTTAAAAATTAAAATAGAAACATAGTCATAATCAGCAGGTCAGTATTGTAGGATCAGTAGCCAAGATCATAGTAGCTCATCCCAAAGAATCGTCTTCATTAGCAGTAGGTAAGACTCATAGTATGTTCATCCTAATGGACCATCATTATTATCAACCATCAGAATCATAGAGTGTTCCTTCCAGTACATCATCTTTATTGTACTTATTAGGTTGCTGTAGACTTCCCCAAAGGAAATTGAAAATACTCCTTTTTTTCTGAGAATTATTGAGTTCCTAATAATTTCTCATTTCAAAAGATTATCCAACCAGTTCAAAACAGAATTATTTTGCTGCTTCAAACTAATTCAATGTTTTTTTTTTTTTTTTGGTTTTTCGAGACAGGGTTTCTCTGTGGTTTTGGAGCCTGTCCTGGAACTAGCTCTTGTAGACCAGGCTGGTCTCGAACTCACAGAGATCCACCTGCCTCTGCCTCCCAAGTGCTAGGATTAAAGGCGTGCACCACCACCGCCCGGCTAATTCAATGTTTTAAATTTCTATGCCTTTGGGACAGAAAAACATTTTTATTGAACATATTGTCTTTGTGATGCTTTGTTCTTATAAATATATCTTTCAGGAATTAAAATTTTATGTCACCTTAAAGCATCTTCATGCTTTTTTCCCTTCCTGATTTAGTGTCAGAGGAACAGCTGATTGAGTTTGTTGAGAACAAAGATTACATGATACTGTTGAACACACTCAGCAGCTTCAAAGGGGACAAGGAAATTGTGTTTCATGTGCTCTGCTGCCTTCATTCCCTGGCGGTTCCTTGTGAGTACCCTCTCTGTGTGCTTTCTGACTTGCATGTGGAGCAATGCAATGTGTCTTTTTGGATTCTGTGTGCGTGTGTGTGTGTGTGTGTGTGTGTGTACGTGCGTGTATTTGTGAGGTCCTGTGGAAGCTAAACTTCTTCATTCACTGATTCATTTAATTCACTCATACTTATCCAGACTCTGCTGCATCCAATTTTAGGCTTAGTGCCTGGTGCCTGGCCTCTTCTGAGTTTACATACAGTAGGAGCCACAGATATGATCTCAGGTGAGGCCAGGCATCATGAGGCACAATTCCTATGGTTGTGAGAACCAATAGAACAAGGCCAAGCTCTTGAAAAGCCTTAAACTCTGGGAACTTAGCATGCAAGGAGGTGTGCTGTAGAACTAATACAGGGAAACGTTTAGGAGCTGGACACTAGGAATATAATATGTGGGGGCAGCTGGGCCCATAGCTCAAGTGTGAAATATCAGCTACACTCAGGAGCTGTATTCAAGGCCTGCCTGGACAACTTAAGGGGACCATGTCTCAAATAAAATGAAGTAAAATAAAATAAGTACTGAAGATGCAGCTTATTGGCTGAGTGTTTGCTTTATGTGAGGCTTTAAGGTGAATACCCAGTGCCAGAAAAACGAAACAAAAAAGATATGGAGCAGGAGAGTGGAAAATCACTCAGGAAACTCTGGTTTTATGAACTTGTACGTGTGTGTGTGTGTGTATGAATGTGCACATGTATGTATGTGATTGGGTACATGTATGTGTGCATGGATGTATGCCAGTCTGTACTTTGCGTACATGTATATGTGTGTATACGTGTGTATATTTGTATATGTGTGCATATACGCTAGCATGGATGTGTGTGCACATAAGTGTGTGCATGTTGTGAGTGTATATGTGTGTGTAGCCATGTGTAAATGTGAATGCATGTGTGTGAGTGGGTACATGCATGGATGCATGAGTATGAATGTGTCCTGTGTGTACATGCATCTGTGGGTAACTGTGCATAAGCATGTGTGTGTGTATCTGTGTGTGTCTGCATACAGAGGCATGCTTATCTCCAAGTACCTGCAGGAACTGTTTTGATGGAGGCAGGACAAGTGGGTGAGGGTGCAGACGGGGTGTGAGGTTGCGAGAGTCCAAAATAGTCACGCAATAGGGGTTGAACTCTACAATTTTTGCGTAGCATTTATTGAGGATTTGAAATTTTGCTACGTTATCAAAATAAGTAGAAATCAGAAGAAATAATTTTCTGTACACACTACTAGTGATTACCAATTGGCTGCAATAGGCTGTAGATTCTTTATTTTAATTGCACACTAGCACTTCATATTTCTCTCTGTGCTTTGAGCCAGCTATAAACATGCATTCAATAGTACTGTTTTCATCCTCACACATGTAAAATTCTCTTGTATTAAATTAGTAATTTATTGTGAAGAACATAAACAATACTTGGTATGTAATATGTATTACAAAACTGTTAACACTGTATGAATTTTCTATGCATATACACAATATATACAATATTATGTGACATATACAATACACATATGATATAGAAGTATGGTTTCAGGCACAACGGCATGAGACTTCATTGCGGCAGGGTCAAAAAACAAATGCTCTTGGGAAAATGTTCTTTAATACGTTCATAAAAATACAGCATTTTCTTATCTATGGAAAAATCAGTCAACAGAAGATGGGGCTGAATACTAATGCCAAAGCAGAGTGTCGCATCTTATATTTCTCTGAGTCATCGCTGACAGAGAGTCGGCTATTTTCCGCCTTGTACTTTTCTTGAGCTCTGTTCATTATTCACTTATTTTGGGCCGATTGCTCTTGGAATCCATTGTCTTCCACCCACTTATGACATAAACCAGTTAAAATGTGTCGATTCATAACACAAAGGTCAAAGCCAGCAGCAGCTAACAATGCGGAATCGGCTTTAACAGCAGCTCTGCAGCGAAGGCTTTTTATCAGGCCCCTCCTTTCCTTGTTACATGCTTAAAAAATATGTTGGTGTTTTTACAATCCCATTTAAACATTACAATGTATTTTTTTATTGTATATTTTTTATTAAAGATTTCTGTCTCTTCCCCACCTCCGCCTCCCCTTTCCCTCCCCCTCCCCCAACCAAGTCCCCCTCCCTCATCAGCCCAAAGAGCAGTCAGGGTTCCCTGCCCTGTGGGAAGTCCAAGGACCACCCACCTCCATCCAGGTCTAGTAAGGTGATCATCCAAACTGCCTAGGTTCCCACAAAGCCAATAGGTGCAGTAGGATCAAAAACCCATTGCCATTGTTCTTGAGGTCTCAGTAGTCCTCATTGTCCGCTATGTTCAGCGAGACCAGTTTTATCCCAGGCTTTTTCAGACCCAGGCCAGCTGGCCTTGGTGAGTTCCCGAAAGAACATCCCCATTGTCTCAGTGTGTGGGTGCACCCCTCGCAGTCCTGAGTTCCTTGTTCGTGCTCTCTCTCCTTCTGCTCCTGATTTGGACCTTGAGATTTCAGTCCGGTGCTCCAATGTGGGTCTCTGTCTCTGTCTCTGTCTCTGTCTCTGTCTCTGTCTCTGTCTCCTTTCATCGCCTGATGAAGGTTAATATTCAGGAGGATGCCTATATGTTTTTCTTTGGGTTCTCCTTCTTATTTAGCTTCTCTAAGAACCTGAGTTATAGGCTCTATGTCCTTTATTTATGGCTAGAAACCAAATATGAGTGAGTACATCCCATGTTCCTCTTTTTGAGTCTGGCTTACCTCACTCAGGATAGTGTTTTCTATTTCCATCCATTTGCCTGCAAACTTCAAGAAGTCCTTGTTTTTTACTGCTGAGTAGTACTCTAATATGTATATATTCCATACTTTCTTCATCCATTCTTCAATTGAAGATGTATTTAAAAAAAAAAACAAATAGTTTTAGCTATGCTCGGAAAGGTCTTTTACAGACAGGCACTTTTCTGTTTGGTGAGTAGTCAATATTACATTCAGAAACAGAAGTGTTTCCCCCGCAGGTTCACAGCAGGCTTCCTCCACAACTTCTTCCTTTCCCCGCTGCCTGACTCATGTCAGCCCGTTGCTCATGTGTTTTGTCTTTGAATATATCTGTCCTTTGAATATCCTGCCGCCTGCCATCTCCAGGAAGCTCAAGGTCTCTGCCCTTTTGTTAGCTGTTCTTCTAGGATGAAGGAAATAAATCCTAGTTTATTCTCACAGTTCTAGTGTATGACATAATCTCGAGTTCTTTCCTTGGGTGAGGAAAAGACATTGCAGAAACCGTAATCAATGTCCTCAGCAGGATGCAGACAGCTGAGCTCATTTATTTGAGATATATTTGGCTGGTTTTAGACTTGTACAAAACCCTCAGGTTTTTCCTTCTTTGTCTTAAATTATATGGATAAAACGTTTTTACATACAATATATTTTGCATGTTTCCCCCTCACAACTCCTACCAGAACCTCCATACCTCCATACCCACCCAACTTTGTATCACTTCTCTTTCTCTTTCAAAACATCCTAATAAAAGTAAAAAATCAAAACAAATAGGCAAAAGACCAAAAAAAAAAAAAAACAAAAATGCCAAAACAAAATAAAATGTCCACAAGCATTGAGTTTGTTTTGTGTTAGCCAAATATTACTGGGCATGAGGCCTGTCCTCAAGTGACATATACCCAGTGACTGACTATTGGAGAAAACTGACTTCTGTTTGTCAGTGATACACATTGCAAATAACTTATTGGTTACAGTGTGAGCCTGTCTCCAATTCCCCTTCTCAGTACTGGGACTCCATCTGACTTGAACATACGCAGGCCTTGTGCACATCACAACAGTCTCTGTGAGTTTATCTGTCTTGTTGTGTCTGGAATACCCTGTTCCTTTGTAGTCCTCCATCACATCTGACTCTTATCATCTTTCTGCTTCCTCTTCCATTTAAGAGACCCGGAGGGGAGGGGTTTGATGAAGGCATCCTATTTAAGACTGCAGGTTGGCTAGATATATGTCAATTGGATACACATTAAACTCATCTGAAAGAAGGGAACTCAGTTGAGAAAATGATTGTATACATATAAAAATGGCTATAGAGCATTTTCTTAATTAGTGACTGATGGAGGAAGACCAAGCCTATTGTGGGTAGTGCCATCCCCAGACTGGTGGTCTTGGGCTCTATAAGAAAGCAGACTGAGTAATCCACAATGAGCAAGCCACTAAACAGGACCCCTCAATGGCCTCTGCATCAGCCCTGCCTCCAGGTTTCATCCTTTTATGAGTTCCTGTCCTGACTTCCTTCATTGATTAACTATAGTATGGAGGTGTAAGCCAAATAAATCTTTTTCTCTCCAACTTGTCTTTGGTCATGACGTTTAATCATCACAATGGTATTCATAACTAGGACAGACTGAGTGCTTCAAAATCATTCTCTGTGCATTGTTTACTTATAGGTCTCCATGTCAATTATCTTCTACTGCAACTTCTCTGATAAGTGTTGAATGAAACATTGATCTGTGGGTATAGCGGTGTGTCATTAGGAACCATTTTTGTTGCTATGTTCTTTAATAGAAGAATAGTATTAGGTTTGCCCTTAAGTCCATGAGCTATCTGAACTCAGATTCTCGGCATCTTTAGCAGTGTCAGGTATGGGCTCCATCTCAAGGAGTGGGCTTTAAATCTAATTTTGAAAAGTGATTGGTTATTCCCGTAACATTTGTGCCACGACTACCCTAGTATATCATGCAGCTAGGTCATTATATATTGCAGGGATTGTAACTGAGTGATTTTGATGGTTATCTTTCTCCTCTGGTAGCATGCAGAATGCCTTCTAGTACCAAGAATAGCAGTTAGTAGAGACAAAACTTTTAATTAGGAACTGGCTCAACTTCTCCAAGTTTGATGACATAAGTAAATGTTGCCTTCAGCAATAGGGCCTTACCATCAGGTTGTAGAGAGCAACCAATAGTGTTGACAACAGCCTATGATGTCTGGGGTAATTCCATGAGACCCTGTGGTAAATGATTGAACTACAAGTAACCCATTCCTGGCACTGGAGGACACAGCATTTGCCTGAAAATTTCTTTCAATTCCTAAACAACTTATTAATATACCGTTGTGTAAGCATATCACATTTTCATTAACCGTTTATTAGTTGATGGACATTTCAAGGATGTTTAACATGTCTTTAAGTATTTCTTGGCCATTTGTATTTCATTATTTGAGAAATCTTTGCACAGTTTTATACCCCCATTTTTAAATTGTCATGTTTCTTTGATATACATGACTTTTCTTAGTTCTTCATATAATTTGGATGTTAGCCCTCTGTTGAATGTATAATCAGTAAAGATCTTTTCTCATTCTGTACCCTATCACTTTGTCCAGATTATGGTGTTATTTTCCGTACAGATTTTCAACTCCGCGAGGTCCTATTAATTAATCGTTTTCACTTTTTTGATAATTCTGTTCAAAAAGTCATTCCCTGTGCCAATGAGCTCAGGACTATTCCTACTTTCTCTTCTATTAGATTCAAGGTATCTGGTCTTACATTGAAATCCTTGATCCATTTGGTATTGAGTTTTGTACAGGATAATCCACAGGGATCTGTTTTTATTCTTTTATATGCAGCTGTCCAGTTTTATCTGCACTATTTATTGCAAATGCTGTATTTTTTCTAGTGTGTGTTTTTGACTTCTTCATCAAAAATCATGTATCTGTATGTGTTTAGATTTATATTTGTGTCTTCAATTCAATTCCATTGATTAATATGTCAGTTTCTATGCTAATGCTAATACCATGATGTTTTTATTACTATAGCTCTACAATAAACTTGCACTCTGGGATGGTGATATATACAGCAGATCTTTTATTATTAAAGATTGTTAGCTATTTTGCTGTTTTTGTATGTTTCCTATAAAGTTTCATTTTTTGTAAATAATTATGTTGGAATTTGATGGGGATTACATTGAATCTATAGATTGCTTTTGAAAGAATGGTAGGATAGTTTATAAAATATTAATCCTTCAGATACCTTAAAATTTTAAAACAAAAATGAAATAAGAATAATTTATACTTGTGCCAATGCTAAATTCTATATTTTGTTGTGTTAGTAACTAACAACATAGAATCTTTATAGCTATATGAAAAAACATGCTGTTTGCATCTGAATCTTTACTTATTACTCTATCTATGCAATACTCATTTATACGCATATTTGAAAGAAAAAAACATACTGTTTTTGGTGATTATGATTCTTTTTTAATTCAGGCAGCAATGTTGAAGTCCTCATGAGTGGGAATGTCAGGTGTTACAATATTGTAGTAGAAGCCATGAAAGCATTCCCTGCTGATGAGAAAATTCAAGAAGTGAGCTGCTCCTTGCTCCATAGGCTAACATTAGGTGAGTTTTAATTCTTCATTTCTTATCAGAACCTATATAGTGTATATGCATGCAGCTTCCATGTACTCTATGCTAATGAATAAGTAGCATCTTGATAAACACTGGGTAGAAATATTGCAAAGTAGCAAATAGTTATAAAAGGAACACAAAAAATAGACAGCTGGTATTAGTGAGAAGTCTGCATTTTCATTTCTGAAGTGATCTCTAGGAAAGATTTTTGTGGGGCTGTATTGAAACTATGGTTGCTAACTATAAAAGAGTAAGTAAAAATTATGTTGAAAATATGAAGCAGAAGCCATAAGTGATTTTATCACTCAACTTAAGAATTACTGTATTACCAGGGCTAGAAAATGTTTTCTTGTCCTCAAAAGTTTTATATGTGTGTGTGTGTGTGTGTGTGTGTATTTAAACATAGGTGCACAGGGTTTCTAGAGCGCACTGATTTTAATCTGTGGAGTATATATCCAAAGATGCACAGCCTGTCACATGTAAGATATATATGTAAAATATAATATAAATATAGTTATGCATATATAAGTATGGTTGTATGGTTTACACATATTATATATTTATACATATTATATATAATTATAGTCTACACATTGCAATATATAAATATTTGGCTCATATATTATATTATATAAAATATATAGACATCATACATGCATAACTATTTGTATATCATATAATATATATTGTATTTTAGATGTATATCTTCCATGTGACAGGCTTACCACTGATAGATACTCCATAGAATCAAATCAGTGCACCCTAGAGATGCTATGCACCTATCTTTAATGTGATTCTGTCCTAGAAGCCAGCCTGTGGCATCATCTTAGACCGTATGATGAGGATATGAAATTGCCTATGGTTTTCTGTTGCGTTGGCTAATTTGTCTTCTCTGGATCAGAAATCTATGATGGTCTCTAAGATCTGATATCTGAAACACTAGAAAGTTAGGTGCTCACAAATTTCTCTTCTTATGTCCTATGTCTGGGCTTTTTATTGACTCATTACTATTCTGTACAAACTTAACAATTAATTACTCCTGTTTAAAGCTATAGCAAAATTTGTAAAGAAATGACAAAATATATGGATTGTGTTATGAAGAACTGATGTCTCTAGTCTATGCAGGTTTCCCATATCTTCATTGCTTATTTATAGGTGCAGAGATTTCATTATAATCATAGTTGGCATCTGTTCTGAAATTATGCCTGTGAACTGTGCCTACATGAAGAAATGAACATGATTTTATGTGTCTTTTTTTAATTCCTGACAATTTTTGAGGCATATAAGTAGATTATGTAAGTTAATGGCTTGTGAACAGTGGTGCTCTGTGCCCATCCATCCCACTCATTATGTCGGGTACTTCTCTGCCTTCTTGCATGACCCAGAATCCCCGGCACAATCCTGAATGGAGGCACTGTTTGACACCATCCTTGTCCTCTTCCTGATCTTAGAGATAAAAACTCTAAATATTCTCTCATCCAGAATAATGAGTGTCACGATTTTTATAGGTCAAAATCTAACTTGTTTTATGACATTTTTATCAAGTTTAGAAAATTTCCTCTGCTTATTGCTTACTTCTATTTTTACATCTGTCACTTTTAAAAAAATCAGAAATGTGCACTGAATTTTATTAAATACCAAACAATACATGTAAAGATTTTTCTTCTGGTGTTATGGGATTAAATCTATAGATTTTCAAACAATAAGCTATTATTCCCAGATCAAATTTAATTTGGGGATTTATTTAATTTTAAAAATACATTTCTGATAAAACTCTTAATTTTGGACCTGTACGTTAACCTTGATTGCTTTTTTGGTTTGCTTTTGTTTTATCATCCTCCCTTTTACGTACTAAAAATATTTGTTTATTTATGTAATCATTGATGCAGTTATTTTGTATTGCATTTCTGGTATCTCTAAATGTAAGGTCCGTGGACATCTCGACTTCCATGCTTATAAAAGAGCAGTCACTGAGGCCCGCTTGCTGGTGTTGCTGTGAGTTTCTCCTCTGTGGAACTCAAGAGCTGAGCATTCCAAAGCCTCCCATTGCAAATGCCTCTCTGATGACATTTGTCAGGGTCAGAGCACAGGAGTGACAAGGAATGCTTTCTGCTGTGAATGTTCAGACCTTTGCCTTGGAGAGACCAGAGAAGACAAGCTTTCCCTCTAGGCTGTACTTGCAGGCTCACTTGCTCTCACCTCACAGATCTTGTGCCTCTCTGATGACATCACAACCTCTCTGAGATGTACACCTCGGAGATTTTTCTCAACACTTTTATTAACAGACTAATGGACTAAAGAACAAAGTAAATAATAGGGTAGATAAAATAGCGTGTTTACTGTTGGAGACTGACTCTAGTGGTGTTTCTCCTAAACGATCATCAGCAACATTTATGCAAACTTAGGCTACCGTAACAGAGATTTAGCCTTCTGTCGTCCTAATTTTGAGAAGGCCTTTAAAACACCTTATTCTTATGATTTCATTCTACAGAGTTATGCTTTTCATTGTCCACAATCACCATTATGTCTCCTGTGTAACTTAGAAATTGGCTTAATGTTTAGGAGAGCTCCTTGGTAGATTCAATTAAAAATGAGTTTCTAAAATTTGAGTTATAGTCTTGTACACAGCAATTACTTGGTTTCTATCCTTTATGACCAATTATTTAAAATTATATGTTTAGACTGTCAGATATGACTATGTAATCATGTTGACACCTACTTTCACAGGTCCCAAAGTCATTTCATAGACATATATATTTATCCATATAAACTTTTGGTCCATGGCTTGGTCCTCATTGTTGGAATATTGTTGTCACCCCCACATTTCCATGAGGGTCTCTGATTCCGCAGCGTGTGTCTCATCCTGGATCATGCAGTCAATAAAGGGGAAACTTAGGCTTTGAACATAGCTGTGTGCATCACTCTCTGGTTATTGGAGGCTGGTGAGAGCAGGAGACAGTGGAGGTATCAATCAGTGAGTACTGAGCTCTGGTTAGAGGGGAGGAAGAACTTGCTGTGCTTTTGTTCAGTGTATTAAGTTGGACAGGGATAATGTACTGTGGACTTCAAGAAACTAGAACAAATGAGAGTAGACTTCCCCTGCAAGGAACTCATTAATGGGAGGAGATAGGATGAACACTTGTCTTGACTGAAGCTTTGTATTACATCAAAACAGAAAATAGTAATCCAGAGGTGTCTACACTTTTTTTTGGGCTTTAGTCTTAGTTGAAAATATATTTAAAGAACTTACCTTAAATTAAATATTAAAATGATAAGAAAACAACAAAGTATCTCCGGTGAAGCACAACGGTCATGTGCTGCCCTGTGCCTTTATATAGGGAGATGGTTGCAAGTTACATTTCAAGAAGGGTACAGGTGTGTAAGCTGGTCGACCCTGAGAACATTGTGATAACTCAGAACACTGTAGTGCCATAAGTAAGAGATGCCCACTTATCTCTGTGTTATGATTTGAGGCATCACAGCTGATTTAAGCAGACACCTCTTTGGTCCTACTCAACCAATGTCATCTAGTAGGGCAGACAACAGTAGGAACCAAAGTTTCAAAAAGTCACTTTGATTTAATTATGTCATATATTGCTGATTTAATATATTGGGCTATGCCATTAGATTGATTTATTGATTTAACCACTGCTGTGTAAGGAAATGCATTTTAAGGTGTATGGCTGAGAGTTTACGTAATGTCTCACTTAACCTTAGGTAATTTCTTCAACATCTTGGTGTTGAACGAAGTACATGTCTTTGTGGTGAGAGCTGTCCAGCAGTATCCAGAGAATGCAGCCTTGCAAATCTCTGCCCTCAGCTGTTTAGCACTCCTCAGTAAGTCGCACGACTAATGAAGAATTCCTTTTCTCTCTTTAAGTGCTGAGAATTAACTCAGAGCTTCATTTCTACCAGTTGAGGAAACTTCCATGGCACCAACAAGCATGGGTTTTCATGTTCATATGGGATGACAAGAAGCAGATGATAATTTTAGCTGACCCTACTCTAGTTTGGTAGAATGGTGGTACCCACCCTCTCTCATCCTGAAAGAGCAGAGTAATGACATGTTTAAAATATTAGAAATTGCTTCATGATTAACTGGTATGGGAGAATGGTCTGTATTCTGCCAATTATATTTTAAATAAACACTGATTGGCCAGTAGCAAGGCAGGAAGTATAGGTGGGACAACCAGATGGGAAGTAGAGGTGGGGCAATGAGAACAAGAGAATTCTCCCAAGGAGGAAGCCCATTCCTCTGTAGTCCTGACCCATCCACAGAAGAAGCAAGATGTGACTGCCTCGCTGAAAAAGATACCGAGCCATGTGGCTAACACAGATAAGACTAATGGGCTAATATAAGTTATAGGAGTTAATAAGAAGCCTGTGCTAATGGGCCGATCAGTTTATAGTTAATATAGACCTTTGTATGATTTCTTTGGGACTTAACAATTGCAGGAACTGGGCAGGACAGAAAACCCTGACAACAATTAGCCAAGGTTGGTAAAGAACATTCAAATACTGCATGTAGGCTTGGCCAGTCAAGCTGTTTGTAAAAATATACATGTAAGGGCTGGAGAGATGGCTCAGTGGTTAAGAGCACTGGCTGCTCTTCCAGAGGTCCTGAGTTCAATTCCCAGCACCCACATGGTGGCTCACAACCATCTGTAATGAGATCTGGTGCCCTCTTCTGGAATGCAGGCATACGTGAAGGCAGAATGTTGTATACATAATAAATAAATCTTTAAAAAAATATATATTCATGTAAAATACATATACACTTAACTTTTTTTTTAAAAAAGCTGAGACCATTTTCTTAAACCAAGACTTGGAGGAAAGAAGTGAACCTCAGGAGAGCAATGATGAGGAGGACCCTGAGAAGCTGTTCTGGTTGGAACCCTGCTACAAAGCCCTGACGCGCCATAGAAAGAATAAGCACGTGCAGGTTGGACATTTAGTCACTGCCCTGATTTCATAAAAGGCTTTCCAATCATTTCTGTTCTGATACAGTTTTTCTTCTTCTTTCCTAATCTAGGAGGCTGCGTGCTGGGCACTAAATAATCTCCTTATGTACCAGAACAGTTTGCACGAGAAGATTGGAGACGAGGATGACCAGTCAGTGCTTTTACTTGACAATAGAAAACCTGGGTTCTGTTTCAGCCAATGCATAGATAGATACTGTTGTTGATAGTTTTTTATGTCGGTATTTAGGCATCAGTATTGCTACATGTTAGTGGTGGGAATATGATCTTGTCTAGTTTTCCCACAAGAGACGGTCTTACAGTGTAGCCCATGCTGGAACCGCAGGCCTCTGCATCTATGCCTGGTGAGGTGTACAGAATTTAAATCTCTACTGAGGTGTAGGAGTGTTTTAATCTCTACTCAGGGATTTGGGATCATGAGTCATTCCACAGTTTGTGAATCCTGGAGAATGAACCCCTCAGTTTTCTGGCTGACCAGGTACAAACGCATGTTCATTCATGCCAGCTGAGTACTAGGGTTCTGCCACCAGCCAGCAGGTTGGCTGAGTTAGAAGCAGCCTCTGGCAGGTCCAGCGTGACACAGCAGTGTGTCTACGGAGAGGCCTCTTTGCATAATGGCCCACTGCTGGAAAACAGTGAATTAATGAATCAGATGTTACTTAAACATCTGGAGAAGAAAACTGATACATCAGGATCTGAATGATCCCACGTGAGCAATCTTTTCAGGAACATTCTGGTCAGGCTGATTCAAGCTACAATTTATACATCTTAATCCACAACACATGTCATCCTCAGCACTCTGAAGATCTTCCCAATACATATATTAGGAAAAGAAAACACATTTATTTCCTCTGTTCTTGGAATCTGCTCTGCTTCTTTACTATATTTATTTCCCCCTTTCTTTCCATTATCTTCATTTCCTCATTTTATATTTTTCTTCCTAGCACCTCATTTTTTAAAGATTACTTTCTGCTAGTTTATGGCTCCTCTGATGACCCATCCCTTCCCCTCATCCTGTTTTGTGGGGCAGTGCTCACTGCATGCTCTAATTCCTTTCTTTATATTTCATGCACCTACGATATTAGGAAATGTACGACATCTATAAGGCTTGCATGAGGCACGGCTTGGTTATCACGGTCTACTGCCGCATCCTTAGCCGCAATTGCTTAGTGTGCATTTTCGTTCATCCGCAGTCAAAATTAGTCCAGGACATGAAATGGAAAACTCTAGAAGGGAGCAGTGCATATAGTTTACTTTAGGCCCTGCTCTGAGAACCAGGAGGAAATCCTGTGCTGTCTGGTCCATTCCTCCTGGGATGTAACCTATCTCTGTTTATATGTCCACCCTGTGTGATTCCATAGCAACTGAGTGACTGTCTACCCCTCATTCTATGTCTATAAAGCCATGTGCCCTTTGTATGACTTACAGGCTTTTGAAGAAACAGAAATGTTAGTGTTTGCTCTGCTTGAATCTAACCTTTACTTAGAGAGTTCTTCAGTTTGTGCTTTTATCGTGAGTGGAGGTGGCATCAGCTCAGCTTCCAGGCCTGCCTTGTCAGAGTTTATAGGCAGGGTGAGCATGGGAGCTGGAGACTGCAAACTGAGATGTGGTTGGCTTTTTCACAGGTTCCCTGCACACAGGGAAGTGATGCTGTCCATGCTGATGCATTCTTCTTCCAAAGATGTCTTCCAAGCAGCTGCGCATGCCCTGTCCACGCTCCTGGAACAAAATGGTAAGGCAGAGACTATGGACTTTAATAAAGAGAAATGATTTTGTGATGCTATTCCCTTATAGAAGCTATAAGTTCTGAAAAAGTCAAATATATAGAGATGTAGGTATGTTTATAGAGGAGTGTATACAGATGTGTGTATGTTGCTAAAGGATAAAAAATAATGCTTTTAGATA
Organism: Neodon shergylaensis; assembly: GCA_025134845.1. Lineage (NCBI taxonomy): Eukaryota > Metazoa > Chordata > Mammalia > Rodentia > Cricetidae > Neodon > Neodon shergylaensis. The sequence continues at coordinate 5,299,880 of JABTXL010000186.1, forward strand.
TATTCTTTCGAACTTCTACAAATGTACTCATGACATAAATGCAATATATTTGTAGAAATTGGAACATATATCCATTTTTAATACATTATATATTTTCATCCTTATATTAATAAATGTATTTATTAATGTTATCATTGCCATTTTAATAGCTGTATAGCTTTCAGAGATATATGTATAATATATGATACACACACACACACCTATTTTAGGAACCAGTTTCTGTTGATTGCCTTTTAGCTTACTATGAGAATTTTTGGAACCCGTATAGGACCATTTTTCCTCTAAAAGAGATTGCCCATTTTCCAGTAGATATTTATTCATATTATTGTTTTATATGAACTTTATAGAGGCAAGACCAATGAGATATTTACCATTTCAAAAACTGGTAAAAGTTATTCAGAATAAAGTGTTTATAGTTATAATTTTTTTGAAAATGATCTTTTATGTGTAATTTTTGTATTATAGTTTTGTGTACTTATAGAGAGGAAGTGGCTCATATAACTTGGAAGGATTTTTAAGCTTTAAAATCCTGGCTCAAACTGCTTCAGATTCCTGGCCCCATAAACAGGAAAATTTGCCAGGAAAACTCATCAGGCTGTGGGACTTGGCAGCTCTTAAAGGATATTTTTAGGCAGTGAAACAGGAAAAAGATGGAAAGATTTATCTAAGACACAGTAGTATGCACATCATATTTTAGTAACCAAGCCAGGCAAGTGAAAACTACAGACACAATACCTCCTGCATGCTTCTCTGTGTTATCCTTTATGTCAACTCAGGAGGGAAAAGTTTCTCCTGTATATTTTCTCCAGTTTCTCTGATCTCTCTGGTGGCATTTTAATAAAATTAGAGTGTAATCAAATGTATTATATTTATGTGTGAAATTGTTAAGGAACAAAATTAATTAGTCAACAATGAATCTGGCATGTTACATAAAGGCTTGGGGTAGACAGGCCTTGAGTGATGACAGGGCCTCTCCCAGGACTGAGTCATCGCAGGAGCTGTGGAGGTCTGGACAGGGCTTGCATTGCAGCTGCTGTGCCAGGTGTCCCCAGAGGAGATGAGGATTGTCACCAAGCAGCACAGTATGATGGTGCTGCCATTTGTAACTCTTTGGAAACTAGGTTAGGTCCCATTCAGTCATCAAGATTTTGTGACTTGGTGTTGCTTTGGTTATGGCTTCTGAGGGGCAGTGACCTTGTGAGTCAGCTTGATGCCTGTTGGAAATCAGTTCCTGCCTTTAATACGCCGCCCCACACCCTTGCTCCAGGCCACCTGCTGGATGAGCCTTTCTTCAACGCCCTTGCATGCCCTGGGCTTTCTAGTGTGATGGAGGGGGCGGATCTCCAGCAGCCTCCTTCCTCAGCTCCACCACTAAGTCTCTTGGGATAGTGACTGTGAAGGGTGAAGGAATTAGACAGATTGGTGACTCGGGTCTATAATCCCAGCACTCAGGAAGCTGAGGCAGGAGGATTGTGTATTCAGGGCCAACCTGGGCTACTGGATCTCAGAGAAGAAAAGAAAAAGAGGAAGAAGTAGGAAGAAGAAGTAGAGAGGAAAAACTGGGGTCTTGGAACCAGGGAGATTTGAAGGCATAGGTATATCTTTCATGATAATTTCCTCATTTAATTAATCAGTTAATTTAATTGCAAAGTACCAAACTCATATAATGTGCTAGAGACCAGACAGTCTAGGCCCGTGTGGTTTGCCAGTTAAATAAAAATTCTAGGCACATTGAGTCAAACTTTTAGGGAAGGCAGACATGAAGCATAACTAAAGAATGTGAGGTAGCTAAGACAAAAATTAAACCGGGAAAGAGGGTATTAGGAATCAGAGGAAATAAATGTTGAATTGGCAGTCAGTAAAGTACTGTAAGAGTTGGCATTTTGTGATTTGCCTTTGTAAGCAGATAATTTTCTGCTGAGACGGGGTAGATTAAGACCAATAATGTTTTGCAAGTAATGGGAAAACATGAAAATGTTCTGTATACTCAGAAAGGACTTCATGATGCCCACCTTCTCTCAGTTGTGTGTGCCATGTTTGAGTTCCTCATTGCCTCGCTGTGGGTACATTCTGAAAATGTGCTCAGGTCGAACCAATGTATTACACAAGAACTCTAAAAATCTCTGAGTTCTACACAGACCAATCCAGTCATAAGCTCTAGAGTTGGTACCCAATGATCTGTGTCTGAACAAGCCTTTCAGGGAAGTCTGATGTACACTGGTGTTTGAGGACCACTGGACTAGAAGTTTCTTCTTGGTTGGGATATAGGCACTCTGGAGGAGATATGAAAACTCATTGCGTATTTTAATGAATGATGTTCTGGATGTCTTCGGAGGTCTGACCTCAGGTTTTGATTTTATTTTTCAATGTGTTTTTATTATATTTTGTCCTGTTTTTTTCTCTTTGGGATTGACAACACTATTTATTTATTTGGTTTTTGAGACAGAGTCTCATTGTTTAGTCCAGATTGGACTTGAATTTGTTATGTAGTCCAGCTTATCCTCAAGCTCTCCATCGTCTTGTGTCAGATCCCCAAGTGATGAGATTATAGAAATATACCATTCCTGAATGGCAATGCTTTAAAAAACCAAAGCTCAAGTTAAAAATCTCTAAAGTTGCCGGGCGATGGTGGCGCACGCCTTTAATCCCAGCACTCGGGAGGCAGAGGCAGGCGGATCTCTGTGAGTTCGAGACCAGCCTGGTCTACAGAGCTAGTTCCAGGACAGGCTCCAAAGCCACAGAGAAACCCTGTCTCGAAAAACCAAAAAAAAAACAATCTCTAAAGCTTCCCCTGTATGTCACTTTGAAAACGTTAGATTATGGTTTATAATGTTGGAATTGATATTTCTGTGAAGGCTCCAAGGCAATTAATGCAAAATACTTCAAGGCACTGGGTTAGAATATAGTGAAGGACTTCACTGTGAGAAAAGGTTACTGCATGACAGTCTTCCTGCAATGTAGGCTTTCTGTATACATACTATAAAACTAGCTTTCAAGGCCATGGTACTGTTCACTAAATGTAAGAGTTACTCTGTGAAAGCCATCTGTGTGATCAACACTATCTACCAATGTGTACATGATTGGATCCAGGAAAATGATATTTTCAGTCTACTGTAGGAGATGTACAAAGTAGTTAGAGTATTCCAGACCAGGCCATTTCCGCACTCCCTTCATCAGTGAGATATGGTCACTGACTCCATACACCAATATGTGTGATCCTTCTCCCCAGGCCTGCCCCTGGCTTCCATCGCCAATGGATGGATGGCCTGCATCTCTAGAATGTCTCTAATCTACTCACTGACATCTATCCTACTAATGAATCTTAGCTCTATGTAAGTCTGTCCATTTTTGAAGTTTAAAGATTGGAAGGACATTTAATTTTCATTCTTATTATGAAGAGTATTGTTTATATACATTTTTTCTACAAGACATTTCTTTCTTATGGGCTTTAATATATTGATTATATTATTACCAGTCTACTCTATAAATAAAAAATTAAATGGAAATAGATAATAAATATGGAAAGCAGAGAATGACATATATTTGTAACATTAATAGACAGCTATTAATGATCTCTAAGTAGCTAGTGCAACACACAATATGCTATATGTGTTCTTGCAAATGTATGCTTCCATTTCTATAAGTAACTTTAAGAACACCTTTTAGTTAATTTCAGGAGAATCCTGCTGGCAAAAGGAGTATACCTGAATGTCTTAGAGTTGATGCAGAAGCACTCCCTTGTTCCCGAGGTGGCAGAGAGTGGCTGCAAGATGCTGAGTCACCTGTTTGAAGGAAGGTACTGCACGCTCGTGAGGTGTTATACACATGTGGGGGGCACTGAGACAAGTGGAATGGTATCGAAGCATCTGTAGAAATGGGAGGCTAAACACAGCATCTGAGCACAGACTTCTTGTCATCTGTCACTGATAGCATAGACTTATTTTATCTAAACATTAAAAAGGGCAACAGGGATTGCAGAAATAAGACTAAGGTTTTCTTCTCTGCTTCATGCATGATGTTAACTGTTTTGAGAATGATAATTGTGCAGCGAAACTGATAATAGCTTTTCAAATCATGGTATAAATGTGAATATATAAAAATACAAAAACATGCATTTTGGAATTACTGCTTTTCAGAATTAAAACACTAGTTATTATTATTCTTCCATCTGAGTTAACTTTGGCTTCTCTGCTTCCTTCATTCCTTTCCCAATGTACTCATTGTCTTATGAGGTTCAAAGCCAGCCTTGTTGACACTGTGTCTGGTTAGTGGCACAACAGAGGCCAGATATTATTATCTGTGCTATAAATAGCAGGAGGGGACTAGAGGTTTACAAAACCTGACAAAAATCCCAAGCAGGTGTCCCTTCCACTAAGTATATGCTTAGTATATTTTTTTTATTTTTTTTTTACTTAAAAATTTCCACCTCCTCCCCTCCTCCCATCATTGGGAGCTCACCAAGGCCAGCTGGACTGTGACAGAAGAAGCATGGGATAAAACAGGACTCTCTGAACATGGCGAACAATGGGGGCTGATGAGAAGCCAAGGACAATGGCCCTGGGTTTTGATCCTACTTCAAGTTTGGGCTTTGTGGGAGCCTAGACAGTATGGATGTTCACCTTCCTAGACATGGACGGAGGGGGGAGGACCTTGGACTTTCCACAGGGAAGGGAACCCTGACTACTCTTTGGACTGGAGAGGGAGGGTGAGGGGAGTGGGGGGAGGCGGAGAAGGGTGGGAGGAGGGGGAGGGAAATGGGAGGCTGGGGGGAGGCGGAAACTTTTTCCTTTTTCTCAATAAAAAAAAATTTCCACCTCCTCCCCTCCTCCCATTTCCCTCCCCTCCCCCCATCACCCTTCCCCCTCCCTCTCCAGTCCAAAGAGCAGTCAGGGTTCCCTGCCCTGTGGGTAGTCCAAGGTCCTCCCCACTCCATCCAGGTCTAGGTAGGTGAGCATCCAAACAGACTAGGCTCCCACAAAGCCAGTACATGCAGTAGGATCAAAACCCAGAGCCATTGTCCTTGGCTTCTCAGTCAGCCCTCCTTGTCCAACATGTTAAGAGAGTCTGGTTTGATTATATGCTCCATCAGTTCCAGTCCAGCTTGCTTTGGTGAGCTCTCATTAGATCAGCCCCACCATCTCAGTGGGTGGGCACGCCCCTTGCGGTCCTGACTTCCTTGCTCATGTTCTCCCTCCTTCTGCTCCTCATTTGGACCTTGGGAGCTCAGTCCAGTGCTCCAATGTGGGTCTCTGTCTCTAGCTTCATCCATTGCCAGATGAAGGTTCTATGGTGATATGCAAGATATTCATCAGTATGGCTGTAGGATGGAGCTTATATCATCCTATTGAGCCAAAAATGTATGATAACGCAGCATTATTTGGTTGATAGCAAATCAAAGGCAGTTGCACAAGAAAAAGATATAAGTACAGATGTTGAGGCTTAGATGGATTTGGTGTCTTGGATTGCTATTGGACACTATTCCTAGGGAGAAAGAAACAAATGTCTGCTCACCCCAGATAGGGACTCTACAACACACCAAGTCAGAATACCACCAAAGTCCAATTTGGTGAACCAATGTGTTTTGCTGGTGTTACTCATAAGAATATGGGTGAAGAATTACTTACTGGGATAGAAACGGCTCAGAGACAACTGCATCACCAAAGCCAACCCCAGTATGGGTGACAGCTGAAGAAAGTTGGGAACCTGGAACGTACTGCATGGCCTACAGGCAGCTCAACACATTGGAGATTGTCCCTCCCAAGTGACTGAGTTGGTCTACAGCTCTTCTAGGCAGCTGGGCTAGTCTGGGAGTCCTCTGGACAGCTCATCTGAAATCTGTCTCTTCCGGGAGTCTTGGCTGCCGTGAAAGAGTTGCTTAGCAATCCTTACAGCTTATATAGGTGTGGGGACAGAGGAGTCTCATGGATGTAGTCAGTTTCAGGCTTCCTGAAGCTTGCTTAGTGAGCTTTCTTTAAGGGTGGGATGCTTTTTACCTTTTGGTAGAACATACAGTGTCATGACAAGCATCTTTCTAGATGGAGGTTTTATCTCAGAGGAAGTTGAATGGATTTCTTTTGCTAATACATGAACCAATGATTAAATGGTTAGACTTCAGAATTTATTTATAAAAAAATAAAAGGATTAAATAACAGTTTCAGAAGATAGGAGCTATGACAGAAGGATTAAATATATTTATTTTCATAAGGGATTAAGATAATGCCCAGTGAATTTTAAGTTGTCAGTAAATCTTAGCTGTTAGCAATAGTGTTGTTAAATGCACATAAGTCATGCACAGCACATCTTCAGACTTGTAAAGAGTAGAGTTACACTGTCCTGAACACAAGTCCACCTAAGTTACCCTTATAGATCTGTCTCATTTCTCATCTTTAAATATGGCTTTTAAAAACCTAATTGAAATATTTCAGCGTTGTTTTTGATGGTGCTGAAAGTGTGTGATGAGGTTTCAGTCAAGGCACTGTGCGAGGCAGACAGCCATCCTGCCTTCTAGACTGGCATGTTTGCTCACCTGTGACAGAAGAGAGGCACAGATGCCTTGGAAAAGCCATGGGTTTAACGTAAACTAATGAATTATATGTAAGAATTCTAGTGAAGCACCTTGGTGTGATGCAGGAATGCTGGCCTTGGCTTTGCCTCTTTCTAGCTAAGGGACTTTGGTAATTCCTCCTCCAAACAAGTTCTTCATCTGTAAAGTCGTGATGTGACCCCAACTTTCAGAGCTGTTACCAGTGTTCCACAGACTGGTCAGAAGAAAGGTGTCATTTTCTTAAAACTAAGTCAAAAGAGCTCCGAATTCTAATTCTTGAGATCAGAATTTAAACACTTGAAATTTTGGTTGAGTTCAAATGTATTTATATCTACGTCTTATGGCTTTTCCTGGTAAAATGCATTTCTTCTATTTCCCCTCGTTTATTTCAGTTTGGTGTTGGTACAAATGAATCAGATTGTATTTTTTTTTAAATAAACTCTTCATTTTTATTCCTAGTAACACTTCCCTGGACACAATGGCTGCAGTGGTCCCTAGAATAATAGCAGTGATGAAAACCCACGAGACATCTCTGTCAGTGCAGCTGGAGGCACTGCGAGCCATTCTGCATTTTGTAGTTCCAGGTGAGTCACAGAATCGGTCATATGTAGAGGCCATGAAACATTGGCTTTCTAGGCAAAGCTTAAAGAACCAAATTGTGATAACCAAAGGCAGGTCTTTCTGCTAAACTGATGATGAAATTCATGAGAAAGGTTGAAGTAGATGAGTCACTAAGATTAATTTGTAAGACAACTTCATAAAAATATTTAATCCATAATTTACATAAGAAATAAACACAGTGTAAAAAGTGGGCCTGCTGTCTCTAAGGACAGTTCTCTTGCCATCAGTCAAGTTTAAGTTCAAGCTAACACAGAGTATTCTCTTTATCCCCCATCTATTGTTTTATTTCCAGCCTTTGCCTCTGTGGTTTAGTTGGCTTTTCTTTGGCAGAGCCACATGACCCTTACTCATGAACTTCAATGACCTCCTTCTGTCACCAGCCTTACTCTTGTTGTCACTGTGTTTGTCCTTCCAGCTCCACATTCTCTCAACACATGCTTATTAAGTCCCTCCTGTTCTGAACACTGCCCTGCTTTACTGGGTCAGATGCTGGGATTACAGGAGTTCAATAAACCGTTAATTGCCACAGAGAGAGAAGGTCCACTATAAACAAATGCAGGGCACGGATGAGATTAATGATGGACCTAATGTCTTCAAAGCAGAATGGAGGTCAGAGATTAGATGTCTGCTGTTGAAAGGAACATACATGTACACATCGTCTAGGGTAATTGAAGACAGCAAAGGGAAGGTGTGGCCCTGAGTGTGAGAGGGTAGACAGATGTAGAAAGTGAAGGACCTTAAGGGCAATGCTGAGTGGTTGTACTTTGGGGAAGAAAACCAAAGTTTCACAATTAAAGGTAAGCTTTTGTTCAACACCCCATTGATCTTTAGAACACTCTGTTACTGAGAATTGGAGGACTGTTCATCCTGTTCATTTACTTTCAATCTAGTAGTAAAGCATTCTTTTTGATTGAGGAAGGTGTGTTATAGAAGTTTGAGTCAGATTAGTTGCTGCATTTAAATATTTTCATATATACATGTGTTTTCCCATTTTGATTGTAAATATTAATTTTAAATGTGAATTTTAAAACTTTTTAGATTATTTAATTATCTATATTTATACTTTTGTTTTTATAACTCTAAAATTATATAGATATGTGTGTGCATATATCCATATATATGAATATGTATATATAAATACACACACATACACACAACATTAGGGAATGAAGAGCTTGTACCACACAACTCTGATACCAAGCGGTAATGCAAATGACTTTCAGAACTATATAAAGTATGCTTTGTAGACCAGGCTAACCTTGAACTCACAGAGATTGCCTGCCTCTGCCTCCCGAGTGCTGGAATTAATAGCATGTGCCACCATGTCCAACTTAACCAATTCATTTTTTAATCTTCAGTGCTCACAGTTTATTCCTTTGAAGGTGGATGGATTCTTAGAGAACAGCAAAAGCAACGTATAATCATGCCTGCTCATTAAAGCAGCAATAATCTTTTAGATCAAAAAACATACTTTGAATATACACCTTTTTGTTAAAGATTTTCTGTGTATGCACGTGTCCCCAATTTTTTTAAAAGTGTACCATATACACACAATGCCTGTGGACACCAGTGTTAACAGACAGTGGTTAGCTGTCTAACATGAGACTGGTGAACTGAGTCTGGGTTCTGTAGTCAGACATTTCTCTCCTGCCTGACAGTTCCCAAAGAACCACTTAGAAGCTTAATATTAATTACAAATGCTTGGCTGATTGCTCAGGCTTGTTACTAGATAACTCTTATCCTTAAATTAACCCATATCTTTTATTTACATTCTGCCACATGCTCATGGATTATTACTTCATTTTCTACATATCTTGCCTTTTCGATTGCTGGTTGGTGTCACCCTCACTCTGCCTGTCTTCATCCCAGCATCCTCAGTTTGACTGTCCCTCCCTAACTATATCCTGCTTGTTATAGACCAATCAGCTTCTTTATTGACCAATGAGAGTAATACATATTCACAGTGTACAGAAGAATTATTTCCACAGCATGGTCCTCTAGAAGAGTGGCAAGTGGTCTTAATCTCTGTGCTGTCTCTCCTGCCCTGTACTTTCTCTTAGAGTGACTGGGAATTGACTCTGAAGCAGTATAAACTAGTCAATAGTTAGTTAGATGATTATTGATGCTTTTTAAAATGATGACTTTAAGGCCATACTATATAAATATAAATACATGCTAGGAAACACATCATTATGTGTGCACACTAACATGCATGGCATTACCATCTGTCTCTACTCTATGTGTCTACCATTCTTCTTTGCAGTACCTAGATGATAAAACTAAGGTGCACAGACAGAAAGATTTTGGAAGATTTCAACTGATGCTGCCTAACTCTACCATATGTTAGTGTCAGACTCTCAAATCACTGTTACTCTGAAGCACTGCGCTTGGACCCTTAGACATAGGGAGATGGCTATGGGCCTGCCCCTAAATGTTCACAGTGCACACAACTTGCAGGCTGTTCTATGGAAGGGAAATCTCTTACATTCTGGGAAGCAGAGAGGAGAGATGAAAAATTGTGAATGTTCATTTGGTCATGATAAGAGGAAGATGTCAAGAGAAATTCATTGCATGTGGCCAGGGGTTTTTCTACTCAAAGTTACTGCCTCTGGTTGGCACATCTGCTGGTGGAGCAATGAGAAGCTTCAGGAACATGTGCAGCCCTGCTCACTGAAAATACAGCAGAGATGCAAATGCATTTTAAGTGAAGATGAACAGTTCTACAGAGTGGGAGCCTAGCCCAACCCAAATTATCCTAGGTTTTTATCAAGTGGCAGTTTGCTCAACCTAAATGGATTAGAGAAGAATTTGTCTGTTTTTGTTACTTCTCTGTTCTGAATTTAGGAATACCAGAAGAATCCAGGGATGACTCTCAATGCAAACTCAACATGCTCCAGAAACAGTATCTCAGGACTGACATCCACAAGCTAGTTCTAGCAGCTCTGAATAGGGTATGTTGAACATGGACTTCTTGTCTTTATACCATTAATTAGACTATGAAATTTGGGGACCGGGAGTAGAGCTTCGAATTTCCTTTTCCTTTCCTTTGTTTACTGAGATAATTAGAATTAATGTAGTTAGAAGTCAGGATGACGGTAGGAATGTTGGAGTGAAGAGTTCTATACTAAGAGAAAGGTAAGTGCACAGCTAACTAATGCAAGTTTCTACCTGTGTTTGCTCAACCAGAAAGTCAACGAAAGAGCCAGGTCTATATGTTGGGACCTGGGCTGCTGTTTTCTTTCTAATGGATCATCCTTCCTCCATAGTCCAATGGTAAAAGATTCAGCGAACAGAGACACACTAGACAGAACATCACCATCTTATCTGATACCTGTGCATATTTTTCATGGAATTCCTAAGATGAATTATCATGAGTATGATCTCAATAGAGCTATCAATAAGTATGTCTTGAGATTCAGTTATTATTTATCAAAAAAAGAGACTAAGAAAACTATTTATTTATTTATTTTTTTTTTTTTTGAGACACAGTTTCTCTGTGCTACAGTTTTGGCTGTCCTGGAACTCATTTTGCAGACAAGACTAGCCTTGAGCTCACAGAAGTCTGCCTGCCTCTGCCTCCCAAGTGCTGGGATGAAAGGTGTGCACTGCCACAGCTGGCTAAGAAAAGTACTTACTAAAGTGAGCCAAGGCTTTGCTATATAAAACAGAACATTATAATTCAAGCTGAAGGTAATCTCTCTTTGGGTAATTGGCCGTCTGCTCATGCTGCATCTTGAGAGCTGTTGAGAGCTGTTGACAGTGTTCAGTTATCTATTCCATACATTCCTGTTTGTCTACTGTCATTTCTGGGGAACAAGGTCGGCTCTCAGCATGCTGGTGGATCTACATGGATGTGTCTGCAGAGACACACCTGGTTCTCTAAACAGGGAACTCAGTTCAGTAAAAGCCATTCTACTGATGAGATGGTTCCAGGTCAAGACTTTCTGGTTTGCAAAAACTCAGAGGAAAATATTGACAACTTAAGAATTAAGGCAAGTACTAAATAAAAGGTGGAAAAGAGAACACTCTCAAAAGGGAATTTTATATAAGTGACATTAAATGTTTGCAGAAAAGTGACTCTAAGAGGTAGAAGAGTCAGACAAAGAATTGAACACACAAGAAGATAGACCTTCATGGAAGACAAAAGCAATGTTGAGCTGCATATAGGAAGACTTTATAAAAATTACAGTACTAGTCTCTTAAACAAGGTAAACAAGTATAAGATGTACATGAAACAGTCAATTTGCAAGACGACTTGCAAGAGAACTAAGAAGGAGAGATAAGTCATGTGGCCTAATTTCAATGGGGGAACCAAATGTTTTGTAAGATGTTATCGACAATGTGTGACATTGGCACTGGAGCAAGTGTGGTCAGTTCCCTAAGATTCTGGCTCAGGAATTAGCCACAAGCAAAATGTGAGGTTGGCGCATGATATTGCTCAACATTGAAGGAAATAGAATTCACACAGAGATTTATGTTACTGGAGTTTAAGGCCAGCCATTTGGGGAAAACATAGAAGCTTAATATTTACTCTTTGGGTCAAAACACATAATACGTGGATAGAATGTAAAGGTAAAAATATTAAATTGATCTATGTACACTTGTAAAAGTTCTCAACTATTACCACATATGTAGACTATAATCATGATGTGGATTCAAACAAGAAACAATATTTAACAATATTTCTAGGCAATTTGGCAACCAGCTATGGTGTCTCATGCCTGTAATATCAGCTCTTGGGAAGCTGAGGCAGGAGGATTGCCACAAGTTCAAGGCCAGCTTTGGTTACAAGTGAGTTGCAGGGTAGCCTCGGCTACACTGAGACAATAAAAACAAAAAACATTGAAATGTCAATCACAATTAAAATGGACATATTTTCCGGTCAATGATTCCACTTTAAGAATTTAAAATATAGATGAACTTGGACATGTCCATGAATATTTTAGATAAGAATGTTCATTGTTGCATTATTTGTAATGGAAATCATACCAGTGACCTAAATTTTTTCCTAGTGGTTATCGTGTGGCATGGCAGGTGCTTGTAACTTCAACATAGGGAGACCTTGGATTAGTATTTTGTCAGATAGTGGTTTGGAGTATTGATTAATTTTAACAAGAGTTGAAGACAAAGGTTATTTTTGTGAATTCTGGGAGAAACAGTCAACAGGGAGTAAGGCATCTTCCAGAACATTCTGTCAGGCTCTCTGATCTGTAGGGTTTGCCAGCGATGGTTCTGTTTGTAGCAGTACTTATATGCTGGTGATGAACAGAGACCCTTCTTGTCAGAAACATGTGTATTGTCGGCAAGAATGAAGCCTATTGCTCTTCAGCCTATGAAATTTGCGGTGTTTTTACTGCAATTTAATTTAACCTGTCCTGATAATATAACTATTATTGATAGACGAAAAGCAAGTGAATCCTACGGCTTCCAAGTTAGGTAGTTCTGTATAGAGGTTAAAAGGTGGCGTGGTGCCATTTCTAATGTACTGATAAGTCACTACCACAGACTCTCCACAAGTGTGGCGATGATTCTCCAGGTGTCAGGTCTTCTTTCATTTACGTTTACATTTTATGCATACGTTTTGATGGAATTGATATTTTCTTGTTCCTGTGTCTTCTCCCTTATATCATTCAATTTTTTGTAGATTCTACACTTTGTTCTTGCTTCTTTGCCATGCAAGACTTTCCTTCTGGTCTGAACCCAATTCCACTCACTGTGTTCCTATCAACCCCTCCAGTGTAGTAGGTAGCAAACAGATGTGGTGAACAGCTTCTCACTTGGGCTGTTAGACGGGCACCTGGCACAGGATGAACCGCCAAAGGTTAACATTGTCACCTTCACATTTGGACCTCTGGCTACGAAGGCTGGGGGACAGGCGTGGTCTCATCCATGTCTTTACCTGTTTTCCTGCTGACTTTTGTGAAATAATTTTACGTTAACAGAAACTATAGTATTTCCTATCAGCTTTAGACTCATGCTTTCTAAATTCTATTTTATTTTATTCCTTCAGTTTTCAGCAAGTCTCTTTTTCTAGCTTTTGTATTCATATTTTCACAGAACTTCTCTTAAAGTTATGTTCCCTCATATTTGATGTTTTGGATTTTGTGTACCTTTATATGAGAAGTCTTAATTTATTTTTTACTTATGTACATCCATGTGTATCTGTATCTGTGAGCAGAGGAATAGGAGCCCAGAATAGGGTGTTAGATCCCCTAGAGTTGAAGTGAGCCACCTGAAGCCTAATGGGGTTGGGAACTGGATTCTTGTCCTCTATAAGAGCAGTGATTGCCCTTAACCACTGAGAGCCATCTCTCCAGCCCTGTGTTTGAACTCTTGAAAATATTAATTTAATTGACTGTGAAACATTGAGTGTTTCCTTTCTTTTACTGAATGTTTACAGGCCTTGTTCTAGTGCTGGGTGTCTTAGTAGAGAATTCTGAGACAGGCTTACATTTTTTTCCTTACTTTTATGTTTACAGTTTCTCCTGGATGCCAGAAATATTCTTGCCCTTAAAGCCCAGTCATGTTGTTGAAGCATATCTTGATGCTAGTTTTGACATCAGCTAGCCAAATACCCAGTCTTTTTTTCATGGGAAGATTTTTTTTAATTAAGTCTTTATGAACATAGGTTTTGTTCTGCCAGTTTACCTTTTTCTAGAAACCGTATAATGCTGGATCTCTTCTGTCCTCACATTCTGCTGTCTAAGAGAATAACGTGAGGAACAGTCTATTTAACAGCATGCCCTCTCCCTGGTGGGATGGGACCATACATCCATACGTGTATCTTTTCCTATTAAGAGTGGAGATGAGAAATATAAGAGAATATGGAGAATTAGAAACAAAACCAAAACCACAGATGACCAGGGAATTGCTTTCCTTTCCTTGTGGAATCTGCTTAGCTGACCTTGAGAAGCGTGCAGCTTAGGCAACTTCAGCTTGAGTTGGCTGACTCATTAGAAAGCCATACCAGTCAGTGATGGGCAAATTCTCTGGAAAGACTTGAAGGTTGTGGAGTGCAGAGTGGAGGGTGTTTCTAATTAATGCCTCTTGACATCATTCCAGTGATGTCTCTAAAGTTTTCTCTTGGAAATCACTTGTTAAGTCAGAATTTGTAAGTTAATCTTGATCCATATTTTAACAGTAACACAGTGAATACTGTTTTCAAGATGAAGAAGTAGGTGATTTAATGAAAACCCGCTGTGGGCTTGTAAGTAGTGTATTCTATGTTTAGATGCTTTAGACACTGTCACTTGTGATCACACGGTGACGGTTCTGTTGTACGGACAATCACAGATTTCCTGTTGTAAGTTATTAGTCGGTTGCTGAGCTGGCTCTGCAAAGGTTAGAGGTTAAGGCAGTCCATCAGTAATTGACTAAAAATTAGGTAGGGGTGAAGATATTATACATGAGGGCAGACGAGACGTCTAAGATAGTACCTGTCACCAAGGGCATGATGGCCTTAGTTCAGTCCCTGGGACAGAGAGATTGAAGGAGAGAACTCATTCTCACAAGTGGTGCTCTGATCGCCGTGTGGGAGGTGTGTACCAGTACATACACACCCACAAATGTACTCACATGTGCACACAAAATCAATAATGTAATAACTTTAAAAAGATATAAAATACAAGGAGAGTCACTTTGTGCCTGACTGATGATGCGTTTAGAAACAGAACTGAATACACGGTTCATAGAGTTCAATATCAAAGAAAATTACAGCTTCCCTGGCTTGAAAATTTCAATTATTTCAAGACAAAGTCAGCAGAATGTAAAAACAAGGTGAGGTCCCTGCTAATAATTAGGGCACGCTCAGGAAGCTGGCTTTGCCCGTCAAGCAAGATGGCACAATTAACCAAACAGCAAGTTCAATAGGGCAATCCTCCTTTTGTCTTTTGAGACAACACTAAATTTGGGGCTTTGGACACATGATCGTAAGGTGCCTGTGTCAAGGAAGGAGAAATATGGTCTTGTGGTCTGAGTTTAAACATGTTTTTGTGTCAACTGCTCAAAATTGTACATCCTCATTTTCTTTCACTCATGCATAGAGCTATAGTGTATCTACACAATAAGATTTGGGATAATTTAAATGTTAGTATACACAAAATTATTTTTTTACTTTTTATTTAAATTTCTTATATAATGTGTACAATTTAAAAGTATTTCTTTTATTTTTGAGATTATATTATAATCACATAATTTCCCCTTCTTTTCCTCTTTCCAACTCTTCCCATATACCCTTCCTTGTTTATTCCTAATTCATGGCCTCTTTTTACATTAATTACATGCATGTATTTATATATACTCCTAAATATAGCCTGCTCAGTCTGTGTGCTGTGACTTTTATGTATGTTTTCAGAGCGGATCATTAGATACTGGGTGATCCGTTGGTGTGCTCTTCCCTGGGGAAGAGCTCTCCTGCTCCCAGGATTCCGAGTTATGTGAGAAATTCTTAGAGGCAAGTACCTGCAGCTTTTGTCCTCCCAGTGTGGTAGCTGCTGTTGTGTAAGGCAGTTGTGTTAATATGCTGATCTCCCTTGTGAATGGAGTTTTTGGAAGGGAATTTTGTGCAGTTTGGAGTTGCAGAAGACGGTGGAAAATGCATGGCTTTAAATTTGGAGCATGATATAGAGTAGCATGTCCTTGGAATTCAGGAAGTGCGAAGGCAGCAATTAAATTGATAGGGGACTTTTTTCTCCCAATGCTTTTAATTCAGAGTAGTTAAGAGAGAGGTCTGATTATATAAAATTAAAGGGTAGCAAGAGTGTGGAGGTAGTGGGTGTAGACTTTCCTATTAATAAATTTAGAAGTGAAGAAAAAGCGAAACTGTCTCTCACCTTAGCTTCTGCTTCCTTTCTGATGAGAATTCTGGCCTGGCTTGCAATGTCAGTCCATGTTGATTGCATGGACAGAGTTATTTATGACCCGAGTAACACTGTATCATGAAGGTTGTGTTAGAGAGCAGGGTACCGAGACATCACCAAACACCTCTACCTTCACATGGTGAGACCACAATTGTACTTATACAGTAATTAATTCCTAACCACTTTGGAGCTGATATCTTTGATATTGTTCCATTCATTATGGTCTTCAGATTACAGAATGTAGCACATCTCTGATTCACTGCAAAGATAATGCAGTATTACTACTCAGAGGTAGAGAATGAGATGCCAGTAGCATCGAAAAACAAAATCCTGAAGAAGGGGAGGGTAAGAGTGTCTCGCTTAAATGATACATGAAATTATGACAAGCTGAGCAGCTAGAGTTGAGAACAAGGCACAAAGAGAAGCTGATTAGGTTCCCAGTCCCTGTGGGGAACAAAGTGATAAGGATAGACACTTGAGAGATCATAGAGAGAAGGGTAAACATCTGTAGACTGGTTACAGAGAAGCTAAGGCTGGAGACAGGAGGCTTTGGCCATGTAGGGTGCATTAGAACTTGTGATCTGGCTTGAAGCTATCTCAGCATTGTCCTGTAGCAGTGATGGGGGAAAATAGATTTGGGGATGGAGATTCTGTGAAATAAGTGGTTGCATGATGTATCTGTGTAAAATTAAGTCCCGAGGAAGCCACTGTGCTACTCTTTGACGGAAGCCCTGTAAGCTGAATAGTCACGTTATTGGAGAGGTGGGAGAGTAGTGTCCACAGAGGGGGAGGCAGAGATGGCCAGGGCTAAATATACAACAGTGGAATTGAAAGAGGGGTGCAGGAACGAGGTTGTTGGCACACATGCTGCCTCTTCTTAGAGAGTAGCTTGTCCTTGAAAGAGAACAAGATTCCATCAAGATGCCCACAAATCTCAAATTACTGAAAGAAAACATGATTAAAGAGAAGATGTGGTGATTGAAATCTAGGTCTCTAAGACAGACCCATTAATATTCCAGGCCTAAGACTGATACAGAATTCGTGTGACTTAAGTTTAACTACACATCTTTGAAGTTTGACAAAACTATTGCTTGACGCACCTTGAAGGGAAGAAATGAAATAAAATCCACGAGCTACTTGGAGTTAAGCTCTCTTAGAGCTTCCTGTGGAGAGAGACAGTACCGAGACTGGTTAAGCTTATGGCTTTTCAAACAAATATCCCTTGTTCAGTTTCCTTGCTGTGATGTGCAGTGTGTAGGGCTGAATTGTTCTAACCCTGGTGACCTAAGCCTCTAATAAAAGCAGTCCACTGTGCAGAGGAGGAGACACAGGTACCAACTTTCTATCTTATGCTTCTCTGTGGTGAGTTCTCCATCAGTTTGAACTGAAGAAGCCATCATTTCTCCAATGCATGCTTGACAGTGCTGCTAGCAGGGACTTAATTATTGTGGGATGTGTGTATTTAGTACAATACTCGACACACAATATGTACTTGAAGGTTAAAAGGCTTATTCTTAATGCATACAAGTAATTCGTGATATAGAAGACAGAAATAATGATAGTAATTTGTATTTGGACACATCAGTTATGTTTTGTTCTTGAGACTGGGTCTCATGTGTCTCAGACTGGCTTCACACTCTGTACCTGAGAATGACCTTGAATTTCTGGTTCTCCTGCCTTTATCTCCCAAGTGCTGGCTTCACAGGTGTGTACCACCATGTGTTTTTTGATGCTGTACTGGGGATCAAATCTAGGACTTTTCATGGTAGGCAGCCACTTACTATCTAAGCTGCATTCCCAGACTTTGAATTATGTTTTACCAGTCTGTAGCTGGCTTTAGTTGGGACATGCATTAAAACCTTGTTTCTGACAGTAACTAACTGTTCTTAAACTCCTTTTGATTTTAGTTCCTTGGGAATCCTGGGGTTCAGAAATGTGGACTAAAAGTATTATCTTCTCTGACGCATCTTCCTGATGCCTTAGAGATGTTTTCCCTGCATGGCGCAGTTGACTCGGTGCTTCACGCCCTGCAGATGTATCCAGATGACCAAGGTTGGTACAGGTAGAAGTTGGGACCGTTTTTAGGACCGTTTATTCGCTGTCGCCTTTAATCCCTTTCTCCAGTTTTAAGATTGAGAGAATTACCATTGTGATTTTTCTCTTTTATTCTAGAAATTCAATGCCTGGGCTTACATCTTACAGGATGCTTGATTACAAAGAAGAATTTCTGCATACGGACAGGGCACCTCCTGGCAAAAATTCTGGTGTCCAGTTTACAGCGCTTTCAAGATGTTCCTGAAGTGCAAACTACAGTGCGTACCCTCTAGGGAGCCAGCAGCTTACGCAGGTCCCCACCAGTACCCTTGCAACTCTCACTGTACACCAGTTGGACATTCTAGCTAATTAAAACTATTTATTATTTTGCAGTATTATAATTATAGATGGTGCAGATAATTGCATTGCCTATAAAGATCCAGTGTTCATTATTAGGTCTGGAGAATCAGTGCATTAGCTTGCCTTCTCTTCCTCCCATAAAATGCTAAAGAAATTCCAGTAGCGTGTTTTTTGTTTTTACTTAGATTTTGAACAAATACAAGTTATTATTATCATAAAAATGGCCATCCTCTGTGACTTACCATGAGCTGCTTTTGCCTCTCGTGATTTTGTTTCTTGATTGCTTTTTTCTAAAGTAGAGATCTGAAATAATTTTCACCAAGCTATATTTAAAGCAAACATATAATTGTTTTTATGTAGATTTATGATGGTATAAGGTTGATTCAATGGGAGATAAAAAGCAGGGGATGTTTCTTCGTACTGAGAGAATGAGGCTTTTACAATTGTTTCAAGGTGTACAGTCTCTAGACACAAATCCAAGTTTTTCTGCTTAGCTGGATAAGCAAGGGAGGCATTAAATATCAGATATAAACTGTTGTTTATCATTGAGTTATTTTTTTTACCAATAATTGCTTATATTTTTTACTATAACTAGTTTTGCTCCTCTTCCAGGGATTGCAGACAATCTTGGCAATCCTTGAATTGTCACCGTCTTTCTCCAAGCTTCTGGTGCACTACTCATTTGATTTGGTAATATTCCATCAGATGTCCTCCAGCGTGATAGAGCAAAAAGATGAGCAGGTATACGGTGTATTGATGCCTACAGGCTAAATGTTATCCCCCAGCTGCCTCTAATCCTCATTTCCATTCTTTCTAGTTTCTCAATCTGTGTTGCAAATGTTTTGCAAAGCTGGCTGTGGATGATGAGCTGAAAAGCACAATGCTAGAGAGAGCCTGTGATCAGAATAACAGCATCATGGTGGAGTGTTTGCTTCTGTTGGGAGCTGATGCCAACCAATCAAAGGGGGCAACGTCTCTTATTTATCAGGTGAATATTCCAGGCCTCACTTCTGTTTGTCTCTGTTATTTGGCCTTGGCCTTTCACAGCATTTCCTCCTACTCTTTCACAGTGTTGCCTCACTAAACAAAACAAACAAACAAAATAACCACAAACACAAATTTACTGAAACATAATTCACACATAATGTAACTCATATGCTTAAAGTATATAATTCAATCGTGAAAGGCGGAGACAGGAGGATCACTGATTAGGCTGACGTCAACTAGAGCAATAAAGTGACACATTGAGAGCTCCTCCCTAAAAGGCAGTTACAATTGTATGTACCTGTGTTTGTATAGAGTTGCATTGGTATTACCAGAGTCAATGCTAAAATTTTTTCACCACTTCACAGTTAAATTCCTAGGCAGTAGCCCTAGTTCCCATTTCTTCCTCCTGGACATTTGCCTATTTCTCTCTTTGGCTCTAGGAAATCACTTGCCTACTTTCTGTCTCTATGCATTTATCTGTTCTGGACATTTAAAATCCTAATCCCATGGTTATGTGTCTGTGACTGGCAATTTCCCATCACTTTCCCTGCCATACAAGCCTCTGGTAAGCACTGTTCTGTTCTCAGCTCTATTAGATCAACTTTGTATTCTAGGTGTGAGTGACGTGATGTATTATTTTGTCTGCCTTCTGCTCATTTGCTGGTTCTTAGTTTCATTCCTATTGTGCTTCAGTGATAAAATTTTGGTAAATGAGGCTAAATAACATCCCATTTTGTATATACTCCATCCTTTTCATTCATTCACTTCCTAATGGGTCCCTAGATTGATGTCATATTTTGATTCATATTTGGATATTTGCTGAACATGGAAGTACAAATCTCTTTTTCAACATTTCACTTCCATTGGACATAGATTCAGTAATGAGCTTACTGAATCTTATGATAGTGTTAATTTTAGGTTTTAGGATTGCTGGGTGTTCGTGATGCATGTCTTTAATCCCAGCACTTGAGGGACAGAGGCAGGCAGATCTGTGAGTTCAAGGCCAGCCTGTTGCACAGAGCTAATTTCAGTACAGCTACGACTGTTACACAGAGAAACCCTGTCTCAAAAAAGCAAAAGAAAAGAAAAAATTTTATGTTTTGTTTTGTTGTTTTGTCAAAGTATCTTATTATATAGACCTGACTAGTCTAATATATATATATATAAATGACCAGGGTGGGCTCAAGCCACCACATCTTGATCCTACATTTAGGTTTTATATTTTGGTACTTCCATACTGTTTCCCACAATGTCTATACTAATGTATTCTCACAAATAGTTTGTAAGTGTTCCCTTTTCTCCACATTCTTGATAGCAATCTTAGCTTCTGTCCTTTTGATAACCGTTCTTATCAGGCAAGATAACTTCCCATGTGGTTCCGATTGAATTATTGTTCTGCTGATAGCTGATGTTGGGACCCTTTTCACCCTTCTCCTGGGCAGGTTAATGTGTCCTCGGGGGACATGTCAAAGTTTACCCAATGCTGTAGGTGGGTGTTTTCAGTCTGATGCCTCATCTAGCTATTGGGGTGTAATTGACTCCAAATATGCCTCTTACATTTCCACAGACCTTGTCCTCCAACTGTTCTCTGTACAACACATAAGGCTGAAGTTACCTGGCAGGAGTGAGAAGGAAACATAGAACACACAAGAAACCTGCTTAGGAGTTTATTCGGGGTAGAGGGTGTACAGGCCTGGTGAGGGTTAATGTGCAGAGAGAGAGAGAACTGAAGATGGCACCTCCAGCTTTTAAGGGCTGCGTAGCACATGCGCACAAGGGGAGGGCGTGGTTATGTCATAGGCAGATGACGGAGCTCACATATGCATGCAAGGACTTACACAGTTGCGTCATACGTAGATGATGCAACCATGCTGCGTGTGGGTCACATCGGGTCCTTTAAGATTACCAGGACCATTAGGAACTTCTGCCTGAGGGCTTGTCCGCACAAGCGTGGCCCTGGAACCCGGAAGTGTCAGCCATGTTGTGTGACTGAATCATTACAAAGGCTATTATTGCTTGAACGAATTTTTCTGTTTTTAGTTTCTTTGCTATTATGTTAACTTTTCGTGGGAAGATGTGATAAATATCTACTTACCCCAGATCAGAGACAGATAAAAGTACAATTCCATCAAAGTCCATCTTGGCAAGCCAGTGAGTTTAGTGGGTTTATTCACCAAGGGCTGGCAAAGTGTCTCATCAAAACCATTCCTCTGGATGACGTGTATTTATCCAAGGCGAGGCATCAAATATTAGGTTTTGAGGAGGGACAGGGGAAGATAGGCTTCAGAAAAAGGAGCTGAGGTATATTGTCTTTCAGGCAAGGTTTGTTAATGTTTTGACAACAAAACTCTTCAGAAGAAGTGAGGTCTCTGAGGGGAGGGAAGTCCTGAATCATGAGGAGTCAGCAGCGTAGAATGTGATTTGTGATACATGACTGCAGTCTGTTGCCTAATCATTGGTAGAGTGGGTATGGATGGGCTATTTGGGCTGCTTATGAGAGATGTGGGGGAAAGGCTACAGGCTCTGTGTGTGACCTGTCAGCTCTTCACAGTAGCTTGAAGGGGCTGGGCTCTAACAGGCATCCATCACTTGCTCTTGGCCACCCTAATTGTGTAGCACACTGGTTTTTTCTTTTCTTCTCAGCCCTTCTTGCTGCATCATGGAAACACATGTTTAATCATTCTCTTCCCTCAAATCCCTTTCCTATACATCCAAATCTGAGATAACATCAAGATTGACTTCTGTGGGTCCCTGAGAGTTTATATATGCCTCCTTTATGTTTTAGGGGTTATACTAAAATAGAAGTATACAGTATTCATCTTTGTAATCTCCCAAACATTGAATTCATAGCATTGTTTTATGACTCTTCCTGTGGAGCTGTAAACAAGCATTTGTTGATAGGGCACCAGTAGCTGACTGCTGGAGACCTGTGTCAGTGAGGAGTTCAGGTCCCAAAGAAAAGAGGATATGTGGGGGTAGGGATAAGGAGACAGACAAGACATGATCTGAGCGTGAATCAGGATGACTGCCAGACCTTAGGATGTAGGGTTATAACTTGATGGAAAAGGTCTGCCTTGATAAAGTCATGGTGTCACTCCCTTCCACCATACTAACATCACACAGCAACAGCAACAATAGTAAATAAAATAAGTAAATGAAAAAATTTAAAAGTCTGCCTTTACATCCATGGATTCTGTATTCCATTTGTAGAATCTAGCCCATTTGTCAGATGTTTCATTTACCTAGCACATAATTGCCCTTATGAAGAGATTTACTGAAGAGCAGATAATTGACATTGAATAGACTTACTGACTGTACTTTATTTTATGCTAATCCAAAATGTGTTTATTCATTTCTGAAGAGGTTGCATAACTAAAAACTATTCAGGCAAAAGATGAAATTAACAGTGCTATACTTTTTGAGAATTTAATGATGGAAGAGAAAAATATGCAAGACTGATAATGGACATGAAGTCACATGGTCAGACATTATGGGCAGCATTATGCAGACTGCGATGGGATAGAAAGGGTGAAGAAGTCTCTTGTAATCACTGACTGGCAGCTGTCAGATTATTGATATAGGCTAGTCTTGTATCTGTGACAAGAATTTCATTTATTTCTCCTGTCTATCGCAAGAATAAGTTTTGCCTTTTTTTCATATCATTTCAACCTAAATGTGAAGTATAAAGAATGACCATAGGAAGCT
This sequence comes from Neodon shergylaensis, assembly GCA_025134845.1. Classification (NCBI taxonomy): domain Eukaryota; kingdom Metazoa; phylum Chordata; class Mammalia; order Rodentia; family Cricetidae; genus Neodon; species Neodon shergylaensis. The sequence continues at coordinate 5,322,989 of JABTXL010000186.1, forward strand.
CCATTTTTTTTTGTCTGGCCAAAGAGAAGAAATGAAAATTTTATGTGCATTTTCTCTTCTTTTTTTTTTTTTTTTTTTTTTTTTGTAAAACTAGGTATGTGAGAAAGAGAACAGTCCAAAATTGGTGGAACTGTTGCTTAACGGTGGATGCCGTGAACAGGATGTACGAAAAGCACTGACAATAAGCATCCAAAAGGGCGACAGCCAGGTCATCAGCTTGCTCCTAAGGAGGCTTGCCCTGGACCTGGCCAACAACAGTATTTGCCTTGGAGGATTTTGCATAAGGAAAATTGATCCTTCTTGGCTTGGTCCTTTATTTCCAGATAAGTCATCTAACTTAAGGAAACAAACAAGTAAGTATCAATAGAATGCTTTATGTAACTCTCATGTTATAATTAGTAGTTTTGCTTTGAATGTAGGACTTAGTTCATGGAGGGAAAACACTCTCCCACTGATCTACAGTACATGTATTCACTCATCATGGTAGATAATTGTATGTGTTCTTTTTACAACTTTTTTTTAAAAAGTAGATTGTAGGCATGGTGAAATCAATGCTAGTCTTGTGCTACTGGCCAGTGTTTTATTAAAATACAAGTACAGGGTAGAGATCAATGTCCCACAGCATATATGTGAAAATGAAACACTGTATGAGAAAATAGTTGTACGAATGATACCTCTCCTCTTCCCCCACTCCTTTCTTCCCCTCTCCTCCCTCCCCACTCTCCTATCCTCTCTCTTACCTTCTTTTTCTTGTTTCTCTTCTCCAGCTTTCTCTTTTCTTCCCTGCCCCATATCTACATCCTTCTCTTTAGGATCTCTCCATGAATGCCTGGGAGCTCTCTAAGTAGAGCAGGTTGGACTTGAACTTGTGGCAAATCTGCTTTTGCCTCCTTAGTTCTGGGATTATAGATATAAACCACCTTGCCTATCTATTTTCTGATTTCTGATGGAGTGGGATGGAGATTTAGTATTTCTTTAGTTCTGTGTGAACATCTTAAATTATGGCAAGTTTTGCTATAATTTTTAAATTGTTAATGTCATTTGACTGGAAGATAAAATCATGATTTCATTGGTAGTTTATCCAAGGGAAAACTTTGGATTCATAACTTTACAATATTTCTCAAGTTCTAATTGGCTGAATTATGTATTTATTATGTGAGCCATGAAAGTAATATTTGAAGAAATCTAGAGTTTCTGTAGATTAATGGTGACGGCCAGTACATTTCTTCTTAGTATAAGATAAATATAAAGTATAAGAAAAAATTGAGGAGAATATTGTCTTAGGGTTAATATTGCTGTGATGAAATTCATCAAAAGCAACTTGGGAAGAAAAAGGTTTGTTTTCACTGAAGCCTGTCAGGGCAGGAACCCAGAGGCAAGAGTTCATGCAGAGGCCATGGAGGGGTGCTGCTTACTGGCTTTCTCTCCATGGCTTGCCCAGCCTGCTCTCTTATGGAACCCAGGACCACCAACCCAGGAATGGCACCACCCACTAGAGATTAGGCCCCTCCCATATGAATCACTAATTAAGAAAATGCTCTACAGGCTTGCCTACAGCCCAATCTTACTGAGGTATTTTTGTCAATCGAGGTTCCTTCCTCTCAGATGATTCTAACCCATGTCAAGTTGACATGAAATTAGCCAGCACTAGTGTTGAATTTAAAATTCCACCAGGTGAGCCACTGAGCAAATTTTATTCATTTCTTAAGCATCATGTTACTTAATTTTTCCTATAACCCTGTTTTGAAGCTGCCATATGCACCTTCCAGGTGAACTGATTGGTCCTTGGAAAGTTTAACCAGCTTGCAAGTGGCATTGCGTAGGTCTGTCTCTGGCTCCACAGTCCTGTTCCTTCCCTGAAGAAAGTAAGATTCATAATGACTGAAAGTGGCCATTTATACCCAAGTTTCATTGAGCAGCAGCACTTGTGCTAACACTGGAATGATACAGAGAAGAGCACCATGGACCCTGCACAGTGTGCACTGTTACTGCAGCAGTAAAGAGATTCTAGAGAGAAGAAAAAAAAAACTTTATAAGCTCAAGATGTGTATAAGGAGCTTGTGTAAGGCATGATTATGTTTTATAATTATTGATTTCTAAGTTACCAGCTGGTTTATTTTTAGACACAGGATCTGTCTTAGCAAGAAAAGTGCTCCGATATCAGATGAAAAACACTCTGCAAGAAGGAGCAACTTCAGGCAGTGATGGCAACTTTTCTGAAGATGCCCTGGCGAAATTTGGTGAATGGACCTTCATTCCTGACTCTTCCATGGACAGCGTGTTTGGCCACAGTGATGATTTGGATAGCGAAGGTATCTGTTTTAATTGAAGGTTCACTGCAGCCCACATCTACACATTGGCATCGAACACTGAGGACGCACATGAAAAGCTGCTTTAACTCATTTGGGAAAAGGGACAAAATGGGCTGCGGTTAAAGCCGTGGCTGGAGAAACCACGTCTTGCGCTTCCCTGTGGAAGCCAGAGGACTTGGCCACATGCATTCTTAGAGCGAGATAACTCCTACACTGGAGTTGGGGTTCATACCCTGACATCTACTAGGATTTTGTGACTGTGTCATTTTTCTGACCTTTTTACAGTTAGTGATGCCAGCCTTTCACGATTACAGGTAGGAAATCAAGAAAATCTAGATAATGGATCTGGACGACAATTGGCAAATAGTTCTTAATTTTATAATGGCTCTAAAACATTACTATTTTAATAATTCACCTGACATAATTTTTAAAATTGATAGAACAATATGTATGATAATAGCAGTCATGAATAACATTTCATACAATTCAATTTGCTAAAAAAATGAGCTAAGGGACTTGTTATTTTTTATTCATTTAAAAAAATTATTGTATAAAGTGACAGGCTTCATCAAAACACATTCTAATATATCTGTAGCTTTTTACATTGCTCATATTTAGCCCCTATTACCTTTCAGCATCCACATCCCCTCTGGCTGCTCCACTTATTCCTACAAATAGCCCCTCTTTTATGAGCCTCACTTATATTAATGCACACAGCATAATTTCATTCTTCATGAATAAATTCTATTGTGAGCTTTCCAGAAAGAGTTTTCTTTATTCATTTGTGAATTGTTGTATGCAATATTTCTGTTTTGCTAATATCTGTGAGCACAGGAGGTCTTTCCATCTTCTAGTATTCTCTTTCAATCTCTTTTCCCAGCATTTTAAAAATTCTTCCTTGTAAAAATCTTTCCGTCTTCTCAGGAAGGGTTTATTCTTATGTATTTCATTTTCTTAAAGCTACCACAACTCTTTTGTTTATTTCTTTTCTGTCACGTCTGTAGATCTCTGACAAGCTGCTGATTTTGTATTGGAATGTTATAGAGAAAGGTGTTTACATGCTGTAAGAGTTTTCTGATAGAGCATTTGAGGTCATTTAAGTACAGGGTTTTGTCATCTGCAACTAATAATTTGCCTTTTTTTCTTTCCTGTGCAACTCAGGGGCTTTTTAAGTTAATATAGTCCGCTGAAAGCTCTTGGTGAGATGGATCAAAGTATCATTCATTTCAATCATTTCTTTTTGTGACTGAGATTTGAACCAAAGGACCTCATATTTACTGAGCATGCTCATTCCATAAAATCACTCCTCCCACCCATTAGGTATCTTTGAACAAAGAAAAATGCTAGAAAGGTAACATAAATATCAATATCAAAGCACTATTTCCTTATGTAAAGAGTATTTTGCTGGACCCTTTCCAAACATGTAACATAAGGCAATGATGACATGGAATAGCTATTATTGTGTATGTGGATAGTTAAAATATACAGTCTCCTTTATTAATATATTTTAATATAATATTTTATCAGTTCTTTGATACTCTCACTCATTTTGATTATATTCTAACGAGATCCTTTGGGGGTGTAGACCCTAGACTCTCTGCAGGGTTCAGAACAGAAGCCACAACAAGTGAATAGGACTTTTCCTGAGGGCAAACAAACTCTCACATGTGCTATTCCCAATCAGCCTTTTTATTGTTCTGTCTCAGTTCTAACTCTCCTGTCCTACTTCAAATTACTCCCAGCTTCCTCTAGCTTCATCTTCTCTCTTCTAGCCTAAAAACTCTCCTTACAGGAGCCTTGAAGAGATAGAAAAAATGCAAGAGTTACCTCTCATTGTTTAAAACACATTCCTAGAATAAGTGATTAGGAGCTGAGCCATTGCCATGGGAACACAAGGGTCCAAGGTTACATGAGTAAAGCTGTAACCAGATGGGGTTGGGGCACAGTGCCCAGTGACAAACTTTGAGACATCGGTCTATTGTTAACAGACTGGCAAGCAAAGAACTGGCGTGCTTTTCTTAGGGTGCTTTGTGTAGTAACCTTGGTTGGAGATCTGCAGCTTTGACCTTGAACATAACTGAAAGGTTTTAAACTCATGATCCATTTACACAAAAACCTTTAGCCCAGTTTGAACTTGCTTTGAGGTGAAAGTGAGATTATTGTGCGCAGTTAGTCTGAGCAAGAAAAAGAAGCAGGCTTTTACGTATATGCAGTCCTCTTGGGACAAAGAGATCTAGTTATGAAGCAAGTCCTAATATATAGTCTATATATCAAAATCATATATCCAAATGAAAAGTCATCTTCCCGATCACCCACGGATAAATGTGACCATAAGAATGAGATGCAATCATGAGATTACATGTACACATTACATGAAAATGCATGGTAATGGAGAGGTATCATAGCTGTTATTGCCCAAGTGGAATCACAGAAGAAAGCACCAGTTTCCAGAGTCAGTGGTCAGCAAGGTTTGCTGACAGGAAACCCCATCAGGGAATACTTCCTCTGGTAGGTTGACATCTGAATTATCAATGGCTATAAGCTCTAATTGCATCATGGCTTGCAATAGCCCGTGACAAGCACTCCTGACAATCTATAGCCCACTCTCCCCTAAAACCTTCCATATCCACATCCATCTACCTACCTCCCCAAATTTTTATCCAATTTAATTGACATATTTAATTAATTTATAGAGTGAGCATGGCACCATGCATGTACAGAGGTCCGAGGACCACTTGCATGAGTCAGTTCTCTCTCTTCACCATGTGGCTTCTGGGTATCAAACTCAGGTCACCAGACTTGGTAGTAGGCATCTTTACTCAGCCATTTTTGAGTCTTTTATTAAAATAATTAATAAAATAATTTATACTATAGAATGAGTTAGACTTACATATTAAATCAGAGAGTTAGTGCTTATATCAGGATTTATATTACACAATATGAAATTGATTTTTTGATATCTTGAATTTATAATTTACATTTAGCACTTAAGTTCATTTTTTTCTTTCCAAGCTAAAGAGTAGTAGAATTGAAAATCTTACCTTTTTTCCAAAAATGTTTATCCTTGCAAGTATGACTTCTTCCTTCACATAATTTCTGAAAACTCATAATTTCTTTTCATCCTCATTTCCCTCTCATGAAAGAATTATTGCTAATCATAGGTATAGCTCAGTAATACGTACTTGTCTAGAATGCATGAAGCAAGATGCCTTGGGTCAGTGCCCAGTACTGCTAAAAACAAAAAGAAAAATAAATGACTTTAAAAACTGATGCCATCTGACCCCCAAATATGAAATCCTGATGAATCATATTCATGATTGTTGAATGTCAAATAATTTAAAGTGTCTTTTCCAATATTTAAAACCAAACTTAAAAATCTGTAAGAAAGTATAGAGAACCGGAAAAAGAGTTGGTCATACCTTTGTGCTTCCTTGCTTTGCTTCCTCTACACATGTTTACTACTGCATGTGTGACTGTTGACTTTCTTGACTTATTTCTCCTGACCATGAACAACTTCAGCATTGGGTTATCCTTATCGAACACTCAATGCTGAGGCTGATACAGGTATACAATTAATATACATGAAAGAAAAAAGACAGTAGTTGAGTTTTAACTGAAAAAGCCAACATTATTTACCATTTTTATTTCATATTTTAAGAAAATTAAGTTTTTTGTATGTGTGCATATGTGTGTGTGTATATATGAATGCATGTTGTATGCCTGGGTGTGTTTCAAGGAGGACAGAGGACAACAGGTATCCTCCTTTTCTGCTGTTCTTTCCCTTATGTCTTGGGAGCAGAATATCTTGCTGAGCTTGGAGCTTGGTTTTTCCACTAGGCTGGCAGTCAGTGAACCCCATTGTATCCTCTTGTGCCTCCTGCGCCCCCAGTCCTGAGGACACCCATGTCCTCAGGATCACGTGATAGCTGCTGTTTTCCAAATGCTGGCCCTCATGTCTATATGGAAATCACTCTTCTCCTCTGAGCCTGCGAAGTTTCTGCTAATGAAAATATTTAAGCTTCCTGACTGAGTTATGATGCTCAGCTCTTTTTTTTCTCACATGGTTGTTATTCTTTCTCACTTTGTTATCCTTTCATTTCAAAGCAGGCAGTGAGAACTCAGTTCTCGTGAAAAAGAAGTCGAATTCGATTAGTGTAGGAGAATTTTATAGAGATCCGGCTTTGCAGCGTTGCTCAGCAAATTCTCAGAGGCATTCCAGTTCCTTGGTAAGTTCCATGCTGTTTATGCTAAATGCTTGGTCCTGACATTCTCTTGTTAACTCAACTCCTGCAAAGCTAGGTGTGATTATCAAGGAGTTAGCTGATACTCAAATGCATACACATGAAAACATATTAACTTTTAACTTGGATTCATACATCTACATCTGTCTTGAGAATTATTGAATTTTATGCACACAACTAGTATTCGTTTTCTGTTTTTTTTAAATTTTTTTTTATTGAAAAAAAAATTTCCCCCTCCTCCCAGCCTCCCGTTTTCCTCCCCCTCTTCCCACTCCTCTCCCCCTCCCCCTACTCCTCTCCCCTTCCCTCTCCAGTCTGAAGAACAGTCAGGGTTCCCTGCCCTGTGGAAAGTCCAATGTCCTCCCCACTCCATCCAGGTCTAGGAAGGTGAACATCCAAACAGGCTAGGCTCCCACAAAGCCATAACTTGAAGTAGGATCAAAACCCAGTGCCATTGTTCTTGGGTTCTCGTCAGCCCTCAGTGTCCGCCATGTTCATAGAGTCCAGTTTTATCCCATGTCCTTCAATGGAAGAATGGATGAAGAAAGTGTGGAATATATACATATTAGAGTACTACTCAGCGGTAAAAAAAAAAATGACATCTTGAATTTTGCATGCAAATGGATCGAAATAGAAAACACTATCCTGAGTGAGGTAACCCAGACCCAAAAAGATGAATATGCGATGTACTCACTCATAATTGGTTTCTAGCCATAAATAAAGGACATTGAGTCTATAATTTGTGACCCTAAAGAAGCTAAATAAGAAGGTGAACCCAAAGAAAAACATATAGTTATTTTCCTGGATATGGGAAGTAGACAAGATTGCCGGGCAAAAAATTGGGATCTTGGGGGTGGGGTGGGATGCGGGTAAGGGGAGATGGGGAGAGAAAAGTTTCTGTTTTTTTTTAAGTGAAAAGACACACACCTTTCTACGAGACGCCTGATATTGAGAATGACACCATTTTTAGGTTGACTTTCAAAGATGAATGCTAACTTAATTTTTGATGATAATATAGTATTGTACATTCAAAATGTCTTTTTATTATGGAAATAGCCTTTAACTTACCTTTATTGTATGTATATAAAACACATAGTGTAAAATGATTATTATAATAAAGGAAATTAACATGTCTCACATCATTTACTTTACTGCCGGCAATGACAAAAGTACAGTAGTCTCCCTTAATCTGAAAATTTGAAGTGGAAAGTCTTTTGTTTGAAATAGCCTTAAGAATTTTTAAATACACTGTATCTCCAGATTTAATCTTTCTGATATAGACTGGCTGGAGTTTTATTTTGGTTTATGAAAGTGAAAAGCTGAGAGATTTATTTAGACATGATTGTGACTATGGTACTACATACTGTGCGGTTTCCAGCATCTTCCTCACAAGCATGCAACAGGATGTTACTGATCACAGCCCATGCGCCTGCACATACAACACAGACGCCCTTCTCCCTCTCTGCATTTGTACCCTTGGCTCAGCTTGCCGATCTTTCACCTTTCCCACGCCCTGGCAACCTCCGTTTTATCCTGTATTTTTCCTTTCATCCTTCAAAATAAAGTCATTTCTTTATTTGTTTTCTTCTTTGACAGTTTTATATATAAAATATAATCTACAATAGTCATTTTCACCCCTTTTTTTCTTCTCTCATCTTTCTCCCTCTTGTGCTAAAACTCTTTTTCCTAAAAGACCTCCTGCAACTTTCATGTTGTGTGTGTGTGAGAGAGAGAGAGACAGAGACAGAAGAGACAAAAAGGGAGGGAGGGAGGGAGGGAGGGAGGGAGGGGAAAAGGGAGGAAGGGAAGCAGGAAGGAAGAGAGAGAGAGAGAGAGAGAGAGAGAGAGAGAGAGAGAGA
>JABTXL010000186.1:5331410-5374798 GCA_025134845.1 Neodon shergylaensis
AGAGAGAGAGAGAGAGAGAGAGAGAGAGAGAGAGAGAGAGACTGAGTTTATTAGGGCTGCTTATAGGAGCCTGGGTAGGAAGTTCCTTACTGGAGCATGGACAACCTGTCAGTGGTTACACCACAAACTGAACTCACTCCCCTTCCTCTAGCACCATTAATTATCAGTCAGTAGTCCCCGGGGCTGGGTGGAGCCTCATGAGCCCTTGCATGATGAAATGCTGGCAGGCCCAGTTTTGTGCATGTCTTGTGTGGTCAACCACAGCACAGTGTGTTCATAAGTGCAATGGCTGCATCAGATCTCAACAGTGACCTTTGGAAAGAAGCTTGCCCACTCTCCAACTCATTTGTCCTTTCTGCCCCCTTCTAAAATGTTCCCTGAACCCTGGAGAGGTGATGCAGATACCTCTTTCAGGGCAGGGCAGTCCAGCATCTCCTTTTCTCAGCTCTTTGTTATAAGTCTCTATTAGTCACCACCTGCTGCAAAAAGAAGCTCAACAGGTAAAGGGAGTTGCTGTGCCCTCCTGTTGCCAGCAACTCCTGGGACTCATACAAGGTAGAAGGAAAGTGCCATCCCCACCCAGGTGTTTTCAGACCTCCACACACAAGCCAGGGCATGTGAATCCCCAAGCCCACATATATCACCCAAAATTAATAGAATAGATAAGAAGGTTGTCTAAAGAAATCTGAGATATCTAGGGATATAAACATGTCTGTTATTTATTTCTATAAAATAAATCATTTGAAATCCCCCTAAGCAATTTGGTCAGTTTATAATATATATGTATCATTATATTGTGATACCTGTGGTATATTTATTTCATCGTGCGTGCATTTACTAATAATGTGCTAATTCAAAGTAAAATTAAACAAAAATCAAGACTTTAGTTTAGATGTGAAGATAAGAAGAGTGAGTGTTTGTAGGCAAATATGATAAATTAGGTCATAGTGCTCGTATTTGGCAGTTGTTACAGCTTCTGCCTTTCAGTTTCCTGATTCTTGAACCTAAGGTCAAGGCCTGGTTACACTTCAAGTGCCAGCACCAGAAAGCCAAGTCTGGAGGGTCCCGGGTTCTAGGGCAATCTGGATCGTAGAGTATGACCCTTCTACAAGTACATAAAACAGAGGGGCAGGAGTCAATACAGAGGCCGTCTGTGCAGTAAAATTCAGTTTTCTCACTTTCGTCTTTGAACTCCTTTCTTGCCTATTTCTTCCCCCAACAATTTTGAACTCCATCTAGTCTACTCACATTTCCTGGTTGCTTCTGTATAGAAATGTTCCGTTCTCACAATCAACAAAAATTATAGCAATTTTACTTGTCATTGTTTATTTTTAATAGGGTCCCGTTTTCGATCATGAAGATTTACTGAGAAGAAAAAGAAAAATACTGTCTTCAGATGAGTGTCTCAGTAAGTATCAGGAAATCATTTCAGCTAAGTAGATATTTGGGACAGAATCTGTTGCTTTGTTTAATTTGCTTTGATTATTTAAATTTTCTTGCTGCCTATTTGAACTTATACAACTTTCATATGTATTTATCTAATGATTACAGAGGCTGCAGAAAAATAAAATAGAGTTCTGTCAGTCCAAAGATTTACGTTTTATAACTAGTATCAGCCCACATGTTTTAGGAGTTTTCTGAAATCCAAGTTCAATTTCCTCCGGTCCCATTCCTCATTTTCTCCTGCAGATCTTTGTTTTCCCTGGTTAAATACTTCTGTCTGCTCTCCATCCTTGTCATTAGAGCACACTCCATAATCTGGTCCTCTTACAGAGCCGCCTCCTGATGCAGAGAGGTGTTCACTACAGCACAGACACTATGGTCTGGTTCTCTTACAGCGCCGCCTGCTGACATGAAGAGGTCCATTTTCACCAGGTGGAGTCACCCGTGTGTGCACATGTTCATCCTTTGTTTTTGTTAAAACAGGGTCATCGAAGCTTCAACCTCACATGAGACATTCAGATAGTTCCTCTTCCCTGGCCTCTGAGAGAGAATACATCACATCCTTAGACCTTTCCGCCAACGAACTGAAAGATATTGATGCCCTGAGCCAGAAGTGCTGTCTCAGTGGCCACCTGGAGCATCTCACCAAGCTGGAACTTCACCAAAATGCACTCACTGGCTTCCCTCAGCAGCTGTGTGAGGTAGAGTCCCTTTGCCTTTTGAATCCCCGAGACCCTGCAGGGGCTCCGCGTGGCTATCCAATTTGCATGGATTAAATGCACCTGTTTAAACAGATTTATAATAACCCCAGAGAACCTGGAATGTGTCCCTGGTGCAAAAAGGGAAGATACATTAAAAACTTCCTCCTGGAGTGGTTTTACCAAGAGCAAGTTCGGATTTAAATTCTCTATTTCTCTCTCCCTATCTTCTATAGTCTGCCTCATAAGGGATATTTACTCCGTATTTATTGAACATCATGGAACGCATCACATAGGGAAAGAAATAAGGGATACTTTCAAAAAACCTTTAAGAGGTTTACAAGGAATGAAACCGACATCACTGACCCGTATAACAAACGGCACCGCAGACTTATCACTCCATATCCATGTAGCTTCCATCTGTCACTGTAGAGCTAGATGTTTGTTTCATAAGGTTACATTCATCATACTTCCCATTGCTGGCATTTATTACCACAATATACATATACACATGCATTACTCCTGGGCATGGGGCATGGGAGAGTACATAATTTAAGATTACAGCTCTGCTTTTGCTTAGCCTACAAAAGCTAGTTTCATGGAAATCCTAGGCAAGTAAGAATAGTCGTTGTACTCTTCTCTTAAAGCAGTAGTTACCAAATCTGGGGGGTCGTGACCTTTTGGGCATCAGATGATCCTTTCACAAGGCTCAAATATGAGATACTCTGTATATCAGATATTTACATTGTGATTCTTAACAGTAGCAAAACTACAGCTATAAAGTAGCCATGAAAATAATTTTATAGTTGGGGGGGGTCACCCCAACACGAAGAATTGTATTAAAGGGTCACGGCGTTAGGGAGGTTGAGAACCACTGTCTTAAAGGCAGGTTACACACAAATAGGCTGAACAGACAGTAGGATGGCAGTCTTCAGTGTTAAGTAACCTCAAGGAGAATTATTAACTCTGTCCAGTAAAAGTTCCTTTCTCTTAGAATGTAAGCGATATTTTTATAATACTATATTACCATGGTTAAGTCTATATAGGTTTGGGGCATCAATTACCCCATTATTGTGGGTTTCACAAGGTATCTAAATAACCTTTCAGAAGTTGTTACACACTCTAATATAAATTACTCCCAGGAGAGCCCGTGTCTGATAGATTTAACCGTGTGAGTTGGGTACATCGCAGTAGCCTTGACTCATCTTGCTTTTAACAGAAGTAATTTCTAAAAATAAGCTAAATTGAGGCATCAACTTTATGTTTGTGAACTTGCTTTAGACAATCACTTATGGAATTTTTAATGCTTTAACTCATGCTACCGCAGGGATTGTTGGCCTAGTAAGTATACTGAAGTTATGTTGAGCATTGTGGTTTTAATTTTAAAATCAAAATCAAAATCCCCATTGGTTCTAGATTGCCATGGTATGAAAAAGGAGAAATGGTACCGAAGCTCTTTCTCACCTAGTTTGAAATACTGAAATTTTATCTTCCCAGACTCTGAAGTGCTTGACGCATTTGGATTTGCACAGCAATAAATTCACATCCTTCCCCTCCTTCTTGTTGAAAATGGCATGCATCACCAACCTCGACGCCTCTCGAAATGACATTGGACCCACAGTAGTTTTAGACCCCCTGGTGAAGTGTCCCAGCCTCAAACACTTTAACCTGTCCTACAACCAGCTCTCTTCCATCCCGGAGAACCTCGCCCAAGTGGTGGAGAAACTGGAACAGCTCCTGTTGGAAGGGTAAGAACCCACTCATTAGGACAGCAAGCTTACATTCCACTGAAGTTAGCATGGATGAGAAGACATGGGGATATTTCTATAGTAATGAGTTTAAAGCAAACATGGCAAAAAGTGGAGGCCATTGTTAATTGGGGCAATTTTGTCAGTTGGAATCTTCACAGTTAATTTTGAGGCTTAAATGTGCCTTGAAACTGTACCTGGAGGGTGAATTGATTATATACCTTTACACTATAAAAGCATTGAAATTTTAATCCTCAGTATTGTGTTTTCCCACTAGAAACAAAATATCTGGGATTTGCTCTCCCTTGAGCCTGAAGGAATTGAAGATTTTAAATCTTAGTAAAAACCATATTCCATCCCTACCCGAAGACTTTCTTGAGGCTTGTCCAAAAGTGGAGACTTTCAGTGCCCAGATGAATTCTCTTGGTAAGTGTTGTGTGCTGACCGCACCCTTACCAGACCTTTGAGAAAGAGACACATATGGGTGTTTTAAGAAGTTACAGGCGGTATTTCAGTTAAAATGTGCCGCAGTTCAACAAACCAAGTCGGCAGGCTGATAATGAAATGAGCATGTGGAAGACAAAAAGTCGATGCATATTTCAGTGAAGGAAGGTCACACTCGTTTGATTCCACTTACAAAACGTTCTGGAGAAGGTAAAACCACGAGTGCCGGTCAAAAAAGCCATAGTTATCATGGGCTGGCGAAGAGAAAGGGAAGAATAGCTAGGTGGTGACTGGATGACAGCAATGACGCACAGCTGCCATGTTTATCAACACACAGGGATGACCTTAAACTAAACTGTGAATGGTGACACTGCTCGGGTCAGTACCGGCCCCTTGCTGCAGCTGAGCTAACACCGATTGACAGTAGGAGAAAAGGGGTGTGGGGAGGCCAGGTGGGGAACAGGAAGTGGATCGGCTCCACCCATATTTTCTGTGAAACTAAAGCTGTTGAAAATTTTGTTTTCAAAGATGTCCATAATTTAAAATATCAGCACATGGCTATTATCATAGGAAAAGTACAGTCACGTGGCTTACAAATAATAATCACACTTTTGTTCATGTTCACTGCTGGAGCTAACGAGTTAAAACATTCTGAATGCCTTAATGCTGTTTAAAGGCAGAATAGAATTTTAAATAAATGGTTCAGTTAAAGTATAATTAAATCGTTTATTTTCCGATCTTTCTCCTTCCTCCACCACCTCCCATATTCCCACTTCCTCTAAAATTGACAGCCTCTTAATATTTAGTTATCTTTTTACACACACACACACACACACACACACACACACACACACACACAGGATTATATAAATGTGACCTTCTGAATCTTGTTAGTGTTGCTTGTATATATGTATGTTTTTAGGACTGACCACTTGGTATTGGATAGCTAGAATCTCCCTCTCTTAGTAGCTGTTAATTGCTTGTAGTTCTTCATATCTGGGTGGAACCCTGTGGAATTTCTCTCATCTGTGGGGGCTGCGTAGCCCATGACTGGTGTTTCATCTGTATTTTAACTATTTATGGGTTTCTCTGATGATACCTGTCTGATGCAAAAGGAATCTTCTTTGATGGGAGGTGAGAGCTACACTTATCTGTGGGGAGGATACGTATTTAGAGTGCAGTTAGGATTATGCTGGTTTAGGAAGTAGGTTCTTCTCTGAAATCCATGATGCCACTACTCACAAGCTTGTGACTCGGCTTACAGGACTAGCTTGATTTTCCTTCTGTTGAACAGGCCTTAAGTCCAATTATACCGCTTGCAGTTACCATCTGGATAGCAGTGCCATTGTTGAACATTTAGAGATAGCTTGGCATGTTATCCATTGCTGTTGGTAGGCAATATAATTTTAAAAAACTGGTATGAGAGAGAAAGATGCCATGAGACAGAGCTCACATGGAGGGTTTTTTGTTTGTTTGTTTGTTTTGTTTTGTTTTTTATTACGTGACAGGGAATGGAAAAAGAGAGGAGAGAAAGGGAGATACCAGCCTCTGAGGATAGGAATGGCAGAAGAGAAGAGAGAGGCAGAGAGGTGGAGGGGGAGTCAGTGAGAGGTAGAGGGAGAAACAGAGACAGGCAGAGAAGCAGAGAGAGAGAAAGAGAGAGAGGAAGAGAGAAAAAGAGAGAAAGAGATGGGGTGGGCAAGGCCCACCTTCTAAAAGGAAACAGTGGATATGCACAGAAAATGCTCTTAGTGGCTGCAGCTGAGGCTATATCCTGTCAGGACCCCCAGGGCAGGCCAGTACAGATGCCTGAACACTAACAGGTCAGGCCGTACTATTATTCCTCCCTTGGCTGACTGTATTCCACCTTCTGTGGTCATGAAAGCTAGCTCTCAAGAAGGGTACTTTTGTGTCAAATCCAACAAGTAGCATCCAAGTCCTGTTTCCAAAGCACTTGGTGTTTTAGCAACAGGAAGGCAGCAGTGACAGCCTATATTGGCTTGAAGTCCCCTGGACTACCCTGACAACTTGAGAGGTGTTTCTCACTCCTGCAGTTGGATAGTCTATGGCTTTTAAAGGAGGTGTTGTCATCCCAAGTGGCATTACTTCATTTAAACATCTGTCTCTCTCTCTATGCATATTGTTCAAGGTATAGTTACAGACCTAATTCCTTCCTGTTACATGTAGACATCCTGCCTTCCAAGCACCACTCGCTGAAGATGCTCTTTTCTCCAGTGTGGATTTTTGGCATTTTTGTCAAATAGTAGATGGCTGTGGTCATACACACTCACATTTGGGTTTTCTATTTTGTTCTATTGAGTTATGGGTCCTTTTTTTGCCAGTATGATACAGCTTTTATTACTATAACTCTGACATATATTTCATCTAAAATAGTATCTCCCCTGCATTTTCCCCATTGATTTGGCTATCTGGAGTCTTTTCTGGCTACATGCGAATGTTAGTTATTTAGTTTTTGTTTTTCCTTTTCTGTGAAGAATGTTGCAGGGATCTTGATTGGGATTGCATTGAATCTGTAATTGCTTTTTGTACAAGGGTCTTTGTAACACTATTAATTCTGCCAACCTATGAGCATAGGCAATCCTATCTTATTATTTGGTGGTTGTTATGCCCAGATCCACAAAGTCCCCCAAAAACCAACAAAGAAACTGAGTCCCATATGTAAAAGCAAAAAGCCTTTATTTTATGCAAGTATGCAAACTTGGTCTCTCCGCATGTCCAACATATTGGAATAAACAAAGAGCCACAAGCTCAGTTAGATTTGGGTTAGTATAGTAGTGTAAGTGGGGGCAAGGGGTTTCTGAGGTTCAAGACCCCTGATTGGCTGACATTTGTCTAGGGGTGTCCTGGTAAGTGTGCTGGCAGGTGATCCTATCTACAAAGGTTGGAACTTTAGGCATTTCCTTTGGATAGTGGGTTCTTGGGTGGTGCTCAGGTAATCTCAGTTTGTGGTTCTTCCTGCAGCCAGGTATTGCTTCAGGGTAAACTACTGAGACTCAGGCCTCCATTAAACTTAGTGATGGCTGAGTCCTACTCTGGCAGGTGATAATGATTGAAAGTAAAGAACTTCCTTAAGGTGGTGTGTTTGTATTTAGCTTATCATGGCTGGCTCCTACATTTCCCCCTTCACAAGCACTGATGACAGGACCAAATCATGGGTCCTGCCTTCCCGTGGTCTTAAGGAGGTATTATTGGGACCTAAGAATGACTTAAGTTAATAAATCCATTAACTGACAACTCTGGGCCTATTTTTCTGGTATATCAATGGGCACTATAGGTAGTTATCTTGTCCCCCATGCCAACGAGTTCCCCCTTGTCTCAGCCTTTTAATCTATTCTGGGCAGGGAGCATGGGATGACGTGTTCCTTTCCAAACTACTTCAAGCTCACAATGGGGCATTGTTATCAGGGTCCAAGCACATTGCAAGGTAGGGAGGGAATTTAGGCAATGGGGCATTCATCAGACTTCGTTGAAGGAACAGGAAGTGTTCATATCAGCTGGACTGGTCCACGTCAGCTTTCAGGAAGTTCAGGGCTCACCACCATTCAGAACAGGTTGTAGTCAGCTGCTTAGATGTGTCTGTAAGCCAAGTGGAAGGCTATTGAGATAAATTTAAACTAGGAACAGAAATTAAAATTTATGTACTTAAAGAAAAATCCACATTGTAGAAAAAGAGCAGAAAACAGGTATCTGTAAACAGAAGGAATAGATTCATGCCTTTGAGTCCTAGTAAATACTATAGATTTTGGTTAGAAGCATGTATATTTTTCTGCTGTCCAGGGAACCATGCATGGTTTGGACAGAGATGAGAAACGCCTTTTAGTTTATATTTAAGAGGCAACTATAATAAATCTAAAATCTTGAGCTTGTGACCCAAACAGTAAGTAGTCAAGCTTATTAGAACTGTGCCATAGAGGGGGGAAGAAATAAGAAACATTTTCCATATCTTAACTTGTGTTTATGCCTTAAGTCTTCTTTTAGACCCTCAAAGCTTATGAACGTTTATATTCTCAGACCTTAAAACATTTTTAACAGAACTAGTAGCTTTAGAATGAGCTAACAAGCTGGCTGTAGCTTTGTAGAAGGATCTGGATACCTTTTGCTGCTAAACTGACATTAAAACTGCTCTAGCCATCAATACTATCAGAGATCTCAGAATGATAAATAAAGTTTATCTGCGTACAGACCAAGTAGTTTTTAAATCTATTAAAATTGACAGGTACCAGAGTCCATATACAGTTAGTCATACCCAGGTCTCCATAGCATTGGAGGCAGAAATATCCAAAACAGCAGTCTTATAGTCTTAGCCAGGCACATAGGTAAATATTTTTCCTCTGGAAGAGGGACATGGAAAAGACTGACCTTATTTTGTCTAGGCAAAAGTGGTGCAACCAATTCTCCAATGTCCTGCTGTTTGTCCACAGTCTGCACAGGGTCCTGGCCGCAGGTGTTGCATTGGGGCATCTCGTCCAGTGGTCAGCACTATCATAATCCAGGTGGAGATATCATAGTGTCCAAGATATCATCTTCTTTGGAGACCTTGGGTCACTGCTAGGATCTCAGAGTCTCTGACTAATAAATAAGCATTTAATCATGATTTTAAATGCCATATTCTGCAGATCTCTGAAGTATGAGGGCTGCCTAGGTATGTCTGATTAGATAAACTTTGTTTCTCATTACTTGTTTTAAGTTTGATTTTTGAAAATATCTACGAGGAACTAAATAAGGCTTATTCCTGTAACTAATTATATCAGTACTTTAAAGATGACTGACTAACTTGTATTTCCTAACAGTCTATAATAAGCTAGCAGCTTTTACAAGACTAGAAGTCCACACTCTGTAATGATTTTGCACTAAAGCTAATAAAGAAACTGAATTAGCCATTCTGAGGGTAAACACAGAACAAGTTCATATCTAGTTGTTAATGCTGTCTCCTGGGAAGGCAAGGAACAGGTCCCAGGGTGAAATGGGAACAGGAGGGAGTCTAAGAGCTAGCATTGCCCTAGGGCAAACTGAGACTCAGGTCTACCTTCCTGCTGATCTATCAAACCCATCTTGGCAGGCTGTACCAAGTTGCCCTGGGCCTGGGCTCTACATTTTTTCCCCTTCACAAGTACCAATGACAGGACTCAATCATGGGTTCTGACTGTCCAGGGACTTAATGGGGGTGATACTGGGACCTCAATACCATCAGTCAAACAGTATTGACCTGTACTCAAACAAAAGCCATTAGTGTGTGGATAAGAAGAAGCAAGATCATTAGGGGCCTTTTAGAGCTGAAAGTAAGGTGGTTAACAAAGGAGACCAGCTGAGCAAGTTTTCATCCAACTTCTGTGTGAGGGTTTTGTTCTCTATCATTAACAAGGCCATTGAATCTCTAATTACCCCGGAGTGATTGACAAACAGCATTCTTTCCCCAGAAGAGGAGGTCCAAACCTCTTAGTATCAATACAAAAACTTATGACTCAGCTTATCCAAATAGCTTAAACCTTTAGATCTCAGCCTGCTCCATATCACTGTAGCTGGTGCTTCTGGTGACTATCACCTGGCACTGGCATTTCTAAAACTGTTAAGGTCCATTGTTACAACTGCACATTCTTTGGGAGTCTAGTCCTGTTGTACATTTGTAAGCCTCAGCTGTTTCCTGTGATCCCTTTATGTCTTTATAACCATTATCACCTGTGTGACTCTTAATTAAATTAACAAAGTCTAGCTGGCAGAGCTAGGTACAGTTTTGAGTATAAACCCATTGAGGTGAAGCTTTAATGTTTTAAATATTATATATATATATATATATATATATATATATATATATATATATTCTTTCCATTAAATGTTTAAGGCAGCAGGTAAAAGTTATTTGTCTTATCTGTTTAGGAAAATATTCCCCTATGCTTATGGCCCTATCTCTGAAGTCCTATAAATGATCCCAATATCAAAGTCAAAGAAGTCATGATTTGAATCTGTCCCATATTGTCAGCGTCAGTTTAAGTTAGGACAAAAGCACAATACATACATACACAGGACAATGAACGGATAAGTCCTCTTGGCGCCAAACCAAACCACAGCTGTTTTGCAGGTGCAACCCACCGGTCTCTCTACAGAACCGAGACATACATCCCGCGTGTCTCTCTACAGAAACCAGAGGGAACCACCCTCTACAGAAGAGCCCTGGGGGCATCTCCCCAGGCACCCCACCTGTGATCTTTTCGTGGACTGCCTAGATTATCTACAGGCTCTTACGGTTCCTGGGCCCACTTACAGAAAGACATGAGACACAGACATGAGACATGAAACAAAACACAGAAAACTTAACAGCCAGTTGAAGGCTCTACAGGTGGTAGTCCCAGTGGGTTTAGGGGATCCTGGACGAGCCCCCAGATATTATGCCCAGATCCACAAGGTCCCCCCAAAACTAACAAGGACACTGAGTCTTGTATGTAAAAGCAAAGAGCCTTTATTTTATGCAAGTTTGCAAACTCTGTCTCTCCGCATGTCCAATGTATTGGAATAAATGAAGAACCCAAAACTCAATTAGAGTTGGGTTTTTATAGTAGTAAAGGTGGCGGTGAGGGGTTTCTGAGGTTCAGGACCCCTGATTGACTGACATTTGTCTAGGGGTATCCTGGTAAGTGTGCTGGTAGGTGATCCTATGTACAGTGGTTGGAACATTAGGCATTTCCTTTGGATGGTCTGTTTTTGAGAGATGCTTGGGCAATCTCAGTTCATGATTCTTCCTGCAACCAGGTTACTGCGTCAGAGTAAACTACTGAGACTCAGGCCTCCATTAAACTTCTGGCTAAGTGCTACTCTGGCAGGTGATAATGGTTGGAAGTAAAGAACTTCATTTAGGTGGTCTGTTTCTATTTAACTTATAGTGACTGGCTCCTACACTAGCCATACTTTTATGAAGTAAGATTGTTTTATGCTTTAGTGTAAAGTCTGAACTACACAAGTGGTATGTTACTGGTTACTGATCTTATTGAGTTTTCCAGAAATCTCGTTAAGATTGTAATGTAAATGTCCATTATCTTGTTTTCTTTCTTTAGCTGCGATGCCTGCCTTACCCTTTTCCATAACGAGTCTAAAATTATCTCAAAACAGTTTCACGTGCATTCCAGAAGCGATTTTCATTCTTCCACAGTGAGTTCATTGTTATTTCACTTCTAAAGCTGAATGAACGGTTACGTAACTTTTAGAAGCAAAGCAATGGTTTGACATGAGCGTTTATAAACCCATTTTTACTTAGCATCAAATATATCTCCTTAACTTTTACAGAAACTTATCATGTTTAGTGTAGGGATAGGCAGAATAATTAATTGCAGTATCTTATTTAGCTAAATAAGATGGCATGGGCTGGATGTTTGTCAGACGGATGTTGGTTTCTTTGGGGTTTTAGCTGCTCACATGGGGGTTATTTATTGCCTGAACACTAGTAACCTTTTTCATTTGTTTCAATTGACATTTTCCGTGAAGATTAGGAGAATTTATATACAGTTCCCCATCTGGACAGGATGAGTGGCTGGGGTTTGGGGACTTGTTAAATTCATCAAAGACCCAAAGTTTAGACATTAATTCAGTTTCAAGTGTGTCATCATTTTAAGAACTATTTTATTCATGCATATAAAACAATCATAGTTTATATGCACAGGTATGCATGTTATAGGCAAATAAAAACCACAACCTAGTAACAGAGAATGTCAGGCAAACAAACCCATTAGCGTAAGTCTATCTTTTCAAAACCCCACTCCTGTTTTAATTGTGCCACATGGACATTCTCTTTGGTCTTTCTCATCATTTTAGAAGGTGACTTCTGCCATCATGTCCATTTTATAATTTCGCTAGAGATGAAGTCTCTTCCCAAGGTCATAATTCATCTGTGTTGTTGAGCTCAACTTCCGATTTTCAATTCTTACATAGTGGCTTCTTTTAAATAAACATGGGGTCATGTTTTAAATGTGTTTCTGAAAACATGTTGGCAAATCATTTACCAGAAAACATTTACCAGAAAACAAAAATTATTTCTTCACGGAGAACTAACACTCTAATCCAGCTCCTGATTTCGTCAACACCATCCTCGGGCTCACGGCTCCAGCCTTGCTTCTGGTTTCACCAACACCATTTTCAGGCACACATCTCCCCCAGCCTTTGTGCTTCTGTTTTAAATCTTCTTTGGTTTCACAAGTGGACACATAGTTTTCCAGCTAGAGTCCCTACTGTACCCAAAGAGATACTGCTTTGGGAAAACGTAGCAATTCTTCCTTGTCTTCAATGCATCCCTGATTCAACTGATAAAAGTAATCTTCAACACAGCTTCTTCCCCTAGTTTTCATGGGCTTTTCTGCCACAACCATAACAATACATGATACGTTTTTAAGAATATAAACAGTGCTTTGTAGACCCAAACTCTAGTCAAGCCGATTCAAATGCTGTGTTAGCTGACGATTAGAATACATTAGGTTTCTAATTCAGCGAGTGAAAGGGATCAGTGTATGCCTAAAAGCCAGCTCTATTTTCTTTCTGTCTTTATTCTCTCCACACACATGCACTCATGAGTATTAAGGTTTTCAGAAAACTTGAGAAGCACTGCTTGATGTGGGCAAGTAGGTCACATGGCAGGCTTACCCATGCTTTGTCCTCTCTCATTGAGACTAGAGCATATCCACAGCTCTAGTGATTAACTCCAGAACAGCCCCTGATAAAGTGAAAGCCATCCATGGAGGGCTAGTGGGGGGGCTGCACAATCATGAACCCTGTAGAGGAGGCAGCATCTCAATGACCGCTTGTATATTTGTTCGCCATAATTTCTCATGCTCCATGAGAATTTATGAAACACTGTTTTTTTCCCCCTCATTTTGAGAGAGATGCTCTATGGTCGGTCCAAAGGGAAACTGGACCTCAAATTTTCTTTCTTTAAAGAAAATTTTAATGAACGTATGTAAGCTGTAAATATAGGGTACCACATGATGCTTTGATGTATGACTATCAAGGGTTAATATATATGTCACTGCAAACATTTTTTTTTCTTTTTGGTGAAAGACCCCAACATCCTTTCTTACAATCACAGTGCCACCATAGACACATCACACAATAGACAAAGTGACCAATTTTGCTTCTAATCATCCTTATTCACTTCCACCTCCACTCTAGAGGAAAATGCCTTTTCTTCTAAGTGCTTTATGAACACACAAGCTCAAGTTCATGTTTATATGTAAGTGGCGTAGCTTTAAAAATTACGTCTAATTCTCAGTCTGGTAAAATTCCCGGTGATGTTCCTCTGTGTCCTATGAAAATTCCCACTTTGCTTTCAATAGAACATCATGTCGTCCACAGCTTGCGGTCCTTGGACATGAGCCACAACAGCATTGAGCATCTGCCAGGGCCTGCACACTGGACATCTCTGAACTTAAGGGAACTCTTCTTTAGCCATAATCAGATCACCATCTTGGACCTGAGTGAAAAGCCACACGTGTGGTCAAGATTAGAGAAACTGCATCTCTCTCATAATAAACTGAAAGAGGTGAGAGGTTATCTTTGCTTTAGGTCATTAGATACTCAGGAAGAGATTTCAGCTGGTGTTGTCACAACTCCTTTTAAATCTGTTGGTATTTCTCGCTTTGGAAATGAGATTTGATCCTCCAGTGTGCTAAGTGGGCGTAGTGAAAGCTCAGCTCCCAACAAATAAATCCCAAATTTTCTTGTTTTATATTTTAAAGAATTGTTACATATGAGTGTGCATATCTAATTTTGAATGGGTGGTACTGGAAGAGCGCCACCGTCTGTGACCTCTGACCTTTCCCAGAGCCTGGCAGACTCTATGTCCTATCTTCACGGGATGACAACAGGCCTGTGTTTTCCCCCATTCTTTCCTCCATACTTAGATCTCTTTAGTCTTCCTCTGCAGCAACCCTCACCTAAATGAGTCAGCATCGTTTTATTTACACATGGAAGAAAAATATTTTCTCATCAAGTTCAAGCTGTTGACCAATTTAAAAGATACCAAAGGTCTGATGATTGGATGTTCAGGATTGCTGGATATTTTTTAAAACCTATACTTTTTTTTCTATCAAATGAATATGTGCTATAGTTAGCTTAAAACCTTGTAATAGTAGTCTTGGAATTATAATCCTTAACCTAGCATACACAAGGCTCAATGCCTCCAACTGAAAAAAATAATAATTAGAACAGAAAATTAAAGTACTTTATTAGATTGGCACCTAAAGTGTAAGTATTTGGTATTTCTGGTTTATTCAAGACCGTAGGCACTGTGAGAGAACGGAATGGAGCCACAAATAACAGTTTTGAATAAATATAAATGACTCATTTCTTTTTTCAAAATTGTATTCGATGAGGTTTATTGCTAAGAGAGATTTAGTTTTTAAAGCTATAAATAGGACCAGCTAGGTGGTTGAGTAGGTGGTAGCTGCCGTAACTGATAACCCGAGGTTCCTCCCGGGTCTCATGTGGTGAATGGAGGAAACCAGCTTCTGCAAGTTACACACAAACACACAAACACACGTTTATGTGTGCACACACATGCATACATATACTTGTACACACACACCCCAAATAAAATTTAAAATATGATAAAGTGGTAAATAACTCACATACCTGGGGTAAGTTCTTTATTTTTGCTTGTCTATAAAGCATCAATACTGTAAACTAAGGGCAAGATTTGGGGAGAATGTTTAACTTTGTGTTAAGATTGTGCAAGGTGCCTGTGGGATCTAAGAGCCTTTCTTGTTCACTATTGTCTTGTGTCTTGGCCATCCACACTGATTCCCTCCTACCAACAGGTTTTACCCTTTTCTATTTCATTAAGATTCCTCCTGAAATCGGCTGTCTTGAAAACCTGACATCTCTTGATGTCAGTTACAACGTGGAACTGAGGTCCTTTCCGAATGAAATGGGGAAATTAAGCAAAATATGGGATCTTCCTTTGGATGGACTGCATCTGAATTTTGACTTTAAGCACATAGGATGCAAAGCCAAAGACATCATAAGGTCAGGCGACTTTATTCCCTGTGCTCTTTGTCAAATATGTTTCACCTTTTCCCCTGAGATTTTGGTGACTGTCCAGTTACACTTTAAGGGCAATGAATAGTACTATTTAACACGTGTGTTCCATGTGCTTTTCATTTAATACATGAGTTTCTATGCAGTCACTGCAAAAGTTTATGTAGTTCCTAGTATACAGGGAATGGTGAGAGAAGGTATTCTCTTCCTCATCACCCAGAGGTGGAAGTCAGGTGTTTCCTAGCATCATGCTCCACCCTTGGTCACTATCAACCTTTGGTCATGCTTCACTTGATTTGCTGAGGCAGGGTCTCTTCTGAGCCCGGATCCAGCCAGCTTTCCCTGAAGGTCTCCTGTCTTTGTCTCCTGGAGAGTCGGATTGCAGGCAGGCTGCCACAGCTAGCTTGACTTTGGAGTGGGTACTGAATTCCTGAACTCTGGTCCTCACAGATACTTATCCACTGAACATCTTCACAATCCCTGATGTTTCCTTTTGATCATATTATCGGGGGGGGGGGAGGCATCCAGATCCTGCTGTTGGCATAAATTAGTCAGTATTCCTTAAAGTTTTACTATGACACAGTTTGGTTTCTAATTTTAAAAATGGCCATAGATTTGAAGAGAGCAAGGAAGGATGCCCGGGAGAGTTTAGAAAAGGAAAGGGGAAATGGTGTAATTACATTGAAATTTCAAAAAAATTAAAAGTAGCATAATTTCAAATGTATTTTTCTGTATCCATTTTATTTTTAAAACAACTTACATCTATAAAACTTAAGCATGGTATTTCTTGAGCATCTAGCATGTCAGATTAGCTTCAATTAATTTTATATTGTTTACTTAGAATAACAATATTAATATCATTTG
This sequence comes from Neodon shergylaensis, assembly GCA_025134845.1. Taxonomy (NCBI): domain Eukaryota; kingdom Metazoa; phylum Chordata; class Mammalia; order Rodentia; family Cricetidae; genus Neodon; species Neodon shergylaensis. The sequence goes on from JABTXL010000186.1 coordinate 5,347,642, forward strand.
ATAGTGTAATAGCTTATATAGTTAAAATGAACAAATAAATGCATCTTATTCTTTTATCCACAACTAATGCAAATATATCTCTTTATCATATATGCCATATATAAATATCTATTTTATTATATTTAAAATATATGAACATATACATGAACATATAGCATAGCCACGGTGGCCTCATTATCAAACTTTCATTAAAACAGGCTTTGATTCTATGCCATTGTAATGCTTAAAATTTATAATGGATAAGACCTTACTTGTACTGTTTAAACAATCTCCCACATAGACATTTGTACATGTATATATGTACACATTACATTTTAATAGGTATTGCAAATGGGTTTTAGCATTTTGGTTATTTCTCGTGTTGGGATAATGTCATTAGAATTGTCAATGCTGCCAAATATCAGTGGCTGCTCTGAAATCACTAATGGGATATATGTACTGGTAGCACACCAGAAGGCGTGTGTCTTCCTGATTCCATGACCTTTACAGTTTTGCATCCTTGTGTCTTTGCATTCACTGTGGAGCAGCTTCGGCAGGGCCCAGTTCCAGCACACTGCTGGGCAGGCGGTTTCATTGCGTCTGTCTTTTTAACACTAGGTTTCTCCAACAACGGCTGAAAAAGGCAGTGCCCTACAACCGAATGAAGCTTATGATTGTGGGAAATACTGGCAGCGGCAAGACCACGCTGCTGCAGCAGCTCATGAAAATGAAGAAGTCAGATCTTGGCATGCAGAGCGCCACAGTTGGCATAGACGTCAGAGATTGGCCTATCCAAATACGAGGCAAAAGGAAAAGGGACCTTGTTCTAAATGTGTGGGACTTTGCAGGTACTCTTGGCATTCTCTTGGTTTTTGTTTTGAGTAGAAATTATAGAACTGAATTTCCTGATCTAACAGAAAAACAGCTGGTAGATCCTAAGCGATTATCCCAAGCTACAGATTTTGCCCAGAATAGACATTACTCAGAAAGAAATGCCAGCACCCAGCAGAGGTGTCTAAAGTAATCCCTTGGTTGCCAGCTAATAGACATTTTCAAAGCTGTGTGAATGTTGTCTGCTGATCACTTTCTTCTCAAATCCCAGTGTGCCTGCCCTCTATATAACTTTAATAATGATTTGTGTCTATTATGTGTAAGACTAAAGTCTCAGACATCTTCTTCCAGGTCGTGAGGAATTCTACAGCACGCACCCCCACTTCATGACCCAGAGAGCTCTGTACCTTGCTGTGTATGACCTCAGTAAGGGGCAGGCAGAGGTGGACGCCATGAAGCCCTGGCTCTTCAACATCAAGGTGATCTCTTCTAGTTACACGGAAGTGGAGCAGGATCCCGCTCTCTGTTATATCTTCTGTTTCTGCTTTTTGTTTGCTTGCTTGCTTGTTTTGAGGCCTGGTTTCACTGTGCAGCCCTGGCTAGCCAGGAACTCTCTATAAAGGATCAGAGTGGCCTTGAATTCACAGAGATCTGCCTGCCTGTATTGTCTGAGTATTAGGGATTAAAGGTGTGCACTCCCATGCCCAGCTATATCCTGTTTTTTTTCTTTCTGATGTGTATATAAGGTGATATATTTTAAAGAACAGTTCCTCCACTTGTTTTGAACCTCTCTTCTTTTTTTTCATTTTTCCTTTTCTTCTCTTCCCTCCCCTCTCTCTTTTTTCTTCTCTTTCTCTCTCTCCGTCTCTCATTCTCTCTTTCTCTCTCTCCCTCTCTCATTCTCTCTCTCCTCTCTTTCTTCTCTTTCCTTTTTTTTTTTTGTTTCTAAGTTAGAAACCCTTAGATTTTGTGTAATGATACGGAAGTGAAGTGATTCACTAACGACAGAGATTTCCGGCTCACTGTTCTGGAGGGACGGAAATCCAGGCCCTTGAGGCTGGCATCTGCAAGGCCATTTCTGGTGTGTCATTCCAAATGGTGAAAGGCGGAAGGGCAAGAATGCACAGGCCCAGTAGCAAAATGAAGGGGATGTAAGTTATCCTTTTCTGGGTGTCCCTTACTGTAATGACAGAGGCAGTCTGTTTCTGGGCTTAGTGCTGTGACTTCGGCGTCTCAGAAAGCTCTCATCTCAAAACGCTGCTGTACCACAGGATTGTGTTTCAAGACCTGTCCTTTAGAGAGGACTCTGTGCACACACTAGCAGCAAGGAAAGACAGTCGCTGTTGTCTGCTTCTGAAGCCCTTGAATCTGTCGTCGCTGAAGCACTGAGTTTCATACGTAGCCGATTCCAGCAGAAATGTAAGCAGAAAGGATTTTTATATAAACAGGAAGTGTCTTGTTTCTGTTCCCTTAGGCCCGTGCCTCTTCTTCTCCCGTGATTCTGGTGGGCACACATTTGGATGTTTCTGATGAGAAGCAGCGCAAAGCCTGCATAAGCAAAATCACCAAGGAACTCCTAAACAAGCGAGGATTCCCCACCATCCGGGACTACCACTTCGTAAATGCCACCGAGGAGTCGGATGCGCTGGCAAAGCTTCGGAAAACCATCATAAATGAGAGCCTTAATTTCAAGGTGGGAGGGTGCGCCCTCTGCAGGCTGCTAGACGGTTAAGGTGGGAGGGTTCGCCCCCTGGAGGCTGCTAGGTGTTCAGGGAGGGAGAGTGTGCTCCCAGTAGGCTGCTAGAAAAATACCCCTTGTTCGTTCTCTTATTGTGTTGCTGCTTAGAAATGTCAAAAACCTTGAGGAGAGAGCGATTATCTGGAAATTGTGGTTTTTTTTCATAGCTCAGAACTACGAAAATACTTTCATTTTAAAATGACTTATTTATACCATACTTCATTCATAATTCATAGAAGTGGGGGTGAAATAGCTAGAGGATCCCTAGCAGAACTAGGGGAATCTTGCTGGGATCCTGAGAAAATCATCCAGAGGCCTGTTCTTCCAGCTTCCTCTCCAGGGCTCCATCCAGAGGCTAAATGTGGTGGTGGGGCCGGGTGCTCCGGTCCTCTGTGACATCTGTCCTTCTCGCAACTTCCTTTGATGGTCCCTATTCTACTTCCATCTTGATCGTCCGTGTGGTTCCCTCATAATTTTTTCCCTGGTGGTTTCCATTTTCTTGAAAAATTCCAATCTTTTTCTCTTAATGTTGTGAGATGTCAATACGACTAGTTGTGTTTTGAATTCCTTACACTCTCTTTGGTTATCCACTCCTATCCACTAAATGAGTGGATAACCAGTACGCACAGGAAGGAATATGGTTGAAATTTCTGTAAAAAAAAATGCTTTGAGTCCTTCCATGCCGCAAACACAATGCCGAGTCTCCCTGTTTTGTTTCTGTGGAGACCCAGAATGTAACCAGGGCTTGGTTCAGCTTGGGTATCCCAGAGTAATTTTTTACACGGCCACATTGAGTGATAAGCCATGTACAGCTCCACAGTGGTTTATTGACTCGGCTCTGTCCCGCTTCCACAGGCTCTACTCCTCCCAGAAGACAGACGGGCCAGCTGTGGATGGGTTTGTCTCCATGGTACCCAGGGAAAGAAACTGTTCAAGGAACATTTAATAGTTACTAAAGAGTCTTCCTGATTTTGGTGGTATTTGTCTAAGAATGGCATCCTGCATTAGAAACTTTCCACATTGCTTTTTTTCTATTTCAACTCTCTTGTGGGACTAATAAGATTAGGGAGAGTGTGACTGCTTTAAACCACAAATATAAACCTACTCACTGAATTCATCTGTTTATCCAGTTAGTTTACTCCTGTGGCTGTAATTGCACCTAAAGATTTTCTTGGGATAGATAATTAGTGTTTCTTTTCTGATACATCAGGTATTTGAAGCACCATTTTGGAAGATGATTTTGCTTTATAAAAGCCTGCGTTTAGCTGGAGCAAGTCTTTGAGAGAGTTGGGTCAGCAGTCCTGGCCGCTGCTGCTCCAAGGAGGGGACTGGTCAGTCGTCTAGGTAAATCCTACTTTGAGACAGCTGCCAGTTATTACTGTCGATCAGTGAGACCAGATTCCTTTTTGTACTTAAAAATGCATCCTTATAACAACTCCATACAAAGAAGCCAAACGTGCCTCCCCAAATGGCCGTATAATTGAATAGGAATGCATATTGCTAATGGCCACCTCATTCCGGCATGCTGGTTTGAGAATGCACCAGCTTGCTTTACTAGTTCTTTCAGATGGTGGGATAGGAGAGCCTGCCATGCTGGGATACCTTCCTCTCTGAAGTTTGCATCAAATCTTCAAGGAGTAGCTTTGACTTGATTAAGAGCGCTCCCTGCATGCCTCGTTGATCTTCTGTGTGTCTTGACTCTTTCCAAACAGTTCCTTGTACTGTTTTTCTTCCCTATCTCAACCTGGTAGTGATCCCATGATCAAGGTGAAAGGTGAAGGAAATATAGGACAGAACCTCAGTCAGTGTGGACCACATTCCTTTAAAGTCTCTCCAGTCCAGTAGCATCCTCCTGCTGACTGGGACCCGCCCTTCAGCACTCTTGCCCTTTCTTGATCTGCTTCCTGTAAGATATTCATTTGTTTCTCTTGCCTTCCTTGGCTTAAAACATAACCTTGAACTTGAAGTTGTATGTTGTCCTAATGTGTAAATGCTGAAGAACATATGACAGCTAGTAGGATTAGTTTTCCAGGGCAATACGTGCAGGAAAGCATGGAAGCAGTAGTTCTCAGTGCTGGAAACCAATATCTGGGTGCAAGCAGAGAAGCGTGAGCCGCAGCTTTGTGTTTATGTATATTGGAAAGACCCAGTTTCTCCAGCCTAAGAATTTGTTAGAATTGGGTAGAACTAGTGGAGGCATCCTAAGAATCCAGACACGAGGAGAGGTTGCCCCCTAGTGGCCCTCAGGAGCATTTGGTTTGCTATCTTCAGAGCTGTATTTCTCTTTAAAATTAGATTTACCTGGGGGGGGGGGGGAGAAACTCTAAAGAAGAAAAGATATCTGTCAATTATCTCAAGACCCTCGTTTGAAAATCTCACTCTGTCTCTCGGCCAGTGCTTCAGGCAGCTGGCTTCCTCTCAGGTCGGGATCACTGGCATTTAGACAAATCTTATTTTCCAGAGTTTAAGGTTCCATGAGAAAACATACCTAGGGGAGGAGATTCCATAAGTCCAGCTCTAACTCTTGATATTACAGTCCAAAAGTCTCCAATACTTGTGGGTGTATTTTCATCTTATAAAGAAATATTCGAAAGCTCTTATGTCTTAACCACCTGCATACCACACGCACCCTTGGTGCATTAGAAAATGAAACCACTCTCTCGGTTGGTTATTTGCCTTTGTTTTCAAAATGGGGTTTCTGTGTTAATAGATAACTATTTTCATGTTGTTTTATTTGCTGCGTTTCCCCCCAAATTGACTCTATGTCCATAATTTCCGTGCTTTAATTTCCTCATCTATTCATCACCATTTAGATAGGCTTTGCACCATGTTTCAATTTCATTAAAAACACATCCACCATGTAAAAACTGTTATGGCTGAATTTCCCGTGCAACAGCACATCTGTGACTTGAACAGATTTTTCCACCTTGCCATCTGTAATTTCATAGATCCGAGATCAGCCTGTGGTTGGGCAGCTGATTCCAGATTGCTACGTAGAACTGGAGAAAATCATCCTGTCTGAGCGCAAGGCTGTGCCGGTGGAGTTTCCTGTCATTAACCGGAAGCGTCTCTTACAACTCGTGCGAGAACACCAGCTGCAGCTGGATGAGAACGAGCTCCCACACGCCGTTCATTTCCTAAACGAGTCAGGTTTGTGCGATTGATCTGTGTTCTGGCTTCCAGGGCTAGGTCGTGGTAATTGGAAGAGAAGTCTGAATCTTGTATATGATCTCTGTTCAAAATGAAAGACAATGCCATTAAAATTCTTAAACACGTTACTGGTGGATTTTATCTTTTGTAAGACCACCATATGTATGAACATTGAATTATTATGTCCCAGGAAAGTATACTTTGAAGTTGACTAAGGACAAAGTATGAAAGAATCCCCGAGCAGGAATGAAGATATGTGGGCTTGGTGATACGGTTTTGCTATTATGAGACACTGGACCCTTGATGTAGACACATCATTTCCTAGTAGCATGTTTTTGTGTGAATATTGTTTTTATATAAGAATTATTACTGCAGTGGTTCACTGGGCCACCTTAGACAGTAGAGGCTGGTGTGATATGAAGGGCTCTGTTGCTTAAAGTGTGAACTCGCAGTTCAAGTCTCAGCCCACTGCAGCCCCATGCCATGCTGGTCCCCTTCCTTGTTAGCATGCAGAACATGTCATTTGATGTCTAGTCCTAGAGTAAATAGCCAGGAAACCATTTTGATCCTTGTATGAGTTTCTTTCTTCATGATCCTTAAATCAGATCTTCAGAGATGTGTGTTGTTTTTATTTATATGGAAATTAAAGAATGTCTTTGGACTATGCATGTAAAAGAGCAGTTTTAGACCTGTGGGCTGTGACCCCTTTGGGGTCTCATATCAGATAGCCTGCAATCAGGTGTTTACATTACAATCCATAACAATAGCAAAATTACAGTTATGAAGTAGTAACAAAATAATTTTATGGTTGGGGTCTCCACAACATGAGGAACTGTATTAAAGGTTTGCAGAATTAGAAAGGCTGAGGACCACTGATGTAGAAGATCCAAAAGAATATTGTGAATTTGCATTTATCAACATACACTTTCTAATACTTGCTGGTATTCCAAATATACTTATGCATATGAACAGGTTGTCTAATTTGAAAATGCTTCCTTTACCCTTTTGTATCCCAGGGGTAGCATATGCAGGGGCTCCAGAGTCCTTCTCTGTGAGACTCTCAGTGTAGCTAGTTACACTGAGAGTCTCTGGTCTTTGTATTATTCTGCATCCCACTTTTCACTCTTCATAAATTTTCACTGCAGGAGTCCTTCTGCATTTTCAAGACCCTGCACTGCAGCTAAGTGACCTGTATTTTGTGGAACCCAAGTGGCTTTGTAAAGTCATGGCGCAGGTTGGTGTTTTATATTTGGGGGCATAGAGGCTGTGGTTGAAGAATAGAGTAGCGGTATCCAGAGCATTTAGCATTTTAGTGTTTGAGTTCTGAGAAAGCTGGAACCAAGGTAATTATGGAAAACTATGGACTACTTGATGGGGAAGATGGAGAAGAACTTCCTGGAATGGACAGGCATCTTAAAGCTCACATTCTTGTCTTTGTTTCCCAGTTATGGGCAAATATCTAGGCCTCAGTGGTAAGTTTGGTTACTGACTTCATTAAATGAATAAAAGCTTTGTGAAAATTTTTAGACTAAATACTTATGAGGAAACTGGGTTGGTGGAACTATGAAATCTATCTGGAAAGTATGCAGGAAAGCCAGGCATGATAGTTTGTGCTATAATGTCAGTGCTTGGAAGATGGTGGCAGGAGGATCAACAGACACTTAAGGTCATCCTCACCTATTGTAGAGTTCCAGACAAGCCTAGGACACACACAGTCCTTTCTTCAACACAAAATAAATAATGTAAAGACCTTAGGAGAAACTTTTCTGAGGTTCAGATATTTATATTTTTTGAAAACTGTGTTGTAGTTATATTTTTTTTCTATTCATTTTTCACATAGAATATGATTTCTCCTAACAACAGTACATTACCAATGAGTTTATATAGAGCAATTACAAAAGCTCTATATAGTTTTTCCATGGAAAACCACAAGAGAGCACACCAGTTCAGGTGTTCCCAGCACAGTTGACACCATTCCTCTTTGAATTTGATTGTGGTGTGGTTTTTTTGTAGGATTGATAGCATAATTTTTCCCCTTCTTTCTAAGTTATAGTCGTACCATCTTAGTTTTGACAAATAAAAATTTGTCTGGACATTTCTATAGTGCTGAGGGATACAGGACCACCATAGCTCAGGACACTGTGTTTCACTTATTCCTGGCTGAGAAGAACTCAGGGAACTGCCTCCAGCTCTCACATTCGTTGGTAACTATTTTATTTATGGATGTATTTTACAGCTTTCCATATGGCTCCCCAAGTCTCTAACATGATTATCCTTTTTCATATTGGAAATATCTCTCTCGATTTTTCCATAATGCTAATTAAATTTCTTTAAGCAATCTTGAATAGTACTGCTCAAATCTATTTAAAGGTAGAAAGGGGGTTATTTTGAAGAGAGAACTCATTTGAGGGTAAATCCTGTAAGCTGGCACTGAAGAGAACATTTCAACACCAGTGTAATTGGCATTTAATTGCATTTAATTGCAGTGTGTCTTTTCTAATAGTAGGTATTTTCAAATTGGTTTCCACATTTCTGCCCCAATGCCCTGGGTGGCATGAATTTGCTATGTATGAGCTGGTGATGGAGTCATTGGTGTCCTGTGCTTAGGGGAACATTATCTGGAGTCAGTATCACCTGAGTTGCACCTATTCTGCATATGAAGTTTCCTCTCCTTCCTGTTTTAAGCCTTTATGTCGTCACTTAAATAAGGACAATTGTATTTCCTCGTGTGTTGCTTCCCTAATTTAATGTAAGTGAAAGGAAACAAAAGCTTTATATTTAGTGCTGATTTGATCTGTCTGATAATTTTAGGTGATCTCTTTTTGGATATGTAAAAATAACTTTGAAGACAATACAAAGGTACAAAGGTAGTTTTGGGGAGTGTGCCAAGTATGGAGTCAAATTAAAAACCATGTGTAGGTGAACACATTATTCAATGCATGCACAGTCACCCTGTTGGTTTTGCTGTGTAAGTGGAACACCATGGCAGACAGGATCTCCATATAAACAAGAGGGGAATAAAGTTGTCCCCGGGGTAGTAAGTTTCTATGCAACTTAACATGCATGCGTGGATAATGTGATTAGAAGCAGGCATGTCTTACACAGCAGAGTAAGGAAGAGGTTTGTATCAGTTTTCCTTTTGATGGCAGTGAAAACAGAAAGCAAAAACAAACAATAAAACACCCCATGGGGGAAAAAACAGCAAACAACACTCTCCCAACCCAAATCTAAACCCAAGCCAAAGTAGGTCCCTGCTGTAATCACAGTGAAGTTCCCAGAAAGTCTATGGAGTAAGTAACTACTTGAAACTTTCTGGAAGTCCTTTTTATTACCCTAGGTATAATGTTATGATGCTATAGTGAGTTTGAGGTCAGGGAGATATGGTCTCACTCTGTAGTGCTGGCTAGCCTAGAGAACTAACTACAGCTGAAGTTAGTTGTGTAGCCTTGCCTGGATTTGAACCCACAGCAATAGCCGAGTGTTAGCCTTGCAAGTGCTGGGATTGCAGGTGTGAGTCATTATTCTTGGCTCTGAAGTGAAAAATTGAAACAATTCAAAGATTCCATGAAAGATTTAAAAGGTCAGGCAAATGATCCTTTAAATTCCCTGCTAGCAGAAGCAACAAAGGTTATCACTTTTGTTTGTATGGATACATCAGAATAAAGGGATTGTGGCTATAAATAACCAAGTGAAAATAAGAGCGGGTTTGTACGATACCAACCAGCAAAAGTAAATTGGGGTGCTCACCTCCACGTGTCACCAAGACAGGGCAGGAATGGTTTCACTTCATGGTGCAGAAAGTCTTAGGAACCCACATGTCATGCTCTGCCCTGAGACGTTATGCCATGAAAATTAATAAAGAATGTTCAGCCCAGGTAGGGATATGTTTGCAAAACTCATTTAACTATATGGTAAAGAGATTTGAAAGAGACCTATAGGGTTAATTGGGTGTGTCTTTAACAAGCTCTCATGGGGAATTATTCTTGACAGAATACGTGGGAGATACAGATTTCTTGCTTGAAAAGGTCTATACTTTAAGCATATGAGTTAGTAAATAGAAGAAATCGTAGGCTTTTTAAAGGTGATAAAACTAAAATATTATTTCAGATTTTATCACTCTATAACGGGCCACTTTCAAACTAGGAAACTGAAAATGCTAAGTGTTCTTATTTCTACTGGTTTTTAATTACTTCTTTTACTTTTGAGTTTATGATGCAATTATATAATTTCCCAATTCCATTTGGTCTCTCCAAACCCTTCCATATACCTCTCCTTGAGCTCTTTCAAATTCACAGTCTCATTATGATACAATTATATAATTTCCCAATTCCATTTGGTCCCTCCAAACCCTTCCATATACCTCTCCTTGAGCTCTTTCAAATTCACAGTCTCTATTTTTTTATTATTGTTGCATGCATGTACATCTGTGTGTCTGTGTATACACCCTGTTCACCTGCTCAGTCTGTATGTTGTTAATTGTATGTATGTTTTCATGTCTGCCCTCTTGGTATTGGAAAGCCAATTTATGTGCTCTTTACTGGGGAGACTGTTTCACTCTCTCTCAGCATTCCTTAGGGGCCTGTAGTTCTCTGTGTAGGGTTGAAGTCCCCTGGGCTTTGCTCCATCCACTTCAGCATGTCTATTGGTGTTCTTGCTCAGCTAATGTTTGGGCAGTCATGTTGGTGAGACTTTATGGATATAGCTTCTGACATCCCTAGAAGACACAATCTCACTGTCAGATCCTTTGGCTCTTTTAGTCTTCCTAGCTCATCTTCTGCCATGTTCCCTGAGACTAGGGTGTTGGAGTTTTTCTTTAGTGGTATCCATGGAGACTGGGATTCCCAAGTTTACATTTTCATCCGTGCAGTTATCGGTAATGGTTTCCATCTGTCGCAAAGGGAAGTTTCTTCTTTTCAGAGGGTTAAGGACTATACTTACCTGTGGGTATAAGGACAAATGTTTAGAATGTAGTTAGGGACTATGCTGGCTTGGTGAAGCAGTGGTTGGAGGTTCTCCTTCAAGAAACATGAGTTTACCAGCCCCGAGTAGTCGGCTAGGCTTCCAGTATCAGGCACAGTTTTCCTCTTGTTGAAGATATCGATTAGAGAGCTGTTGGCTACTGTCAAGGTGTATGTGCTGCTTCTGCACCCTATCGTTCATTGCTGTGGTTCATAGGCATCATAGCTGGATAGGACTGTTGGTTGCTTCCCTCATTTGGGAGATCGCATGATGTGTCCAGGTGCCATGAAAGTTAGTTCTCAGAGAGGAGACATTCAGGTCAGTTCAAACTCAGAAGTCTCAGGGTTCTGCCTCTGAAGTACATAGTGTTTTCAGTAATAAGGACTTACCTTATACCTCTATGGTACAAGCAAGGGCAATGGCAATAAGTTATGGATCTGTGAGTCTCTTGGACACCCTGGCCAACAGTTAAAAAGGCAGGCTTCTCGTGGCTTTCAAGTACTTTTTGAGTCTGTTTATCAGGATATTGGGCTCTTATTTTGCTGTGTCTTTATTTTGGTGTTAGAGAGATACTGACTTTGTAGAAGGGATTTAGAAGTGCTCTTTTTTTCCTTTTCTTTTCTCTCCTTATTTGGGGGGAATAACTTAAGAAGGATTGTCTGTGGATCTTTGGAAGTCTGGTAGAATTCTGCTGTGAATACGTCTAGTCCTAGACATTTTATTTTTTTTAAAGTTGGAAGGCTTTTTATTACTATATCAGTCTCCTCACAGGTCTGATTACACTGCTGAATTCTTTGTGGTGATATGACTTAATTAGAAACTTACCTATTTCTTTTAGGTTTTCCAGGTTAGTGAAGTACAGGTTTTGAAACTGGAACTTTGTTACACCACATCTTGGTGCATGGAGAGGCTGAAGGTGCAGGTTCAGAAAAAGATAGTTAGGAATTTCATATAAATAGCTGGACTATAATAAATGTTCCAAATCAGTTTTTTAAAGTTGACAAACTCACAACAATTTATTTAGTGTCTTACATGTTCCAGATGTCCTGTTTCTGAGATTATAGCAGTTTGTGCCCTCACAAAGCTGACGTAAAAAGGAGGAAAAAGATAACTAATGCATAGGCATGTGAGCTGCTAGAGGGTGCGCTGTGCTTTAAAGAGGGTGTGGGACTTGTTTCTCCTGCATGCACTACCTTTTGGGGACCCTAGTCTATATGGATACAAAGCTTCCTAGGCCTGGATGTAGAGGAGAGGTCCTTGGACTTCCCACAGGGCAGGGTTCCCTGCCCTCTCTTAAGGAGGGAAGAGGAGGGAGGAGGTTGAGTGGGGGAGCAGGAGGGGAATGGGAGGAGGGGAGGATGTGTAAATTTTTAAATGGAAAAAAAATAAAAAATTGAAAAAAAAAAGAAAAATTTGACTTTAAAAAAAAAAAAGAGGGTGTTGGTATGACTGGGCACAGCAATGCTCAGGTCTCAACAACTCGAAGATAGTCAGTGACAGTTCCCAGCATCGGAAGAATTGTCTGAAACTGCCCTGAAGGACAAAGGGTGGGAGAACCCATAATCAACACACTTCCCTACCCAAGAGCCCAGCAGTCACAGTCATTACATACAAGCTGAGGAGATGGATGGTACCTTCCTTGGTTTAGTAAATATCACACATATGAAATAGACAGAGGTGGAAGAATAAGCCTGCGAGCCTGAGGGTTTTACTGTCTAGTACCTCAATGAACAGATAGCAAAACTAATGTTTGCCTCTACTTAGGGACCTTTTACACATGGAGGATAATTACGCTTAAACATCTTTTAAAAAGAAATATCTCTAAAGTCCATTGAGTATGTAATTCTGGCTAACACAGGGGCTTAGTTTATGCTTAACATGACCACACCTACTTCTTAAGCTTTATGTACAATATGTTTATACTTCTAGCAATGTAAGACATAGCCATCTTTATTATCTCATTTTAGAGAAGGAAACCATCTGAAAACAAAAACCAAGCACAAACAAACAAAACAGGCACCCGAAAAACCAGATACCTTTCCCAAGGTCCTGCAGCAGCAACAGAGCCTGAGTTTGGACATAGGTTCTTTAGCTTCACTTTCATATTCTTGACTAGCAGGATTCTGTCTAATGCCCCACATATGTTGGGGTCACCAGGGTGGCATGTTAAAGGGTGGATTCACCTGCCTCTCTTCAGTAGAATCCTGTAACCGGGTGTGGTCACACTACTTCTTTTCCATTGGTGTAAGCTGCCTCCTATCATGAAAACATCAATGTATACAGCCAAAATTTTGGATTAATACCTAGAAGGTAATTTCTTGGAATGTAGAGGAATATGTTAGTGGTGGGACTGCAGAATGGGTGCTGGGGATTAGGACCAAGAAAATCCTGAAGAACTGGATCCTCCTCCCTTCGTGCTCCCAAGTGCTTCTAAACATCTGTTCCCTTGAGCTTCCATGCTATCAACCACACAGAGATTCGGTCTTGACTTGTTTTAACTTCTCTCCTTATTTGCACCAAGCAAAAGGACAAGAAATGGTTTAGGTTGAAAATGTTTCGGGAAATGAGTCCTTGTAATTATGAGTTCAAATCTTTCAGATTCTGACAGTGAAAGTGGAGGGCTGTCTGAAACATCCAAAGGGCATTATTTCACGGAGAGACGTAGAAAAATTCCTTTCAAAGAAAAAGCGATTCCCAAAAAACTACATGACACAGTACTTCAAACTGCTAGAAAAATTCCAAATTGCTTTGCCAACAGGAGAAGAGTATCTGCTGGTTCCAAGCAGGTAAGACAGACCATAAAATTTCAATAGAAACTGACCAGATTATATTATTTTTTGTTGCTGAAGTAATTTTTTTCTGTAGTAGATACATTATTTTTGTAAGCTTTCTGGCAATGCATAGCATATATTTTGAAAAACAGTGCAGTTGATTAATGTCTTAAAGAAATAGAACACACATATATAATATATATTGTAATATATATATATATATATATATATATATATATATAATTTCTATTTGGCTTAACAGCACACAAATTATTTAAGGAAGATTAACAGTGAAGCAGTGTGCATGCACGTCTTCTTCACTTGCCAGTGAAAGAGTTATATTAAGATAGGGAAGGTTAAGGGAGACAGTGAGTTTCCAGCAGAGCTTAAAATAGCAGGCATCATGGTGAAGGGCTGTTTTCTAGCCCTGTTTGAGAAAATTCTCATATGAAAGTAAGTGGAAATGCCCCAAAGTGCTGAGAGTGCAAATTATATTGATTAATGGATGCAGCCAGTTCTAAATATAGACGTACTTGTTTCTAGGACATGTGTTTTTTCAAGTTTCATGTAATCTTAATATCTGCTTTTATGCTGATTGTATTAATTTATCAATACACATAGGATTGGTGAAAGTTTTTTGTGCATCTACTTCATTTGAACATGCATTTCAGTTGAGTAACCTCCAAATGCTTGATGTGGAAGAGCATGTGACAAGAGAATATTATAAAACAATGCAATTTGTTTGGAGTAGTTATTTGCCTGAGTTGGAAGCAGTGAAAAGCTTGCTCAGGCCACCAGGCTCAGGACACCAGACTCAGTTTCTGACAGTCTCTACTTTCTGCAGCTTATCTGACCACAGGCCTGTGATAGAGCTTCCCCACTGTGAGAACTCTGAGATCATCATTCGGTTATATGAAATGCCATACTTTCCAATGGGGTTTTGGTCAAGATTGATTAATCGGTTACTTGAAATCTCACCTTTCATGCTTTCTGGAAGAGGTATGTATTTAACAAAGCTTACTATGTAGACAAAGTAGAAACGAATGTTGAAAGAACGTGGTACTTAGCAGAGTTAACCTGTTTGGAAGGCAAGAGTTGTCAATACATGAACAAGAACCTACTTATACAGTTTTCTGGGAGGAAATGCCCCAGTTCTAGTATCAGATGCATTTCCATCAACTGTATTGTATTTCCCAAGGCTTAACAAACAGGAAGCGAGGGCTGGAGAGATGGCTCAGTGGTTAAGAGCATTGCCTGCTCTTCCAGAGGTCCTGAGTTCAATTCCCAGCAACCACATGGTGGCTCACAACCATCTGTAACGAGGTCTGGTGTTTTCTTCTGGCATACAGGCGTACATGCAGACAGAATATTGTATACATAATAAATAAATAATTAATTAATTAAAAAAGAATGTTTAAAAAAACAAAAAAAAAACAAACAAACAGGAAGTGATAGCTTTAAAAGGCGGAGTTTAGTGGGAACCATTAGTTTAAGGGTACACACATGTACACACATTCACACACACTCGCACACATTCACACATATACACACACTCATACACATACCTACACTACACATACACATATACACAAATGTATACACATGCACACACACACACATGAGCAAAGAATAGTGTGGGAATAACCGATGTATGAAGAAGGGCTTTTTCCCAGTAAGTGTAACAGTTTTTGGCTTTCTGAGGGAGAGACTCTGACCCCAAGCGTCTGCTGCCCATCCCCAGGGACCTGGACAAAGGGTAAAGCTATGTTTATATGGTAAGCTCTCATTCTAAAGTAAGAGGCATTGTAACAAGATAAGGAACTATCAGTGGGTTTCAGGCAAAAGATAACTGCAAGTGTTACTGGCTTCTGAAAAAAGTCATGTTTCTTGGTATTAATGAATAAAAAGATAGCTAAAATGGACTTAAAAGTTTGATAATGGTGTTAATATCATTGATTTTTAGAACAATTATGAAAAGTTACTTGTGATTTTTGTATTTTAACCATGTCAAACTCTTTATCAAGAGCTTGCAATGTGTATTAGATAGTATACAAAGCATTTAACTTATGTGATTGAAATATTAAGGAAAAAATTAACATTCACTTGGAGAAGGACTCATAATTAAATAAATCAATGTTTATTTCACAGCAAATATATATTACTGTTACTTAAGGTATGACTGGTAGTTTATCCCATTTAGTGAATGAAGTAGTTAATAACTAATGGATGCATCTGAATCTATCTTTAAACTCTCAGAGAGAGCACTACGCCCAAACAGAACGTATTGGCGACAGGGCATCTACCTGAATTGGTCCCCAGAAGCATATTGTCTGGTGGGATCCGAAGTGTTAGATGATCGCCCAGAGAGTTTCTTGAAAATTACAGTTCCTTCTTGTAGAAAAGGTAAGGAAGTTAACTTGGAAGCTTGGATTGTACCTGTAAACTAATCTAACCTTAAACATAACATTTTTCATTTTTTTTCTGGGGGGAAACAAGGGTTCTTTCCTGGCTGGTCTGGAACTTACTATATAGACCTGGCTACCCTTGAACTCAAAGAGATCTGCCTATCTCTGCCTCTCGAGTTCTGGAACTAACGGTGTGAACCACTATACCTGGCTAATTTTTTGTTTTATGCATATTGGTGTTTTGCCTGCATATTTGGCTGTGTACCACCTGCAAGCCTGGTGCCTGCAGAGGCCATTCTGGAAGTGGAATTACAGATGGTCATGAGATGGAAATAAAATCAAGGTCCTCTGGAAGAGCAACCAGTGCTCTTTGTGGAAAAAAAAAATAATGGATTTCACCCTGACATTTTTTACACGCATATGCATTTTTATTCTCCCCTACCATCCTCATCGGCTCTCTTCTGCCCATCACTGCCGACCCCCCCCCCGTAGTTCTCCTGTGTTTCACGTCACACATATGCAGGTGTGTGCGTGTTTACTTAAACACATGCATGTATGTGTGTATGTATCCTCTATGCATCTAGGTTCTACATATGAGAGAAATTATGTTTTTTGTTGTTTTACTCCACTATACTGCTCTCTCTGGTTTCTTCTTCCTTCCCTTTGACCCTCTTCTCTCCCTTTCCCCATGTATGTATTTCTCCATAAAATATATTTGTATCTAAATCTAGGTTATGCATATGAAAGAAAACTAACAGTATTTGTCTTTCTGAATCCAGTTTATTTGACTGAGCATAATGATCTCCAATTTTCTTTTCCAGCAAATGAGATAATTTATTTTTTTCTTATGGCTGAATGAAACTCTAATATGTATGTGTGTGTTTTAAGAATATATGTTACCTTTCTTTATCCCTTTGATAATGGACATTTAGGTTGGCTCCTTATCTTAGCTAGTGTGTACAGTGCAACAGTAAACATGGTATGATGTGTGTGATGATGGTCTTTGTGGTGATAATTTGTTTGTGATCTAACAAATAAATCCTGCCTGAAGATCAGACTACAGAACCAACCACAAGTTAGCCATAGAGGCCAGGCAGTGGTGGCACACATCTTTAATCCCAGCACCTAGAGACAGAGGCAGATAGATCTCTGTGAGTTCAAGGCCACCTTGGGCTACACAAGATTAAATTTGTCTAAAAGAGAAACAAAGCTCACACTCACATGCCTTTTAATCCCAGCACTAGGGAGGTGGTTACAGGAGTGAGATGGGTGGAGAGAGGAATATAAGGTGGGAGGAGACAGAACTCAGAGCCTTCTGAGAATGCAGTCTGAGAATTTGTAGGAACAGGTTCACCCCTTTAGTCTGAGCATTGGTTGAGGTAAGAACTCTAGTGGCTGGACACTTTTGCTTCAGCTTTCACTCCATGATAGCTGCCTCCGAGTTTTTATAAATAACAACAATTAGAATTCAGGTTCCAGGGCTCAGATGCCTTCAGGCATTTATACAGCCACTGTGTGATATTTCTGTTTTTAGTGTTTCTGTAGAACCTCCACACTGATTTCCAAAGTAGCTGCACAAGTTTGCATTCTCAAACAATAAGGGACAAGGGTCCCTCCATCCCGACGTCTTGTCATCATTATTTTGTCATTTATTGTCTTGATCTCAGTCATCTCCTAAAGGAGATTTAATTATCATTTCTCTGATGGCTCAGGATGTTGAACAAGTTTTCAAACCACTATTGACTATTACTATTTCTTCTTTTGAGAACTGTGTACTCCATTTATTAACTTATTTATTGAATGGATGAAGGTATATTAATGATTAATAGGTGGTCTCTTACCTTTGCTGATTATCTTCATTGAGGTGCAGAAGTGTTAAAATGTCATACAGTCCTACTTGTCAATTCTTGATATTATTTTCGGTGCTATTAATATCCCTTTCAGAAAGGCCTTTCCTGTGTCTGTATCTTGAAGCACTTTCCTTTTGTTTCCTCTAGTAGATTTGGGGTTTCAGACCTTACATTGGGGTCTTTGATATATTTTGAATTGAATTTTGTACAGAGAACAATTTTCTTCTAGCTCTGTGAAGAATTGGGAATTTTAATATTGATTGCAATACCATGGTAGATTGCTGTCAGTAGCAGTAGCTTTCATTATTAACATTGATGAGCGGGGGGGGGGGGTCTTTACATATTCTAATGTCTTCCTCAGTTTCTTTTTAATTTATAAAGAGTAATGGTTGGCATTTGGCGTTTTCATGTACATGAATATGGCCCCATACTTGGTCATCTGCACTTCCATACCTCATTCCCTTCCCTTCTTGCTAGTCACTTCCTTCCCCCTCCTTCTCTTCAATTTCTTTCCATAATGTTTAAAGGTTTTGTTATGGAAGTTTTTGCTCACTTATTCATGGTAAGAATTGTCCATGAGCTCTTAATTTTGAATTCTGTAGGTTGCATTCTCTTGGGCCAAGTTGTGGATCACATCGACTCACTCATGGAAGAATGGTTTCCTGGGCTGCTGGAGATTGACATTTGTGGGGAAGGAGAAACTCTTCTGAAGAAATGGGCTTTGTACAGTTTTAATGATGGCGAAGATCATCAGAAGATCCTGCTTGATGAGTTAATGAAGAAAGCGGAAGAAGGTAGATGTTGGCACAATTTTCAAATGTTTTTAAAGTGCCCTCGCTATTTTTACATGCCTTTAATATATAAGCATTATTCACATCCATAGGGTTGAGTTGAATGATGCTACATCAATTATAGTGACAGTTCAGAAAAGTAAAGTTCACCTAGTGTCAATAATAGCTTGTATTTTGTTTTCTCAAAAATGTTGATTTCCAGTTTAAATGCTGGATGCTTGTGATCATAACTGTATTTGATATTTTTTGTTTCTGTAATAAAACACAATTATCAGGCAAATTATAGAAGAAAGAGTCTATTCTGGGCTTCAGATCCAGAAGGTCAGGGTCCATAATGGCACAGACAACAAGCAGCAGTCACAGCAGCTAAATCTGGAAGCAGAGACCTCACATCTTCAAGTCACAAATAGAAGTAAAGAGAGTTCACTTGGAATGGCATGTGGCTTTTGGAAACTCACATCCTGCCCTTGGCGATACACTTCCTCCATTATAGTCACATTTCTAATGTCCTCCAAGCTTCCACCATCAAGGGACCAGATATTCAAATGCCTGAGAGGCTTGGGGGACACCTCATTTAAATCACCAGGGTAATC
Organism: Neodon shergylaensis; assembly: GCA_025134845.1. Classification (NCBI taxonomy): domain Eukaryota; kingdom Metazoa; phylum Chordata; class Mammalia; order Rodentia; family Cricetidae; genus Neodon; species Neodon shergylaensis. The sequence goes on from JABTXL010000186.1 coordinate 5,366,709, forward strand.
TCATCTTTGAGGAGGGAATATTAAAGAAAACCCATGCATATGACAGAACTGTTAAAAAGATGGAAACAAAGCATTTGTAGGTAGCAGTATGCTTGCCATGCATTGCCGTCATAGATGTGGCAGAAACAGAGACTAAGGGCTTATTGGTCAGAGACCATCTGTTCTAAGTCAGGTAGAAATTCTACCACAGAGTAAGTGAACCTAGGAATATGTGTTTAAAGTTCTAAGTAACTCGACATTAATATTTTAGGTGTTTATCAGAATTTTCTAGAAAAACCTATGGCTGGCAGAAAAATCTAAAGATGTGGTTGTTTTTTTAAGCCAGGAGCACACATTTTGTATACCCTCACATTTTAAAAATGATTTTTTACATACTTCTTAGGAGACCTGCTAATCAATCCAGATCAACCAAGGCTCACTGTTCCCATATCTCAGATTGCTCCTGACTTGATTTTGGCTGACCTGCCTAGAAATATTATGTTGAACAATGATGAGCTGGAATTTGAGGAAGCACCAGAGTTTCTCTTAGGTAACTATCTTTGTTATATTTGAAACAAACAGCAACAACAACAAAAACACAAGTAGGATACAATTTTCCCCTCTTGATTTAGAAAACATTCAGCTATTGCAGTCATAGCTCTACTGGTTTTATATATTTGATATAATAATTTTCACTTAGAATGATATACTTTAAAATTGTGTCATGTTGTGGATCTAGAATTTGCTTTGTATACATGCCTGTAGACCAGTCAATGAGTTTGAGGCCTAGCAGGAAGCACGGTTATTTATGGAATTGCCCTTGAGCTTGCTCTGCTCTTGAGCAATGAGGTGGCAGAAGGGGGAACTTCAGTTGATAGATGTAAAACAGCCTTTCTTCACCCCAAGAAGGATAAGTAGAGAAAGAATACTCCTGCCCAGTCACTGAAATGAAGCACATAGGACAATATGGAGCTCTTACCAATAGTCATCAAATTTGGGGACTAAAAATCAGGAGCATTAAATTGGTAATATACTCAACTTCTGGTATTTTGTGATTGTTCTTTTTTGGGTGTGCTGAACAGTTTCTGGTTTTTAGCTGAGCCCATGAATGTAATTCAAAGGCTTTTAATCAGGCCTACAGGCCACTGATGGAGACATTTTCTCAATCGAAGTTCACTCTTCCTAGATAACACTACTTCATGTCAAATTGACAAAAAAAAAAAAAAAAGCCAATCAGCAGAGCAAGTACAGGATATACATTAATATGTATGGATAAACTTATTTTGTAAATATGGTTTTGATGTATTTCTGTAGACTTTTGTGGGTTAGAAGAGTTGAGTACATTTTGTCTCTGAAAGATTATTCTTCTGGAAAACCAGCATAAATGGGTAGGTACTTCAGTGGTCTGGTTTGGTGTGAGGACTAGAGGAGAGTTCTTGCTTTCAATTTTCTTTCCTTCCTAGATACCATAAATACACCATAGCAGTCCTCAATGTTGTATTTTGCTGGACACACATGGTGTATGACAGTTTAGACTTCACATTTCTATGACAGTGTTTCTCGAACAGGAAAGGACTTTAAAAAACTAGAAACCTCTACACCCCCCTAAAATGTTGACCTGTCTTTCAAGCATGTGGTTTTTTTTTTCTTCTCTCATCCTCTTAGGATTTTATTTTAAACTTCAGAGTGATATTGAGAACATCTCATTTTAATTTTTTCGGATGTAAAGAAAGTGGACTTAAGATGAGTTGGAGGCAAAAAGTAGCAGCATGGTTTTCAGTGGACTGTGATTGAGATTTGGAAAAGCATATAGGATAGGGCTTGTAGCTGTTGTGGAAAGTATGCAATCTGTATCCTCATATGAAGAGACAAAGTCTGATGACTGGTGACATTGTAGATCACATAAGGCTGAGAGTCAGATCCATGGGTGAACTTGACTGTGGCTTATTGACTAGAAGGAAGAGGAAGCATTCAATGAGATTGATTCTATAAACAAGGGGGTCAGGTTTTTATGAATATACAACAGGTACAATTGTGGCACATAGAACAGATTTGGTTTTTCTTCTTGAGAAGATTAAATGTTTCCTATTTCCTTCTCAAAAGGTGATGGAAGTTTTGGATCAGTTTATCGAGCTGCCTACGAAGGGGAGGAAGTGGCTGTGAAGATTTTTAATAAACATACATCACTTAGGCTGTTAAGACAAGTAAGAAATCCCAGAATGTTATTATATTAACTCATATGACATTTTCTATTTTTTTTTCCAGGAAATTCCTATTGTTCATACATTTGTCAAAGTCTAAAACAAGGATCCTCAAAAGTTTACATTCCCACTTCTTCCTTTTTTATAGAGCTAAAACATCCTTTTCTGCTAAATGAAAAAGAAAAGAGTATTTTGAAACTCCTCTAACTTTAGTACTTAAGTTTGAGGTAAAACCAGGGGAAGGGTTTCATTTTTGCAAGATGGTCTTTCTTAGTGAAATGGGCTAGTTCTAGTCTGGGCAGTTACATTTCACAGACATGGGAAATTAGACACATGAAGTCTTGTGTCTCAAAACAGTCAAAAACTGCACCTACACAATAGCCCAGTGAGTTAAAAAGAACAGCTTTTGGCCTTAACTAAATTGCTGCCCTTTCCTTGTCAAACATTTTTGTTCTGGGTAATGCTGTGTACACGTTGGTAGAGAGCTGTGTCACTGAGTCAATGAGTAAATAAGGGTTATATTGCTTAGACTAGTCCTATCACTTTATAGTGTAGCTAGGACTGAGCTGCCTAGGTAAAAATTATGTACCTCAGTAAAAATTCAGATACTCTTAGAAGGAAGAAAAGGAGATGCAGAGCCAGCAGAAGTTGCTCTAGTTCTTGTTTGGATGCTGGTTGGAGTTACTCCCTTCTTCTTGACTTTCTGCTCACATTTGAAATAAGGAAAGACAGGACTGGAAGAAAAGTAAACTCAGTATTACTTCTGTATCATTTAATAAAGCTCTTATTTGGAATCTATCCTCACAGTTTTTCTTAACTTGTGAAAAATATCACTTGTGACCTGAATCTAAATAAGCATGGGATACTTTAAATATTATAGTACAAAATTTTAGTTTGAATTATGAAAAAAACATCATATAAAGTAGGCTGAGAAATTTTTTATTGATAATATCAAAAGTCACATTGTAGTTACAGAAATGAAATATTCTTTAAACTGAAGCTAGACTTTGAACTAAATCAAGCAAATCTCTTTCAATCCCAAGGTAATTTGTCGTCAAAACCCTTTTCCAATATAAAACATCTGACTTAGTCTTCTGACTGAGGGTAAACAGAAGGAATGGCGCTTACTTGCGTCAGGTTTAACAAACTGAGCTAACCAGACACGGTGTGAAAAGACTTTTCTCTTCTGAGTAAATATGACTGCAGTATTAAGCTTTGTTCTAGAAAAGCCTTCTCTCCCTTGGGATAGCCAGCGACTCGGTGTTAGCTTTCAGAATTCTGCAGATAGTCAAGTCAGTGCCGGTACTCCACGGTTTGGAAGCCTTGGTGTTAGGAAGCAGGGCTTCCGTTATCACACATAAGATACAAGTCAGCTTAACATCCCAGAAGATGAAAAGTTCAACTAAAGTGTGGTGTCAGAATAAAGACTATAAGGAGGGGAGAGCAATGGAATTCAGAAATACCACCATAAGAAACTGGAAAGTAGTTCTCCATAACATATAAGTGGTCTAGAGGGATGTGTGTGTAGAAAGAATAAGCCTCAACTAAACTACACTTTGGGAGTGAATGTGCATATCCAGAATACAGGTGAATACGGATGTCACACACAGTGATGTCATTTAGGAGAGTGTTGAGCTGCTCAAGGTGGGATCTAGAGGAAGGACTGCCAAAAACAATGGTAGCATCTCTGCTTCTTGTTGCAGCTGGGAATGGCTTTAGGAAAGTGGGCCCTGGTGGGACACTTAAGGAAGTGGTAGTGTTTGGCTAATATCTGATTGTGAAGAGGCTCTTAGCCCTGGGAAGGGTGCAGGTATCAACAAGGCCAATGGGTTTTAGCATATGCAGAGCTCTGGGCTGAGAGGAACTGGCATGGTTTTGGGATTGAAAGATTCGCACGTGACTGAAGGATGGTGAATACAGACAAGGATGAAAGGAAGTAGGAAGTCGGAGGTAACGTGGAGTTCGACCAAGGTCACGCTATGGGGACATGGAAATACATGGGGTTTCAAAAATATTGAGTTTTTATTTGTTTAAGTGTTTCTGGTGTCATATGTATGTGGGTGCTGAGGCAGCCATAAAAGAGTGCAGGGCCCCTTGGAGCTGGAGTTACGGATGATCGTGAGTCATTGGATGTGATGTGGATGTTGGAGCCCGAGCTTGGGTCTTCAGGAAGAGCTGCAACAGCTCCTAATCACTGAGTCATCTCTCCAGTCTCATACATGGGATTTTAATTTAGGAGTAGTAGGAAGGCATTAGAGTTTGCAGGCAGGGGACACCAGCTACTCCTGTGGACTTGACTATGTGTCCTTAGCAAACTGTGGTTTTGAACCCAGAGGCTACAGTTTATCCCTTCTGTCAGTTACAGTTGGCTCAACTACTGTTCTCTTCTCTGAGTCTAGGGCTGAAAAAGATTCCATGACTTAATTTAGGGACTAGGATAACCCTGCCTATTAGAAGACCACCTATTTCTTCCATTCTCTCATTACTCGATCTCACAAAAGCAGATCAAAAGGAAAAATAGAATTTTAAAACACAATTTGAATAGTAGTTCAAAATTAGCTTTCTTTTTTTTTTTTTGGAAATGGTTAGGATTTCTTTTAAAAGGCTTACAGAAAAAGGGAGTGTTTGCAACAACCCAGTCACCCGTGGAAAGCTAGTTAAGGAGTTGAACAACTACAAGAATGCAGGTGCCGGATCCTTGGTGTTGTGAGACTCACAAGACTCCTAACCCGTGCAGGAGTTGGTGGTCCTTTGCCACCTCCACCACCCAAGCCTGATATCTTTGCTGGCAGCTGGGATTCGTCCACGGATGTTGGTGATGGAATTGGCCTCCAAGGGTTCCTTGGATCGCTTGCTGCAGCAGGACAAAGGCAGCCTCACCAGAACCCTCCAGCACAGGATTGCCTTGCACGTGGCTGATGGCCTGAGGTAAGGGGCTACCGCTGTTTTCTCGTTAATGTTTGAGTAGTGTGACCTTGAGTTCACTCCCAGGCTCTGAGAACACCACTCCCTTGTTGCACTGTGCTAACAGGTTTGATGAAGACTCTCTGTTCTGGGATCCAGTTTTGCAAACTTTAGAATGTAATAGGAGAGCGCAGAACTTCATAGCTGGGGTAGTAGCACTTAAACCTAATATGCACGCTCTTGAACTCATGATCTGAACCTGAGGTGTCTACATCTCTGAAAGATAAGTACATTAGGCTTCCAGACATCAAGGAAGGAATGAAGCGGAGAAATTTTAATGATGAAAAATTAGTCCATATTCCTGAAGCAAGTCAGAGTGACAAATGTTGCATTCCACATGGAAACATCATGTGACTCAGAGTCTCAGCCAACCCCGGGTTGGATGCAGCACGCCAGAGTAGACAGGTCCTCGCTGAAGACTAAAGTCCTTGGTAAATCACTGGGGCATATACTTAGATATAATTTTTTATCTTTCTACTCACATTTTAGCCTGCAAACTATGAATAATACTGAAGACTTTTGTGGTAATTGTAGGCTCTCAAATTCCATTCCTGATAGCCTTCCTGTGGCTCTGCACTTTGATTTCCAATCATGGTTTGGCCTAGAAGCCATCCTTCATTCCTTCCATCCTTCTGACGTCTTTCCTAATCATTGCATAAGTATTTCCAACTTGGCATTTACCCGCTCTCACAGTTCTCTTCCTTGTCCTCTTTAAGTCCCCATCGTTTCCCGTCACCCCTGCACTGCCTGTGTACCACTAAATAGCTTGGGAAGAGCGTAGACATTGAGTCAGGTCTTTCTCCTACTGTGGGCCTTCTCCTCCTTTGTTTTCTGGTAGTGGTACTCAGCCGCACGCCTTCATGGGTTTCTGACTGTGCTTTGGCTCTATACCCACTGCCTGGCTAGCCAATATAGTCTAACTCCTGAGTATTCTTTTGGGGTGTCATTTTATGTGGGCTTGTCCCTTTACCTATATCCTCTTCTAGTCTTCAGAATATGGAGTCCTTAGGAAATACAGGTTGGCAGTAGGGAGGGGAGGCATGGGGACACTGGACTCAAACCTACCACCATTTTTCCAGGCAGTAGATGCAAATTTGCCCCTGCTCTGCAAGTCTAGGAATACCCCTTTCAGACAGCATTGAGAAAGGGCATGGGCAGGAAGGAATGGGGGATTATCTCTTCAGGAACTACCTAAAGTCATGCAGATTTTGAAATTTACCAGCATGCAGGCATTTGGATTTGGGTTGGCATGTCTGCCTTTGAACACCAGGGGGAGCCTCATGATAAACTGAGCTCAGTAAAGGGCCCTTTAGATTCCTGTATTATAAATCCACAGCAATCAATTTCTTGATTAAACTAATCCTAGGTCCCAGATTTTTCTCAATTTTTTTCTCACAATCCTAAAGTGTTAATTTATAAACTGAGGGCCTGCTGTTTTCACTCAAAACTTAGGCCGCGGTTCTACAACTCCATGGCCTCAGTTCTCTGGCCTTATTTCAAATAACAAATCCCATGTTTTTATGAAGCAACAGAAGTTGAGCAAATGTTTCAGTTCTTTCCAACATTTGTTCTTAGTCTGAAGTTAGGATATAACTCTAGATCTGGTGCCACTGGAGGCTGGCAGGTACCAGCAGCTGTTAAACTTCTTCTAACACTAAATGTCATTTTTTCCTGTTTTTTTTTTTTTAAATTGATTTTTATTGATTTTTCTGTGCTTCTCTCTCTGCCTCACCCTCCTCTTCAACTCCCAAGGTCTATCCCCGAAGGTTCCCATGCTCCCAGTTTACTCAGTAGATCTTGTCTTTTTCTATTTTTCATGAAGATTAGATCCCTGTATGTCTTTCTTAGTGTCCTCATTGTTGTCTAGGTTCTCTGGGATTGTGATTTATGGGCTGGTTTTCTTTACTATGTTTAAAAACCACTTGTGAGTGAGTACATGTGATAATTGTCTTTCTGTGTCTGGGTTGCCTCACTTAAAATGATGTTTTCTAGCTCCATCCATTTGCCTGCAAAATTCAATATGTCGTTATTTTTTTTTCTGCTCTGTAGTACTCCATTGCGTAAATGTAACACATTTTCCTTATCCATTTTTCAGTCGAGGGGCATTTAGGTTGTTTTCAGGTTCTGGCTATGACAAACAATGCTGCTATGAACATAGTTGAGCACATGGTCCTCGTGGCACTAAATATAATTTTAAAACTCAATGTTAAAAGCATGAAAAAAATCCCTTTTATATAAAAGAAAAAACAAACATGTATTTATTAAAAATTGTTATTTCTAATAATTGTTAACATGTGGCTATGACTGTAGGAACAAGTAAAATCCTATTTGTTTAGGACTTTTTAGTTCATATAGCTATTTAGAATGACACATAAGAAATTCCTTCATGTTATGAATCTTTTCATCGAGATCTCGCTTTAATTCAGCTCCTCCCTTTCAGCTCTTGCTCAGAATTCTCATGTAGTCTCTATAACTCCCTGTGTTCCAGTCTGTTCAAACTTGGATTTATTCTCCTTGCTATCTCCTCTCACCACGAGCATGTACTTTCTCCTGCATCCCCATTTGTCAGAAAGGATCAACACAGTCACAGAAAGACTATGTACCTCTCCATCTATAGTTAATGTCCCCTCATGAGATCACAGTGAGACAGTGAAACCTTGTCTCAATATCAGTCTGTCAGTAAATATCTATATCATCTGTATCTATTATCTATACATTCATCTATCAACCTGTTACCCATCTTATCTACCTACCTATCAATCCTCTGTCTGTCTGTCTGTCTGTCTATAATCTGTCATCTATCTATCTATCTATCTATCTATCTATCTATCTATCTATCTATCATCTATCTATCAATCATTTATCATCATCATCATCATCATCTATCTGTCTGTCTATCATCTATCTATCTATCTATCTATCTATCTATCTATCTATCTATCTATC
>JABTXL010000186.1:5374808-5406794 GCA_025134845.1 Neodon shergylaensis
ATCTATCTATCTATCTATCTATCTATCTATCTATCTATCTATCTATCTTTTTTCCATGTATTTACCAGATCTTTGAATCTATTTTATCTTAAATTTTTACCATTTCTTTTATTTTTATGCCATTACTTCTACTTTGATCCAGTATCTATAGGGAATTATCAGAATATTTCCCCTGAAATAAAAATCTAATTGTATTTGAGATCCCTGGTATTTCCAGTTACTTACAAGGTACATCTCACGTCTGTGGTGGCATAGCATGGAAGCTCTTTATGTGTGCCCCTTGCTTCCCTTTGCAACCTAACTCTGTGCCATCTTTCTAGCCTGCATTCTAACCAGGCTGACTTCAATATGTTTACCTTTCTAATAAAGTTCCCTTCTGGAGACCTCATTTTTCCAAGAATTGGCTGGCTTGCCATCTCTGCCATGAAGCTTAACTTCTTCCTGAATTTGTATTTGCTCATTTGATGCTCTTTTTATTAGTCAAAGGATCATGTTGTAGCTGGGCTGGTCCTGAAGTATCCTTAATTCTCCTTTGCTTTTTGCACTTGCTCCATGTATGACTTTGAATCTGGCACTGGAGAAGGACAGGCTGAGATTATCGTGCGTCTGAGGTGGACCGCTCTGTGTGGAGGACAAGCCTGGCCTGCCTGCACCTGTGTGCCTTCTCCCTGGCTGCCTCCTCAGCGTTTGAGAACTCATATACTTCTGCCATTTTATTTTAGCCAAGCACCCATCTTTCCTAGATTGTGGTCCTCTTAAAGCAGAAGTACAAAGATGGCTTTGTGTCCACTAATGAGTGACTCCCATAGATAGATACCTAATGCATATTTGCTAAAGGAATGAATGCATTCTATTTTTAGAATAATATTTTCAGGATAAGATAAAGTTAACTTTAAATTATAGAGATAGGGGATTCTTAGAAATTATTATAATAATTATGATTAAAGAGAGAATGAGTATAGTCTATGTTAATAAAATACTTAGCAATACTTATGCTTCAATTAATTTGTATGAATTATTGTTACTGAGAAATAATTTGTGCTTATTATAATTTTAAAAGTTTTTTTTTCTTTTACAGGGTATTACAATTGCACTCTTGAGATTAAATTCTATAATTAAATATTATAACTAAACCAGATAACCTTGATTCCCAAATGCCATAATTTTAAATAAACTGTATTTAATCCTAGAAATGTATTCTTAGGGAGCCTGTGTTCTATCTGTAACCAAGAGTGGGATGTCTTACGGCGGTTTGGTGATGTATATTTAACTTTTAATTTCTTAATCCCCTGGCTTTTCTCAAGAACAGCTAATGGACTTTGAGTAAGTCCTTAGTAAATTTTCCTTTTACGACGACTATTCTTAAGGTCACCTTCATTAGTGAGTTTATGTTATTGATCAGCCCAAACTGTATATCCTGAAATAACAGACCCAATGTGATGACCTATGCACATCCTGGAAGAGAGAATGAGCCCAGTAGTTGATGAAGTCAAATGACGCACTTTCTCTAGGCCATTACCCAGCAGAGAGTCCCAGATGCCACAGCCTCTCTCTTCCTAATGCCTTAGCGATGATTGGTAGGAGGTAATGGGGTAAATATTTCTTAATATAACCTTAAGCAAGTTCCAAACCATAAGTAAACAAACGATTTTAACAAATCTCCCATTAAGTCCTATGAAATTTCCGTTTAGAAAAGGTCACAATATACCTGTGAGGTCAGCGGACAGGGAAAATCTGAAATTTAAAATGTTCTAATGAGAGGCGTTAATAGTTACCTTAGTATTTTGGAAACTGTGAGTTCTGCCACTGTGTTTGCAAAATGGATAATATTTGGCTGAGATTAAAACAGTGTATTTTATATTAAGGAATTTTTATTCTTTGCTCAAAATGTTCAAATCCAAGTACATTTTGAGTCCATTTCACACCCAGATATTGTACCACCTAAGACAGTTCTCGCCACCCTCTCTGTCCAGATACTCTTCATTAACTTTTACTCATAATAAATTAGCTTTGCAGTGGCTTGTCTCCTCAGAGTTGGAGATAATAGCTAGGGAAAAGTTTACAATTTGATTTGCTCTTATTGAAAAGAAGAAAATTATCTTAAAAACAGTAGGAAGAAAAGAAACTGGAAGAAAGTAAATAACAAAGATAAGCAATATAAATTTAAAAGTCAAAGAAACAGTTTCTTTAAATAAAAAATGAATAAACAAAAGTTATAAAAAAAATTAAACATATAGCAAAACTGTACTAACTCTTATTTAACCCATTTGTTTCTATCTTTTGGGCAGGCTCGACTGGCCTTGAGCATCAAGGCCTCCTGCTTCTGTCTGTAAATGCTGAGATTACAGGCATCACCAGAACAGTTAATAAATTACAATTTTAAAATTAAGTTGAAAATCACCTTTGATCACTGAGGGAATTCAGAATTATTCATTTTTTTTTTTTTTTTTTTGGGGTTTTGGTTAGAGGGCTGGTTTTTTTTTTTGGTTTGGAGCCTGTCCTGGAACTAGCTCTTGTAGACCAGGCTGGTCTCGAACTCACAGAGATCCGCCTGCCTCTGCCTCCCGAGTGCTGGGATTAAAGGCGTGCGCCACCACCGCCCGGCTTTTTTTCTCTCTTTTTTTTTTTTTTTGAATTCAGAATTCTTGTAGTTGTACTGGTACAAACAAAAAGTGTCCAGTACTTGCTCTGTGCATGGCTATGTGAGAAAACTCTCGTCGTCTGCCAGGCTTGTTGTTGTAGTTTTCAGGAAGAAGCATCACCTTGCTTTTTCATATTTAATCTTTATGCTTCAAGTCTGTTTGCAGTATATCTTTCAGTTTTCAAGGACAAAGTTAACACAGTGTTTCTGATGTTTTGCCTAATGAACATAACATTGAAAAAATTATGAGCAAATTAGTAGAATAATAAGACTTCTTGCGTGTTTTTTGGCAGATATCTCCACTCAGCCATGATCATTTATCGTGATCTGAAACCCCACAATGTGTTGCTTTTCACCCTCTATCCCAACGCTGCCATCATTGCGAAGATTGCCGACTACGGGATTGCACAGTACTGCTGTAGAATGGGAATAAAGACCTCAGAGGGCACCCCTGGTAAGAGATTGAGTTCACTTTTTGTACTGCATAACCAATGTCCTCAGATGTTGGTTTGGTGATAGTCAAAGCATAGGTAACCTGTCACAGTGTGAACAGATATCTATTGTCTGAATAGTAATGGTCATTGTACCGCCATTTTCATCATCCTATTTTCTAGAGCAACAACAAAAAATCAACTTGTAATTTTCTAAGCCAAAAACTGAGCTAAAAGGAGAAGGTATTTAATGCCATTACACTTTTGAAAGCTGGATTTCTTTATATCCAATGTTTGTCGTCTTTTTCCTTAAAATACATGCTTTTCCTTTTATTGGTTGCCTGTATTTGCAAGTAGGTTTGCATTCTCCCAAGCATGTCAGGATACACATTGCGTCAGAGTGTCTCTGGGATCTTCAATCACAATAGAAATTGCTACTGTTCTTTAGTGCTTGCTGTGTGCCAGGCTCCATGTCAGGTACATCAGGGACACATTTCTTACCTGTATACTGAGTCTGTAAGTTTGCTATTGTTTTCATTTTTATAAATCGGAACATTAAGACTTAGTAAGGTTTTTAATCTCAGTAAGCAGCCAAGATGGTAATCAGCCAAGTCAGTGAAATATAAAGAATCTGACTTTGGATTCTTCAGCTGTCTCCTTGACCACATACTGTGATAATGTAAGCTTGAGAAGGCCTCACTCTTCAATCTTAGCTTCTGAAGCAGAAAAGGAAAAATAGCAGAACGGTGCATACCAAATATTGTTCATTGAAGGCTTGGAAAAACAGTATTTCTGTCTAGGAAAAATGAATATAAGCAGTGACCTTCTATGGGCAGATCTCATTCCTCTCATGAGAGGTTCCAAAGAGACCTGGGAGATGAAACAAAATGAGGACATGACTGGTCCTAGTTATGATTGAGGAGAAGGGTTTGACTGTAGATATGAGGGAGAAAACAGCTAGAGGTATCTTGATGAGTCAAGACTGAACATGGCCAGAGAAAAGACCGGACTGTGAGAAGAGAAAGGGGGAAGGAATAGGGGAGGAAGAATAGAAAGAAGGAACAGGAGACAGGGGCCCAAGAGGACCGAGAATGCACATAGGAATCAAGAGAATGGTAGTCAAAATGGCTGAGTTATATAGGATCAGAAGCTGAAGGATGGGGAGTGGAGCCCAGACCCTGGGCTGGAGAGGTTTAGGGAAGAGAGAGGGATGAGAAGTGCTGGGAGGAGCCACAGAAACTGAGACTTATACTGGGTCTCTTTGGGACCTCAGATCTCATATAATGTCCAGGTGGACTGGCCCCCTTAGCTGGGCTTTACAGTTCTTTCTTTTTTTACTCCCAAGTGGACATTTGTCACTGAAAGTTTTTTTTTATTTTTACTTTATTTTATTATTATTATTATTATTATTATTATTATTATTATTATTATTATTATTTTGCTTAGGGGACAGTGGTTCTTTCTAGGTTCTGTCAAGTGTTCCTGAACTTGAGTTCCACTGTCCCACCAACCAGCTACTAGTCTAGACCAGTCAACAGCCAATGGTAGTTCAGCTTGCTTAACACTTGGAGCATTTTAATTTTGCTTTCTGGTTTTCATCAAAACAAACCTAAAATTTTATTGCCACCTGATTCTTTGTACTGTGGCAACTATTTATTCCTAGGGTAGTATAATCCCTAATGTTGACTTTTAATGACATAAACACGGAGGAAACTCAACAAAAGAAACCAGTCTCATCTGTTCTCTGCTGCCCACTGCTCTCCCAGGTCTCTCACATGATGCAGGTCTATCACTTGCTGTACCCCAAAACTTCTGTCTATTATTGTTTTTATTACAATTATCATCACCTTATTATCACCAAGCATTTCTAATGATCCCGGTCCTAAACTCTGGTCGAAATTTGAAAAGACAACATATGTCACCACAATTGCTTCTAACACCTGACCTTTCTGGGAAGAAATAAGTTCCATCTCACAGGATTTGATCTGTGTTTTTTTTCTTTTGTTGAATTTACCCATTCAGAGTAGACCTTTTAATGTAGAAATGTCCAGTAATAGAAAAAAAAAAGTGTTCATGAAACATTTTGTAAGTGCGTATGCATTTTATATTAACCCAGAATGGAATATCTTCACCCTGGGTGTTCATTTGTGTGAGATAGCTGTGTCTCTACAGAGCATTGAGAAGTTCAGATATTTTCAGTGCCTGAGCAATGAGTAAGGTTCATGCTTAACCATTTGCAAGAATGACCCCATATAAGACCTACTGCCACTCCTCATCTACAAACCAGGGAATGAGAGCTGATGGGATGTTGACAAAGACCACAGGGCAGAGCAGATGTAAACTCAGGCAGCCTAAGACTGAGAACTTCCCCAGCCCAACACGAGTTCAGCACAAGCTCAAAGAGAGCAACAGCTCACTTACTGACAGTGATGTTGCCATGTGACATTGTCTACTTTGGGAAGAGTCAATATGGTAGAGTTCCACCCTTAACTCCACTGTGGATTTCCTGTTGAGGGGGACAATTGGTTCTGTGTTCTGTGACAGTTGCAGAATTGACTGAAGTGAATGGTGATTGATGGCTTCAAGTCTGTCAACATCTATACAAATAAAACTGTCTTTAGGCAAATTAAATGTTCTCTAGCTATTCAGCATCAAGTGGTAGAGACAAGGTTCAACTTTTATGACTTTGCAAGGTCACTAGAAACCCATTGGGGATTGTCAAGAAATATTCCAACAGTATCATAGCTTAGATAACCCCTAAATAGACATATATGTTCCTTCTCTGACCATGTGCCTAAGATATTGATTCTGGAATGAAAAATGAAAAGCATTTTCATAAATATTCCTTTATTTTATTCCTTTATATTCATGGTTCCCTTTTCTTTCATTTTTCCCTTTTACCACCCCTCAGTATTTCCCTCCTTCCCCCTCCCTCTTTGTCTTTCTTCTTTCTTTGTTGAGAGAAGCTCTGATATCATGTAGCTCAGACTGGACTGGAACTCTATGTGTAGCTGAAGTTTACCTTGAACTTCTGATCCTCCTGCTTGTACCCCAGTGCTGGGGTTACAGTTGTGCACAATACTGAACAACAAACCCAGGATTTTTTAAATGCTATGCCAACACTCTAAAAATACCCCTATCCTTTGCTTGATTATCTCTTTCAATACTTGTTAAAAAAATTCCAAAATTCTGAGCAACTCTAACTACATTGATGCACACTTGATGAGAATTTAAAGATGAGCCTCAATAGTGTCTCTATTGGAAGTTATATTAGTGAATTTACCAAGGAAATAAATACACAGAAAATTAAATAATCCAGTTGGAAGCTTGATATAATAGATATCCAATTAGTGTACTGAGTGAATAGTAACAATTGGAAAACATTTAAAACAGCCACCCAAATTTCTTTTAAATTCTCAGGTTGTAAATATAAAGACTGTTAGTGTGTTAGCTATTTATGTAGCTTGTGATTTTGAGTACCCTTGACTTTGTATCTGTGGATTTAAGAAAGCATATGGCACAGGGGACTGTGAGGGGGCTCAGTGGGTTCAGGTCCTTGCCACTAAGCCTGAAGGCCTGGGTTTGATTCCTGGAAGTCATAGGGTGAAAATAGAGAAGTATGAGTCATTCTCTGACCTCCACATGCATACTATGGTATGTGTATGCCCTTCCCACCCCACAACACAAATGAATAAAGTAAACCTAATGAAAGAAGAATGGAGTGTATCGATTTTCCAGGTGTGTGCTGTTTGGAAAGTCTGTCTGCTGGTGATCCATGCACAGTCAAATGAAGTGTTCCAGAGAGTATCTGCAACATGTAATTGAAGGATTTGCATTAGAGCTACTGTGATTTCTTTAACATTATGTCGTAGTATGCAGACCTTATTAGTACGTGTTTAGGACTCTGAATTGCATCCCATTTGTTTGACTTAGGGTGTGACTATGATGTTATAGTTACACAGATAGATGTAGAAGCTAGTATTTGCTCATTGTAGTAAAATTTCTCAGAAAATCTATATCCAGGAGGAAGTTCTTTGGCTCCCAGTGGTGGAAGTTTCACTGACTCCATTGATTTGGGCTGAAGTTAAACAAAAGAGGCTTAACAATCAGAGGAGGCTGCTTGCTTTCTTGGCAGCCAGGAAGCAGTGGGGTTGGGGGTGATGGTGGGAATAAGAGAGGTTGGAGGCAGGATAAATACTCAGTGACTGATTTCTTCCACTGATGCCCCACCTCCTGTAGATTCCACCACTTTCCAACAATCAGTTCTAATATAAATACATTAATATTTATATATTAATATAAACCCATCAAAACATTAATCCATTGAAGTAGGAGCCCCCCTGGTCCATTTATTTCTAAACACTGCTGCATTGAGGACCTGACTGTCAAGTTACAAAACTTTGAGGGACAATCCATATTCAAACATAACAATAGAAAAATGCTTTGTTTGGGGCATCTATAGACCCAGCACTGGAAAAGAAGGAGACTGACATGTCTGCCCAGCTGAAATAGCAAGCTTAGTGAGAGACCCTGTGCCAAAAGACAGAGGAAGGGCAGAAAAGAAACACACACACACACACATATACACACATACACACATATACACACATACACATATACACACATACACAGATATACTAGACATCCACACACACGTATATACACACATATGCACACACACACATGCACATACATATACACATATACAAACATATACATACACATACACACATACACAGACATACTAGACATACACACTTATACACACACACACACACACACACACACACATACACACAGAATTTCCAGCATAGGCCTGAACAAACTTTGATTTGTCTTAATGAACAGACCAATTAATTGATTTTGTGGTAACAATGATAAAATCCAGGGTCTCCTACATTCTGCTGTATCCTGCAAGCTGGGAAATGCTCTGCTGCTGGGCTCTGGCCCCTTTAAAAAAAAATGTAGTTTTTAAAATCATAAGGTGGAATGGAATCCTCATGTCTGGAACTAATGAAACCACTGGATTTAAGATGTGTTAAAGTGACTTTGAGCCTAGAAAGCACCCTTTAACCCCATCCACCTCTTTCTGTATAAATCTCTTTGCTGGTAACAGTTGTATTAAGCAAAGAGAAAAAATGATAAAGCTCTTTTGTTTCCCTGTGAGGTTTTATTCTTTGATTACTAGTCTCTACTTAATAATTTATTATTCAATGTTTACCTATGTTATCCTTCAGGGTAATCTTTTAAGACTAAGATGTCTTAGAATTTTAAAATTTTATAGTAAAGATCACAAGATCTGCTCTTGAAGATCAGGGGTGGCATGGCACCTGGACAGGCCCGCTTCCTGACTTTTCCCAGGTGTCTCGCTGGAGCGATGACACAGCCTGACACAGAGCTCATCCCCTTGGCCTGTTTCTTAGCAACTGGCCCAAGTGTGGGCACTGGCGTTGGGCATATTTATTGCTCTATCTGTTTCCTTCCAGGGTTCCGGGCACCTGAAGTTGCCAGAGGAAATGTCATTTATAACCAACAGGCTGATGTTTATTCGTTCGGCTTACTGCTTTACGACATTTGGACAACTGGGGGTAGAATCATAGAGGGCTTGAGGTTTCCAAATGAGTTTGATGAATTAGCAATACAAGGGAAATTGCCGGGTAAGTTCTGTTTTATCTGCAAGGAAGACTTTTTCCTCAGTGCCAGTATTCTCATTCACAGTTTGATGATTTTTGCTTAATGAATAGATAATCTCCAATTTTGTGATAAAATGATAAAGATCACATGAAAATGATAGCTACTTTAGGCTTAAAGAAATCCAGAATGAGTATTGGTATGTTGGGAAGTATGTTGGGAGGACCTGGGAAAGGAAAATTAGCATTAGAATCAGGCTTGTGACCTGTAGTTCTGATAATGGTTGTGGGATTTCATGGTAGTTGGAGATGTTCTCATTTCTTTGAAGCAAAATAATTCATATTCATGAAGAAATTTTTAAATATTTATGAATTCTTTCCATAAATATTAATGAAATTGGTAAATGAGTATTTAATGAGAGAAACCTCATTTTGAATGGCTCCAAGAAATTCTATGACCTGTTATCTATTCTTGAATCTTATTTCATCTCCTACTACAGAATTATGAGCTGTTTCTAATACTTTCTTCTCCTCCAAGATAAACTTCTCAATGTACACTCAGAGTTGCTATGGGTACTATGGAATTGGCTGCCCTTTGGGAACTCTGGAAAAAGGAAACATTATTGTCAAACCAAATTCAGATGCTGCTTGGCCATCTACCTTATCCTACCTGTTAGCTTCCCAGTGCGAATGCCCTGGTCTCTGTGCTGCATCCGCATGAGGAATGGCATCCCCAGAGGAAAAGTTAAATGCCCACACTCAAACCAGCTGTAGAGACATGAGCTAAAAAGGCCTGCCACTTATTATATGAGTAAAGGTGTTTCAAAGTCTACTTATGTACAAACAGCAAATGAAAGTGTCTTTATTTCATTTACATCTATGTATTTGTATCTTCTTTTATATCATAAAATGTCAAGACAGCTCTTATTTGTCTGCTTTGGGGAGATGGTGAGATGATCTCATATAGTCATGACTGGACCTTCATCTTGCTGTGTAACACTGAATTTCAGATCACCCCTTCTTTCTACCTCCTAACTGGTGGGTTCCAGGCATGAAACTCTATTTGTGACAGCTCTACTGAAAGTGAAGTTAGCAAAACTATGTCATAGTAAATACAGAATTGTGGAGATCAGAGTTCCTACTGCCTTGTTCGAACACATCTGTGTTGATAATAAGGACATAACTTTTGATTTATTTAGTGTGCCTGAATGATCTTCTTTATGTTTCAGATCCAGTTAAAGAATATGGCTGTGCCCCATGGCCTATGGTTGAGAAGTTGATTAAAAAGTGTTTGAAAGAAAATCCTCAAGAAAGGCCCACTTCTGCCCAGGTACATTCATGTTAAAAAATTTTAGTATTTTGTATCAAATATTATATATTTATGTACACTTATATATATATATGCATATAATCTTCAAATATATACTCAAACACATGAATTAACATATATACAGAGTTAAAATAATTATGTTATATATTATATATAATGCTATATATTAATATATTATACTAATTATAAAAGTATAATTTCTATAGTCTCTTCCTTTCTGGCACACACTCTAACCCCAACCTCCCAAGAACCACTATCATTGTTGATATATACAGATACATGTATACATATTTGTGTATATATCCATAATTTCTGATACAGTTAGACACATGTATGTGTATATTATATTATATATATAGTATATTGTATTCTTTTATGAAATGTCTGTTTATTGTTTAACTGTTGAAGGAGCTTCGGGCCGCGTTCCTGCCGCCTGGCTCCTGGCTGCCAGCTAGCTTATGCCCCGAAATAATTACACGGAAACTGTATTCTTTTAAACACTGCTTGGCCCATTAGTTCCAACCTCTTATTGGCTAGCTCTTACATATTGGTCTAACCCATTTCTAATAATCTGTGTAACACCACAAGGTGGCTTACCAGGAAAGATCTTAACCTGCGTCTTTCTGGAGTGGGAGAATCATGGCGACTGCCTGACTTGGCTTCTTTCTCCCAGCATTCTGTTCTGTCTACTCTGCCTAGCTAATTTTCTGTCCTATTAAAGGGCCAAGGCAGTCTCTTTATTTAACCAATGAAATTAACACAAAACAGAAGGCTCTCCCCCATCATTTAACCCATTTTTCTATTCAGTTATCTCCCTACAAATTGTATAGGAGAAAGACATTTTTCATATATGTTATTCTTTCTTGTATATCTTGAGTAAAATTTTCTTTTTGATTTTATGAGGCTTGCTTTTGTTTCTCTTAAGTTATCTTCATGAACATAATGCCTCCATTTTAATAAGGAAATCTTTAGCATCTTCTTTTAACATTTGTTTTTTTTTTTCAAGTCACATTTTAAGGGATTTTTTTCCCACAAAGCTACAAAAAATATTTCCCTATGACATTATTTTTAAGTTAAAGT
Source organism: Neodon shergylaensis (assembly GCA_025134845.1). NCBI lineage: Eukaryota > Metazoa > Chordata > Mammalia > Rodentia > Cricetidae > Neodon > Neodon shergylaensis. Next base: position 5,385,921 of record JABTXL010000186.1, read on the forward strand.
CTTAGCTCATGCCAATCTCCTCGGGACTTGGCTTCTTACTGAGGAATCAGGGGTTTCCTAGCTCTTCCTAGCAACCCCAGTCGGCCTTTTCTTTTAGTCCATCTCCAGTCCTTTGTCACAGAACTTCTATCAGGGAATAGAACAGAATAGAAGCTGTCATACTAGCCTGGGATTCAGATAGGGGAACTTTATTGTCCTTCCTATCTTCCATTCTGATCTCACCAAACTTACCCTAGGTCCTGCTGCAGCTTGCCTGAGGGGCACATACTCCACCCCCCACCCCATGTCCTAGGAGCTTGCAGTCTTAGTGCCAGGGTCCCCTTAATTATCTTCCAACTGCCTTGCTCAGCCTTTCTTTATAGCCTAGAATTTTCCTTTTGTGACTCCTCACAGACCTTCAGAGCAGCCCTGTGCCAGGAAGCACCCACAGTCAGCAGACTCTGCTAAAACCTGGGTACCCCACAGCCACCAAAGTGGGCTAAGGCTCAGTTGGGCAGCAATAACCAAAGAATGGAACACTCACCCAACAAAGATGAGACAAGATATATACAGCAAGAAATATCTCAAACATTATAACTCCAGATACCTAGATCCTAGCACAAAAGACAAATAAACAAACATGAAAACCAAAACAATATGCCTCCTGCAGAGGCCAGCAGCTCTGTTGTGTTAGGCCCTGAAAAAAGCAGTTTAGCTGAAGTATTAAATAAAGACTTCAAAATATCAATTACATATATGTTCAAGGATCTTAGATATGACTAAATATCTCAGTGAACACTGTGAGATACTAGCAGATGAAACAATAAAAAATAATTCAAGAAATGAACATAGAATTCAACAAAGAGGTAAAATATCTAAAGAAAACCCAAACTAAAATAAAACTGGAAAAGAAAAAGTGAGGATGTCAAATAGAAGTCTAAGAGATAAGACTTACCAATAGATTAAAAGAAACTGCTAAATTTTTAAAAATTCAGGTACAAGACATTCAGGAAATCTTAGACATTGTTAAAAGATCAAAATGATGAATAATAGGGATAGAGGAAGGAAAGTAAACCCAGGTCAAAAGCACAGAAATATTTTTTTAAAAAGATATAGAAGACAATTTCTCCAAACTAAAGATGTACTAGAAGCATACAGAACACTAAAAAGACAGGAATGGAAAAGAAACTCTGCACAACACATAATAGTAAAAAAAAACCTAATATACAGAACAAAGAAAATATATAAAAGTTTTTAAGGAAAAAGACCAAATCACAGTTTAAGTCAAACTGATTGGAATGATACTTGACTTCTCAGTTTTAAAGTTAGAAGATTCTGACTAGATATTCTACAAGCCTTAAGAGATCACAGATGCCAACCCAGGCTTCTATACCCAGCAAAACTATCAACCACAATTGATAGAGAAATAAAAAACATTTTATATCAAGAACAAATTTAAGCAACCCGGATTTACAGAAGGTGCTACAAAGAAAAATTCAGCCTGAAGAGATTAACTTCATTTCAGACAATACAATGAATGAATAATCCAAGAAGCAGCAGGAGGCTACACAGGAGTGAAGATTAATAAACACAGCTCTCAATATTAATAGTCTAAATTTTCTCAGTAAAAAGACACAGATTAACAGATTAGATTAGAAAACAGAAGCCACCTTTTTTAAAAAAATTATTTTTTGAGGCAGTGTTTCTCTGCAGCTTTGGAGCCTGTTCTGGATCTAGCTCTTGTAGACCAGGCTGGCCTCAGACTCTCAGAGATCCATCTCCCTCTGTCTCCCAAGTGCTGGGGTTAAAGCATGTGCCACCACTGCCCAACTGACAGGAACCATCTTAATGGATCTACTAAATAAGTCTAACATAATGACACACGTGTGATCTCTAGAAAGACAGGAAGAAATAATATCTAAAAAGAACAGAGATGAAGAAATAATCAAACTCAGGGCTGAAATCAATGAACTAGAAACAAAGAGAATGATACTAAGAATCAATGAAGAATTGCTTCTTTGAAAAAATGAACAAGATTGACAAAACTTTTGCTACATTAACCAAAAGATGGAGAAAAGTGTCAAATTAATAAAATTAAATATTAAGAGAGATACATTAAAACAAACATTGTGAAAATTCAGAGAATCCTAAGGACATACTTTAAAAATTTGTACTCTACCAAGTAGAAAGTTTAAAAGAAATGAAAGTATTTCTTGGTATGTACAACCTACCATATTTAAATCAATATGAAATGAACAATTTAAACAGACCTGTAACCACTAGTGAATTAGAAATAGCAATTCAAAATTTCTGAAACAAAAATTGTGCAAGATCAGATGGATTCAGTGCAGGTTTATACTAGACCTTCAAAAATGAGCTAATATCAGTGCTCTCTAAATTATTCCAGAAATAGAAGGGGATTTAAACAGCAAAAGAAGTCAAAATATACTTATTTGCATATGATACAATGCTATATATAAAAGTCCCTAAAAATTTCAATGAAAAATATCTATAGCTGATCGAATAATAGGATTGTAAAATTAATCTACAGAATCAAAAGCTTTCCTGTATACAAATGACCAACTCAGAAAAAAAATCAAGAAAATTTTCATAATAGCTTCAAAAAATAAAATATCTTGAAATAACTCTAACTAAGCAAGTTAGATACTTATATAATAAAAACTTGAAGATACTGAAGAAGACACCAGAAAATGGGAATATCTCCCATGCTTATGGATCAGTAGGGTTAATACTGTGAAAATGATTGTTCTGTTAGCTTACAGTGCACTCACAGGTTCCCCGATGTCTAGTGCTTGATGCAAAACTTAAATGTGGGCTCTCGAGATGTTTTCTCAATTGTCAACAAATATTGAATTTTCACTTCCTTCAGCTGGTAGAAGTTGCACTTTGTTTCTGGCTTGACTTTTTTCCTCCACATTAATTCCCCAACTAATGTCTCTGACAAAAAGAATTGAGCATATGAGTTTGGTTCTTGACACTTTTTAACATTGTATGTTAAAAAAAAAGTACCATATCACATACACAAAGAGAATATATTGTGCACAGTATACAAAGAGTCTATTTTTTTGCTTGTTTTTAAATGTGCTTTTGTATGTAGTTTGGACTACTGTACTTTAAGATCCAGATTAGTTAGTGTTCAACAAAAAAACAAAGGTTTTACTTGACACAGCTTTAGGCCACATTTGATCTTTAAGGAAGAAATGCTAACTTGACGAATGCTCTTTTGTCATTTTTAAACTTTATTAGGTCTTTGACATTTTGAATTCGCCTGAATTAATTTGTCTCATGCGGCACATTTTAATACCGAAGAACATTGTTGTTGAATGCATGGTTGCTACAAATCCCAATAGCAAGAGTGCGACTCTCTGGTTGGGCTGTGGGAACACTGAAAAGGGGCAGCTTTCCTTCTTTGACTTAAACACGGAAAGATACAGCTATGAGGTAAATATGAATTCTCTCTAAATTAGAAATCTTTCAAAATAACTTAAAGACTTTATCAATTAACAATCACTTTGGAAGAAATAAAATAAGTGTCAATGTAGAAGTGGTTCAATTAACTTTGTCAGGTCAGGATCTCTGGAAACAGAGCCTAAAACAGCCCTCTTGTTATTATGAATTAAGGAATGACAAGTTTGGAAGCAGGTAAAGGAAGCTGAAACAGAATAAGTAACTCAAGTAACTCAGAATAGAAGATATGGTTCCTGGGGAAGCTGAGCCTCAGTCTCTTCTCTCAAGGGCTCTAGAGTATGACCAGCACAGTGCCGATACACAAAAGGCCAGGTGTTCTAGTGTCCACATACAAATGCCAGGCTGCTATCAGGTGTCCCTACATAAAAAATCAGGTTGTCATCAGGTGCCCTTACACAAAGGCCAGGTGTTCATTGAGTGTGCACACAAAAGGGTGGACTTTGGGTATCTGTCTACACAACAGAGGTCATAAGATCATCAAGTGCTACGCACTAGTCATTAAACAGTCCCCTGGTATCTACATGTAAGATGAGACATTCGTTCTCCAATATCAGTTGGGCATTCACAACTGTCTGCTTAGAAGTGGGGCTGTGTAATCACACTTTCTTGACTCTGTTGGCAGCCAACACTCCTCGTAGTAGAGGAATGAGCAAAAGAGATCTGTATATGACTCTTACAAAATAGATCAATACATTGGCAAACAGATAAATTTATAGAGTTAAAAAGTAACTTGATATTTTGACTATTGCATTGAAGTAGTTTGCTAAAAATTATGCTCAAGGTTAAAGAATCCTTTCATTTGATTTTGATGAAATAATTGATTTGGAAAAAATATTATTTTCAATTTTTAATTTCAGATTCAGATGCATTCTGCAACTAGGTAGGAAAAATCTATACTAGATATATTATCTATTTTTAAAAGGTAAATAAAATAGGCATTGATTGTAAAAGTAAGTGCACAAGGGTAACCAGATTTAAGTACATAAATTACAGGATATTTTCATTCTATATAAGATCTGGTAACTTCAAGTAAGGCCACCTCGCCTTGATTTTACTTTCTTTTCTTAACAGGAAGTTACTGATAGTAGAATATTGTGTCTGGCTTTGGTGCATCTCCCTGCTGAGAAAGAGAACTGGGTTGTGTGCGGCACACAGTCTGGGGATCTCCTGGTCATCAATGCTGAAGACGAGACAAAGAGGCACACCCTTGAAAAGATGACTGACTCTGTCACTTGCTTGTATTGCAATTCCTTCGCCAAGCAGAGGTACGGTTGTCAATTAATTGAAGGAAATTATATTGTCAGGTGCTTTAATCATTGGCAAAATTATTGCACCTGCAATGACTGCTTGACTTAAGCTGCTTGCCATTGACTTGCTTATTTTTTTGAGAATCCTGAGGGACCTGGATGATACCGGTGATTTTTCTACTTACAGATTTAGCCGAGGCAGGTAAAAATGCATCAAGTATTTTTTCATGCTCAGCTGTGGCTACCCCATTACTTCCCCTCTGCTCAGCCTGTCTGGGTATGTGTGCCGGTGTTTCTTCAAAACTGAATGTTCAATTATGTTTTCCTCGAATGCAGACATCAATATAGCACCAAGTTAGCATGGGAAACATTGAAACAGCAGTAATCTAACCACTGCTTTGCAAAATAATCTAAAGTGTTTATAAATGCTAAAACTGTATGTATACAGTTTAATAATCACTGTCAGCTCAGAAGTTGTGCGTTCACTACCTGGGATCTACATGGTGGAAGGAGAGAACTGATTCCTGCAAGTGTTCCTTTACCCTCCATACCCACACCATGGTGCCTGTGTGCCCCACACTCCTCATGCTGAAATGGAACTTCAGTGAATTTTAATAAACTTGTAAGCTGTTAATATAGCTTACAAATCACTTAGGGTTTTTTTTTGTCATTTATAGGGATCATGTCCCAAAGATTTAAGTGCTTAGGCAATTGCTCTACCAGTGAGCTGTGACCAGACCATAATCAATATACCTAAATGGCAGAATATATTTGCATAAGTATATATTGGGAGCTGTATTATAGGGATCAGGATTTAATTTCTAGGAGTCATTATATTTGATGTTTCTTTTGTTTAAGCCAACACTAGAAAAAAATAATGAAAAATATGGAGTTTGAGGGACTGAAGTGTGAGCTGCACTGTAAATTTTGGAGGTGATATTATTTGAATAATGTTGAGGAAAATTTTCATTGGGTTGAGTTTAAAAGGCAAAGAAGACTTTTTTAATGAAGCTATTATAGTAGGAGAATGATATCAAACTCAGTTCACGTAGAACAAAGGTGGAAGAGCTTTAGGCTCAGGGATGGGTTACAGTTGTGGAAAACATTGAAGGATATTGTAGGGTGTGGCAAGATGCTCTTATCCTGAGCCCATTATTTGTCTTTGCTAATATTCCTTACTGAAAGTAGGTCCCTACTCTCTCCTGGAGACTGGTAAATGCATACACATCTCTATTTTGATTATATGTTAAGAGGAGGGCTCCTTGGTCATTGGAAAAGGCTTTCTGATGCCGAGAAACCGACCCAAGGCAGGGCAGGGATTTCTGCTTCAAAAAAAAATCAGACATGGCCTGTGTATTGTAAGGATCCAATAATCAGTGCTTCAAGAAGCAGAGGCTGAAGAGGTGGCTGGAAGGGGACCCATCTCAAGTTTAGTAAAGATGGGAGAACTTAAAAGTCAGGGTACTCACAACAATTATAAGTTGTAACAAGTTCAACTTTTCTCGTTTCAGCAAACAAAGTAATTTTCTTTTGGTGGGAACCGCTGACGGTAATCTAGTGATATTTGAAGATAACACCATTAAGGTAAATGTTGAATACCTTTTACATAAGAGTGTATTTTTAAAGACTTGGTTTTATGTATCTCTCCCCTATGTAATTTATCAGATCCCTGATAACCAACATCATACATTCCACCTGTTATGTATGTATTGATCCATGCATTTTAGCATATAATAGATCCTTAAAAACAACAACGTCCTCCTTGAGTAAATAATTTACAGGCATGAACTGAAGGTAACAAGAAACAAAATCTTTTTTGAAACGAAAAGAGTGGAGATAATTCAATTTGTATGAAGTAGAATTGTATGAAGTAGATCTCTCTTATACAAAGCATTCCAGGAAAAAAAAGACATTGAAGTTTAACTTGCTGGGTGGTAACTGGAGGCAATGCTCTGTAGAGAACACAATGTCCATTCAGGATGCCTTGGGTCCATTCCCCAGCTTGACTCCCCTCCCTCCCGCTCCCTGCTCCGCCTCCCACATGAAAAACATCAGGTATACCAACCACTTTTTCTGCAACACTGAAGACATCACTCAACCTCTTCTTCCTGAGACTCATTTAGTCATTAGAGAATCTATTCCTTCAGCAATTCATTATGGTTCCTTCTATTCAATCAGCTTCTACCTCTCGGCACCTATGTTTTTAGCATCTAAAGCAGTGGTTCTCAACCGGTGGGTCGGGAAACCTTTGGGGTCACATATCAGATATCTACATTATGATTCATAGGAGTAGCAAAATTAAAGTTATGAAGTAGCAATGAAGTAATTTTATGGTTGGCGGTCACCATACCATGAGGAACTAGGTTACAAGGTGGCAGCGTTATTAAGGCTGAGAACCACTGATCTAAAGAAAAACAGATACATGTCTGGTGTTCCGGCTGTTTCCTGAACAGTCTTTGCCTAGGGAAGAGGGTGGTCGGGAGGATCACAACTTGAATGAAGTTTAACTGAACCCTGTCTTGGTAGAAACTTTGAAAAGTGTGTCTGAATTTATTTTTTAAATTAATTATTTTAAATTTTCTTTTTAATTTTACGTATTAATACCAACCACAGTTCCCTCTCCCTCCTTTTTCGCTTGTCCCTTACCTCCCCCGCCCCCTACATACTCAATTCCCCATCCATACCTCAGAAAGGGTAAGGACTCCCATGGAGAGTCAACAAAGTCTGGCATATCAAGTTGAGCTAGGACCAAGCCCCTCCCTCCTGAGCTGAGTAAGGTATTTCTTCATAGGGAATGGGCTCCAAAATGCAAGTTCATGAACTAGGGATAAATCCTGGTCCCATTGCCAGTGGCCCCACACCACACAACTGTCACCTATATTCAGAGTGACTAGTTCAGACCTATGCAGGTTCTCCAGCTAAATCAGTCCATAGTCCATGAGCTTCCACTAACTTGGGTCAGCTGTCTCTGTGGGTTTCCCCCATCATGATCTTGATCCCTTTGCTCATAGAATACCTTCCCCCTCCCTTCGACTGAACTCTGGGAGCTCAGCCCAGTGCTTAGCTGTGTGTCTCTGCATCTGCCTGAATTCTAATTTTAACATCCCTAATCATTTAAAAGGGAAAGCAGTTCTGTACAGGGAAAAGTTACCTAGCATCAGATCACACACTGAGTCTGCTCTCTTTCTCTCCACAGCATAAAGGAGCTGCCCCCTTGAAGATACTACGCATAGGCAATGTCAGTACACCGCTGATGTGCTTGAGTGTGTCCATGAACTCATCCGAAAGGCACATCACCTGGGGAGGGTGTGGCACAAAGATCTTCTCATTTTCCAGTGATTTCACCATTCAGAAACTCATAGAGACAAGAACCAACCAACTGTAAGTTATGTCTATGCTGTTCAACCAATTTACCATTTAGTCATGTTTTTTTTTCTTTAGAATCATATTAATAAAACCACTCATAGACCACATTGATGCTAAATATTATTTGAAATGCAGTATTTGTCTGTTATAAGATGAAACATTCTTGATAGAAAATTTATCAAATTCTAGTTATTATAGTAGCATGACTATATTAATTATTGTCAAATTAAAAAATGGAAATTAGGAGCCAGTCAATGTCTATTTAACTAAAGCTGTGGATTTTATATAGTTAATTATACTTACTTTGTGTCAATTATAGAAAACTTATATTTTAAGGATAATAATTTCTAGATAATAGTAATTCTTTATCAAAATTATGACCAAGTTAGTGACACCAATGTCAAGCAAGAATAAAAACATATAAACTTTGAACTAATATATTTCTGAATTTTTTATGTTTTTCATCTGTTTTATATATGTGTAAAGTACATTCTGGTTACTGTCACCTCATACTTTCTCCCTCTCACCTCTATTAATTCCCCTATCAAATAGTAATTTTCCTCCCTTCATATATATATATATATTGTATATATATGTGAGATATATACATATATATATTTATATATACATATATGTATGTATTTGAGACACACATATGTATATATTTGAGACCCACAGAGTTTAACCAGGAACATCTGTGTGACCACGGGATTTGGAGAATAAGTGATGGTCGAGTTCTGAGTCCTAAATGAGACATTTACACCTCAGGGATCATAGCTGAACAGTGGTAGAAAGGATGTAAAATCCTGGAAGGTAGGCAGAAGGACGATGACATGCTGGTTTCTGAGCAAGGACCAGACAGTGCAATGCAGTCACAACCTCATAGGAGCCTACAAAAGACTGAGCCCATCCACGGTTCACCCTGGGTTGGGGAGGGGCATGGGCACTTCCTCTACACACTAAATTTTAATGTACTGCTGGGTTCTTTGGTACGCCAGTCGCTTTCTGCAGCTGAGTACCCCGAGTTGTCTAGCAGGATCCATTGAATAGTTCCCATTTTACTTTGGATTTTAACCAAATCTATATTTTGTTTTTTTTTTTTTGTTTTTTTTTTTTTTTTTTTCTTCAGTAACAGGTAGGGTAGGATGAGGCAAAAGTACAAAGTGCAAGTCAGAAATTAGTTCTGCAGTTACTTAAATAATAACCTATTAGTTTTGTTAACTTAAATAATAACATCAGTATCTGCTTTACTCCTACTTGAATATTGTCCAATTCTTCATCCCAAAGGGATGTTTAGAAGGTTAAACAAAATTAGTGTAAGGATGTTAATGCAATACTTAGTACCTGGTAAGCTCTCAGATACACTAACTGTGATTATGATAGCTATAGCTATCAGCACTTGGTCACAAATCTTTCCTTCAGATGATTTGCTAGGCTTTGTGTGTCTGTCTGATTTTTAGTATCGAAACTGGGGATAACTCGTGATAACATTGTCCTTTACTTTCATGGTGACTCGGCTTTCCCAGTTGTCCCCCACACCCTGGAGCTTCTCTGCTGCGATCGATCGCGGCCCAGGATGTCGCGGGCCATGTCAACAGTAGCAGACTTCTGGCCAGTTCTCAGCTTCTGGCCAGACTTTGTTCTCTGGTCTGTCTCTACATTGAAAACAAAACCCTTGAGAATAGAAGCCAGGTCCTCCTGCTGAAAAGTATTCAGAGGCTTCCCACTGGGCCCTATTCATAGTTTAGTTTAGGTCAGCTCTCCAGATTCACAATCTACAGCTGCCTGTGTGCTTTGGTTAAAGGGAAATCACTTCCATTCTCGATGGCAAACTTCCCGGCACATCTGACCCTGTTCACATGCTTGATCGCCATCTGTATACCTGCTGAGCTCTTGTTCTGTCTGCTTCAATCCAAACACCACTCCTATGTGACAACCCCGCTTCTTCACACATACTTAGCTGTCTTCTATGTGAGCTTTCACTGCTCCTGGCATTTTTCTTCACAGCGTCTACCCTATTGTTTTTTAATGTAATATCTTAATCCCATAGTTCACAGTGATCCTCCGTGACCTGCTATGCAGCTAAGTCAATCTCATGCTTTGTATCTATGAAATAAGGACAACTAAGACGATTCTGACTTCAATGTCAATGCTTTCTTGTGTAAAGATATGAGATGATTCTAAAATATAATCCGTGTTAAGATGTACTACAGTATATTACATTTGGATAGACTCATTTTTCTTTAATTTTCACTTTTATACATCTATGCAGTCCTTAAATGTTTTAGAATCAGAGGCACGCAATTGTTTATAAGTCATTTGATTCCATCATGGGTGCCTTGTATGGATGCTTTACTGGAAAACACCCATGGAGATAAGCCTTCCCCAGGTACTTTGTCTGGATGCTATACTGAGAAACACCCATGAAGATAATTTTCTCCCAGGGTACCTTGTGGGGTTCTTTTCCTGGGAAATACCCATGAAGATAATCCTCTCTCAGGATACCTTGTGTGGATGCTTTACTGGGAAACACCCATGAAGATAAGCCTCCCCCTTCACTTTCCCAGGGGGATTGAGAATCACCATTATGAGCACAGGGACACAGTTTCCATATCAAAAGAGTATTTACTGCTGTGCTGGCCTCTTCCCCCTACACAGAGGTCGGAGACAACCTCCTCATCAGGACCTTTTTAGCTAGTGCTGCCTTCGCTGACTGAAAGGCATATTTAGTACCAAAAAATGTCTACTTTTAGGACCTATGGGACTTCTTCTGTGTTTTGATTCTGCAGTGTGCCCATCAAGTGGCCTGAGGTAAATTATTTATCATTTGCAAGGCTTTGGTTTTGTATTTCTAGGCTTTGGGATTTATCCATTTTTATAAATTCATTTTTATTTTAGGACAGATCATGGGGCCTTGTGAATGCTAGGCAGCTTCTCTATCACTAGATTATGCCTGTAGGTCTGTAAATTTATGGTTAAGGATCAAATAAGACGCCATACAAAACTGCTTTCTACTGCTAACACCCTGTGCAAATGTTCGTGCTCATGGAACTATTTTCATTAGATACAGCAAACACCACAGCAAAACCACTGAAAACAATGGCTCTCTGACAGGAGATGATGTCTTAATCTACGTTAAAGAACTGGAAAATAGGGAGGGGGAAAATCGTGCCTATTGTAAGAAATATTGATGGTTATTAAATTCCCATGACGTTTTCATGTAGTCCTCCCAAGCTGATTGCAAATTTAAAGTTTTTCCCCTTTTTCCCGGATGTCCCATCACCCTGATACTTGACTCTGTTGATTTCTCCTCCTGTCCACTCACTTAACAAATGGCCTAGCACAGCGAAGACACTGGGCTGTTTGTGAATACGCTGTACTGCTGTGGGCGTATAGGAAGCGATGGTGACAGTCTAGTGTGAGGGACACACTAAGTAAGACCGTAAGACTGCAGAGTACCAGCCATGCCAGTGCGGGGAGAGGAAACAGCTGGCCTATGCTTTCCCAGAGGTCAGGGACGAGCTCCAGAGAAAGCTGGCATTTAGGTGAAAGCTCAAAAATGAGCATGGATCTTGCCGTGCAGATGGAGCCTACAGTTCCCCAGTCTGTTTGTAGGCTATATGTGACGCCAGTCTATGGTTAGAAGAGAAATATTTGCGTTAGCTTACTATTTTCAAAGAGGATAAGTGGCAAATTTCTGAACCCTAAAGCTCTGTAAATATTGTACTCACTTGAATCTATGGAAGGTTTTTCTTTGTATTTGATTGACTTACGTTTAGAAGTCTAGGGGCTTCTTTTAGGTTTGGAGCCGTTGCTACTATAATTTATTTTCATGTCTTTTTAATTCTATTTACAAATGACTAATTATTAATTTCCTCAGCACTCATGGCAGCAAGGATTATGTTGAAATGTGTAAAATTATCTTTACACCAGAAGAGGGCCTCAGATTGTGCTATGGATGGTGGTGAACCACCATGTGGTTGCTGGGAATTGAACTCAGGACCTCTGGAAGAGCATCCAGTGCTCTTAACTCCCGAGCCATTTCTTCAGGAGAGGGGGTGGGTGGGAAGGAGAACTGTGGTTGGGATGTAAAATGAAATTAAAAAATAAAAATAATAAAAAGAAATGTCTAAAATTTACAGAGACTATATTTCCTTTAGAATTTACGAGACAGCATAAAATTCCACACAGAGTCAGATAGACCTAAACTTCAAAGTCAGCCCAGAAATGAACGTGAGTTGTCATCTTTATTCTACAATCAAGTACAGACAGTGTCAGTTAGCCAAAGAGCAAATCCATCCAAACGGTTAAGGGAGGACATGAGATAATTACAGTAGTGCTGCTTGTTTGATTTTGAAAACAGTGCTAACCTCTGCATACTTTTCACCTTTCTCCCCCTAGCTTTTCTTACGCAGCTTTCAGCGATTCTAACATCATAGCGGTGGCAGTAGACGCGGCTCTCTTTATTGCCAAGAAGAACAGCCCCGTGGTGGAGGTGTGGGACAAGAAAACGGAGAAGCTCTGTGAATTGATTGACTGCGTGCACTTCTTAAAGTAAATGCATTGCTTACTTTACCCCTGTTTCTGTAAGTGAGAGGGGAGAGAAAGGAATTGTGGCTCCTTTGTCTTCATTTCTGTCCTCAAGGAGAAGTTTTTAAAAATTAGGAAGCTGTTAGTTCCTTGTTAGCATGTACTTTAGTTTTCTTCATATTGACTTTTGGGAAACTAGGCAGGCAAAGAAGGAAAACTGTTATCTCTTCATGAAATTATATAGAATAGCCTCTAAGAAAAGCTAGGCTATGGGCAGGATGTACTAGATGAAAAATAATGAATAAAAATAAAAAATAAATGCAAAAATACCACATATGCTGCTGCCTAGAGATCGGTGACAAAGTATTAAGTAGTATTCCTTATAATTAAGTTACAGTTTCAAGAATGTTGCACTGCAGAGAAAAAGCCACAAAATGAGAGTCAATGTGAGTGCAGACCTCTTGGATTTGGATGGAGGGATGGAATGCAAATTGAGAGCAGGTGGGTTGGCAGGCGTGGTCCATAAGTCAGTGTGGAGAAGCAGAACCACTCACTGCCAAACCCACGTCTGCTCACTTCACTCTGCTTCAGTCTCGTCTGACTTATTATTTCCCTCTAGAGCTTCAGGAGACAAGTTCAGAGGGGTGACAGTTCTGCCTGGCAGATTTCATCAGTTAGTGAAGGGGGAAAATCAGTGAATATATATACATTATATATATGTGTGTGTATATATATTATATATAAATTGTGTTTTCTAGACAGGGTATCTTTGTGTAACATTGGAGCCTGTCCTGGAACTCACACTGTAGACCAGGCTGGCCTCAAACTCACAGAGATCTGCTTGCGTCTGCCTCTGCCTCCCAAGTGCTGGATTAAAGGCATGCACTATTACTACCTGGCAATATACAAATACATATATATATGTATATATACATATGTATGTATATATATATATATTACTATCTTTGAATATAAGTGATTTATTTTTCTTTTGTAATTTTTGGGCCTTCTAGATAGCATTGAAATTAACTCCTGTATATTAATATTGGAAAAATTCATTATATTTTCACTGGGTTATATATTTATGGAAAGCGAGGATTTCTTAAAGTTGAAAGGTTACCAGAGCGGTTCTTCCCTTTGAGGACATGGGCTTCAAGTAGAACAACGTGGTTTCGGGCATTCTCTGTTAAACACTTCAGCTCTGCACACTTCAATGGTACTCAGAGCATGCAGCCAGCCCTCCATTTTCTCAGGTTTTGCTTCCAACATGGAACTCCGATGCTTGTATATTTACTGAATACATATATGTGGGCTCCCTTCTTGTCATTAGTCCCTAAGCAATACAGCATGGCAACTATTTACACAGCATTACATTTCATAAGTATGACGAGTCATTTAGTGATCATTTAGAGTCTGAGGGAGGATGTATGTAAGTTCCACTGAAATGCCGTGCTGTTTTAAATAAAGAATTAGAATGCCTGTGATTTTGGTAACTAAAGCCGGGTACTGGAACCTGTGTCCAGAACACCAAGAAATGACTTTATTGCTGTCTTCATGTTTAAAATGTTAGTCAGCTGTGCATGTGCAGGCAAATCCATTCAGTCTCTTATGTGCGTGTAAAAGTGTGACTAAACATGTTCTTTGTGATTTAGGGAGGTGATGGTCAAAGTAAACAAGGAGTCAAAACACAAGTTGTCCTACTCGGGGAGGGTGAAAGCGCTCTGCCTGCAGAAGAACACGGCTCTCTGGATAGGAACTGGAGGAGGCCACATTTTGCTCCTGGACCTTTCCACCCGACGAGTGATACGCACCATTCACAACTTCTGTGACTCTGTGAGAGGCATGACCATGGCACAGCTAGGCAAGTTTCTTTCCTTTAGATAGGTCCATAGCCCATATGATGATAAAATACACCATTAAAAAAATCATCTCTTTAATTAGACTTTCTGGTGCCATTTGTAGTGTGTTAGAGGGTCACACAATGAAGTCAGATTTGGGACAACCCCTGAAAAGGGCCAGTTAACCCTGGAGGGGCTTTAGAGAGTCACACAATGAAGCCAGAACTGGGACAACCTCTGGATTGGGCCAGACAGCACTAGAGGGGCTGGATGCTCTCATTCTCATCAGAGAGGTGGGCGATATCAGAGGAATTATCAGTTTGTCTCTTAAGAGCTTTTTTCTTTATATATAAGGCAAAATAAAAATTGAATACTATATTTATTTTATTTTTTATCAGATGAGTCACAAAAATGTTTATTTTGAGCTTTGTCTAAGTTTCCCACCCTTGTTAGACTTCTGCTTGGATTTTAGTCTTTAAACAGATTTATATTCTAAGAGCAATGCACAGTTACCTAAGTGTTTGTTTATATTATTGTTCCTATATTCTCCCAACACTTAAATGTGAATAAATTTAGGATACCATGTGGAATATATCTTCACAGAGGGATTTTTCAGTATCTTTCTTTGATGAATAATTTTACTTAGAAAACACTATCTGCCCATGTATGCAAATCCAATGACAAAATATTACAGTAGGTTTTATTTCTCCAAAAGCAGAGTTGATGGGACTTCAGAGAGTGGAAAGCAAAACACTCATCATATGAGAAATAAATTTGACACCCACAGGAATTTCCCCTGCCCTATGTGGACTTTTATTTTGTGGCTATTAGAGCTGCATGCATGAGCTAGAATTAGGTGTGTTTTGGGGGATTGTTAACTATCATTCCTATCTATCTATCTATCTATCTATCTATCTATCTATCCATCCATCTATCATCTATCTATCCATCCATCCATCCATCCATCCATCCATCCATCCATCCATCCATCCATCTATCTATCTATCTATCTATCTATCTATCTATCTATCTATCTGTCGATATCTACATCTATATATTAAATAACCAGGGAGGGAGAGCTTAGGGGGCCTGTATCTACCAACTGTGTTGAATTCTCAGTTTTGGGTTGTATGTACTGTGGGGTCCAAGTGGTTGGTTTATTGCTGAAGTTGTAGTCAGTGCATGGATCATAATCGATTTTAAAGTCAAGGAGAATTGAAACACATACTGCCTACAAGTGCTTCAGTTACCAGCAGTCTGTCTCCATGACCACACATTTTTGTGGTTTTTGTTCTTTCTGACTCAGGAAGTGTGGAGTCTCTCACAGGGCTCTATCCTTCTAAAGCATTTTGCACATATGGTTCTTTCTCTTCTTCATCAGTTAAATTAGTCTGTTGTCCTGCTTTTTGATGTAGTCGCTCTTGTATTCAGCTTCAGAGTAGCTGGGGATGATTAAGTTGACTTCTTTCTTTGGGCTTTTAAAAGCCATTACTGGCATAACATTGGGCAGTTATGATTTTTTCCCCAGTAACGACCTCATCTTTATTAGAGCATAAACACCACGCAGGATGGGTGAGTCTGTGAGTTCTCATTCTTGCAATATTCTTAGGACCTTTCCAAAGACCCAGTATGTACAACACTTCATGATAGATAATTGACAAAACATTAGCAAAATCTCAAGAGAAACTTGTGATATTATAGGCTGTCAATGTATCAATTCACCTTGCTTTCCAGGTGCCTCATGATTGTGCCTTGATTTGAATAATGCACTTCCATCTAATATTGGAGCTCTAGAGAGGAATTAAATGTAAATATCAAACCTATTGTGTACGAAAGAGTAAACAGTTTCCTCATATTAATATACTTTTTATAGGTTTTCTTTAGAAATTGCTGATCTGTTGGGAAGGTTTTGATATATCTGAAGTGTGTTCCAAAGAATAGCAGTGTGAATTCAGTTCCACTATATTTGTGTTTAAGATGTGGACAGATGAATGCTTTTTAGTTGAATGTGATATATTATTTTAACAGAAAAAAAATCTTTTTTTTTTGGTAAAGGAAGCCTTAAAAATGTCATGCTAGTTTTGGGGTACAAAAGGAAGAATACAGAAGGTTCCCAAGAACAAAAAGGTAACATTAGCATCATTCTCTATGCTGAAAACCATGTGTTGTGAGGTGGCCGTACACTGTGCATTGAAAGCTGATAGCTCATGTAATGCATTCTACATTCAGTAACATCTTCTTAAAAAATTTATTATATATATTTAGTTGTGTGTGTGTGTGTGTATGTGTGTGGTGTTTGTGTTCCTATGTGTCCTGTGTGTTTGGGTGCATGCATGTTAAAATCAGGGGACAGCATGAAGGAGTTGGCTCTATTCTTGCACTATGTGGGTCCCAGAGTTCAGGCTCTGATCTTCAGTCTTTACAGCAGAAACCTTCAGCTGCTGAGCCATCTCATCAGTTCTCATCAGCAGTTTCCATTTGAGCTATAAAGTGTAAATAAGTCAGACATTTCCAAAATTAAATTTTATCAGCTTAAGAGAGTTAAATGTTTTCCCGAAGTGATAGAGATAACAACCATTGTGAAGTGTGTACTCAACTGAGTTTAAATTAAAGAAAATATTTTCCTTACAAATTATTTTCATAGAAAACTCTCTGTGCTGCCCATATTGAACAATATTTGAAATAACTATTCCGTTAAGTAAATAGGCAATAAAATGTACTTCTTAGAATTTAGGAGCTTTTTAATTTATGTGTGATTGACAGTCCCAAGGGGAATTTGTTTTAAAATAGCAGTACCTTAGTACACTTTTTAGGCTGAGTTTATATTTATTCATTTGTTCAGAACAAATATCAATAGAAGTTAATAAAACTGCTTTACAGTGGATCTTTGAAATATAATTTCTTTTATTCCTTACAGAAATACAGTCTTGCTTGTCTATGTGGGACATCAATCTTCCACACGAAGTACAAAATTTAGAAAAACACATTGAAGTGAGAACAGAATTAGCTGACAAAATGAGAAGAATATCCGTTGACTAGGAGGATACCAGACATCCCTGCCATGGGATTGGAAAATGGACCTCTTGATTTTACAATACGTTTTTAAATGTTTACATTGAAAGTATATTCTATTCTTTGAAAAACTCTTATGTATATGAAGGAATGTGTATGTTTTATGCTTAATTTAATATATGTAAAATATTTATTAGCAAACGTATTTTAAAGAACTATTTAATTTAGTACTATATTTTCTATATACTTTAACTAATTTGATGGGATAATCAAAAGAAATCTACAAAGCATTTAATTTCAGTATTTATACTAAAATTTATAAGGCAGCCATGTTTGTTTTGCTATGCAATATGAAGATAAACCTATTTTAAATTGTTGTTGAAGATGTGGATGTTGCTTGTTTACTATCTATGGATTCTGTAGAGTAGAATAAAAACATCCGGGCAGCTTCCCATGTAATAGATTCTTTCATATCGTGTTTTTAAGTGCATTTTCATCATAATTGTAAATTGCCAGATTTTTCAATAATAAAGATTTTTGCTAGGTCAAGAATGATCTTGGTGCTGATGCAAAGTTCATCTAATACAATTTCACCTACAAGAGAATTCCACTAAAAATGTCAGGAATATGCAGCACAGTTTGTGAGCAAAGTTTTGGTGTCCAAGACCTAAAAGGAAACTTTATGAAAACTCCCGAAAAGGCGACGTGACACCAACACAGAGGCCTCATGTCTGAGAATGACAGTCTCTCTCTTTCCTACTCCACCTTTAAATGTGGATGCCCTAGAGTTTATATACTCAGTGTAAATACAGTAATAATTTATTCATGGGTATATTTCTGCTTTTTTTCTTACTTGTTTATTATATATTTATGTGTGTGATGGATGTGTATTGCGTGCCATGCACACACATGGAGGTCAGGGGCCACTTGAAAGATTTGGCTGTCTCCTTCCGCCATATGGATGCTAGAGATCGGATTCAAGTCGTCAAGCTCAGCGACAAGTGTCCTTACTTGCTGGGCATCTTGTTGGCTCTGGCTCCAGGGGTTGTTTGTGGGTCTCAGTGGTAAGGTACACCTCCAGATACTTGCTTTCTATTTCCTGCCTGATTTTGCTTTTATGCATCTACTTACATTTCCCCTAAATTTGTGACCCTATACATGTTCTTTATCTCATATTTATATATGTGTGTGTGTTCTGAAAGTAAGATTATATATATATATGCATATCTATATATGTATATATCACATGTTATATATATATATACATGTACAAAAAATCTTATTTTCAGAATATCATGTTTCTACAATTACTATCAAGCCCATTGAGACAAATGTATAGATTGTTCTTCAATTTATTGAAGAAGGAATTTTAGCTCAACTGAGCAAAACTAACTGTTCATATAGTCATTTAAATTAGACCCATTATGATTAAATGTCTTCCCACAGTGAGTATTATTATATATGTATATAATAACTTGAGAAACATTTCCTAGAAAAAACACTTGTGGTAAGGTCACAGACCGTGGCCAATACTCATCACTTCAAACTGCTTCCTATAATAGGATAACAAACAGAACTGGCTAGAATTTTAGGTATCAATAAATTTTTTTCTATTAAGGTTAATCAAATTCTTAACCTGGAAAAACTTCTAGTCTTCATGGGGACATAACTAACTTCATTACATCAATAACAACAGAAATTCAGTCATGACAAATTACTCATGTTGAGACTCAATCCTGTCATAATTTCTCTCATTGAGCAAAGGTCTCACATCTAAGACCTAAGAGAAAACCATTTCAAAGGATATATGACGTCACCACAAAGGCCTCAAGTCTGAGAATGACAGCCTCCCTCTCTACTCCACCTTTAAATGTTGATGCCCTAAAATTTATATAATTAGTGTAAGGTCAGTACTCTTCTTCATGTGATACATTTTTTTCTTGGTGTATACACTTTTTAAAAACCAGGTAGCTACAAAATATGTAAAAAACATTGTATAATCATGTATCAACATGCAATGGTAAAATCGCACTACTCCTCAGAGGTAAGGCTCTATTCATCTCATATGGAGCTTTGTGTTCAGCCATGCGTGGGTGATGCGTCTAGGGAGGTACACGCAGAACTTTTCCTTGGGGATTTAAATTAAATTCCATTTTCTATAACACAAATAGTTGCTCAAATATTAAAACAAAGATAGTATATTTCAAGAGATCATGTAAATCTTAAAAACTTATACAATAGAAAACTTATATTATAGAAAATGCTTCAGTTTTCATGTAGAAATTTTCAAAAATGAAAACCAGTCTCTCTGAATATAATCCTGGCTAACACTATATTGATTGTGCATAACTACTTTATAGTCAAAAGGCTGGGAGTGGGAAGATAAGAGCGTTTGCCTTCCACAGGAAACCCAGATTCACATAAAAATGCTGAACATAGTGTCACATGCCTGTGATCCCAGCACCACTGATGGGGAGGCAGATGGATCCCTGCAGCTCACTCACTCCCCAGTCTAATCTATTCAGTGAGCTCCAAGCCAAGGAACAATCCTGTCTCAAAACACAGTTATTGGGGACTGGAGAGATGGCTCAGAGGTTAAGAGCACTGACCGCTCTTCTGGAGGTCCTGAGTTCAATTCCCAGCAACCCACATGGTGGCTCACAATCATCTGTAATGAGATCTGGCGCCCTCTTCTGGCCTGCAGGCATACATGGAGGCTGAACACTGTGTACATAATAAATAAATAAATCTTAAAAAAAACTTAAAATTAAAAAAAACACAATTGTTTTTCATGAGCAAAGTATAAGTAATACGAAAGATGGTAAACTCCACATTCAGAGTGAACATACAATGGCCAGACTATTAAAGAGATAACTGGCACTTTGCTTAGTTGCAGAGCCATCACTTTGGCAGTGGTGGAGGAGGATAGAGATAGTTCCATGTTATCCACCTCACTATCCTGAGTTCTCTGAAGTTTTTAAGGCCTCCCACTCAAGTTAAAGAAATGAGAGTTTATGACTTGAATACTGTAAAGAACTCCAGGCATATCTGCTATAATGGTACAGAGCTTAGGGGTTTATTAGTGATGTTTTAGTACAGGTACAAGCATGTAGAAGAGAAAAGGAGCACTCAGAAGAAACAAGGCACATTCAGGTGGGGATTTGTGCTTCCCAAAGGGGAATGAAGAAGAATAATATGTAACCAAGTGTGAGAACTGCCTCCTCAAGGGAGAATAAGCAATTGACTGTCTTAACAGTCACCACCTTTGCGCTTTTAGTGACTCTCAAGTTACAGCTCAAAAGATTGCTAAGAAACCTTTCCGTTAGTTCTTCAGTTCTTCTTCTTCTTCTTCTTCTTCTTCTTCTTCTTCTTCTTCTTCTTCTTCTTCTTCTTCTTCTTCTTCTTCTTCTTCT
>JABTXL010000186.1:5407194-5468948 GCA_025134845.1 Neodon shergylaensis
AAAACCACAGAGAAACCCTGTCTCGAAAAACCAAAAAAAAAAAAAAAATTAGAGCTAGTATTCAGGTATGTTTTAAAAATGTATACTGCCAAATACTGATGTTTATGACAATTTCTCATCTCTTGACAACTTGATTCTAATGTATGAAAAACACTTGAATAACTTTTTCCTTTTCTTTTATTCCTTCCTTCCTTTTTTTCCTTTTCTTTCCACCTCACCTTTAAAGTAATTCTGAAGTTAATTTTAGTATATTGAATTTCTACCATGTATGTTTAAAAAATAGTAATAGAAAATATTCTAAATCAACTTGCAGAATACAATTTGCAATGCAATGGGGGTAAAATCCTTGGTTATTTGCTTAAAGTTCTAGGTTCCTTTGTGTTTTTTAACATGGAAGATAGAATTTGAATGCCTCCTTTCTTCCTAAGACCCTCTCCAAGAAGTTCAATAGCTTTATAATTAATTTAATAGAGTCAGCAATGGCCTGGAGCCAGGTCCTTGGGGAACTGTGGCTTCCGATTCTGAGAACCCAACTCTTCCAACCACAGGGGCTCTGCTTATCAGTTCCACAGCTGCTTTGGGCTCAGTCTGTGTTCTTCTTGTGCAATATTATTTGGTTACCTTCCCCCTGATAAAGTTCCATTGTATGACTGTTTCTGATGCGTTTGTCTCATCCCCACCCCAGAAATAGTATATAAGAAGCCGTGTCCTTAATAAGCTTGCTTGGCCTATGTCATCTTGTGCAAGACCTCCCAACCCCAGCTTTCCTATCTGTCTTCTTAGCTCCTGGCTAGTTGTGTGTGCCAGAATGACAAGCTAGAGACATCAGAAAGGAAGGAGCCTCCGTTGAGCAAATGCTTCCATGAGATCCAGCTGTAAACAATCCTCAATTAGTGATTAGGGGTAAGGCCCAGCCCATGGTGGGTGGTGTCATCTCTGGGCTGGTGGTTCTATAAGAAAACAGGTTGAACAACCAATGGAAAGCACGCTGTAAGCAACTCCTGTCTATGGCCTCTGCATCAGCTCCTGACTCCAGGATCCTGCCCTGCTTAAGTTCCTGCCCTGCCTTCCTTCAGTAGTGAATAGCACTGTGGAAGTCTAAGCCAAGCTTACCTCTCCAACTTGCTTTTTGGTCATCGTGTTTCATGGCAGCAATAGAAACCCTAACTAAGACATAGGGGGGTATACATGCGTGAGCATGGGTGCTCTCACCATGTCCAGGTCCCTGTGTAGACATGGATGACACTGGGGTGTCTTCTTCAATTGATCCTCTGCCATTTTTGAGATACTATTTCTCACTGAACTTGAAGCTCACTGTTTGGGATAGACTGCAATGCCAATAGGCTTCTTGGATATTCCTGTCACCCACCCTCCACTGCTGTGGTTATAGACTCATGTCTCCATGCCCAGTTTTTCCATGAATGCTTGAGATCAACTCAGGTCCTCAAACCTGTGCTGCAAATAATTGTAACCACTGAGCCATCCCTTTCTCTTTTTATTGTGACAGGGTCTCACATAGCCCAGGGTGACCTTGAACTCACTATATAGGTAAGGATGACATTGAACTTCTGATACTTTTCATCCATCTCCTGAGTGTTAGTATTACAGGTATGTGCCACCACAAATGGCTTTTATAGGTGCTGGGCATTATAGACAGGACCCTATGTATACTATGTTATCAACCATACACACTCAACTAAGTGGGCTGCATCCCCAATATGCGTGCTCTATTCGGAGTAAGATAAAGTTCCCTGCAGCAGAGGGATAGAAAATGTTCTGTTTTTGTTTTGCTTTGTTTTTAATTATTGGAGGTCAACAACAACAGACGAGGACAGCATCAATGTTTAAAATGATTGGATAGAAATTACTTTAGCACAAAACAGTGAGTTTTGCTTTATGTAACTTTCATATGCCACACGTATGATCATGAACTTTCCTTTATCTGTTCTGCCCCACCCTTCAAAAACCAACTCTCCTTGCATTTGCTTCATGTTCTCTGTGTCTGATGACTAGGCCCATGCCCGTGACATAGAGTGTTATAAGTGAATGTTCGCATCCAAAGCTTTGTATAAATCTCCAGATAGTCCTTTCTTCCTGCAAGTAGGAAGTTATAAATTAATCACATCATATTTCAGTTGTATGTGCCTTGGTGCTTGAGTAAAGCTGGGAGTCTCTTTGACATTTAGCACACCATGTTTACCAAGACATATTTTATGTCAAAGACAAATGCCAGATGTATTCACATATATAAATATATATGTAAACACACATGCTACCAATACTGTGAGTAAATTATTATGCTTTCAACTACATTTTGTGCAGATTCCGTGAATTACTTTATACACTCTGATTTCCCCAAAGATAATCACTATGATTCAATTATAGAGCTACCCACCCTCTGGCTGTTGGCTGTCTGTATTTTACTCCTTCTCTTTGGAATATTGACTTTACATAGAAGAAAATGGCTTTCCAGATGTTCTTAATTTCTGTTTCTTTATAAATTTGCCTGTAACTTGTTTATTTTTTAAAATACCTTTATGTAAATAGATAAATAATAATTAAAATGCTAGGATTTTTTTATGGCACACGTTTACACTAAGGAAAAATGTAAGGAAATAATATAAGTTTTAGTTAGTAGGTAGAACCATGTATGTTATAAGACAGTGAGTAGGATCCTGCCTGTATCATACTCATCCTCCAGGCCCAGTCAAGCTCTTAGAACTTGCACTAGGACCCAGCCCATCTTACCTGGCAAGCACACTCCCTAACCCTCAGAATTAGCCTAGGTCCCATATCCAGTTCCCCAAACTAGTCAGGTGAACTCCAGCCACACTGTCGTCAACCCCCTGGCTTGGAACAGAGCACACATCTTGCATGCTAATCTAGCTCTCTATATAGATGTAGTGGCACTTACACGGTCAGTAACCAAGAGCTATCTAATTGTATTTAAGGCCCACTCAACAGGAGGGAAATACTGGTTCTGGAAACCTGCTAACTATCTGGGGTTAGTGAAGTCTTGGATCTTCAGAACCTTCCATTGCCTCTTCAGTAAACCAGTGTAACTCTTAACTGTGTTGTAAATACTCAAGTACCCACACATGACTGTAGCTCTCAAACCTCATCAAGGCAGCTCTTCTCTGCAGCAGATATCTCAGGGATCTACACCGCTGGGGGATAGTTAAGATCTCTCCCTGTCTTTTCCGACAACTGGAGTTTAGATCCCAACTGCTCACAACTTCCTCTAACTTCAACTCTGGGGGAACAGACCTTTCCCTCTCACCTCTGTGGGCACTCACACAAATGTAAAATAAAATAAAATCTTAAAAAATATTAAACCAACTGGGAAAACTATCTTCCTAGTAAGTCTACATTGGCAAAAGAACTAATCTCCCTTCTTTTCCTTTGGCATGTCAAAATTTAAAAAGTGTCTAGTGAGGCCATGGGCTTTAGGATCTCTGTATGTTTGCAGGTCCATGTGAGGAAGTCAAAGAAGTTAAAAATGTAAATATTAAATATGTAGAGTTAAATACATGAATGCACGTATTTACCGGTGAAATAGAGAGGAACACTTTGTTCAGATTCTCTTGATTCTCAGTTCCTAAGTGACTTTGGAGCTTTATATTTGTGGATAAGAGGAAAGAATTTCAAACCTTGAAGCTCACCCGAGGAGCCAATGTCCTCTTGAGTTAGTTGAGTGAAGGGCTGAGCTCCTGAACTATGGACCAGAGATTGCAGTGATAGGAGAACTAGCAAGCCCGGCGCATGACTTTGTGAGACAGCCATTCCTCATTGTTCAGAACTGCTTTGGCTATTCGGAGTCTTTTATAGTTTCCCATGAATTTCAGGGCTCTTTCCCCTGTTTTTGGTCAAGAATTTCATTAGTATGTATTGAGTTTATAAGTTAGCCCTTGTAACATTGTCTTTTCACAATATGAATTTGAATAATCTGTGAACATGGAAATGTTTTCTGTTTTTATGCTTTACTCAATTTTTGTTTGTAGTTTACAGCTTTGACTTTGGAAGCTACCTGCTTTTTTGACTAGATTAGTTGATAGGTATATGATTTTGAAGAGCATTGTGAGTGGGACTGTTATATCAGTTTCTCAGTAAGCTTATTGTGATGCATAGAAAAACTACTGTTTTTGCTTGTTTGAGTCAGTGATTTTCCTTGTAGCGGTCTGATGTCAGACTCTGTGTAACCCAAGGTTCTTGGCCAGGTGGACAATCTTGGCACTCAGAAGAGAAGTCTGTATGGTTTACTCAGGGGAAGACAACTGCCCACACTTTCGCTGAGATACTTATATACGCTAGTGTTGGGTCTTGTTTATCAGCTTAATGAAGTAGTCTGTGTCTTTTAACAAGAGAATAAGACCATTTACACACAGGATTATAACAGAAAAGTATGCATTAGGACCTAGTGTCGTTCCTTTTCTAATGCCAGATTCTTAGCTCCCGTTCATTTGTCTTGAGTGAGATCTCTCTCCCTTGTGATTTCACTAATCTCTGTCTTCTATAGTCAGCATTCATTTAAGTATCTTTTGCAATGCTAACTTAATAATCATGAGTTCTTTTGGCCTATGGTTACCTTAGAAGGTCTGTATTTATTTTTCATTTTGAGGCTGACTGCTGGGTATAGTGACTTGGGTTGGCAGTTTTTTGTCTTCCAGTCCTTGAAATCATAATCTTACCTTTTCCTGGCTTGAGACATTAGGCTGACAACTTAGCTGTGATTCTGATAGCTTCGCCTTTACAAGTGACTCGCTGCGTGGCTTTTGCAGCCTTCTCCTTTCTGTCTTTATACTCTCAGCATTTTCAAGGTAGCAAGAGACAGCGTGCTTCCAATTGCCAAGTCTGCTTTGAGTTTTGAGTGGTTCATACATCTGCATGTCCTTATCTTTCCAAAATTTGGGGAAGGAGTTCTGATACTACTTTACGAAATTTACTAAATAGGTTTCTACGTCTTTAACTTCTGCCTTAGTGGTCCTATCTATGCGAGAATCCTAAGTAGACATTTTCCTTTATGGCAAAGGTCTTGTATGTGAACGAGTAACTCTCATTCTGATGTTGTCATTTCCCTAGCCCCTTGACCTGGCTTTTAGTGTTTGCCTTTTACTTACTTAGCTTTTTATTACCAAATATTTTCTTCATGTTCTCAGAATACTCACCTTTCATCAAACTGCTCTTTTACATCCTGCATATTCTTTTCTTTTATTAATTTGTTTGTGTACATTTTTTGAATTCACCGATATTTTATAATAATATATGTGTTCTTTTTGTGGTATTTCCTCTGTTTTGATAACTCTGATCTGGATACTTTAGGATTATTGATGTTGATTGTTTTGGAGAATTTGTGTTGCCTTATTCTCTTATATTTACTGTTTTTATATTGAGGGTTTTAAAATAATAGCTAGAAGTTAGAGTCTCTCCCATTTTCCTTAAGGCTTTTGCAGAGGTTTGGGTATGGCTAAGTAATGGCTAGATTATGGTACAGTTTCTACCAACTTGGATAGGGGTACATCTCAGTACATAAGCTCTTGCCTATTTTGCTCCAGACACTAGAGTCCATTTCCAGCACTATTCCCAGAGAAGAAAACTATAGTAACAATTTGCAACATGTAAACAAACCAAACAGAATAAAGTAACCATTTAAGAATAGTTGCCATGGCAATGCTATGCAATACAATAGTAGCAACAGAGGGCAAAAAGATAGGATAGAGTGGTGTGGGAAGATAATACTAACTACAAACTAAGAATAAAAAAATGTTTTTTTAAGAAAATGATGCAAAAGAAAGGAAAAATAAGAACAATAAATAAATGGGGAAATGAGAACTAGAAAAAGCAGAAAACAAGATTCAATTAAAGAGTTAAATAGTAAAAGAAATCTGAGGATAGGAAAATTTAACAGATGAATGAAGAAGAAAAAGAGGGGGAAAGGATGCAAAAAATTAAAACAAGGGACAAAGAGAAAAGGGAAGAAAGAAAAGATTAAAAATGAAACTTAAAGGAGGAATAGATGAAAGAGGGCATAAAGACAATGAGAATGCCTATGTAAATATTCAAAACAGGCAGGTCTGACCAAAATGGTCTTTTGAGAAAAATTAACCCATCTACATCAAAGAAACAATGACCAGGCTTCCTCTAAAGTGGTCAGTTGTGGGGCAGAAGTGAAGGCGCCCAACCTTGGTCGTAAGCTTTCTCGATGCATTCAGCAGAGAACTTAGGCTGTGTGTTGTCAACCTTGTTCCTTTTCCTTTGTGTTGTCTAAAACCCAATGAGCAACACTCTTGTTTGTCCTGCTGACCTTTGATGGGCGGGTGCAGACTGGAGCATCTCTATCATGAGTGCCACTCTGGGTACGAGGTATGCTTGATTGTGTCTGCTTAGGGTGATGGTGTAGGCAGTAGGTGCGCATCCATCCACAATGCAGAAAGGCGGGTGAGTGCTGTGTTCCATCCTCTGGGCTGCTTCCACAAACAAGTAGTTACAGCTTTTCTTCTAGAGTTCTCTTGAAACGCTGCCCAGCAGGGACTCAGGCTGGCTTCCACCAGGGGGAGCTTGCAGCGCTTTTGATCCAGTCTTGTCCCCCTAGCCAGGCTGGTTCTGTAAGCTGTGCTCAGCTGGATCAGAGCATGGCTTTTGCAAAAGGTTCCCAGAATTTCACAGTTTTGACTTTTTCTTCACATGGGTTACTGACACTGCCCTGTGGCTAATGGCGTGGAAAGGAGAGAGGAATACACAGTAAGGGTGTACCCTGCAGATTGTAGGTGCCCTGTCTGTTGAGGCTATAGTTCTGCACGGTGCTGTGGCCCCTAGCAGGCTGTGTTCTAGGAAGAATTTCTTCTATGTTATTGAATTTATCTCTGCCCCACCCTCTACAGTGATGCCACGGTATAATGGTTGGGTACGCTTTTCTGATTGCTCATCCCTTTCTCCAAACGTTAGGGACTTTACAAATCCCTGTTTATAGCTAAACTTCAGTGCCTTTTTGACTGTTACCCACCTTCAAAGTGCTCGCCCCTGTTCTAATACCTTCTCCCGAAAAGTCTCGTGATAGTTGGAACCTCTAATTCACCATCTTGTGGCCTCCAAACTTCGATTTCTTGACTTAGTTACATGGATATTTGCTATAAATAATTCTTATGGTTACACATTTTAAGGATTTACTTATTCCTACATAGCCCCAGATTAAGAATAAAATGTCCTAATTTATTTGTTCTGAAATAAAAATTTTCTGAAAGGGTCTCTCTCAGTTTTAGTCTCTAGTATGCTTTAGCCTGTCAGGGATTATAGGACCATATTGTTCATGTGCAAAAGCTTCATAAGTAATGAAATCAACCGTTGTTATGTCACTATAGCATGCCTCATTTGGTTTAAAAACTCTAAGACTGCATGCACATGGGGCTGGACATCATGGTGAATGTGTTTGATTTTAGCGCTTAGGAAGCAAAGGCAGGTGGATTTCTTTCTTCTGAGTAAGTATTTTTTTATGAGCCTATCTTCTCAATGTGTCCTGTAGATTCACTACCACTACCAAAAGGAGCAAACAAGCAAAACATCTGGATATGAAAATCAACATCCTCAGGCTATAAAAATGTAACCCTATTTGGAGATAGTGTTACTAAGAGGGAATTAAATCCAAATAAGGGTGTTCAGATGGGCCCTTATGCTAGGAAGCTTGACCCCAGGGGGAAAAGATAGTCGCATACAACCCCAGGGGAGAACGATACTTGGGGTGCAGTGTTCCCTCATGGACTTAGAAGGGATGAACACTGCCAAGTACCTAGACCCACACTTCTAGCTATGGAACCATGTAAAACAGATTTTTATTGTTTAAGACACCCAGTCTGTGGTTGTAACATTCTTTTTTCTTTTTCAATATCATTTTTTGTTTTTATTATTTAATGATGATGATTATTATTTACATCAAGACCAATATTTCCCCTCACTCTTCTCCTCCCAGTCTCCCCCGCCTCCCTTCTGACCCCCACTTCTAATCTACTTCTCATTCATTTCTATTCAGAAAAGGGCAGGCCTTCCATGCTATCAACCAAACATGGCATATCAAGTTGCAATATGACTAGACACCTCCCCTTGTATTAAGACTAGACAGAGAAACTCAGTATGAGGAATAGGGTCCTAACAAGTAAATGCAGGCAATCTCTCAAGAGATGACCTCTATAAATCCACCTGTGACCCCACAATCTCTCTCTCCTCCTCCCTCCCTTTCTTTCTCTCCCTCCCTCCTTCTCTCATTATTTTGTTTATTTATTTTTTGCTCATACAATATATCCCGACCGCAGCCTCCCCTCCCTCCATTCTTCCAAGTCCCCTGCTCCCCTCTTCTCCATAGCCAGCGTTCCTCAGTTTCCCTTCAGACAAGAGCAGGCCTCCCAGCAGAGCTTGGGAACCCCAGGGAAGAGAGAAGAAAAACTGTAGGATCCAGAGGGGTTGAGGACAGGAGAAGAGCATGGCCCACAGAACTAACTAAACCCACAATGTCTTTTTGAAGTTTGATCAGCACGCAGAAGAGCAGTGGAGTGTGACCACCAGCATGCTTTGCAAGGAACTCAAACATGGCAGACATCAGTTTTCTGAGGCACACTCACCGTATTCTCTGCTTTGCATACTAAGCGACAGGCAACACTTTACATTCAAATTTTCAGTTATCTTAAATACACTTTTTTTTTGGTTTGGTTTGGTTTTTGGCTGTCCTGGAACAAGGGATGAGTAATCTTAAGATAACAGTCAGTAAATTTAGAAGATGGTGGAGCATTCAGGAATGGTCTACCTAAGCTATGTAAGGCACATGACTTTGAAAGCAGAGTGTGAAGGTGTGAAAGTCTGACTGAGGGAAGATATACTCAAACCTGAAGAAGGAGTGAAAAAAGTTCTTGTTGATACCCTTCAAAAATTCAGCCCCACACTGTCCGTCTCCCCTATCTTGTAAATAATAGTCTAAGAAAACGTTGAAATTGATTTGGAAGTGTTCTATAACTATCAAGATTATATTGTTTATATAGACTATTAAATATTATTTAAGTTTCATATAATTGCAAGAGTTTGATGGATAGTTTCTCAAAAATTTAATTAAATTTCTATTTCTCCAGGGATAAAACTTTTCATATAACAACACATTTCTAATTTTGAGAAAACCACCTTTCAGATTTTAGATCATAATGTGAAGGGCCATAGGGAACTTCCTGTTCCACAGCCCAAACAGATATTGTTTAATATATCCCAAGTTTCCTTCTGGAACGAGCCTTGTTATATAAACACAGTCTTACCCACACTGATGCTATTGTCCTTCAGCAGCTGGCTTTCTCTGGCAGTACATCCCTAAGTGTATAGACTTAAGCCACATCCTTTTGAATCGAGAAAGTGACATTTGCCTTTTGTTCTTTTTGATGGGCATTCCTTTAAGATATGTATAATAATTTCATATTAAGAGACTTTTACTTTACTGCTGGAGTATTGTGAAACAGTGGAAGAGCTTGATGATCCTTGTAAAGCTGACCTTTCTTGTTAGAAGTTCTTGAACAAAATGAGCCCACATCCCACAAAAAAAGTCCTTTTTTACATTGCTACAACAATAAATAAAATGCTACAATAACACTTAGTAGAAATTAAGAGTACAAACTCGTATGTAGATACCTTTGCTTTTACAGTGATCTCTATCACAGATACCTTGAAACCTGAAGATTTAAAGAAAACACTTACATGGATGGCGGTGGAAATTAATAATAATGCAAAAGAGGACTATCTTGATGTCAGAATAGGAGCTGACAGAATTGCTGCCGTGATATCCTTCACTGAAATCTGGGATGCTGATGTAGGAGTTTATGTGAATTAGTAAGGAGACAGGTAGAGCTTGGGTACAGATGCCACTAGACAAGGATATGATGGAGGATGGAAATTGTAGCTCTTCTTTTGTTAGCATTTATTTTCTCATTTAAAAAAGTGAAAGTAGCATCCCTGACTCCAAGGAACTCCCTGAAAGGTGTTGGACGCCGGCAGGGAGGGAGTATGAAATGTGAGAACGTCAGTGCGAAGTGGATAGGAACTCTAATTGTTTGGTTATCTTATGTGTTCCCATGTGGTGAGGAAGTGGGGCCTGCATGAGTGACTTTATCCACCCATGTTCATTTGTGTGGCGTAAATAGAGGAAAGAGGAGAATGTAATGAAAGTCTTGGTTTGGAGCTTCTGAACACATAACAGAATGTAAAGAGAGTGAAGGTTAGTGAGAACCTACAGTGGCGATGCCCGACCCACAATGGAAGCAGGTGCGCTGGCGCTGCTGGTGGAATGAGGAAGGGTGAAAGGATTCTGGGGAGCATGGGGAACACATGACTAGAAAGGCAAGAAACTAGATTTTGTAAGGCAGAGAATACTTGAAATTGCATTCAACTTTCTCACGTTGTGTTTATTACCTGGAATCCTTCCATACTCGACGCATCCAATTCTCATCTTCTTTTCATTGTGGGGGTGTTGGACCCCGCTCTCTGATTTCTCTGGGTCTCATGAGCGGAGGAAATCTAAGCTCTCTTGGAGTGTCCTTAGCATGTCACTGAATCCAGCTGACTGTTTATGCCTCACATTTCCTCTCAGTCCCCAAAAGTCCTTGAGAAATTGTGATTCCGTCTATTTTTCTGTGTGTTTCAGCCACCTACTTAGCTCAAGCAGAATAAGAACATCATAATGGGGCTGGAGAGATAGCTCAGTGGTTAAGAGCATTGCCTGCTCTTCCCAAGGTCCCGAGTTCATTTCCCGGCAACCACATGGTGGCTCACAACCATCTGTAATGAGATCTGGTACCCTCTTCTGGCCTGCAGACATACACACAGACAGAATATTGTATACATAATAAATAAATAAATAAATAAATAAATATAAAAAAAGAACATCATAATGATGATACAAACAATGGTCTTTCTGTCTCCTTTACAACAAAGTGTGTATTACAAAGAAAAAGACAGAATAAATGGTAATAGTCATTTTGAGTTTTATGCCTCAAAAAGCATTGTTCCCTCTTAGGTAAGTTTTTTCCTTTAATGGGAATCCCTCTTCCCCACATTTAATGTTTTTATTTAGTTATTAATTGCTGAAGAAAATCAGAACTGTTGCATGGAAACCTTATGAAGTCATTTTCTTTCCCTTCATGTGTCTGTATGTGTGCTGTGAGCGATTATGCTAATGTGTATTACTACATGTGTGGATACACTTGTGTGTCTGGAGACAGAAGGCCACCGCTGGGGTCTTCCTTGATTGTACTCCACTCTACTCATCTGAGTAGTCTCTTCGTCGAATCTGGAACTACCCAGCTTGCTCCAGGTGTCCACCGTCTCTACTGTCCAAGCGCTGGGATTCAAGCTGGGTCCCATAACCCCCAGCATTTACTTGGATTCTGGTATCTGGAGTCCTGGTCTCATATTTGCATTCCAGAATTTTACCCGTTAAGCCATTTCTCCAGTCCTGAAGTCAGTGTTCTCCTTCAGGGGAAGCTTTTATCCTAGCATTCACGTGTCTTTATCCACATTTCTGATCCAGAGGGAAAACTCACATAATATTCAGTGAATGTGTTACCCTAGATAGATAGATGGATAAAAAGTAATCTAATCTTTGGTGGGACCAGGTACATAAGCATTCAGCACACGTTGGTAAGGTTGTCTAAGAAGGAAGGTATTGTTCATTTCTTTTGGGTTAATTAGCTGAGCAAGGGGAATAGAAATGGAAAGAAAAGGGAAGTTGGTCTATGTTTTTTTTCTCATTTCTCACATACCTGCTGCTCTCCTAGGAATAATAAACTATTCTCTGTCCTTTAGCTTCTGCTGTTTTCTTGGTAGCAACTGGATATCAATGAGAGCATTGGAGCTGCACATCTGGCCTTCTAGGATTCACATCCATTGGGTAGCTTGAAAGACATCTTGTTTTCTTTTCTATGCTGTTAAGCACAAAATAGCTCTGACCCTGCACACAAAGTTTAATTTTGTACAGTTTTATAACCCTTAAATAGGATTTCTATTTAATCTTATTTATATCCTAAATCATTTTTCTCATGTCAAATTTTTCATATATTTCTGCTTATGTATGTATCTGATTGTAAAGTGTAAGGAAAATATGTGTCATTAGGCATTTTTAGGCAGGCAGTGGTGGCACATGCCTGTAATCCCAGCACTAGGGAGGCAGAGACAAGCAGATATCTGTGAATTTGAGGCTATCCTGGACAGCCATGGCAGAGAAACTCTCTCCTGATAAAGAAAAAAAAAAGGAATATTAGGCATTTTTAAATAGTAAAGCTAGAACTATGACAATGATACATTCCTGTATTTCAAAATGTCTGAACTTAGATGATAATTACACATTCAAAGGAAGTAACTATAATAATATTACTATTAACCTAAGACAAAGAGTTTTTTGTTTCAAGGTAAGTTAATGTTTAAAATACATTTTGTCGTCAAAAGAAGGACAATTTAATATATCATAATATTTGAGTTCCCTGAGTCATTAAGACATTTTCTGATGATTGATAGGGCTCAGATCAACGCATTTCATCAGCATAATTGAGTCTTAATCCTGAGACTTTCATTTCCTGGCTTTGTTGTTTGCCCAGGGTGGCAAGAACGCATATTCTGTGTTTGGCATGGACCGCAATAGAGATGTCAGAGAAACTGGACACTAACCTGATGCGCTGTAGATTGTCTTTGCCTTGCTACAATGTTTACCTGTGTTGTCATCACCAGGCTTGCCAGGACAACTGCTCACCAGAACCAGTGTGGAGAGGGCCTATAAATATGCTGGCTAGAGACTGCCGCGATGGGCCTGAGTCTCTGGCGTGAACGGTCTCCACGCCTAGGTCCCAGACCGTCACCATGAAGCTGATCCTTTTGTACGTGGCTGTGGTGCTCTGCACCTTCTGTAAAGGTAAAGAATTTGAATCTTTTTAATTCAACAGGTGCAGATTTACTTAATGTTTAGTGTTCTCCACTTCTCTCTTGTGCTTCAGAGTAGGATAATATGCAGGGATACCACATTTTTATTCCAACAGATGCTATTTATGCTTTAAGAAGTAATCTCAAGGGTGTATGTGTGTGTGTGTGTGTGTGTGTTTTCCTTATGCACAGTTTAAGCTTTGGAAACTATACTCTAAGTGTAATTTCCCATTCAGTCTAGCGTGTTATTCTGAGAATTGTGGTATTCACAAATAAGTACCACTTCTGAAAGGATTAAAATATCACAGGGAAACATTTCATAAAATAACCAATGGCATAGATATTTCAAAAAGTCAGACTTATTGAAAGTATCCTGATAAAATTAAAAATTGAGTAAAATAGAAAGTATTAGGCAGCAGTTTCACAGTCAATCAAAACTAAATTTATATGGTTTCACCAGTCATGACTGTGAAAAAAAATTAAAGAACGAAAGTTTTTTAAAGTTCCTGGATAAGTATAAAAATGTTAGTTATAACTAAAACTATATATATATATATACATATATATATAGAAATATAGATTGGCACTCTGTGTATATATTTCTTATGTTTTCTTAGGCCATTCTTTATTCTCACTAAAATAAAATTCACAAAATGGATTAGGTTATTTTTATTTTTATTCTTAACTAATACATTACTGAGAAAATATTAGGGAAAATAAAATCAGATAAAAGTTAGATTGGAAAATTTTAGGTCAATATTGTCATGAGAATAAGAAACAGCATATTGACCAATATTAACTGGTAAGTTTTGTTTGCCTCTGCATTTTCAAGACTGGCCTTTCAGTACAGCCAGCCAGTGTCTTCCCTAATCACCTGTGAGGGGATTCTAAGAAATAAGATCACTGTAGCCAGGCAGTGATGGCACACGCCTTTAATCCCAGCACTTGGGAGGCGATGGCAGGCAGATCTCTGTGAGCTCGAGGCCAATCTGGTCTACATAGCTAGTTCCAGGACAGGCTCCAAAGCTACACAGAGAAACCCTGTCTCGAAAAACCAAAAAAAAAAAGCATAAATTAGTATTGAAATGGGTGTCAGTTATTATATAAAAGGGGGTTGCTCATAGTGAATTATAAGAAAGAATTGAAACAAAAATATTTTCATTGTCTTAAAACATAATGTTACACTATTTTTCTTCTTACTTTCTAAGATGGGGGGCACTGTTCTTTGGTAAGTCACAAGGTCAGTATCTTTCAAGTGATACACTGGTGATCTTGGAGCCTACACATGGAAGCAGAAGCCACCCCGGGGTTGGCGGCTGAAGCTGCGGGGCTCCTCATTTCAACTCCCCAGCCCCAATCGGAACTCTTCAAGGAAACTTGTTTCAAGCTTTCACTCTGTTCTCTGAACGCCAGAAGCTGCTACTTAGGGAGAGCAGGCGCTCAGTCACACTGACGTTCAACACCAGTGCCTGTGTCTCTTCTCCAGAGACGGTTTCCGAGCCTCCATATCGGTTGTGGAGTGGCACTTCTCCCTCTCACTTCAGCTGAATACAGACTTTCCATATCGTGGAAGGGCTGTGCCTGCAGTCAGTTCCTTGGTACCCTTCCTGCAGTTTTCAGCTACTCGGATGGGAACACTACTGACCCAGGCACCTTAACCTAGCGTATGCGGCTGGATGAACCTCAGATGAAGGTGGGAGGGCTTTTAGCTAGTAGGCGAGGCAAATGTGCAAGAACTCTCGTATGAGTTTTATGGTATGTCTATACGCCTGAAGGGGACCCAGGGACAAATTCTTGACTGCAAACTCCATTTCAGATAGTTCATACTTGCCAGGTATTTACATGACACAGAAACAAATTAGCATGCATGTTTACTTTAACAACATTTACGCTTCATTGGACTCACACCTGCAAGCCAATTTTTTCCTTACTTTTGGTTGGATGTTCGTGGATTCAGTCTCAGGTTCCAACCAATAAAAATGGAATCAGGACACACGAGGAAAACTTTCTGTTTAACTCTCTCTCTTTGCTGTTTGTCTTAATGTAGGTTGGAGGAAGGTCTGTTCACTTTGTGTCCCATGTTTTCCAGAAACAGCTCCAATTTCCAAAAGTGTAGTTAGTATCAGATCATATGCCTAGACTGTTTGAAAAACATGGTCAACTGGGACTTAGAAAATTACATTTATTAGCAAAATAGAGGTTGGCAATTGGTGCTCGGTCTTTGGTGAGTGTGGATTTAGTTTTGGATGAACTCATGGGAAAGAATTCTGTTCTGTATATTTGGTACTTAAAGAACCGCTCTATTGTCTGAAGAAAGCAGCAATATCTCTGAAGGGGCTTTTTTGTCTCGGAGAAAGAAATCCCATCTTTGATCTGCTGAGGGCTTTTGGAAAATCATTTAAGTGGTATTCTTTGCTTTTCAGTTTGTTTGTTTTACTTGTTTTATTTCTCTGTAACAGTTACGATGCTAGTGATTGGCTTTTTATTACTATCAAATATTTTTTTTTTGAGAGAGAGAAAAAGAAAGCTAAAGGAAGATAAATTTGCAGAAGGGTAGATACATAGATTCTCACATTCAGAAATTAAATCCAGTGAAAGAAACAGGGTCAATCAAATCTTATCATTCTGGGTATTTTTGAGACAGAGTCGTTGACCATAGATGATGTGGATGTTGGTGGCAACCAGTTGAACATAGGGAAGTTTGGTGAACCTATGCTGAGATTTGCATGTCACTGGTTTGGGAATTCTGATGCAGATTATTAATACAAAACAAAGGGCTTGTATTTATTCATTTATTTATTTGTTTATTACTTATTGATCCTCAAAACATTTTAATTTTTCATATTTGTCTTCTCATTTTTTTTTCATCGGTGCCACAAGTGCCTGTAAGGGTAATTGAGGTGTGGTGTAGGTGTTCTGGCTAATGTGGAGTTCACGGTGATGGATTGACTAGGAAGAAAATGAAATAGGGTTCAAGGAAAATCTGTTTCATTGATCTGAATACTATGATTTAGGCATTGTATATTGAAAGTGGAAAGTTAAGATGTGTCTCTTCTCTGGTGACCGTGTTGTTGTTGTTTCAAACAGCTAGTGGTTTTCAAGTTGGGGCTAGACATTTCCTCAGTCTTAAACCAGGATTTAAAGTTGGAGTTGGGATGAAGCCAAAGGCCAAGAGTGCTGATGGAGGCAAACACCAAAACGCGACTGCTGGAGGTAACTGCAGTCATGGGATCTGATGACTGTAGCTCTCGATTTCCCATGAAGGGTTAGGTGTGGGCAACTTAAATTCATTACCTTGTGAACAATACTTTTTAAAAAACTGCTATATCATACATAATAAAACATGAAACACAAATTTTAATAATTTTTTTGGCAAAGGGAACTACTGGTTTGTGAACTCAAAAAAGGGAAGGAAAATTCTGCTAAAAAAGATTCTCTGGAGTTTGTGGCTTGGATTCTTTTGTTGTTAATGATTTTATTAGCAAAATATTTATAGTCAGATAATTTATTATGGAGGATACATTTTCAGTGATTTAGATGTTGTTGCCTAATATCTGTGCATAAATCATTGGAGAATCAGGAATGTTTCAATATCTTCTGTGACACTCATTTTTTTATTCTGCAGGTCAAATTACATTGGCAAGTGAGAGTAATTTTGGTGCTGATGCCTCTGCAAATATAGACTCTAATTTGGGAACAACTGCCAAGAACCCTGCTTTAAATTTTATTAAAAGCCTTAATGATCTGGCCAATATTATAGGTATTCTACCAGCTCCCAGCTCTTGGGGTCTCACAAGGAGTTTCAAATATATTTGATATTATATGGGACTAGAATTTAATTTAATATGAATAGAAAGATCAAGGACTTTAGTTTTAGACTTCTTTATTTCTTTCATTTTGGTTTTTCCATTGGTATAGAATACCCTTGTTATTCTATTCTGGAAGAGGTGGAGAAAGAAAGTTAGAGTTAAAATTGATCTGTCAATTTCTAGTACAAATTATTGGGGTGACAATGGTTTTAGTAAACATAGAACAACAGCTTCTGGAGAACGAAGTGAAAGTGCTTTGGGTGTTACTATTTCCTCTCAGTGCAGTATGGTGGTCTTCACTTGGCAATGCTTTTCCCTTCTGCAGGTAATGCCGTAGGTCAAGGGAGGCTGAATCGTGGCCGTGACCATAGTAAAAAAGAGACTGGCAGCAGCAGTGGTGATGGAAGTGGACCAGGTAGTTTGCTTAAGATGTGTGGGCCAGTGAGATTTAATCCCTGTCTCAGGTTACAGACATTTGGGAGTAGGATGCTGCAAGCAATATTATCTGCAAACACGGTTTTGGTTTTTTTTTTTTTTTTAGCTAGAGGTCAAGCTTTCACTCAAACCCATAACCTGAGCAGAGGAAGGCTTTTTACTCCAAAGGATGTGAGGCACTGAGGTTCTTTGTATGGCTGTGCTCATGTCACTTGGGATTTATTCAGCTCCCCACACAGAATGTAGGTCCAGGGGTCTGTTGTCGTTCAGATAATTTCATGAGTAGGGGTTTTTGGGAGGTAAGATTTACTAAACATCTTCTGGCAACAAATTGTAATAGTCCAGCAGAATTTTAGGATAATAAATGAGTGCGAACTAGAGAAAACTGGTTCAGTGTAGATCATTTAACCAAAGTTACTTTGGGAACTGGTATTGATTGAATGAGCAGAAAAATCTGGTAGGATTGGAAGCGTGAGTCTGAGCTATGATGCTATCTCTCACCCAGTTCATTAAGCTGCCTCCTTCTGAGGACTTTAAGTAGGTACCAAACGTTCATAATCATTCTCTAAATTAGCATTTCCACACTCCATCAAAGGGAGAGAACCATGTCTCCAGATCTGTCGATGAAGGAGGAAATTGTAGATGTGTCTGGGCCTTTCTGTTTCAGATCCACTTTGACCATGCCTGTAGTGGTGTAGGCTTTGAGGAAAGGGTAAGACATGGTTCTGAGGGCTCTAGATATGCTATGATCTCCAGTAATCTAGCTGTGAACATCCTTGCTCCAACACAGTTGTGAAGATGAATGCATAGCCAAAGTGGAGCAGGCAATTACGACTTTACTTTCCCAGATGACTCAAGTGAAAAGAGTGAGCTACCATCCTTAGTTGGAGTTTGCACAGATTTGGGAGTCCATCTAAAACCTAAGGAGAAACAGTCAGCTGGGTCTGGAAGCAATGACAGGAATATAGAGATTAGCAGTGAATCTTCAGGGACCGGAAACTTGAGTGCTAGAAATGAGAATTCCAGATATTTCAGTGACATATCCTCTCAGATATCTCATGATTAGATTTTTATCACATTTTCATAATACAAGTTGTCAGCACACTTCTAATAATCTGGGTTAACTTTGAGTGGAAGAAGTAGGAAAACCACGGACAGATGGGGTTTGGTGTAGCACAATTACTGAAGAGAAATTTGGGTCCACGACTGACTGAATGAATAGGAATTTACTGGAACTAGACCCATGAGGCTCAGGAAAGATGCTATTTCTCACACACTGTACTAAGCTAAATCTTTCTAATAATTTCAAAAGGTTCAAAAATCATTGTTTTGTAATTTGCATTTGAATTTTCCATCAAAAGGAGAGAACTAGTTGCTACGGGTTTATTCATGAAAAAGGACAGAGTGAATGTTTTGGCAGTACTGATGTAGACTTTGATGGGAAGTTGAGAATAAATTCAGAATCCTAAGGAGGAGAGATGCCTGTAGTGTCTTAAATAGTTTACCTAAGCACAGTGAGCCAGTGACATCTAAATCCACTCAGTAGTTTAGAGCATCTCATTTTTCTGAAAGTGAAGGTGTTCAAGTTGCTTGAATTGATCCTTGTAGAAGGAAGAACAGTTCTAAATTTGACCTGAAATTTCTAGTTGAAGTTCATCCTCTGACAATAGCCTATCCTCAAAGGTCCTTGGAACTCTATGCTCTGTGCTGCTGTTGATATAGGAATTGTCTCACCTAGGACTTTTTGAAGTATAGTTGTTATTGAACATGGTCTGTTGCCTAAATAATCCCATTCTGATTTTGCATGGAGAGATCACATTGTTCTTCAATTTTGGGAGAAAGGAAATAAACAGGGATGGAGCTAATCATTTTCCATAGAAAGACTGAATTCTTCTGTTTTGGGAAAGAGGAAGCAAACATGGTTGGCTCTATTTTGGATGCTGTACTTTCAGTGATTGTGAGAACAAAGAAATACGAGCTACAAGGTAGTAGACTATATAGTGTTGGGTGGTCAGGTGATGAAGTTTAATTGGTCTCAATACAAATGCTGAATTATTGAACTTTTGACCTATGTTTTGGTGACAATAATTTTTCCTTTGACAGTTTCAAATACAGAGACCCCCAGACAGGAATCTTTGGCAGCATCACATGGAAACACAGAGACCAATGCTGGTGGTTCAGGTAGTCAAGTGTCATTGTGCGCCAATAGAGTCTGAATTTCTCTGAACTTCCAAACCATTGTTTGATTGGCTGTTGAGTTGTTTGCGAGTTGTACAGTCTGAGCTCCTTGGTAGAGGACTGGTCAAATTCAGGGTAGATTTGTGGTAGGTTGTGGGTCTGGGTCTAAGCCCTTTGCTGACAATGATATCAATACGGTGGAAGAAAATACCTCTGACTATAGAGAGTCTGGGGTTTGTTTCTTGCCAGTTATTCCATGAAAAGACGTTTCTGATCAAGTTTGCATAAGATAGTTTTCCAAATACCTTTTGAGAAACTGACTGAACTATAAATTGAAGAAGTAGATGTAGAAGATTTACTGAAAAGAACTTCAGGACCAGGAACAGCAAAAAGACCTGAATGCTTCTGATCAGGACCCATGAGTGTCAGGGATGTTGCTATTACATATATATTATTCTAACCTGGGTCCATCACAGAATTTTAAATAGGTTGAAATTCACTGTTTTGTAAGTTAAATTTCTATTTTCAGTCAAAGGGCGAGAACTGACTTCTCCAGTTTTGCCTTTGGAGAAGGATGGATGGATTTGTTAGCTTTGCTTGTATAGACCTGAAATAAAATGGTGACTATGACTCTCCCACCTTGGGATACCCAACGATATACTGTAATCAAACTGTGAACATACTTGTCCCACAAAGTACAGTTACAAAGGCTGAGCACAACCAAAATCATCTTTACGATTATGATTTTACCTTTGCCAGGTGCCTCAAGTCAAGACAGTAGTCTGCGGACAGCAGGTGACGTCTCTGCAGATTCAGGAGATGGGGAATTGGAGAGTAAAGAAGGAGCTGCATCTGTTGAAAATGAGCAGGGTATAGAGTTTAGCAGTGGCTCCTCAGTAGATGGATCCGTCGAATATGGACTTCAGAATGACTTAGGTATCTTGACTGCATTCCACTCCATGGATATCCAGTTTATACCATATTCCTTTTGTTCGTTCATTTGTTTGTTTCAAGACAGGGCTTCTCTGGGTATTCCTGGCTATCCTGGAACTTCCTCTGGAGACCGGGCTACTCTTTGAACTCATGAGTGTAAAGACTCCTGAGAGCTTTGCCTCCTGCGTGCTGGAAGTAAAGGCATGCCCCTACCGCCACCACACAATTGCAGCATGTACTTTGATGTTGCATTTCCTATGGAGGAAAGACTTGCTCTTATTGTCGAGTTCTGGATCTGTTAATAAAAGAAAGGAAGGGAGAAATCTAATTCACAATTGGACCTTGAGACATATTAGTTTGGTGAAGCATTCAGCTATAGTGTTTAGGATATTGATGTTTCCTTCCTCAGAACAAACTGTTTGAGTTCATCTGTATTGAAATTGTGTTGTCTTAAGATGTCAATCCTGACATGTAAGGGGGCATCCCTAAGTAAAAGAGAGTGACATAGGAAGAGGCAAAGTAGATTGGAAGAAGGGAAGATTGCCTGCAATGGGTGAGGTATTCTGCCTAAGCGCTGTGAGCCAGTGAGATCTAAATTCAGGCAATAATTTAGAGTATTTCATTTCTCTGGAAGTGAATGGATTCAAGTCATTTTAATTGGTTTGTGGAGAAGGAAGGATGCAGCTAAATGAACCTGAAATGTCTTGATGAAGTTCATCATCTGACAATACTCTGTGTGCAGAGGTTCCTGGGAATCTATTGTAGGGTCTATTGTTGATGATGGGCATTGTTTCATCTGGAATCTTTTGAGCCTTAAATGTCATTTCATGTGATCTGGTGGCTAAATTAATCCGATTCTGATTTTCCATGAAGAGCTCAAGTTGTTCTTCTGTATTGGGAGAGAGAAAACTAATAAGGATGGATCTAGTTGAATGCTATGCTTTGGGTCAAGTCAGTGCTTGTGAGAACAGAGAAACCTTAACTAAATGTGGGAGATTATGCATTTTAGGCGGTCTGCTGCAGGCTGTTTAATTTGTCTGAATACAAAGTTTGACCATTATAGTTTTGACCTATGTTCTGATAAATTTCATTTTCTATTCTACAGTTGCCATCCTCCAGGAACAAGTAAAGAACACACTCAAGCATTATATAGAAGAAAGGCGTAATAAAACAGGCACATTCACTCACTCAGGTAGTCAAGTGTCAGCGTGTGGCTGTCGAATTTGAATTGTGCTGAGTTTCCAAACCCTTGTTTGATTGACAGTTGAGTTG
This sequence comes from Neodon shergylaensis, assembly GCA_025134845.1. NCBI lineage: Eukaryota > Metazoa > Chordata > Mammalia > Rodentia > Cricetidae > Neodon > Neodon shergylaensis. The sequence goes on from JABTXL010000186.1 coordinate 5,428,749, forward strand.
TTTACCAGTTGTGAATTCTGGTTTCTGTGGTAGAGACAGGTCAAATACAGGACAGTGCTGTGGTTGGTTGTGGATCTTGGTCCAAGCCCTTAGCTGACAATGACCTTAATGAACATAGAAGAAAATTCCTTTGATCATGCGGAGTCTGAAATTAGTTACCTGTCAATTCTATCATGATTAGATGTTTCTGATCAGGCATGCACAATACACTCTGCCAACATCCATCTAATAAATTGACTAAACTGTGAGTGGAAGAACTGATTGCAGAACATTTACTGAAAGAAACTTCAGGGTCAGGACTGTTGGAAAGACCTGAATTTTTCTGGAAATGGACCCATGAGTCTCAGGAGTGCTGCTTGTTGCATACCCACTCTACTAAGCTGGGTCCTTCTAAGAATTTTAAATAGGTTCAAAGGTCACTGTTTTGTTACTTGCATTTTCATTTTCTAAAAAGGGAGAGAACTGATTTCTACAGTTTTGCCATCAGAGTAAGGCAAAAGGATGAGTTGACATTGTTGGTGTGGCCCTTGATTAAAAGAAAGCACACGATTCTGAATGCTCTTGATAACCTATGACCTCCAGTAATCAAATTGTCAACGTACTTGTCCCCACATGATGCTTCTAAGAAGGCCGAGCAGAGCCACAGTCATCCTTATGATTATGATTTTACATTTGCCAGGTGCCTCAAGAGAAAATAATGAGCTTCAATCATCTTCTGAAATGTCCACAAATTCAGGAGGTAATCAGAAACTCAAGGGTAAAATAGTAGCTGTATCTGATGGAAATGTCCAGAATGTAGAGATGATTTGTGAGTCTGCAATTGATAGAACCTTCAAAGACGAAAGTAAGAGTGGCCAGTATCTTGACCTGCCTTCCACTCCATGGATACCCTACTTACACCGTGTACTCTTATTTTAAATTCCTTATGGAGGAAGCACTTGCTCTCATCTTCTGGTTCTGGATCTATTAATAAAAGAAAGGAAGGGAGAAATCTAATTCACACTTGGACTTTGAGATACTTCGGTTTGGTGACGAAGAATTAATAAATTTAGGGTAAAAGCTCTGACGCATTCAGCTATAGTGTTAAGGATGTTGATGTTTCCTTCCTCAGGACAAACTGTTTGAGTTCATCTGTATTGAAATTGTGTTGTCTTAAGATGTCAATCCTGACATGTCAGGGGCATCCCTAATAAAAGGAGAGTGACATAGTAAGAGGCCCAGTAGGACGGGAAGAAAGGGAGATGCCTGCAGTGTGTGAGGTAGTCTGCCTAAGAACTGTTAGCCAGTGAGATCTGAATGCAGGCAATAATTTAGAGTATTTCATTTCTCTGGAAGAGAATGAATTCAGGTTATTTTAATTGGTCTTCAGAGAAGGATGAATGCAGCTAAATGAACCTGAAATGTCTTGTTGAAATTCATCATCTGAGAATACCCTGTGCTCAAAGGTTTTTGGGAATCTATGCTAGGGTCTGCTGTTGAAAATAGGTATTGTCCTACCTAGGATGTATTTATTAAACCTTAACTGTTATTGAGCATGGTCTGGCAGCTAAATCAATCTCATTTTGATTTTCCATGGAGAGCTCAATTTATCCCTCTGTTTGGGGAGAGAGGAAACAAGTGAGGGCAGATCTAGTGTGGGCGTGAACTTTGTGTCAAGTTCATGTTCGTGGGAACAAAGAAACCTGCACTGAAAGGTAGTAGATTATTTCATGTCTGATGGTCAGCTGCAGATCACTTAATTTGTCAGAATGCAGTTTTGGATACTGAACCCTTGACCTTTGTTCTGATTCCCTTTGACAGTTGGCATGTCTGATGGAGAAGGACGGAAAGAGTTAGTAGCAGAGGAATTTGGGAGACAAAGAACTGGTGTCAGTGGTTCAGGTAGTCACATGTCAATGTGTAGCGGACAAATCTGAATTTTGTTGAACTTCCAAACCCTTGTTTGATTGGCAGTTGAGTTATTTACAAGTTGTCAAGTCTGAGTTCCTTGGTAGAGGCCTGTTCAAATGCACAGTAGTGCTGTGGTTGGCTGTGGATCTGGGTCTAAGGACTTTGCCGGCAGTCATCTTAGTGAACAGGGAAGAAACACTTTTCTGACTCTGGGGAGTCCGGATGTCTCCTGTGAGTTGTTTTCATGACCAGATAGTTTTGATATAGTGCAGTCTGCACAATACAGTCTACCAACACCCTATTCGTAAACTGGCTGAACTGTGACTGTGAACGTCCCTGGCAGCCAAACTAATCTCAGTCTGATTTTCCCTGGAGAGCCCAAGTTGTCCTTCTGTTTCAGGAGAGAGGAAACAAAGAAGGATGGATCTAGTTTGGGTGATGGTTTTTTGTGTCAAGTCAGAGTATGTGAGAACAGAGAAACCTGGACGGAAAGGTGGTAGATTGCATCATGACAGGTGGTCAGGTCAGATCATATAATTTGTCAGAATAAAATTTTGGATATTGAACTTTGACCTACGTGAGTGGAAGAATTGAGTGTAGTGCATTTATTGAAAAGAATTTCTGGGTCAGGACAGTTGGACTATCCTAATTCTTCTGGAACTGAACCACTCTGTTGCCTAGGGATAGTACTTCTCACCCACTCACCCACTTTTACTAAGTCGAGTCTTTCAGAAAATTTTAAATAATTTCCAAATTTTCTTTGTTTTGTAACTTGCATCTTCATTTTACATAAAAGCAAAAGAACTGTTTTCTCCTACTTCATCAATGGAAAAAGGAAGAATGCCCATGGTTGGATTCGTGATCATTCTGAGTTTTATAAACTTTGTGGCTATGGTTATTATGATGTAGACATATTTCGTTGGTATATAAGGACATATATGAAATCAGGGACATGGCTCTTAGGGTTCTAAATTCCCCATGACCTCTAGTAATCTAGTGACCATTCTTATCTCCACACTGTACAGCTCTGAAGAAGGATGTATAGCCAAAGCCATCATTGTCATTATGATTTTACTTTTGCCAGGTGTCTCAGGTAGGCAGCACTCCTCAGTTGGAGTCAGCACAAATTCAGAGGAGCACCTGAATACTAAGGAGAGCCAAGCACCTGAGTTTAATGGAAATGAGGTGGATGGAGAGAATAACAGTGATGTTTCAGGGACTACAATCTTGAATGGTGGAAGTAAGAGTGACTCAGGTGTCTTGACCTTCGTTCCATTCCTAAGATATTCTAGCAAATAGCCTTCTTCATAATTTTTATTAATCATGTTTGATTTTTCCATCAGGGAACCTTAATTTGTCTTCTGAGTCTGGAGGAGACAATGGTGATCCTTCTGAAGCAAGTAACTCTGCTGGCATTGATGTTAGTGGCAAATCTACCTGTTCTACTGACAAGCATTTGTCTGGATCTGTGGCTGCGCCTTAGAGATTTAGTCATTTCTCATTTGAAACCAATGATTTTTGAAGTCTATATTTAAAACAATGAAAATCATTAATATTTCTATTCATAATTTGCAATCAAGTCATAATTTTGAAGTTTGAATCTATTTAGTTGTTCTCAGGTAGAAGTCTTTCATATTTTGTTGGTATATGGGGAGCCATGGCTTATGGTCTGTCCTTTGATTTGTCTTCCTTCTAAAGAGATTTGGAATCTGCTGTAGTCGTTAGTATCATTATGGATGTGTTTGGCTTAATCTTTATATCCCGGATGCAGAGTTGTTTGGCTTTGTAACTTTCATAGACATGTTTTGGAAATGCATAACGAAGTTGATCCCTATTTGCAATATCATAGAAATTCTATAAATTGTTAAGATGATGTTTGTGACTGATGTGTCACCTACATTGATAATATTAGTCATTGGGAATTAGTACAGGAAATGCCCCTTCACAGCAATGTGGATCTGAGGCAATCTAATGAAATGAGTATTCAGAAAAGTATTCAGTATTTGTTAGAAGAGGATATTAGTTTAATATCTGGCTACAAAGAGAAATACAAAATCAAGTCATATGTCATACTGAAATAATGTTTGCTTTATATCATGATTGACTACTAATGAATTTGCTAAATATGGATTTGTCATATAGCAACAGAATTGTTGTATTTTAGTTCTTCATCTTTGGGTATAAAAATTATAGTCATCACATGTGCTAAACTAATAAAATTGAAATCATTATCTATTGTCACTGATTGTATTAATTGTGGCTTGATGGAGGTGGTTAAGAGACACTGAATCTTGTAGCCCATGTTTGTTGACATGAGTTCAGATATACAATCTTTGTTTTTGTTGTTCAGAAATGTATTGAGAACTAGCACCTCTTTTTTTAAAAGCAAAGTTGGAGTTTATTTAGAATTGGTTCTGACATATTTTTAAATGTGGTCATTAGGAGAGAGAGGTTGGTGTATAGGAAGAGTACATGTTTGGAAGTAGAATGTTGTTTCTTAAAAGAATGGCATTTAAGTCTGTCTATCTTTCGTCTGTCTGTCTGTGTCTCTACTGATCAATCAATATCAGTATACCTCTATATCTGTATGATTTTGCAGTTTTGAAATTACCCTGTTGAAATATTTTAAAGATTATGTAAAGTACATTGGAAAACATTTTTATCTGTGAAATTTTTTTCTGGCAAGTGACCTAAGGTGGTTCAGAGGTGCAATGGATAGAACTATAGACTGATCAGATAGAGCTATTTGTCAGATGCCTAAGGAATTCTCAGTATATGTTAGGCTACACCATGCTTTATAATCTTGTTTCTGAGATGATCTTAATTTTCAGTTGGTTGTTTCTGAGATGATCTTAATTTTCAGTTGGCAGAATGGAGTGGTTTCTTTCCTTTTCAATGTCACCCTAACTTTCCTTGTGACTTTGTCTTGTCCTTGCTTCTTTCACACTTTCCTATTTTCTCTTAAGTGGTGTTGATGGCTGAAATACAATTTTCTGAAGCTTTCTAAGAGTGAATATCATTGTAGATCCTACCTAGGCAGGGTCAAAATCTTGACGTTTCTGATCTTAAAACGTTTCTGATCATAAAAAAGCTGAATTTTACAGAACAGAGGATAATCTTACAAAACATAAGGATATGAAGAAAAGAGTGATCTTTATTCTAGACAGGAAAGTAAAAATTATGCAGTAGACTAGTCTTTGTGTCTAATCCTGAAATTAGCATTAAAAATAGAAATACATTTATTGACTATGAGTTGACTAAGAACCTGTGGCTATTAAGGTATCAAAAATTTAAGGAAATGGTGGATAGGTTTGCTTTGGGCATGTACATCTTGGGGGACTGAGGACACATTGCTCAAGGTGCCAGGGGTATCCAGACAGTGCTCCATTGTAACAGTGGCACAGGCTTCTCCCCTGTTGTCATCAAAAGATCAAGGCCTTCTGTTTATCACTTTAATCTCTGAGTTTAGGAGTGAGATCCACTGGGCTATCAAGTTAGGGAACTTTTATCTGCTTACTTTTGTTGCTGCTGTTAGAGGTCCTATTTGTTATATGAAATTTGAATGAAATGAATGAAATTTATGCCCTGGCAATGTTTAAGCATGCATGATAGGCCTGTATATGGCGGTTCTGTTGAACTCTGTCCGTATTGGGTTTCCTGGTCTTAGTTGATGAGGACGACTGACCAGGTCTTTTCCTCAAAAGGGCACCAGATATCACCAGATGGCTGTGAGCAACCATGTGGTTGCTGGGAATTGAACTCAGGACCTTTGGAAGAGCAGGCAGTGCTCTTAACCCTGAGCCATCTCTCACATAACACCCTCAAACTCTTGTTGAGGAATAAGCATGAAACCTAAATTTTCATACAAGTGAACAAAACAGGCTATGATAAAAAGAAGACCTTCAGGATCGTTACTAATCTTCAGCCAGGGACCTTTCCTTATACTCAAAGGAATCCTAATGTATAATTCTCTCCGATCTACCCTGGTGCAAATCTTGCCCAGAGATTGCTTCCACAAAACTATTTAGTGCAGACAGAAGCAACCCATATGATTCTAGATCTCCCTGTCTGATCAGCAAAGCAAAACCATTTTCTCTATTATGATTAATTACTGTGTGTGGCAGGGATCCATCCTAACTTTTGGAGAAAGTGACCATACTAATCAAGTGAATGCTTCATTTACTCTAAATCAACTGAATGCTTGATTTGCTCTAAATCAAGTTGAACCAATTGACGGAGCTGCCTTTGCACAGGGACAACCCGCATGCCACCATCTTGAATCCGAAGCCATTCTTCCTGACCAATTGGCAAAACTTGGGAGACTATAAAAGATACTAATTTTACTGGGGCTGAGCCATAACCCCTGTTTGGGGTGATTTTCTGCTAAAGAAAAATGTCCCTGGGTCTGGTTTTGAGATCAGTAAGATTTATTGGCCATAAACGTTAAAATGTGGAGCTGATTCCAAGATGAAAGTCTTTTGTTCTTTCTTCCAAGCAAGTTGCTGCTGCTATTTCCAGTCTTGATTTTACGAAGCAGATACTCAGGACCACAAATAGTAAAAACAACTGAAATCCACACACTCATCAGACTTCTTCCATGGTTATATCTCAAATACTGCCATACCCAGTCTAAAAGGGAATTAGTTTCAAGAAAGGCAGGGCTAATTGGGATCAGTTAAAAAGAAATGACAAGCTTAAAACCTAAATGTGGCTATATTCTGAGAATATAGTTAGATACAAAATAACAATTTCAGGAAAGAATCCAGTGGTTGAACAGCCTGGAAGGGGCAGAGGACATGACTATATATGATAATAAGAACAATCCCTAAAAGAAAAATGCTGGAGCAACTTAGAACATAAAGTCAGGTTCCCACACACTGACAGATTTGTAAATGGGGTTTGCTTTGTGTTTAAGAAGAAGATGATTTTTTTCTTGATTGAAGAGAAATTTCAAGTCTTTTAGCAGTTTTCTAGTATAGCAACTTTACCCTCAGCAAGTTTTCTGAGGCTTTGAAGACTCTGAGAAGGAAGGCTTTGTTGTAGAGAAAACCTTCCTGAATTATTTTAGTTCAAGCTCAAATAGGTTAAGTCTCTGTCTACCCAGAATTATTCACAACCTTTAAGAAGTGTCTGAAAAAAAAAATCAGGTTGTCAATCCTACCCCTCACCCCCTGGCAGACTATATATTCAGTACTGGGTTAAGCAGAGTCAGTAGTTTGGTCACGATTCCTAAATTATTGCATAGCAAACAGGCCGTATCATGTGACCACAATAGCTCAGTGTACCTCTCTCCAGATGACTGAAGTCATTAGGTCTTTTGACAGTTTCCAATGGCCTGCTCTGTGCCACTGATCTCAAGAGCCTTTTTTAATCGAATCAAAGAGTTGGCCTGGGAATATTCTTCAGTTGCCAGCGAGGGCTGTGAAAGCCACGTCTTTAGCATTTTGCCATATGGAGGGCAAAAGGTTTTCTTTGCATAATTATGAACTCTCCACCTCCCAGCTGAAGACTGTAAATCCTTTAACCATCTGGACATTAAGGGTTCAGTAAATCTTTTGGTTTGGGATGTTCCCTTCAATGGTTGCTTACAATGTAAATTCATTCATTTAGAAAGGAATCCTGGGTTGTCTGTTTTGGCAGAACACAGTCCCTCATAAATGTTCTTACCTGCTGTGTAAAGTTACACAAGGCATCTATCTCAGTGGCAGCCGCTGTTGCTTAAGGCAGCTTTCCCTAGGAAACAATAGCAGCTGCAGTCAGTCTCCCATGATATTCATCCTCCCCTTTTGTGAAGGTACGAAGATCTGGGTTCCTAGAAGCTCACCAAAGGAGGTTATTTTTCAGTATATGGACCTTCTATAACAATGTCAAGCATCGGTCCTTTTAAAACCTTTTTATTTTACCCAGGGTTTCTCTGAGGGGCCTGTTTGTTTACCTGGGGAAATGGATTTCTCCCAGGGGCAGGGCTGTCACCAGTCAGACTTATTCTTGTGTCTAAGACCATTTCCCCTGGCACTTTACCGATGCTTTGTCACCTTAGCTGATACCCCAGACACCAAATTTAAATGACATAGGTGTAGCCGGACACCATAGTGTCTCCTTTTGAAGCTCCTTCTAAATGTCTAAAGAATATTGGCTGAATAAATAAGTACTAACTGATTTGGTTTTGTTTTTTTTTTTTTTTTTTTTTCCAGATAGTAAGCTTCCCTATAGATACAGTAAGCTGGATCAAACCCAAATGGCAGGTATAACAACAGGTTTACTGAGAATAAAGCAACTCCTGGGTAGGCTCACTGGTCTCCGAGAACGAGGTCAGAGAAGTTGTACCCCCAAGCTAAGGCAAGCTGGTTTTATAGATCTTAGGTAGGCAAGGGATGATGACGTGCCAGTCAGGAGCTGGGACTGTTCTCAAGTATGGTCGTAGGCTAAGTCCCTGGGCAGGTACTTGGGTGGGCTGGTTGTGTCAGGAGGGTGGGTTGAACCAGCTTCCAGAAATGTAGAACTAGGCTTTGGGTGCCACTTTTTTGTTCGGAGTTTTTTAAGTGTGGGCATGGTTGTGGGAAGTAGGCAGATGGGGTTTTCCCGCTTGTGCATGGGCAAGTTGGAAGCTCCAACCAAACACAATATTTGAGCTTAGAATAATTTAAACAATAATTTTGAAATATAGCCAGTTTAAGCATACATACATAATTTTTTTTTTCTTCTTAATAGAAGAGGGCACCAGACCCCATTACAGATGGTTGTGAGCCACCATATGGTTGCTGGGAATTGAACTCAGGACCTTTGGAAGAGCAGGCAGTGCTCTTAACCTCTGAGCCATCTCTCCAGCCCCCATACATAATTTTTTAACTTTCTTTTTATTTATTCCTTGTATCTTTCGATCTTCCATCTTGATCCCACTCATTTTCCCGTCCCTTCATATCTATCCTCTGCCCTTGCATCCCCCCCTCCAAATATAAAGTAATATTTAATAGAAAAAAGGAAAAAAGGAAAAAAATCTCGTCACGGATGCTACAGTGTGACACAGTGAGTCACCCAGTAAACCCCTTGGTTCATATATCTTCACTTGCAAGTGTTCATTGCAAAGAATCATTGGTCTGGTTTGAGGCCCCTGAATTCTGCTACACTATTGACACTGGATTCTAAATGGGACTCCTCTTGGATATCCTGCTGGTACCCTGAGTTGTGGAGATCCTGCAGCTTTGGGTCTATGGGACTAACCTTTTCACAAGCTCCTGCAGATCACAGATTGGGTGGATGTTGAGGTGGATCAACTCATAACCCTAGTTCTGGGCCTGGGTAGTTTCAGGGTTGGTCACTTCACTGGCTCCTCCATCTTCACTACCAGGATGAGCTTTCCAGCATTGCCCTGGCTAATTTCCTCCTAGGGGCAGGGCCAATTCTTCTGCTTTCACACCCTCTGGGTCGGCACTTCCACAGCGACACCATAGGGGCCAGCTTCACTGTATTGCCAGGGGAGGTGGAGGGCCCACTCTCTGAAGTGCGGCAGCAGGTGAGGGGCAGAGACAGCTCTCCCCATCCTCTCTGCTTTTTTTCTAATATGCCCATTTCTGTTTCATAACAATCTCTTACTTTAAAAATAAAATGTTTTACATCCCCTGCCTTAACATGGATTTAAATCCCTTGTTCACCTACTTTCTCTTCAATGTTTTTCAAAAATATGTTTCTGTACCTAAAAGTTCTCCTCTTTTCCTCTTACTTGATGTTCCTGACTTATCATTCTTTACAAAATTTCTGTATTTCAAAATAACAATGATAATAAGCCAATGGAAATCCAAGAAACTGTATTTAAGCAGAGAAAACATTGACTTTTCATCTTAAACATCTGACTGATACAGGAAAAGCATATATTAACAGACACAGAAACATTCCTATATTCCTATCTTCTCTTATTGACAAGTTTGCATATATATATATATATATATATATATATATATATATATATATATATTTGATTTGAGGCAGAATTTTATTATGTAGCCTTAGCTGGCCTGGCCTGGCACTTGATACATAGCCTCAGACTGACCTTCATTGCTTGGTACTAATCTTTCTTCAGCTTCTTGAGTGATTGAATCACAAATGGGTATCACCACAGTTGTCATTAATAAGATTATCATTTGCTAAGATATTTTGTTTTTTTTTTAAAGGTGGGAAATATTATTAAGAATTGAACCCAGGGCTTCATGCCTCCTAGGCAAATGCTTTACAGCTAAGCCACAACCCATTCCAGTAGATTTAAATTAACTTATTTGTTAGATGTTTTAAGTTCCATGCCTTAAGAAAGATTTGTATTAAGTCCATATTTACAAGCTGATCTGGAACCCTGAAAATACTGTGTATGCCAAAGCACACCTTCAGATAATGCAGGGTAATCACTAAAATATACTAAGTCAAAAGATTTGTAGTTTTCATTACCCATCATCTCTAATTCCAAATCTGTGCTTTCAAAGGCATTACTCTTAGTGAAAACAAGGTAGAAGATTCTCATACAAAAGGCATCATGCTTAACTCATCACTGACAAAGTCTTAACAGAAAAAGAAAACTGATCAAAAGTGAAGCTCGTGATGAAGACACAAGACCAAATCTTTTCCTTTGTGAGGTGGAAAACTAGAAAACGGATTCCTTTGTCTGGTGCGGGTGGTATTTATTAAATAGTAAGCAGGTCTCTGGCCAAAAATATGCAAAAAATGTGTGTGTGTGTGTGTGTGTGTGTGTGTGTGTGTATGTGTGAGAGAGAGAGAGAGAGAGAGAGAGAGAGAAAGAGAGAGAGAGAGAGAGAAAGAAGAAGGAGGAGGAGGAGGAGGAGGAAGAGAAAGAAAGAAAGAAAGAAAGAAAGAAAGAAAGAAAGAAAGAAAAAAAGAAAGAAGTTGTGATTCATGATTTGTGGCAGCAAAACCCTGGCAGGTTCCCCTGCTGGTGTGGGGAACCATGGCATGTGGGAGACAGACAGATAGATACACCATGCAGAGAGAGCTTGGGTATAGAGTTTATTTAGTAAGTATTGGGAGGGTATAAGAATAAAGGGCAAGGGGGTTAAGGAGGAGAGAGAAAGAGAAAGAGAGAGAGAGAGAGAGACAGAGAGAGAGAGAGAGAGAGAGACACACACAAAGAGAGACACACAGAGAGACACACACAGAGAGAAAAAAAAACTGAAAGAGGAAGAGGAAGAGGAGGAAGGATAAAGAAAAAAAACCATTTGCAATAGAAGCTTAACAGTTAAACTGACAATAGTGAAGAACAGTTTAATATATTTTAAAATAGAGTTGGATTACATATACAGTATGTTGTAACATATTTAAAAGTACATACCAATTTAAAATATTTGAGACTTATTGCTTTCTTAGTCTGGAATGAGCTACAATGAACAAAGCTCATTAAGACTGCCAAAACCATTTTTTAGCAATAACATACACGTACAAACATATGCAGTTGAATTTAAGTTTCATATACATAAACACACACAGACTCAAAGCTAACTTATGTTTACAAATAAAGTTAAATCATAAGTCACATGCATATACACATACACACCCACCCACCCACATACATATTAAACAGGAATTGGATGAAGAAGATACCCTGGTGGGCCCTACCAAAAGCATGCCACTGCACAAACACACATGTAACAGAGTCAGTAAGAAGAAATCAGAGACAAAAATGTAAGTAAATGGCAAGATGAGGTGACGAGTACCTTAGTAAAGATGGCGACTAGATTATCTGACCTTCTTTTAGTCAAGACGGCGGTGGTCATGTGGTCACCCATAGCAAAGATGACCGTGAAGTCACCTGACCTGCCCACCTTGCCCTTAGTCAACAGGGTGGTGCTCACATGGTGCATGGGGAAACCACATGTTTTTATTAGAGCCACAGTGGGAATTTTAAACAGATACAAATAACAAGTAGAATGTGTAGAACATATATTTAAAACAGAATCACATTCATGTGGCCACACCATTCACACATTCTTTCTTTCACTCATGAAGTAGACAGGAAACTTTTAAACCCCATTAGCCACAGTGGAGTGGGAACAGGGTCCCACTCTCTGGGCTAGATGGTGCAGCAGCAGCGGTCTCAGAGGCAGGATAGGAGATTTTAAATAGGAAAAAGAAAAGGAGTGTTTACAGGTGAGAGTGATATGGGAATGATTTCTTATTAATAAAGAAACTGCCTAGGCCCATTTGATAGGCCAACCCTTAGGGACGCAGCCCAGCCGCCCATTACTACAACAGTGGGAGGGGGGATTCCCTTTCCCAGACAGGTTTATCCATGGTGGAAGGTAGTCCTGCAGAGGGAAAGGCAGACAGGCTTGAGATGCCAGTGGCACAGATTTTAGCGTGGCTGGATAGAAACTTTTCCATCTGATTGTTAGCTGATAGACATTAGAAAGCCTCTTTGTTGGGGTCTCCTGGTAGGTAACCACTTTGGGTTGTTATTTAAGGGGTACACAGATCATTTCTCAGAGTTGAGGGAGGAATGAAAGATGACATCCAATAAGAAAATATTCTAGGCATCCCTAGAATAATGCAAAGATTTGAGTAGATAGTTCAGGTCATCATAAGCCTCATCAGCATAGAGGGTGGGGACCAGGACCACTCTGAGTGGCCTGAGGGACAACAGTCCAAGACAAAAAGCAAGATCCCAATCCACAGCCATAAGAAATTGCCGGAGATAAATGTCAGCAAAGCTGACTTGGAGAAGGGGATCAAACCATTTAGTTGGTGTTGTTTGCAGCAATGGAGGGGATACAGGAAGTTGGAAAGTAGTCCAAGTCCAGGATCCCCGTATTCCTCAGACTGTCCACCCACAGGTGGGAAGGAACATGGAGAGAGCCTGGCTGAGTCAGGTACCAATGTTATGATTTATGGCAGCTTGATCCTGGCAGGTTCCCCTGCTGATGTGGGGACCATGGCAGGTGGGAGACAGACAGATACACCATGGGGAGAGAGCTTGGGTATATAATTTATTTAGTGAGAGTTGGGAGGGTATAAGAGTAAGGGGATTATGGAGGGGAAAGAAAAAGAGAGAGAGAGAGAGAGAGAGAGAGAGAGAGAGAGAGAGGAACAGAGAGAGAGAGGAGAGAGGAAGAAAGGGAAGGGAAAGGCAGAGACTGCCTCTTCAGAAAAAGGATGGACAGAGAAAGAAAGAAGAGAGGAATCATAAGATCTGCTTGCCTCAGGGGGAAGGAAAGGATTGAGAGTGGGTAGGGCTTGTCTCTTAATTGGACAAGGTACCCAGTCACAGGCCAGGCCAGCAGAATTATAATTATAATAAAAGGAGCATGTAAATCAAAATAATATTACCAAGAAACTTAGTAACTGTTATGCCCAGATCACGGAGTACCCCGCAAAACCAACTAGGAGACTGAGTTTTATATGTAAAAGCAAAGAGCCTTTATTCTCACACAAGTTTGCAAACTCAGACTCTTTATGTGTCAATTGTTTTGGAGTGATTAGAGAGCCATGATTTTATAGTAGCAAAGGTAGGGGATTTCTAAGGTTTAGGATCCCTGATTGGCTGACATTTGTCTAGGGATGTACTGGTGAAAAGCAATGAGTGTGTGCTGGCAGGTGATCCTGTCTACAGTGGTTGGAACATTAGGAATTTCCTTTGGATGGTCTGTTCTTGGGGCCTGGATAGTCTCAGTTTGAGGTCCTTCCTGTAGCCAGGTATTGCATCAGGATAAACTCCTGAGACTCAGGCCTCTATTACACTTATCATGGCTGGGTCCTACAGGGCAGATGATCCTATCTCCAATGGTTGGAATGTTAAGAAATTCCTTTGGATGGTCTGTTCCTATTAAGTTAATCATGGTTGGGTCCTACACTTTGCCCTTCACAAGTACCAATGACAGGAGCCAATCATGGGTCATGCTTGCCCATGGGTTCAAGGAGGTATTATTGGGACCTAAGAACTATTTTAGTTAATAAATCCATTAATTTAGAGCTCTGGGACTATTTTTCTGGCATATCAACAGGCACTATAGGTAGTCATTTTGTTTCCCATGCCAGGGAGTTCCTCCTTGTCTCAGTCTTTCAACCTATTCTGGGCAGGGAGCATGGGACAATGACAACATGTTCCTTTCTGCAACTACTTCAAGCTGACATTGGGGCATTGTCATTAGGACCCAAGCAGGCTGAAAGGCTAGCCAAAGAAAAGGAGGGAATTAAGGCAATGTGGCACTCATCAGAAGCATCTGATTCGCAGACTCCATTGAAGGGACAGGGAGACGTCACATCAGCTGGACCAGTCCACATCAGCCTTCAGGAAGTCCAGGGCTCACAATCATTCGGAGCAGGTTGTACTCAGCAACTGATGCTTAGATCTATCTGCCAGCCAAGTGGAAACCTATTGACACAAGTTTAAACTAGGAACAGAAGTTAGAATTTTTGTCCTTAAAGGAAAATAATACATGTAAAACTTTATTGAAATCCATATTGTAGAGAATAAAAAGAAAAAAAAAACAGATAATGCATATCTGTAAAACTGTAGGAATAGACTCATACCTTTGAGTCCTAGCAAAAACTACAGATTTTGATTAGAAACATGTATATTTTTCTATTGTTCAGAGATCCAGGTATGGATTGGACAGAGAAGTCTTTGGCCTGATGAGAAACACCCTTAAGTTCTATTTAAATGACAACCAAAATAAATCTAAAATCTTGAGCTTGTAATCCAAACAGTAAGTAGTCATTGCTCTACCAGCTTATCAGAACTATACCATAGAGGGGGGAAGAAATCAGAAACATTTTCCATATCTTAACCTGTATTTATATCTTAAATCACTTTTTAGATCCTCAAAGCTTATGAACTTTCATATCCTCAGACCTTTATATATCTTAAAATATTTTTTTAAATCAAGAGACCTAAAGAGAAGCCTGAGAAAAAGCAAGGCTTGATTTCTACATATACATAACGTGAGCTAACAAGTTGGCTATAGCTTTTTGGAATGACCTAGATACTTTTTGCTGCTAAACTGACAACATTATAGCTAGCCTAGCCATCAATACTATCAGAGATTCCCGAAGGATAAGTAAATTATACCCGAGTTTCCAAATCTATTAAAAATAACAGGGGGCAGAGTCCATATACAGTTAGCCATACCCAGGTCTCCATAGCATTGGAAGCAGAAGATTCCACAATAGCCGTCTTAGTCAGGCCCATAAGGTGATTTTGTTTTTTAATTCTGTGGAAGAGGGAAATGGGAAAGACTGACCTTATTTTGCCAAGGAAAAAAGGGTACAGTCAATTCTCCAATGTCCTGCTGTTTGCCCACAGTCTGGACCGGGTCCTAGCAGCAGGTGTTAACCTGGGGCATCTCGTCCAGTGGTCAGCATCATCGTAATCCAGATGAAGACATCATGGTGTTCCATAATCTTCTTTGGATACATTGGGCTACTGCTACTATCTCAGCATCTCTGTCTAATATGATAGGCTTTTAATCATTATTTTAAATGCCATATTCTGCAGATTCCTGAAGTATGAGAGCTGCCCAGGATATCTGATTACACAAATTTTCTTCCGAAGGTAAAAATGGAACAAGTTGTTATCCGGCTGTTAATGCTGTCTCTTGGGAAGGCAATGAAAAAGTCCCAGGGTAAAATGGGAACAGAACAGGAGGGAACCTAAAGGCTAGCATAGCCCTAGGGCAAACTGAGACTCCTGTCTACCTTCCTGCTGATCTGGGCTTTGATTTTTCCCCAGCAAGGAAATTTTTAGTAAACAGCATAGTTGGTTTATTTGTTGTTTTGTTTTTGTTTTTATGGTAAACCAATGGTAGTAAATCTAGTGACATTTTAAAATTTTGAATTTATTTTCTTGTTTTCTTTGAAGTTTAGTGCTTTTTCTTTTATTAAAGATAGATTTTTTAGATAATATAATCTGATTACAGTTTCCCCTCCCCCATTTCTTCTAGTTCCTCCCCACCTCCCCTTTCAACCAATCCAAACCCTTTTAAGTCTCTCATTGGCAAGCAAAGAGGTGTTTAAGGAATAATAATAATAGAAAATAATTTTAAAAAGAAACACATCCTAATAGGACAAAACCCCTAAAGAAGAAGAGAAACACGTGAAATGCACATAGATGCAGAGGCACACACATTTGCACACACAGGCATCCCATAAAACCACAAAACTGGAAGCCATAACACATAAGCAAAGAATGCCCTGACTTCATCCTATGAGACAAAGAACCTTCCAAGATATTTTGGGTTCATTTTGTGATGTCTGCCTACCCTTAAGAGTGGTTTGCTTCCCCACTGAGACTCTCTTGGAGAAACCTAATTCTTCATTTACAACTTATTATTAACTGGAAATAACTTTTGGGTTAGGGATGAGGGCATGTGTCCCCTTTTCCTTTTGGCTCAGGTCCTGTGTTTCTTGATATTCATAATAAAGCATTATTCATTTTTCCACTTTCTGTGAGCAAGAATCTTTTCTTCAGGATACCTGGGTATCCCAAATGCAAAGCACCGTAGTTTCACTGAAACTGAAATAAGATTTTTTTTTGGTTATCTCAGTCTGTGAGGACCCCAAAAGACCACCACGAAGACCAAGTCACTTTGATGCAAAAGCAATGTTTATTGGGTGCACACTATAAGCCGGCAGGTACCTTGTTAGCGCAGCAGCGAGAGGAGGTACCCTGCCCTTCTAGAGGGCATTATTTAAAGGCAAACCCCAGAAAAGTGACATTAGCAGGGTATGGGGTGATAGGTTCCATTCTGATTGGCTGACATTTGTCTAGGGGTGTCCTAGTGAAAAGCGATGGGTGTGTGCTGGTAGGTGATCCTATCTACAAGGGTTGGAACATTAGGAACTTCCTTTGGATGATCTGTCCCTGTGTGGTGCCTGGGTAGTCTCTGTTTGTTGGCTTTCTTGGAACCAGGTATTGTTTTAGGGTAAACTACTAAGACTCAGGCCTCTTGGACTTGTCATGCCTGGGTCTTACCTTTTCATTCCTGTGTGCACAATTCTTTGCTTTTTCCTTTACTAAAATCACTAGATTCTAAGATGATGTATCTAAAATAAGGTAACGTTTTATCTGACATATAATTATTATTTTGTTTCAGTGGAAGTTGAGTTAATAACATGTATTTTTTTTTGTATACAGCTTCTCAAAGTCCAAGTATCCCAGCACTGGGATTGCTGAGCTTGTATCCATGGTTTATCCATCAGCTTTTTAAAACTGTATTTTACTATATAAAATTCTGTATTAAAACAGGTGCCCCCAAATCATCCAAGAACAAGAAATCTGGATCATCCAACACTCCAGGTAATTTGATTTGTGGTTTTGGGTGTTTAAAAAAATAGACACATGCAAATTCCAATATAAGTTTGAAAGGTTCTGTTGGCTACTGGTTTAACAGGACCTAATATCACAGTATCACTGTCTTTACAAAATTGAACCTCTTAGTGTTTCCGGAGGAAAAGATTTAGGAGACCCATGAGGTGTTTAATAAAATTTTATAATTAAGAGCAAAATTTTGTTTTAGGGAAATTTTAATAAAGTTCTATATCACCTCTCCTTTATCAATTTAGACATATTTATTAAACCTTTCTAAACAAGTTAGGAATATATAATCTATGTCATTGCAAACTTGAGTAAAGCTAAACTATGGGAAAGCAATTCATAAACAGACAATCAAAGCATTGTGAAAAGTATTTAAAATTTTTCATGAAATACCTACTTTTGTTATCATTGTCATCCTGATTTTTAAGCCTGACCCTGAGATTTCATATCAAATTATTTATCTAGATCAAAGGGTCATTAGAAATACACAGGCAGATTTGAAATTTCAAGGTACTTACCATTCCCCTTTGATCTAGGGAAATTACATTCCCCATGTACATACATAATTTTATTATTCACATTAGATAATAGTGGTGGACTAAACTGTACCTCGGACTTGCTTGTTTTGTGACTTCTGATAAAGATGGGCTTGTGGTATTTTATTTTTCAAGCAGAGTAGACAACTGTCTAATAGATTTAGTGTGTTAGTGATTGGGTGATGGTATGGTTTAGATAAAGCGCTGTGGTTCCCTGAGGGGCGACCAGCAGCAGGCCAGAAGGGCAACTGGGTCCCACCACCTGAGGCCTCTGTGGATCCCAGGTGGGTGGGAGGCAGTGGGTGAGAGAGCTCTGTGGGTAGGCATCTGGGCAACTGGTCCCACAAGGAGCAGATAGGAGACGGAGATGGATAGGCATGCTATACAGAGAGAGAGAGAGAGAGTGTATTCAGTAAAAGGGAAGGAAAGGGAAGGGGAGGGCGGGGGGAGTGGTGAAGAGAGAAACAGTGAAAGAGAGTGGGGAGTGGGGAGAGAGGGGGGGAAGAGGAGAGGAGAGGAGCCACAGCAGCAGCCACCTTGCCTGAAAAGAGCAGGGCAAAGAGAGCACCTTTAGGCTGGAAGAGGAAGGAAGATCCACTTGCCTTGGTGGAAGGGAGGGGAGGGGGTGGAGCTTGTCTCTTAAAGGGATAGGACAGATCATTACATTCCCATCTCTTTTTTATAATAAAAAGTGGGGAGGTTATTTTTATCTAAACCATTTCAGGTATGATCCTAAATGAATTGTCCCTAAGGATTTCAATGGCTGGTTGGGCCAAGAAACAAAAGTGGATTTCACAGATAACCATCCATATGAATTTGGCAAATCCCAGCTTTCAAGAGTGATTTTACATATCCAGGACAAGGAACTACACCTTGACAACAACAGCATTTAACTTCCCAATTAAAAGTACCATATCCTGTTAAATCGATGTATATTTAAATATTATCTGCACCTTGTGTTGAACAGAGAAAGGAACTCATATTCCAGAAGCAACTCCCACATACTCAGAAGCAAAGGAAGTTACTGGTAAGTGAACGTATCTCAAATGTGCATTCTTGTTTAGATCTAACCCAGTACCTGAAACAGGTCACCAAGTAACGAAAGTCCGACGCTAATTGAAAATAGCTACCCGTCCTTCACCTGTTTGTTTGACTCCTTCATGATTTTATAATATCATATTCACACTATTTGCTTGTAGGGCCCAGAAATGCAGTATATGAAATACTATGTGTGCATATACATACATGATTCTACTTAAAACTTGTAATCTAATTTTTGCACTAATATGTTATAAATGATACCACATTCACACAGGATAAAATCACTCTTTTAAGAGCAAAATGAATGAACAAACATCAACTTCCTTTTCTTCCTTCCTCATATTAGACACAATATCATATTCCCCTAGGAAAAATAAATGTTTCGATTAGAGTTGTGTTTTAGCCAGACGGATCTTTTCAGACATCTCATGGGACCTCTTTACAACAAAAATACTCAGTGACTGGAAACTTGAACCTTATTTTTTTTTGTACATAACTATAAGAAGCAGCTAGAAGGTATGCTTATTGGTCTCCACAACTGTGAATGTGTTCTCTGACCATTGCGCAGGTGAAACGTTTACGTGGGGCAATGGCAAGTACAAAGCTCTCAACGGCCGCATCTTCTCCTTTGAGTCTTCCTGCGCATACACTTTCTGCCGTGACTGTGCAGAATCTGGAGGAGACTTCAATATCGAAATCAAAAGGCACAAAAAGAATGAGATTGAAGAAATAAGAGCTCTGATTGATGATGTTGGCATCTCAGTTTTGAATAACACTATTTTCGTTAACGACGAAAGGTAAGTAGCGGAATGGAGAGCCTAAGAATTAAAGAATAGTTTGGTGGATGAGCCAAAACCAACCAGACACAGAAGCCAAGTTAAGTAAGGAATGTATGTATGCCAGGCCCCTCTTCCAATGCTTGTCTACAGCAAGTTAGAACACAGCCAAGGGCTCTGTTGGACAATGGTTGCGCTTAGATTTAGTGTAAAATGTAGACTCCACAAAACAGATACCGGAACATTGCCCTTTTCATTGATGTCTTCTAACTATTCTAAATGCAAAGGCAACACTTCACAAATTAGAATTTGACGAGATCACAGCTCCTAGATGATTATTTTCCAGAAAAATCTACTCAGATTTCAAAGAAACAGACTCTGACAGCTTTCTGTGATTAAAAATTAAGAGGCACTTGATAGTCTACTTGTGCATAGTCCAAACTATTAGACTGGTTTTTTTTTTCACTGATACCCAACCAACATTCTATCTGTTTAGTTTTCCAAAAAACTAAGGCTATAGTAGTTATTCCTTAACAGCCCTTGTTACTGGAGTACTTTTCTCACCACCTGCACACTTTTTAAAAATTCTTCTCAGGATACTAGTGCCATACACCAACAAGATGATTCACATTAAAAAGCAAGGTGATCACTATGTTCTGAAGAGCCGCAGAAAAACCCTTTCTCTAAGATGGAGCAAGAACAAACTCTCAGTAAGTCAACCAGTGATCTTCTTTGAACTTTCTGGTCTTTGGTCTTGTCATAAAAATAGACACATAAGGAAAGAATTTGCTGATAAATTTTGATATGCTTGCTGTGCTGAGCCTTGTTTTTCCTGAGAGTCCAAGCACCTCAGTATGCAGCCCTCTTAGATGGCTGATGATGGGCAGAAGCACGCAAAGGAAAGCAAACGTATTTTTTATGGGCTTCCTGAGTGTGCGCAGGAGTGGGTCTCTGCGTCTGTAATGGTCTGTGCATGAGCAGGTATCTGTGTCTGTATCTGTCTTGTGCCTTCTGTTGGGCTCTTTTTCTTCTGTTTGTTTTGTCCTATTTCACTGTGTTAGTTTTTGTTTTAGCATTATACTATATTATTTTATATTGTATTATTATATTATTTTCTCTTAGAAGTCTGTTTTCTAATGAGAGACAGGAAACGTGTGAATCCAGATAGAAGGAGAGGTGTTTGAGGAAATGGGAGGAATAGAGAAGTAGGAAAAACTGTAATCAGGATATATTATGTGAGAAAAGAACACTATTTTCAATAAAAAGGGAAAATATGCCTGTTGGAGGTGGAAAATGCCTTTAACCCCAACATTTGGAAGGCAGAAGCAGGTGGATCTCTGTGGTTTTGTGGCTTGCCTGGTCTACAAAGTGAGTTCCCAGGGAGTCCTTGTCTTGAAGTATCCTTCCCCCCCCCAAAAAAAATCTGTCTGAGGACACAATAAACATTGGAGTCAGACTTGTACCAAGTTTGAGTCATAGTTTCTTTAAAAAAGATGCTGTTCCCCCATCTGACCAATGTACCCAGGGCTGCACAGGAAAGGACCCTGTCTTTTGGTTTGGTTAAAAATTGTCTTGAGATATTTTCAATATTTTATGGAATAATATCAATATTGTTTGCTTTTGCAGCTCACTCTTTATAGCCAGTATACCACCTGCGGTCTCTGTGGCAACTTCAACAACACTCCAGGTGAGCTCTGGCAGATAGTCCCTAAGATAATTTCTTCCTAAAGAAAAAATTTTAAAATTCACACTTAGATAAATTTACTAACAATTTGCATTTGTCTAAAGGATGGTACACAGAAGCAAAATAGATTTATCTTGCCAATGCTCTATGTACCTTACAAATAAAGTACAAATGAGAATCTTGAAATCATACTTTGATTTGCAGGCGAAGATATCAATGAGCACATTGCCAATAGTAAAATTTCCAGTGACTGTCCCAGTGCTGTGAGTAGGAGCAGTGAAGTCTGCGAGGATGGAGTACAGGTACGCAATGTGGTTTAATCTTGTAACAACTTCAGCACTGTTTCTCCCGAATTATTAAGATAAAATTTGTTGTGTATTTTAAGGTATCTAACATGATATTATGGGGTGTCTTGGTTAGGGTTTCTATTGCTGTGAAGAGTCACCATGACCACGGCAACTCTTATAAAGATAAATATTTAATTGAGGTGGCAACTTACAGTTTGGAGGGTCAGTCCATTCTCATCATGGTGGGGGAACATGGTGGCATGCAGGCAGACACAGTGATGGCTGTATCTTGATCAGGCGGTCACAGGAAGTGCACTGTCTCATTGGGCGCAGCTTGAGCATATATGAGCCCTCCACAGTGACCCACTTCCTCCAACAGGACAACACCTACTCGAACAAAGTCACATCTCCTAATAGTGCCACTCCTGCCATTTTATTTCAAACCACCACATGGACTACATAAAGAGAATAAAAAGATTACTGTAATGAAGAAAACTAATATACCCATCATATCATATAATCATTCATTTTTTGAAGTTGTGCCAAAAAGAATTGAACTCTACTCATTTAGCATGAGTATTTTGCATGGTGCCTTTGTTTTCTGAAGTCCTCACATGGACACATGAGCTCAGGATTTGCTCATGCTCTCTATATGATATAACTTTTGGCATATGTCTCCCTATTACTTCTCCCCAACCCATTTCTCCATATATTGGATTGCCTTTAAAGATTCTTCATATAAATGAGATTATTCAATTGAGAAAATTATTTCATATAGCATAATCTTCTCCAGGCTCATATATTTTGTAGCAGTTCAATATCTTGTTCTTAATTTTAGTACTGTATAACCACAGATTCTTTGTCCATTTCTCTTCTATAGATGTTTAGGTTGTTTCCATTTCTTGGCTGTTGGGAATGGTATTATATGAATGCGAAAGAGAGATATCATTTTGATAGCTGATTTCACTGGACCAGAGCCCTGTCTTTATGCACCTGAAACTTCTATGCTGTGTTTTTTTTCCAATGGTTGAAAAAGAGTTTCTTCTTCATATATGTCTCGCATTTGTTATTTTCTGACTTTGTGTTGATAGCCATTCCAGTGGGTTTAGTGTATATTTACCTAATGATTAATGACATTGGACACTTTCTCATACTCCTTTTGGTGTTCTTGGTTTTTCTTTTTTGGCAGGGGGAGGGTGGGGATGTTTATTTAACTTATTGTCCTTGGGTTGTTACTGCATTAATGAGTTATATGAGCTCTTAATCAACTTTGTAATCAACCCGTTGTCAGATCATGATTGGCAAATATTTTCGCAATCTCTAGGTTCCCATTTAAAAATGTATTTCAGAAAATGCATTGCTTCCCTTGCTGCACATAAAAAACAAATGCAGGGTATTTACTAGTTTTGCCTTGGTTGGCCTGAACTTTTAGCATGACATCTAAAGGTCATACCAAGCCAACGGCTAGGAGTGCTTTCTTTCTTGGATTTTAGGTGTTTATATTTTCAAGTGGTACAGTTATCTTCTTATCTTTGACTTGATTTCTGCTTCTGGTGTGAGAACAGCCTTCAGTTGTTTTCTTTCTTGCATGGCAATCTTGTTTTCCAAGCACCCTTTCTTCACAGGACTATACTCCCCCATTATGTTATCTTGGTGCCTTGTCAGATCAGTTAGCCACCTGAAATAGATTTAGCCCTGGTACCTCTTTTCTGCCCTGCTGATCAGTGTGCTATGTGAATGTCACAGCAAGGGGGCCCACAGTTTCTATTTAGATACTCCCATCCCTTGGGGACTCCTAAGCCAATGCTGGAATTCTGCCCCAGCTTTCTCTCAATGTCCTTGTATTCCAACCTTCCATTCCAGTCCAGTTGTGAATGTTAAGATTTTTTTCCCCAAAGCAACATTGTATGTACTCTGCTTTAGTGTCATAATTCAAATTTTCTTTGCATGATGTTCTAATTTTTCTGTGAAACATAATTCCTGTGCTTCGCACTCTCGGTGATTCCATAACTTCCGACCTAAGCATGCTGTTTGAAATGTCCCTGACCTTGATTCTTAAAAAGTTACACAGAATAACATTTTTCTTAACTTTTATTGATTCTCTGTGGCTTTCGCATCATGTATCTCTTTCCCACTTTTCTCCCTGTCTCCTCATGTCCTTGCTTCTGCCCTCTGCCCAGGCACTCTCCCTAACTAAAACAAAACAAAATTTAAAAGAAAAACCAAAAATTAAATCAAAATAAAAAGAGGAGAAGCATCTTGTTGTGGAAGCTATAGTGTGGCTCATTGAGTCGCACAGTCTACCCTTTAGTTCATGTATCTTTACTTGTAAATGTTCCTTGCAATGAGTCATTGGTCAGTTCTCGGTTCAAGGCCTCATACTATAGATAATGGACTCTCTCTGGGGATCCTTTTGGATATCCTGTTGTTGTCATGGAGGTCTTGCAGTTTTGGATCTGTAGGTTTGTCCCCTTCAGATGCTCCAACAGTTCATAGATGTGGTTGATGTTGGGGTGGGCTAACTCGTAGCCCTGGTTCTGGGCCTGGGTGGAAGCTAGGTTGGTCAGCCTTCCATCCTTCTTCCCCCATCATCACCACTTGGAGGAGCTAGCCAGCACTTGGCTAGCTTATCCAATGCATCCTACAGCAAGGGGTGGGGCCGGCTCTCCTGTTCCCAGGTCTCCAGATTAGGCCTACTCATACTCACAGTACCTGTAGGGCTGCTTCTACTCTTTTGCCCAGGTAGATGCAGGGCTTTCTCTTCTGACTGCTGCAGGAAGGGTATGAGGAGGGGAGGGGTCAGCCCTCTTGCTCTCAAGCCTCACCCGCTCCCCAACAACTCTATTGTACTGCCCAGGCAGGAACAGGGCCCACTCTCCTGTGGGTTGCAGCTGGTAAGGGACAGGGATAAATAACCCTCTCACTTTTGAGATCCCTGGCCAGCTCTTTTTCTTGCCTGCTGCAGGTAGCATGGGACAAAGTAGGAATGTGTGGTTACATCTTTCCCTTATGGAAGCTACCACGTGGCAGATGGCGGAGGGGGTCAGCTCTGCTGCCCTCATGCCACCAGGGCATGAGGGTTATGACCTCCGGCGCTAACACTGGCCAGCTAACCAACATCTGCACAACAGGGTCTGCTTTAGTGTGCTGCCCAGAAGGAATGCAGATCCCACTCTCCTGTGGGTAGCAGTCTGTTAGGGGCAAGGCTAGGTCTTCTACTTTTTTGTCGCTGGGGCTGGTTCTCTCAATTGCCATGAGTGGCATGGGCAAGTGGGGGAGGCATCTTTCTCTCAATCATACCACCACATGGTGGATGAGGGAGGTGGCAAGATCAGATCTCCTTCTCTAATGCCCTGAATCCCCAACAATAGATTCAGCTCTAGTTGCTAGTCAGTGGTGAGTGGATGGGGCTATCTTTCCTTGGTGTGTGTTTGTGTGGGGGACAACTCTTCCCCTGAGAGGCAGGGCAGGTTCTCCGGTTGCAGTCTCCATGGCCCCAAATGGCAGTACAGGCTACTCAGATCAGTAAGACCTCCACAAGGGCATGGCCCTTGGAAACCGAGGCGGTCTCATCAGAAGAATAACAATTCTTGTCTATACACTTAAAGCAATTTATGAAAAACATTCTCCATATTTCCCTTTTCCTATTTTCGGCTTATTTGGGGGGGAATTTTATCAGCCTTTCTTGACTGAAATTAGTACAAACTACACAGTTAACAGGAGCATATGTAATTTTCTAAAAACATTTTTGATAACAGAAAATACCATGTGGTCATTGAAATATCTTGAAATTCAGTTTTTTTTTGTGGCACAGAAAAATAACATTTGCTTTTATATTGCAAACAATTTATTATTTATTATTGATTAATTTATTATTTTATAATATTAAAGCAAATGCATATCATTACCACTAAAAAAGGACACTAGTGTATGGTGACTTGTCCACTTGTCCACTGACAAACTCTAAGCGCATCAACAGTTTTGGGCCAGCATCTCTTTTGTGTAATGTGTTGCCACCAGTTACCGTGCATTGCCTAGCATCGACGTGTTCTCATCCCATCTGCCCATTTTCTCCAGATCTAAGATTCCCTGCAGTGTAGGAGACAGTTGGATAAACCTGGGTGATAAATCAAATCAATAAATTTGAACCCATCCCAACTATCTGAAATGTTAGAGGTCAATCTTTCTTGCCAACCATACTACCTAACTTTAAAGTTTCAATTTTAATTCAATGGCCCCCACTCTACAAGAGTTACAGAATGTTATATTATAGAGTTTCTGTATCTATCCTTTCTTAGACATTCACGCTATTGACCTTCCCCCCCTGTATGTTTTAATGAAATGTGCTGTGCCTTGCAGTATTGTGACAAGATTATCGGAGCTTACTTTGAGGACTGTGGGAAGGTTTCCCCTTTATCCAGTGAGTACAGACAGGTGTGTGTTGATGAGTATTGTCAAACCGGAGGCGGAAAGGACTCGACATGTGACACCTTCTCTGAGCTGGCCCAACTTTGTGCCTATGATGGACCTGGCGCCTTCGAACACTGGCGAGATGATTCTGCTGTAGTTTGTGGTAGGTGATTTTTCTTCTCAACAATGGTAGATTATGAAAAAAAAATACCTTCTTAAAAGACTCACTTCATATCTCAAGGCATGTCTGAAAACAATTTTCTTGAATGATTCTAAGGCCCAGCTAAGGGAGTCTTGCCTCTAACTTGTGTTTATGAGGAGATTGAGGCTCATTTTGTGATATGATTTGCCTTTCTTGCAGAGTTTTGTGTTAAGGTCTTAATTGATAAGATCATCAGCAACTATAAGGGGAGAAGTGTAAATGCTATAAAAAGTAGCGGATTATTTTTAATAGTCTACTAATAAAGTATTATTTTCTTTTAAAAGATTAGTAAACTGTAAATATGAGCTTTATACATGTATTAGTACAATTTATACAATTTATGATGCTTGGGTTCATCTCTATAAAACTACATATCAAACTCTACTTGGGATGAAATTAAATGATGCCCTTTACCTTTCCTCTAAATTAAAAATTACTCAGTGAAATAATGCTTGAGGAGTTGGCATCATTTAGTTCTATGGAGTGTCTTTAGAGATCGATTCGTTTCTTCAAAAGCAGAATCAGTGAATCCCATTTGTAGCGGCGTAGATTAATGCAGACAAATTGTAAAGAATATATTCACAGCTTTAATGGGAAAATCAAACTCACAAAACCAAGGTTCCAGCAGAGGACAGGAAGCAGGAAGGGGCGCGCGGATTTATAAGTAAACCTTCGTCCGAGGCAAGCCCGCCCTCTAAGGGGAGGGGCTTAACTCTACACCCATTTGAAAGGATCATTAGAGAACTGTATATTTACTCTGTTTTCCTTTCATTTATAAGCATATTTATTTCTATATATCTTCAGAAAAGCAACAATGTCCAGGAAAACATATCTACAAAGAATGTGGACCTTCAAATCCTCCAACTTGCTCTAACGTGGCTCCTTTTCAAGATAGTGAATGTGTGAGTGGCTGCACCTGCCCAGAAGGTAAGCTACCTGTGAACACCTCCACACCAGTACAGCAAAACTAGACAAAGAACAGCCCTCTGCAGCTCCAAAAGGTGACTGAAACAGGTGAATTCTTCTCATGGGTCCTCTGGCAACCTACTGAGAAACGTCAGATACTTTCAAAGCTTACGTGTGTTTTATTCCTGAGTACAGAGTGTCTCTGAAATCCACTGATTTACATAGGGATTAGAAGGTCCTGTCTCTACGGGCAGGTAACTCAGGCTCTGAAGATTTTCATCTCCATTCTTATCAATCCAAATGAAAAATTATCCCTTACACAAGAACCTAGCATTTCCGGGCACATTTGCGCCTGCTTTAGAAGTATTTCAGAAGTGGTTACAGTTGTTAAGAATTCACTGATGTTCGTATAATTTTGAGAGTACATCTCTATGTGTATTCTAGGTTATCTACTGGACGATATTGGAGATAAAGGAAAGTGTGTATTAAGGGAAAAATGTCCTTGTGAATCTAATGGAAAAGTGTATAAGCCAGGAGAAGTCCGAGAAGGCTCCTGTGGTTCTCAGTGGTATGTGTGTGCTTTTCAACAACATCTTATGGTCATTAAGATAACATCTAGGGTTTATCCATGCTCAAAGCTATTAAATTTTATTCAGCAAAAATTATACTTCTTAGAATTGTAACCGCGTTATGGGAAAAAAGGAAAAAGCAAGCAGGCAAACAAACAAAACAATTGTCAGTTCGATGTTTCTAATTCCTGGCGTGTTACTCTCACAGATTCAGGGCAATGAATCAATTTCCCAGGAATTATCAGAAATTTTTAAATTATGATGATGTTGAACACACTTCTACTAATCTTTACACTCTTCTATTTAGATAACTGAACTTGTGCCATGTAACAGAGTTCACATGGAGGGTATTTTATTAGGAGAAAGGGAATATGAAAAAGGGGGAAGAGGAGGGGAGACTGGCCTCTGGGGTCAGGAGCAATGGAAGAACAAAGAAAGGCGCAGAGGGAGGGAGGGTAGGAGGGAGAGAGAGAGAGAGAGAGAGACAGAGACAGAGAAGCAGAGACCAATGACAGAGAGAGAGAAAGAGAGATGGGGGTGGGTGGGCAGGGCCCTTTTAAAAGGGAACTTAGTGAGAGTGCACAGGAGGTGTTCTTAGTGACTGCAGGTGAAGTGGTATCCTATCAGGACCCCAAGGTCAGGCCAGTACAGATGCCTGAATATTAACCGTAAATACACTAAGTTTCATAGTGCTTACAAAGAACTACAGGAATATTTTAACACTTAAAAAACATGATTTAGGGCCGGGCGGTGGTGGCGCATGCCTTTAATCCCAGCACTCGGGAGGCAGAGGCAGGCGGATCTCTGTGAGTTCGAGACCAGCCTGGTCTACAAGAGCTAGTTCCAGGACAGGCTCCAAAACCACAGAGAAACCCTGTCTCGAAAAACCAAAAAAACAAAACAAAAAAAAAAAAAACAAAACAAAAAAAACATGATTTAAAGTTCAGGTCTCCAATAACGGAACAGCCCCTCACAGAATCACATGGGGACACTGCTCACTTTGTATTGAGAATACATTAGATCTTGAAAGGTCATACAAAGGTCTCGCACAAAATATAGTATGTATAAGCTCATTAGCAAGCATTTTGGTTTTTATTGCCTTTCTTGTTCTCCTTAGTGTTATACTTTAACCATATCGCGTTTGTTTACAGCTATACATGCATCCACTATAGGCTAAGATCTGAATTTGAGGGCAAACATGTGGGTATCTTTCTTTCTGAGATTTGCTAACCTCACTTGATAATGTTAGACATTCTGAGTCCCTCATTTTCTTGCGAATGTTGTGAGTATATGTTTCCTTAGAGCTGAATAGTTTTCTGTTTATGCACAAGATAGTTATTGTCCATTCATCGGTTGATGGACAACTTGGTTGGCTCCATGTCCGTGCTATAGCAGATAAAACAATGAACGTGGTGGAACAAATGTCTCTTTTGCTGGGGATGGAGTTCTCTGGGTCAATGCCCAGGAGAGTGGCAGCTGTGTCATATGGTAGTTCTGCTTCAGATGCTTTGAGAAGTAGCATCTTCGTAAGGCTCACTCTGTGCCTCTTTCTGACTTTGCAAAGTTGTGAACACTGTACTTTTTGCCTTTTGCCTTCCTGTAAATAATGCAGCACATGGACAAACCGCTGAAATCCAGTGTCCAAGATGTTATAAATTCAATTCATGAAGTTATTTATTTTTACTCAAAGAAATTGTAGCTTAAAATATCATGAATTGCCAGGCAGTGGTGGCGCATGCCTTTAATTCCAGCACTTGGGAGGCAGAGGCAGGTGGATCTTTATGAATTCGAAGTCTACAGAGCAAGTTCCAGGACAGGCTCCAAAGCTACGGAGAAATCCTGTCTTGAAAAACAAAAACAAACAAACAAACAAACAAATAAATGAAATGTCACGATATCAACATGGATGAGACACCTTACGGGGCTGTTGTTGGGTGGGAAATGATCTGATGCTCGCATGGCATCTTTGGAGTGATATTCTAATGTGGTGGTCTTTGCTCAGCCTGCAGAAGGTTTGACCTCTGACTCATCTTTACTTCCCACAGCACATGTCAAGATGCTAAGTGGTCCTGTACCAAAGCTCTGTGTCCTGGGATATGTAAAGTGGAAGGGAGCCTAATTACTACTTTTGATGACAATGTATTTAACCACCCTGGAGACTGTTACTTCTTGGCCCTCCACGTAAGTACTTACCTACAACATCTCTGAAAAAACTGAGCAAATTCCCAGCGAATTTAAAGAACAATTCATTTTATGTTATTGAGTTTTGGTAATTTCATACATGAATACAATGTATTTAGAGTGTATCTATTATTTCCCATTTTCTCCTCCAAAACAACTTCACTTCCTTCTCCTTTCTCTCCTTCTCCTCTTCTTCTTTATAACCAATTGCGTCCAATTATTGCTGCCATGATTCACATGGGTATTGGGCCATCCACTGGGACATAAGCAACCTACTAAGGACTACACTCATAAGGAAAACTGACTCCTTCTCTCTCAGCAACCATCAACTTTCAATAGCTCCTCAGCCGGAAGTGGAACCTTGGGAGCCCCACCCCTGTCTTTACAGGAATGCTGACAGCTTGGTGTCAAATGGGTCCTGTACAGACACTTGCTCTGCGTTGTTCATTAGGGAAATGGCTCTGTCATGCCCAGAAGACATTAGTTTGTATCAGTCCTTCACAATTTCTGGAATTTACAATCTTTTTTCTCCCCCACTTTTTTGATGTTCCTTGAGACTTCTTGGGGAAGGATTGTGACATTAGGGATAATAACTCAGTAGTTAGTTTTTGTACTTTGGCCAGGTTGAATCTCTGAATTAACTACTGTGAAAATAGGCTTCTTTGATAAGAGGTGGAAGCTACTTTCAACTATGTGTATAAGGCTAGAGCCTTGGAAAGAAGTTAGATGCAGTTTAATTTACAATAGTAGTAGGTTCTGCCCAAGGGCATATAATCTCTCCAGCACAGATTCTTGGTCAAGGGTAGAGTTCCAGACATGAGTTCCTGCTCATGAAGCAAGCCAAGACTGAAAACCAATTAGAAAGATGTCAGTTGGCCCCATAACATCCATGCCACCACTGCACCAAGAGGCATTTCTTGCATGGCTGTCTGTCACTCACAGGGCTCACAGCTATATAAGACTGTTGACAACCACACTCTTCCACGACCTTGCATAGTTCCTTCTGACACCAGGAAAGCTAGCTGGCAGGGGGAAGCTGCTTTTATACTGAGTTCCTGTGTAAACAAAGAAGAAGCAAACAACCTTCAGAATATTCATTACACATTTCAGTGTCTGCTTCCTGTCACAAGTCGACATTGACATCATTGAATATTAATATTATATTGTGTACACTCTGAAAATTTCTGGCTGAAACAAAATTCAACAGGCAAAATCTTAATCTGTGAACAAGCTGCTAGCTAAGTACTTAGGAAAGTCTTTGCACTCTTCTGCCTGTCTGTGAATACTCAACTGTGCTTCACATAATCTGATGCTGTCTTTCCTAGATGCATTTTCTTCATTAATTCCCTGAAATTTATGTTTAGCCTTTATTATACAATATGGCCCCATTATAGGATAACTGCTGGGTTTGCATTTAGACTCGTCTTAGTATTAAAATCTTAAGTAATCTGAAGTACAGTAACAGGGCAGTTCTACTTTGTAGCTCCTACTTTCAGTGGACAGGAGAAAATGAATAGTGTTTAATCTTTCTGGGAAGAAATGAAGATGAACTGAATTTGTGTACTGAATATAGAGAGGAGTGGGTTAATATGACAAAGTTCCACAAGATGTAGGTTTTACTACTGAAGAGCTGTATTCCATTCATGATTCCTGTGTATGAATGTTATCTTATCTTTCTCTTTATGCTCCCTTTGTTCACCCTGTGAGGACTAGGCATGGGAAAAGAGAAAGAGAAACCTACTAAAGAACACAGAACGTGTGCTGCATCCAGATCAGTGGTTCAGAGACGTGCATGACAGAGCTAGAAATCTCATGACATTCACAGTCACATTTACAGCTTTCCCAGCTAAAACCTTCTTGCATTGTATCTGTACAGATGCTATCGACTTCCCAGGGATTCAAAAGCCATTTTCTCTTTAATTCCTAATAACACCACAAAGCACCACAATTATGCTGGATTCAAGAGTGAAGACAAAAAAAACATTTGTAGTGAAATGTCCACGTATACAGCTTAGCTTCACATGATGTCCAGACCATTTATAAATTGCTTGTCTCTTCTGTGGGTACACCAGGGGCTGGATAAGATTTCCAGACTCTGAGCAGTTTGTGTGACGAAACTGCAGATTTAAGTTCATTGTGAATAAATCATGTAGAATTCACACGTAATAAAATTCCTGAACATAATATTTTTTTTCAGAATGAAGAGATTTCTATCAGTGTTGAGCTTCGTCCATGTGATGATGGTCAGACAGGCTCGTGCTTAAAGAGTGTTACGCTTCTCCGAAACTCTGTAAGTATTTACCTTCCTAAGGTTCAACCAGAGCAGCATCAGGTCAATGATTTCACTAAGTAAAATCTGGAGAGGGCTGAGATGTTGGCCTGGTGAGGAGGAGAGCTTGATACAAATGCATAAGGATCTGAGGTCCAATGGCAAGGACTTTGGAATAGCTGGGCATGACTGCATGTGCCCATAACCTCAGTCCTCTGTGTCAAAGGGGGAATGATCATGGGGGCCTTGCTGAGCATCTAGCCTAGCCAAAACCTAGTGAGATCCAGGTCCGGCAAGAGACCCTATCTCATCAGGATAAGTCAAGGAGTGATAGAGCAAAACACACAATGCCTTGCTCTGACTTCTGAAGGAAAGTACATAGGCACATGCACCCTCTCACACACATGTACCCCACATACATACACACACACACACACACACACACACAGGAGAGATGGTTCAGTTGATACTTTTCATGGGCTTCATCCCTAGCACCATGTGAGAAAACAGAATGTTCACCCTGGCTACATTGTCTGTAATTCCAGGACAGGGGAGGGAAAGACAGAGCAGAGCTCTGGGACTTGCTGATGAGCCAGTATTGACAAATGGAGAAGCTTCAGATTCAGTGAGAGGCTATGTCTTAAAAGAACAAGATGTGTGGCAATTTAGGAAAACACCTGGTACAGTCTGTGGCCTATGCCTTTCATCACCTCCCATACAAATGTGCACAATGAGTCTGAATTCAGGAGAATAATGACTTTGCTATATGAATTAAGTCTATGAATAAGATGTCAGAAAAACAATTTTATTTCTAGAAAAGTTAGAAAGAGCCAAGATCCTAAAATATGCCCACAGTGAGCATAAATACTTGTGTGTGAATGACAGGCTAACCATGGTTTTCCATTAGGTGTTCATTGGGACTTTAAAGGGCTCATGCCTGCCTAGGTGTTGGTACTTACAAAGGGTAACCATCTTGGTTTCAGTTTCCTTGTCTGTAAATTGATAACAAGCGTTCCTTTTCACAGCTGATATGGGAAGCATGAAGCATAGTGTAAGAAAGGCTTTAAAGATATTCATAAATCTATGCTACAGAACTCAACATGTTTTTAGTGGCATGAAAATTCAGCTCCATGTAGCACATTAAAGCGATGCTGAGCTTACGAAGTGTTTTAAATATTAGTCTGTTTCAGGTGGCAGATTTGTGTTCAATAGTGATGGGACAGTCACAAAGGATGGAGTTGTAATTCAAGGTTATTACTATTCAGGTAAGGTTAACAACAGCATCTAAAAACATCTTCCAGATGACTTTATTTACTCAGCTTCCCAAACTGACATGCTAATTTTGATGAAAAATTATCATTCAACAGATGAAATACAGATCTTCAATGCATCTTCTTTATACATGCAAGCAGAGGTGCTGTCTCTCCTAAAGATGCAGATACAAATTGCTCCTGCAATGCAGCTGTATTTGTCCATGCCTCCCGACGCATTCACAGACACTGTTGGTAAGTCCTCCAAACAGTATCATTTCCAAGGATCCGGCATTATGCCCTTAATGTGGCAATATAATATCACAGAGAACAGAACTCTTACATTCTAAGAGACTGGAACTTGTGCTGGACCTCTCTGTCAAAGATAATAATGCACCTCAAGGTCACTTAGGACATAAGACGGCTTTTCTTCTGTGTGCTCAGCCTGTTGATTTAACTTGCATTTAAAAGAACAGTGTAACAGTCAGCCTTGGCTCATCACAGAATCAATACCAAAGGGTGTTCAACAATTCTCACATTTCAAATTTTTGGACTTAGACTTTTATTTTGGGTCTAGAGAAATGGCTCAGTGGTTTAGGGTACAAGGTCCTCTTGCAGAGAACCCAGGTTCAATTCCCAACACCCACATGATATCTCAAAACCATCAATCAGTAACTCCACGTCCAGGCATGCATGTGGTACACTTACACACATGCAGTCAATACACACATGCTTATGAAATGAAATCTAAAAATATTTAAGGACTGTTATTCAGCTAACATTTTGAAAGTATGTTTTAAACGTCCTTTTACTAGTAGTGTAAATCAAATAAGACCTTGGCATGTAGCTGAATAAATAAAAATACAGTATGTATAACCTTAAAAGTCAGGAACAAGGAACATTAATATTTGCCCTTAGGCTACACCACAAGCTCATTCATTTTCCTGAAGCTTCCCATCATAAAAATGAGTTCTTCTTCACAGTCATAAATGGTAAAAGAATAAATGGCAAGTCCCACAAAATGATTAATGCATACACGGTACAAGTTTTATGCTACATACTTTACTTGAAAGGTAATGTATTTTAATATAGACAAAGAATGGAACTTGTGGATTTCGCAGCTCTGACAAGGAAGGCACATAGCCTTTTTATGATTCTTCTCTCTAAAGTTACCATGGCAAACACCAAGTACCATTTATGGCACATGGTTGTCTGTGCTCTGGAATTTTTGTGAAAGACTAATGAATGAAGTCTGAAGTGATGTAAGATTTTACCTACTGTGTGCCAGTATTAACAAAACATATTTCAAGTATTTTTACAATGTTTTCAATAACGTAATCGGAAGACTGCATAGGTGGAAATGCTAACCTTTGCTCTGTGACTTCAACATCCTGCAGGTCTTTGTGGTTCCTACAACAACAAGGCAGAAGATGATTTTATGTCAAGTCAGAAAATTCTGGAGAGTACAGCACAGGCATTTGCTAATTCCTGGGAGATGATGTCTTGTTCTAAGGGGAGCCCCTCTTCCTGTGTCAGCATTGAAGCAGGTAATCGTCATGGAGATTCAAGCTGTGTTGTTTCCAGTCGGTGCATTTGCAGACTGATACTGATGTAGACATCAGATCACCTTGCCTCTAGCTAACATTTCTTATATTATCCCAGGTTTAGATAAAACAGAGAATTAAAGAATTAGGAGATGGCACAAAAGAGTAAATCTCTTATGAGGAACAAAGTTAATCTACGTTCACTAGAAAAGAGGCCAGCACTTTGTGGTAGTTTATAAAATAAATCTGAGTTTCAGTGTATTATATTTGAATTAATACAGCATAAAGTAAGCTGAACTTTGAGAACATGGTATTAATAGTAATAGTTTTGGGAAAAGCATAGTGACGGGTTGTTGCCAATTTGCCAGGGTATCAGCCATAGCTGCTTTCTGTGTCTCTCTTGGGAGTTCAGACTCCTTTATGCCTAAAATCATCACGGAATACATTAGCTATCACCGCTCTTTTTACAGATCTTCTTTTTCTGAATTTAGTATGGGGTATATATTTATAAACAAACAAATATCAGTTAAGTGCTTTTCAACAAGTGCATTTGAGTTACATCACCTGGTGATGCTGTGTCATGTGACGTGGGGGTAATGCAGAAGAGGTGGCAGGTGAGCCGTTGACATTGATGCACAGCAAAGAGACACTTACGATGCGGCGTACATCACCTGTTTTCATTCTTATATCAAAACTGCGTTTCAGAGAAATGTTAAACAGGTTAATAGAAAACGTCAGTAGTGATGAAGACTCAACTTCTAGTGTACTCTGTTTGCACTGTGGTATTTTAAGCATAGTTCCATGGAATTTGATCCACCACAGCAACTGCTTTGAGAGCAAAACTCTTCATGGAGGCAGAACTCTGAGAGACATTCTGCTTTCCTTTCAATTAAAGATACTCTGGTGCTACTGAGTCTAACTTTGGATGCTTTCACTTCCTTCCAGAGAAGTTTGCTGACAGCAACTGTGGAATTCTTCTCAATTCAAGCGGGCCTTTTGCTGACTGTCATCAAACTGTGAGCCCCAAATTCTACTATGAGGTATGTGATAAGCTGACACAAACAGCCTTTATTGGACATGTTTTGGTGATTTTGACAAAGTGTGCACATCTTAATCATTCTCAAATTATTACTGTTGTCAACAGATTAAAGTATATGCATAAAATTAGAATTAGGGTCTAATAATTTTCCCAAATATTAAATAAAATAACTTTATAAATATGATGTTGGAAAATAATCAATCCCAAATGAGAAAAAGCTTGAATAACTTTTCTTTTTTACTTCTTTAAAGTAGATTGATAGTTAATTAGCTATTTTAAACATTTAAAAAAATATTTCTGAGCAATCAAGTTTCCCTGCCCTGTGGGAAGTCCAAGGACCACCCACCTCCATGTTGGGAGGCGGTGGCGGGGAAGAGTCAGAAATCTTTAATAAATAAATAAAAATTTAAAAAAAAAGAAATAAAAGAAGACATGAAATTGGAAAATGCATGGTTGGAGGTTCAGGGGGAATTGGGGAGAGATATGATCTAAGTTATCTTCTCTTAATAAAGATTAATCTTTTTATTGAAAAAAAATATTTCTGAATGTCTCAAAGTACAATTTAATTTTGGGGTCAGGAATGCCTGGATATACATTAAGCTATTATACTGGGGTTTTGCCTGTTCTTATGAATAACTTTCAAATGTGATTTTTTTTTATTTGAAAGGAATGCAAAAAATACACGTGCTCTTGTGGAAGCAGCCAAGATTGCCTGTGTACGATTTTAGGGAACTATGTGAAAGCATGTGCCGAGAAAAAAACATACCTGGAGGGCTGGAGAGCTGGGCTATGTGGTGAGTAGGGGTGAAGCCGATGCCTCTGCTTCCCTCTCAGCTTCCTGGTGCACCTGTGCTGGGATGGGGAGACACAGGGCATTGACAAACTTGTACCTGATACTTTCGTAAAGAATGTTTTTCAAACAATTATGGGGTCTCCCTTTCTCTCATGGTCTGTTGGCCACCAGTCCGCAGGGACAGAGGGAGCGGGGGCAGTGTGCACGGCTTTGTACAGACCATGAGTGCAATAGAAACAGGCTTCTTCGAGTCTGATCCGATGTCACAGCTCAATTTTACTTCAGAGTAAGGGGAATATATAAGACGAACACGGCAGCTGGGGAATCACCTAATTTGGCGGCTGGTCCTACCATACAACTGGAGCACGATATGTAATTATCATTATCATGTACAGACAGCAGGGGGAAGCATTTGCCGGGAACTATGTCAAAGGTCACACTTAAGTCAGGCATCCAGACTCAGGGACAGCTTCCAAATGAGGTCCTTTGGGCCTAGAGATACTATTTTAAATAGGATGGGGACGGAGTCCTGCCACAAAGGGAATCCTCCATACCATGTTGAGCTCAGAGAGCTATCCCAGCATGCAGAGCCCTCTGACAAACGATCATTGGCAAATCTTAAATTTTGGCATTTTAAGTCATTCCTTTATTTAATGTATATTTACTTTATTTTTTATATATAATTTAACTTATATTTTCAAGATGATAGGTATTTATAGGAATATGTTCAATTACTGTATACTGAAATTACATAGTTTTTCATTTATAAATTAGGAGCCCAAATATTATAGTTAAAATATTTATCATAGTCTTTGAATATGACTTCATAAAGATTTACCTTGAGAAAAGAAGAGCAGTAACCAAAAAATCTTCAACAAGTCATGTCTGGAGGCTTATGCTCCATTTCCCAGCATTTGGAAGGCTGAGGCAGGAGAATTTCTGTGAGCTTAAGGATAGCCTGGGCTATGTAATGTATTGCGGGTCAACCTGGACTATATATCAAAATCCTGTCTCACAAAAGCTTACAGATTTGTAGAAGCCAACATCATTTGGTTCCTCAACACTTCCTGGTCCGTGTCCAACAGGCAGTAGGGCTGATCACATTAAATTTTCTATGACATCAATTTAGCACAGGGAAATGCTTTTTCTTTCTCTTCTTGTCTAATTGTAATGACCCTATTTGATATTTCCCTTCTGCTCCTTCTAGTCTATATTCTATGGTCAAAACCAAATGAACCAAATAAAGTAAAAATCACACAAAACTTGTCAGTTGTTTCTCCTGGTTTAAAGGGTTCTATGAGCACAGACAATGTCCCTGGACTCAAAGCTTCCAGCCCTTGGCATGCTTCTTGTGAGAATCACACTGTCTCCCAGCTTAGACTGTTGTCCCGATGTAAAACTTCTCTGGGCTGCAGTCCTCCTGTGAATTGGCCCATTCTCTTCCCTCAGTACAGATCTTACCTGTGCATGGAAACAGTATTTATCTTCCTTTTAATGGCACATGCTACAGTTGTCCTTAAAATGGGGACAATAACTACACAAGAGCAGTGTGTATTGCCTAGCTTGACGATGGGCTTTGTCTGAAACATGGACTGAAAAAGAAGAATAAAAAATAAACCAATGAGCAAATAGCTTTTTCTATACTCACAACTTAAAATTTGAATAATCCACTATGCTTTCTCTAAGCATCAGTGTGAAGGAAGTCCTCTTCTAGAATGTGCGCAGATCATAAGGACCATTCTTGCTTCATCCCCACAGAGCTTTCTTGTCCAAGTGGCCTCGTGTTTGACTACAAAGTGAAAACCTGCAACAGCTCTTGCCGATCACTCTCACAACGAGACCGAAGTTGTGATATAGAAGATGTTCCAGTTGACGGATGCACTTGTCCTGAGGGAACGTACCAGAACAGTGAAGGGAACTGTGTTCAGATGTCTGAGTGTGACTGCTATGTTAATGATGAGATTGTGCAACCTGGCAAATCCATCCTTATTGACGACAATAGCTGGTGTGTAGAAGATTATATAGACACTCATTCTGACACCCACAGCAGATAACATAGATGCTGATGATGACACTGATAAGGGAATGTGTTCTCTCCAGAGGAATAGTCACTTGACTGTATGAAGTCTCCCTCAGATCTACTATACTTTTCATTTTCCATGTGTAACTGCAGCTGGTTGGTGCTTCTGTTATTCTGGAGGGTCCATCATAATCTACTATACCCTAGTGACCATATATGTGCTTTATTCCACTCTGTGTTCTGGTAGCTTTTATAAATAGACAATGCAAAGTGAATTTACACTCAAATAATGATCTACTGTTTTAGTCAGTAGCATTCTGCAAATACTTGTTCAGCGCCTGTGCTAGGGATTGTATTTATTGCTAGAATTACAAAAAAAAAAAGTAGTCATGCCTTGTCTACACAGACTAAGCAAGGTGTTTGTTACCGTGTGGTAGCAACCACGGCCTGAGGAGTTGGGGAAGCTTCCGAAAGGAGGGTGAACTTTGAATTCTCCTAAAAATGGTCTGTCTTTCCAGACAAAACTGCTATGTGGAGAATGATTTCTCTGAAAAGAACGATATGGCACATGCTTAAAAATATTGACCATGGAGGCTGTTGTATAAGATTATGTTAGAGACAGACAATGGTCAGGCTGTGGCTTAGATTCCAAGTTCACAGGCATATGGTTGGGGTTCGAGGATGAGCTTTCTACCCCCCCACCCCCACCCCATAATTTCAGAATCAAGTGATTATGAACCACAAGCTTTCTCTGCAGCTATGGCATCTCTCAGTAGTATTGATCCAGAACACCATCAGCTCATGCCAGCATCTCCTAGTTAACTATCTTTCCCTTTACTTTGACTTCCTCTATTCCTGTGTCACCTTCCCTGCTCTGTTTAAGGTAAAGCACAATTTTGCTTGAACCACTAGCTTTCTTAAACAGATGACTGACAGTTGCCAAAAGAATAGAAAGGTACTTGCATGTCATTTAAGGCCATACAAGATCTGGCTCCAACTTATTACTATCACTGTCTCCATTTGTATATTATTCTGCTTGCATCCACAGGAAATTTTTTGGAGCCTTTGAAATACACCTTGTTCTTTTGGCCATCAGTTTTTCGTATTTCTTGCCTGATTAGATCTTGTAATCAAACTTTCCGTGAGGTTTTCTTTGACATTCGTAGAACTTGAACCTTCCTATAGTACTTGTAAGGTTACACCTTATAATTTGGCAAATCATATACATATGATTTGGCAAAAAAATATATTCTTGTAACTGATTCACATTTGTCTAATTGCCCTTAAATGTCAATGTTTGAAGAGATAAAATATATGGTTTTCTTCCATTTCCAGTGTCTGCCAGGATGGAGGTCTTCTTTGCCAAACTCCCCTTAATTTGACCATACGTAAGTGGTTTTTATTGCTGTTGTAATACTTGCTTATTTGATTTCCCACCCTTGCCCTCATTTCTTTCTCCTCTGATACTCTTCTTGCCTCACCTCTCCTTTTCTTAT
>JABTXL010000186.1:5468958-5562178 GCA_025134845.1 Neodon shergylaensis
TACAAATGATTCTTTTACTTGTTATTTTCAGACAGGGTTGTGTAAGGCCATTTTCTTAGATGTAGGTAATGTGTTTGAACACAGCCTCTCTTCTAGTCCTACTGCTCTTCCTTTTTTCATCCCTCCTACCTCTTATTAGTCCCCACTGTCCCCTTGCTGCTCCACTTGCTCTTTCACACAGTTACTATAGGTAGCTGTCAGTTTTGCTGTTGAAAAGGCTGCTGGCAATCTTAAATCACCTGTCTAGCCTTGTTTCTGGGCCCTCACTTCTTTTCCATTGATTTGCATATCTGTTCTTCTGCCAGGACCATATTGTTTTTATTGATATGACTCTGTCATACAATTTGGAATCAGATGTGGTGAGCCCTGTACTTTTTTGATTTGGAGTTTTTTTGTCTACCCAGAATGTCCTGTGCTTCCATATAAAAATTATGATAGATTTTTCTGTTTAAGAATGCTATTGAAATGTTTATTAGGATTACATTGGATCTGCTGATTGCCTTTGGTAGACTGGCTATTTTCACAATGTTAATTCTTCCAATCCATAAGCACAGGGAGTCCTTCCATTGTCTGGAGTCTCTCACTGATTTTTTGAAATTTTCATTGTAGAGGGAGGTCTTTTGTGTCCTTGCTTAGGTATAGTTCCTCTTTTTTTTCCTTCCAATTTCGTTCTCAGAATGTTTGCTAGTGTGCCAGCTAGTTTTATGTCAAATTGATACAAGCTAGAGCATCGGAGAAGAGGGAAGATCAATTGCGAAAATGTCTGTAAAATCCAGCTATAGGCAAGCCTGTAAGGCATTTTCTCAGTATGGGATTATGGGATTATGATGATGGAAAACGCAGTCCATTGTGGGTGTGACCACCATTAGGCTCCTGGTCTTGAGTTCTATAAGAAAACAGACTGAGCAAGCCACGAGGAGCAAGCCAGTAAGTGATACCCCTTCATGGCCTCTGTATCAGCTCCTGCCTCTAGGTTCCTGCCCTGTTTGGCTGCCTTTGATAATAAACAGGGATGTGGAAGTGTAAGCCAAATAAGCCCTTGCCTCTAAAATCTGCTTTTAGTCATGCGTTTCATCACAGCAATAGTGATCCTGAACACGACAATCCGTATATAGGAAGACTTCTGAATCCTCAAACTAGGTTTGTGTTTTGCCACACTAGAAAAGGTGTTCATCGGGGTGTTTTTGGCAGAGTCTCTAGATACAGAATCATTTCATCTGCAGATGAGGGCAGTTTGACTTCTTCCTTTGCTATTCATAACATTTGGATTTTCTTCTCTTTCTCTTCCTGCTCTAAGATTTCAAGTATTGCACTGAATAAGAATGGAGAAAGAGTACACACGTGTTTTGGCTCTGACAACAATGAAAATACATTCAATTTCCCCCATTTATTGTGATGTCTGTAGGTTCATAATATGTAGTGTTTTTTATTTGGGGATAAATAGCTTCTATTCCTCGTATTTTGAGGACTTTTATCATAAAGGGATGTTGTAGCATAAATTCTATTGGTCTTAATAATCAAAACCTGGAGTCAGATATTGGGGTAAATGCTGACAGGTCAGAGAAGTAAAGGAGCCAGCCATTAAAGAGACCTTTTACCTTGACTGAATTCTCAGACCAAAGTGGGCAAGATCCTGTCTCAGGAATCCTCAGACGAAATGATCTGAGCTATTGTCTCCTCTTGCCTTATATTCCTCTCTCTGCCCAGCCATATCACTCCTGTCTCCACCTCCCTCATGCTGGAATTAAAGGCATGGGATCCCATGTGCTGGGATCAAAGGTGTGAGCTCTGTTTCTCTTTTAGACTGATTCAATCTAATATAGTTGAGGTTGGCCTTGAGCTCACAGAGATGTGTCTGCCTCTGTCTCCCGAGTGCTGGGATTAAAGGTGTGTGCCACCACTACCTGGCCTCTATGTCTAACTAGTATAGCTAACTCCATACTCTGATCTTCAGGCAAGTTTTATTTATTATAGCATGAACAAAATATCACCAGAGGATGTTGGGTTTTGTCAAAAGTGTGTATTGAGATGATTATGTTTTTGTGTCCATAATTTAATGTGTTGTATTTATTGACTGTCATGCACTCTATCTCTGCATTCTTGGAATAAAGGTGCCTTGATCATATGAATCATGTACTATGATTATGTGATCAAGTGTGGTGATTTTTGCCCCTTATATCAACACAGAACAAAGTGTGCGGCCTTTGTGGAAATAACAACGGAGATCTTAAGGATGACTTCACAACAAGGCACTCCTTGGTAGCTTCCACAGCCCTGGAATTTGGAAACAGTTGGAAAACAAGCCAGGAGTGTTCAGATACAGTAACTCAAAGCTTCCCATGTGACTCGAACCCATACTGCAAGGCCTGGGCCGAGAAGAAGTGTGAGATCATCAGGGACGACACCTTCAGGGAATGCCACAACAAGGTAGCACTGCTCTGAGCCCCGAGGCTTGCATGGGTCCTTCCCAGACACTCATGTGTGGTGCTCTGTCTAGGTGGACCCAACGGCTTACTACAATGCATGTATTGAAGAAGCCTGTGCGTGTGACATGGAAGGGAAGTACCTTGGCTTCTGTACTGCTGTGGCAATGTACGCAGAGGCATGCAACGCAGCTGGAGTCTGTGTCTCGTGGAGAAAGCCAAACCTTTGCCGTAAGTGAAGCCTAGGTAGTCAAGGTTTTCTGAATGTTGTACTTAGACAAAGCTGTTTTCTTAAGCAATTGGTCTTCCTCTCAGATTTTTTATTCTCAAACCTAGAGAGGATTGAAAACATCTTAATGTATTTGTTTATGATGGATAAAATACCCAACAGAAATAGGACAAGGTATAACATTTTGTGTTCAGTTTTAGTTAGAGAAAGATGCTTTTATTCACAGAAGAAATGTATTGAACACTGATGAAAACTACATCTGCCTAAACCAGATGAGTAATGAGTCTGGGTATTCGTGTGTCCTAGGCATGAGCCTCTTACACCACTCTAGGTTGAAATCCTCACATATGTTGTTTCCTTGACACAAAGCCTTATGGAAAATGAACTTGAATACAAAATGAATCTCTATACACTGAGCCACATAACCATAAAAGAAATAAGCCACCCCTTTCCCCCTGTGAACAAGGCATGAATGTCTGGAGATGTGTTAAATAAATAAGATTCGTTGGCAGGATAAATATTGCATTTTACTTAGTTTAGTGATATAGCAACCTGCTTAATTACTTTATTTGAAGACTATTACCCATTAAAGAAACTTACTTTTCTCAGACTCTTTGTGAGACAGGCTATACATTGTAGCTCAGGTTGCCCTGGAGCTCATTCTGTAGCCCAGGCTGGCCTTGGCATTGTAGCAATTCTCCTGGTCAAGCTACTTTAGTGACTGTATTATAGGAGTGAGCCACTGTACCCATCAGTTTTGTTCTGTTTTTTTTTTTTTGTTGTTGTTGTTATTGATTTGCATATTTATTTTTTCCAACTTAAGCTTGAACATTAAAATCAGAAGTCTAGATCAGCAGTTCTCAACCTGTGGGTCGTGACCCCTTTGGGGGGTCAAATAACATTTCACAGGGGTCACTGAAGACCATTGGAAAACACAGATGTTTACATTAAGATTTCTAACAGTAGCAAAATTACATGAAGGAGCATTAAGAATAATTGTATGCTTGGGATCACCACAGCATGGGGAACTGTATTCAAGGGTTGCAGCATTAGGAAGGCTGAGAGTCACGGCTCTAGATGAGGATTCAATATCTCCAAGTGATTGTGAAAGGAAGGACCTAACTAAATCTGTAAAATTCCCCTTTGTGTGTGTGTGGTATTCGCCTATATGACAATTTAGATGAAGCCAAAGGAACTTGACAAGGTGAATGGCACATATTTAGGTCTGCCATTAGTATCATCTAGGATCCCTTTAAAAGTATTTTTGGAGATTGAAAGGTGGGAATCGCCATGCTAGGAAAGAGAGTAATTTGCTGCGCTTCAACCACAGCCGTGTACTGCGATTACTACAACGGCCCCGGGGAGTGCAGCTGGCACTATGAACCCTGTGGCACAGTGACGGCCAAAACATGCAAAGATCAGGTCATCGGGCAGAAGTTTTCTTCACTTTTGGAAGGTAAGACATGTTTGAAGGGTTGTGAAAATGACGCTGCCTTCACAACAAAAGAATATTCGTTTCTGCCAGCCCAGTGTCTGAATTTTCTAATTGAATGAAGTGGTCTTGATTTTAGCAATAGTTCTATAGAACCT
Source organism: Neodon shergylaensis (assembly GCA_025134845.1). Classification (NCBI taxonomy): domain Eukaryota; kingdom Metazoa; phylum Chordata; class Mammalia; order Rodentia; family Cricetidae; genus Neodon; species Neodon shergylaensis. Next base: position 5,473,201 of record JABTXL010000186.1, read on the forward strand.
TTTATTTAGATGCAGAAATCCTTTCTGGGAAGGGGGATGGTGCCGCAGCCCTGCTGTCGTTCCTTATTCTTGTCATGTGATGCATTGAAAAGGCGGTTTCAGAAAGCAACTTGTGAAAGGATGAACTCTGACGCTGGGTTGATCATTGCTGTCGCACACTTGAATAGCACCTTATTCTTAGCACTGTGCCCCCTAGAAAGAAAGACATGGCAGGAAAAAAAGGCATAAATTTCCTAAAGCCACCTCTGTGTCTAGCACTGAACTCTTTCAGTGTACCTTCCGCGTCTTTTCTGTCTTGGAAAAATAGACGTTTGGAAGTGCTATCCACAGTCAACAGACGTATCTAACCAAAGCCTGCTTTCTGTTTACATGGTCGTCATTGAAGTAGCAAACTATTCAGGAAAAGTTGGATATACTTTTAACAAGATAATACTTGAAAAGAAAAAATTGGATATCTATCTATCATCCATCCATCTTTCTATTATATATATTTATTCTATTATATATTATATATAATATATGATAATATATATGTTTCTAACTTAGGTTGGTATCCCCTCAGTTAGACTCCCCTTACATTTTCATAAGAGTGATACTTTACCACCCGCCACATCACCTCACAGAATCATTGTGTAACTTCAGAAACATAGAGTGAAGTCTGGCAAGTTTTGGTAAATGGAATGAACCATGGGTTATTGTTCCTTGCAGGCTGTTATGCCAGGTGTCCTGAGAGCGCACCCTATCTGGATGAGAACACTATGAAATGCGTCCAATTATCCGAGTGCAGCTGCTACTACAATGACGTCATACCAGCAGGGGGAGCTGTTGTGGATGAGTGCGGAAGAACATGGTATGTGCAGCTCCATCTGTGATAGAGTTACCTGTAGTCAAAAATAACAACAGGCCGGGCGGTGGTGGCGCACGCCTTTAATCCCAGCACTCGGGAGGGAGGCAGAGGCAGGCGGATCTCTGTGAGTTTGAGACCAGCCTGGTCTACAGAGCTAGTTCCAGGACAGGCTCCAAAACCACAGAGAAACCCTGTCTCGAAAAACAAAAAAACAAAAAATAAAAAAACAACAAAAGATCATAAAGAACCAAATGGTTATAAAATCCTTAATCTTATGAGAAGATAACAGGAAAAGTCACTCTGTAGTTCAGGGGAAGGATTATATGTAATTCTATAAATATAGATCGTATTTTCAGACTGTCGAGTATGGTGTCATGCCAAAGAGATTGTACTTGGGAAACATGCTCATTAAGTAATGAAATTGAAGCAGCTAATTTTAAAACTAACTTCGCTGCTGGACCATAAATCATTATGCGGTCCCGCAAACTCTGAGGTGAAATGAGCAGGAATAACAGCCAGTCAAGCACACAAGCCACTGAACTCGGTGTGCTCCAAGGGAGGCAATGAACGCTCTTCTCTTGGTTCTGTTTCGTTTTCATCACCTGACAATTTGTTGTTCTAAATTTGTGAAATGTGTGTTCCTGGGAGTCGAGCTCAGAATCATTCTTTTTTTTTTTTTCCAATTTAACTTTCAGCTATTGTAACGCTGGCGAGTTGGACTGCAATGGTAAGGACTCATTTTCCTCCACTTCATCTAGGAATGGTGAGATAACAGACATGGGCCCTTGTGGACCAAGAACAAAATAGAAGTTCATGAGCATGCTTTTGACTGTCTCTGTGGGACTGGCACCATTCCAACTGCATGGCTGTTCATAGAGGGTCATTCCTCAAAACCCGTGCTGAAAGGGCATTTCCAGTAACTTTCAGAGTGGCTAAGAATTGTGGTTTTTCTACTGCATGTATGCCCTGGCACCTGCTACTTGTGTTTTCTCTACTGCATGCATGCTCTAACTTCAGATTCTTGTGTTTTTCTACTGCGTGTGTGCCCTGATAGTTGTGAGTATTTTCCCTACTGCATGCATCCCCTGACATCTGTATGCTTAGGGAATTAAGAGGATGAAGCTGCACCAGTCAAGGCAATTTAATGAAGGGATGGAAGAGAAATGACATAGATAGGATAAAAGGGCTTCAGGGACACTTGAGAAACACATATGTTACAAATGAATCCTGAAAGAAATATTCTTGCTTCGTATTAAGAACTGTAAGACACAAAGCAAAAGACACATGATTCCTAAATAACTTAAGATGTAAAACTTTGTCAGTACTTTCAATTCTTGCCAATAATGGCCATCTGTGTTCATTTCAGAGACTCAGCCTACAAATTCAACAACAACAGGTAAAGCTACAAATCTGTGTCAAATATTGAACCGATCTTTGCATTAACATCCTTTATTTATAGTTTTATACAATTCTGTGCCAGTAAAAATATTGGTAAACCAGATGATATAAGTGTAAAGTAAAATTGCTACTAGAAAATACAAGAATATCATTTCACCATATTTCTAGAAACTAAGTCAGAAATGTAATTACAACATGCCATAAATATTCCATACTACTTAACTAAATATCATCATCCCGAGTTTGATATTTTTAGGTGTTAATTAAATTAATGGTAAAGTAAGGTGAATGTGGTATCTTAATGATATAAATATTTGAAAATTATGATCAAACTTAGAGATGATTTGAAAATTGAAATAGTTCATTCCTTATTCTTAAATCATGTCTTTATATTATTTGGTAGAGGTATTTAATTTATTTTCATCCAAGAGAATTCTGGGAAAATTAAGTTTTGAAACCTTGAATTTCCTGATAACTTGAACACTCTTGGGGTTACTACAGCACACCTCTCTGTATGGTTTAGAAGGGATTTAATTTCCTTTTGACAACTGATTAGAGGTCACACAATCAAGATGTTGGGGAGTTTAGAGTCTGGCGATAAACTTAAAGTTAGGTGACCTTGTCGGAGAGCTGTAGGCACTAAAACTACTACTGCCTACTTTCCTGAGACTGGACTATTGGGTAGCAGGTTCCTGGACTGCATTTCTTGGTCCTTGTAAAGTTTCTGAGAAGATGAGCTGTCTGATCATGACAGAAAATATTTATTTTTGTGGACATATAATAGGTAGTGCTATTTGTACTAATTTACATACAAAAGCATTTTTGTCCCTTGATTTCTACAGATAAATTTATAAATTTTAATTTTCATTGAAGACAATGTATTTCTTGAAAGAAATGTCCTAACAAAGATTTCCCAATTAACTTTTTTCCTAAATACTGTGTCCCCAAACAGTTTCTATGACCACAGCTACTTCCTCATTCAGCACCCCAACAGGTAATTAAGAATAAAATGTTCGTATTATTTTTAGTTTGTACACTGAGAGCAAAGCAAATGTCAGGTTCAGGCCTGTGGGCCCTGCCTCCAATCTGTCAGTCTTCATCTAGTCGTCTCCTAAATGTTCATGCTAAGTAGCTGGTTGTCATCTGGTCAAACTGCGGGCAAAGAGCATGGTCCCTATGGTTATCTTCCCCCAAAGAACATTTTACATGTTGTTGGCTAGGAGGTAGCAACTATGCTAACAAATCCTAAGCTAAAATTTTCACCCATGGATAAAGTTAAAGCCGTAGGTACGAAATTACAAACATATAATGAAGTGTGTAAGAGTCTGACGGATGGGCCTGAGCGATGCAGTAATTTATGTACACTTTTGGAAACCTTATCTAGATGAATGCTTTTTAGCTTTGTCTACTGATGTCATTTTAACCTATATTTCCACAATATTTGTCTCCTCTGCACAGCCGTGACCCTCTTGGCCAGCAGCTCAAGTACAGGTAAGCCTTCGCCAGCAGGGCATTTCAGACCCAGCAGCCTTACCTCCCAAGGTTTGTGCCTTTGGGATCATGGTGTGGTAGGAAGTACATGTGTTTCTGTCTTTGAAAAAAAATGTGTTAGGAAACGTTTTCGAGAAAACACACACACACACACAATGTTTTCTGACTTTTATGTGTGAGTTCTAATTGTTAGAACTTCATTCCCACATTTTATGTTGCCTTTGTGACCAAAGTTTTCTGAAATAATAATTTTGAATTCAACTATTTTATGGACGATCATACCTGTTCTCAGGAGCATAATATTCCTCCATACAAAGTTTAGTTTTTCAATTGATTTCTCAAAAATTAGGCAGCACCCATTCCAGCAGTTATAATATCAAGCACCAAAGCAATAGTAGATACATCAGAAGCTTTATAAAAGCACCAATAATTTTTCTTTATTTAAATCAAAAGATTTTTTTTCAGGCATAAACCTAAGGTAACTTACATATATACACACATTGGTTTGACTACTTGTTTGAACTACTAAGTTCTGAATTCTCCCACTCACTGTTCCTAGTTTAGCCACCTGAAGTAGGCTTTAATACGTTAGACAATCACTGAGAAGGCTTTAATACCTTAGACAAATGAAAATATGAGGAAAAATGTTTGAGAAAAAGTGACCAGCCAATACATCACTATGACTTTCCACCTTTATGCTCACACACACACACACACACACACACACACACACACACACACACACACATAATCAGAAAATCATCAAGAGATTTGCTCTTCCAAATCTACATTATTTCTGAAACACCATGATCAGGGCCTCCTCTCACTAACCTACTGATTTCTCGTTCTTCTTTGAATTAATAACTTATCTATTCTGAAATGAGCATGCATCTAATAAAGATGCTTGTCCTGGTAATGGAATGGTTTTCCATTCTAGTATTCCCAACTACATCTAGGGTCAGGCTATGCAATTGTACCTGACAAATCTTCTAAAATGAGTGGGTTACTCTAACATGTTGAACATTTGTAACTATATTTTTTTTATTTTAAAACAGAAATTTATTAATGTAGTTTCTTCAATTTGGCAAAGAGCTTTTTTGGATGATTGGCTTAGTATTTGAATATTATTTAAGCTAATAAGTCCTTGAGTACATGTATTTTGTTTATCAATGATAACCTTCCTTCTGTAGAATAAAAATTCATAAAAACAAACTGATTTTTATATTATAATGTCTGATAATATGAAATGGTAAATTTAATTTAAAGCATCTTATAATGCTCAATGTTATTTATTTGATAATCATTATCATTTATATACAAATCAATGAGTGTTGGACAAAGAAAATTAAAAGCAATTCCTTATATTAAAGTACTAGCAATCAGACCAGCAAGATGGCTCAGCTGCTAAAGTGCTTGCCACCAAGCCTGAGGACCTGAGGTTGACCCCTGGTGTCCAATGGCTACGGGCTGCCCACTGACGTCCACAAATGTGATGTAGCTTGTACCTCCCCCAAATCATTAATAAGTGTTAAGATGGGTATGCTATTTTTGAAACTAGAGCCACGTGGTTATTCTTGCCAACTTCATATTCTCTTGGATTATCATTAGCCATACCAAGAAATAGAAATCTTCGGAAGACTAACTCACTTCAAGGTGTTCTGTTGCATTGTGGGCTCATCAATTCATGTTCCCAGGCCAATTTGCAATTGTAACTTGTGGGTTTTCTGTATAATGTCATGTTTACTGCGGAATAATTTCTACTCAGCATTAACTGGGCCCTGAGCAGTGAAACACATCCTCAACTGAGCTTAGCTTTGTTTCTGAGATGAGCAAACTAGTTCTGTTCCAACATTCCATTTAGTTAATTACCTACCAAAGTGTCGAGTCCTGTGACTGTTTAAGTATAGTTTCCATGGGTGCTTTCATCCCAGAGGTAAGAAAACATGCTGACCAGTGGGGGAAACAGTTGCAGGCGTGGGTATTGAGTGGCTGCACACTGTCACCGTTGTAACCACAATCTCATTCTTCCCAGACTCAGTTTTGAGCAAACGTTCACTTTTGTTTTGTCAGTACTTTGCATGCACATAAACTAACTACCCAAGTTTTGAAAGGGAAGGGATTTGTAGGCAGTTGATAAAATGCTTCAGGTAAAATCTGTCTATGTGAGCCTATGACAAGTGTTTCTTCTACATCCTATCACTTTATGATTGCGAACTTCAGTGCATAGTAGAGTTGGGCAGGAGGGCTGTCCACAACTTTCCCAATGACTTCATTCGTTGTACTATTGGTGATGCTTTATGTTTTATCTTGAAGAATCCCAGCGTTTTATTTAGTTTTGCTGAAATTCCACTCATTGCTTTGTGACTTACAGTATTAGTAACTTGCTAAGTCAGTGGTTCTCAACCTGTGGGTTTTAATGCCTTTGGGGGTCAAATGACTCTTTCACAGGGGTCGCTCGCATAAGGCCATTGGAGAACACAGATATATACATTACAATTCATTGGCAGTAGCAAAATTACAGTTATGAAGTATCAACAAACATAATTTTATGAAAGAAAATAATTTTATAGTTGGGGTGCCCACAATATGAGGAACTGTATTAAAGGGTCGCAGCATCAGGAAGGCTGAGACCCACTGGGCTAAATGCTTCATTAGTATAGCATCGAGAGATCAGCTAATGACTCAGAACGCTGCAGTCTGCACTGTCAGTACCTTTCCTTCACTATCTCTGCAAGCCTCACACCTCCTGATGAAGGATTGTTGTTCCCCACACACCCCTCCCTGTTTGACAATATACTTGGGGGATAAACGCTCTTTAATAATGTTGCCAAGGTTTTGAAGAGAAGATTGTGAAGATGCCTGCGGCTTCATACAGACAGGAATCAGGGTCCTATCTATTGTTGTTATCTTACTACCCACAGAGCCATAGTTGATGTTCTAAAATAGGGAGACAAAAGCAAAATAATTTTCTTTTTTTTTTCCTTTTAAAATAGTTCCATTGTGCTACAAGTTATGTGGGCACCTTAAATTTGCTAGGTAACCCCTGCGTATATAAAATGAATATCAAATTGTCAGGTGATTTGTGTCTTTTAGCATTTCTTAATAATGTCCCTGTAGCTTGTTGTGTCACAAGAATAAATCAACTCCCAGATAAACAGATTTTAAATGGTGATGATCAGATGATGGAAGGCCTAGCTTCTCATCTACAATTCCTCCTCCTTTTTGTTTTTTTAACTTTGCTAATATTACACTCAAAGGAGGAGACTTTCGTAGCCATTAAACTAATAATGAATTTGAGGTGTGGATAATACCACTCATTTATCATTGTGGATGCCGAGAGCACAGTGGGCACGGATCAGGTTCTGTTGATGATGTGAGCACCTTGGACTGGGTACAGACTGTTCATCAGAACATGACATTGACTAAGTGTAAGAAATAACAGGCCAATCTCCATTTGCCTGAGGAGCTGTAATAACCATTCAATGGTGAGACTCTAAAAGTTGCTGTCTGCAGTGCTGATTTCTTTATTTTGAAATCTAAAAGGCAAAGGGGATCTGATACTCTTTTATTTTCATGATACATATAAAACTGAAGAATTTTCTTCTAAGGCTCACCAACACACTTTTTAAAAACATTTTTTTCAGGAGATCTTGTCTTTTACTACTTCCCATATAGATATTAGATCCATGTATGTCTCTCTTAGGGTCCTCATTGTTGTCTAGGTTCTCTGGGATTGTGATTTGTGGGCTGGTTTTCTTTGCTTTATGTTTAAAAACCACTTACGAGTGAGTACATGTGATAATTGTCTTTCTGGATCTGTGTTACCTCACTCAATATAATGTTTTCTAGCTCCATCCATTTGCCTGCAAATTTCAAGGTGTCATTTGTTTTCTTTGCTGTGTAGTACTCCATTATGTAAATGTACCACATTTTCCTTTTCCATTCTTTGGTCGAGGGGCGTTTAGACTGTTTCCAGGTTCTGGCTATGACAAACAAAGCTGCTATGAACATAGTTGAGCACATGTCCTTGTGGCACAACTGAGAAGCCTTTGTGGATATATACCCAAAATAATATTACTAGGTCTTGAGGAAGGTTGTTTCCTAATTTTCTGAGAAATTGATATACAGATATCCAAAGAGGCTGTACTAGCTTGCACTTCCACCAGCAATACAGGAGTGTTCCCTTTACATGACAACCTCTCCAGAATAAGATGTCATCAGTGTTTTTGATCTTGGCCATTCTAACTAAATTTACTTAATAAGCACCTTGCCAAGTAACGGAAATTTTGGTAGCACTCCAAAGAGAAGTGGCTTTTTTTTTTGGTAGAGTGACTGTTATGCAAAAATAATAGGCTTGAAGAAAGATCTCATTTCTCTTTACCGGCAATGAGGGTTTAAAAGTTGAATACATTTGTTGAACTATGAAGAATACATAACTACATAATGGGTGCTTTTAAGTCTTCTAGTAGTATGTTTGGTTTTTATGTGATATGAAAAATGGACCTTAGTTCATTGCTCCATGTCCATTTTCTTAAGTAACCAGGAACATATTGTTTCTTCAATGCCTGCCATGTGTAATGTCTAGTATTTCCATCAGTATGGTTCATGTATAAAAAAGAAAACTTCAAAACTTTATGAAGTGACATAGGATACAGAGGCCAAGTCACACAGAAAGCAGTGTGGAGATAATCCCAGGTACTGCAGAGCTGACTTTATTACTAGCTGTGTTATTGGCCAGCAGAAATTTGAACTGAATAGTTAATATCCTCATGTCCAGTTCTTTGGATGAAAATGGGTAGAGTATTTTGGGGACTTTCACTTATTTAGGAGATGAATGTCTACTGAATACTTATTATCTGGTAGGCCCTTTGATTGGCCCTGGCTTTGTGAAACTCAATTAAACAGGCGTGATGACACATGCCTGCAAGAGTGTCACACAGAGGCCAAGCAGGAGCATCACAAGCTGGAGGCCAGGCCAAGCTGTGCGGAGAAACTTCATGAAAATGAAGCACAGCCACTGCCTTCCCAGCAGTGTCGTGAGGAAGATCCCTGTTAAAGACGCAGTGAAGAGCAGATGAAAGTGACATGCATCTCAGGAGCCTCACGATGGCGCGTGTCTGCAGGGAGAAGCTCCTTACTAAAGTCAGAGAAACTGGGGGTGACTGAAGCAAGGGTGTTGAGCTGTGAGCTAAGCCAACAGTTCACCTGGAGAGTGCCATGAATGGCAGGCAACAAGTATATGTGCATGTGCACTGGAAAGCATATCATCACTGTTTTAAAAGCTACACAAATATGGATAATTCAACCTAAACCTATACCTCGACTAGAAGCTATTCGATATTAAATAAAACATTTATCTACCCTCAACACTACTTTACAAACTATTATATATGTTGGAAAGTATCTAATGGCTAGTAGTCATTTTAGTTCACCCACTGAGAGCAGAAAAGGTTTGTGGTCAGAGAGCTATTGGGATATGCCGTGAGACATGTTATGGTCAGGCAATTCTCAAGGCATCTCATGAAACAATGACAATAATGTATGGCATGCTTGGGAAATGATCAGAGGCTAACATGATACTAAAGAAGGAAAAGTAAAAAGACTGGAGTCAACTGGCCCTTAACAGTAAGCATTAGTATAATTTAATAAAGTTGCTGAAAAATGTCTTTGCAAAAACAACCGGAACAAAACTTTAAAAAGAGCATTAAGTAAAGCAATGTTTTGGAAAGATAATTTTTAAATGTTATCAGCAGTTTGCAGGGAAGTGTGCATAGGAATGAGAATGTATTTATCTTGTTTTTTTTTTATAGTGGAAAGATTAGAGAGTTAGTTTGCTCATTGGTGACAAAGTCCAATGTGACATTAGATGAGAAAGTCCTCTCCTGTTTTCTCAGACTCTTCTGGAACCTCAGCTCCTGATCTCTCCACGACGGGAAGTGCGGGCTCCACGGCAGCCCCAAGCTCAAGCTTTAGTTCTGCGCTCACGACAGGTACACTAATGACGAACAAAGAATCTTGGTTTCAGACATGCTACCCAGATAATGGTTTTCACATATAAACATCGGACGTGTGTGGTTTTCCCATGTATCTTAACCTTTCGATGATTTATTTATGTGTATCGTGCTACAGTTATATACTTCTACTCTCTGAGGGTGGGAGCTCTAAGGTACATTTTCTGCCTGGATTATTGATGTTTTTTAACCTTTATCAGGATCGACGAGAACTTCTCAATATATAACCACAGAAGCTAATAGTGAAAGTACAGTTGGCACAGTCTTCTCAACGGGTATGTAACGAACCTCTGAAGCCCTGCTTTGTAGCATACTTGTACAAGCAACCCTCGATTTCTGCTCAACTACAAGTTTACCCTGTAGAGAATACAAGATAATAAGGACCTGGTGCCTAGGCTAAGTCACCTGGAATACTGGACAAAATCCAGGATTTTTCCATGATGACATGCTAGTGATTCATTTGGCTCACAGTTTTGTGTTCTAGGGCTCTGTCTAGTGACAGCCCACCACCTTGGCACGCAGTAGTAGTTTGTAACTAGAAGTCTGCACATGTGAAAATGACTGCATCTGTGTCCAGATGGAGACCTGCAAGGGACCAGGCTGAGTCTTTTACAGAGGTTTCTTCATTAGGACCACTCTGATCCTTCTCCAATAATATCCCTATCTGAGAAACAATAGGTGTAGTAGAAAGTCTGAGTGTGGCCACTTGGGTTACCAGGATCAAGTCACTGAAACTCCAAGATAAATGAAAAGAGAGTAATAGTGGTGGATTTTTATAAAGCAAAGTCAATTAGCTGATATCTTTAGCATCATGTTGTTTTCATCAGGAGGAATGGCTAGTACTTCTGTACCAACAACTACTAGCAGTGAGAAAGGCAGCACAACCAGGGGACCAAGTACTGGAGTCACAAGCCCAGCAAACATGGGTAAGAGCATGCATGTTATTACTGCCTATTAGGTGAACACAAAATCACCAAAAGTTGGCTATTAGATAAAGTATTAGAAGAGTCCAAGAGGTTAACACTTGACTTGAATCTATCATCTCATACTTGAGAAAAGCTAGCAAATGTTGACCTAGAGCTTCTGTTGTATTTGGTTAGTAGAAAAGAAGAATTTATGAGGCCAACCTCAGGCTTATACAGGAGCAATATTCTTAGAGTGGCAGCAGCTACTAAGGCCAATAGCATTTCAGTTCCAATAAGCAAGGCTAGATCTCCTTAGAGGTCCATTGTGGAACTGTGGGGTGATAACAAACTTTGCTAATACATTAGAATAGTGTAATGAGCTCAGAGTATTATAATGAAATACTTTGTAAACATAGACCAAAATGTAGGAAATGAGAGGAGTGAAGGTAAGAACTTCCCTGAATATATCTTCTACATAGCTACCTGAATGCATGAAGCTCTTATTCTTCCCCCAGGAACAAGTGGCAGGGAAGATACAGCCACCACTGGAACTGCTGATGAAAACACATCTGGAGGAACAGGTATTATGGGAACACAGATCTCTAGGTTGTAGACTTACAGGTTTGTTTTTTTTTTTGTTTTTTTTTTTTGTTTTTTTTTTTTTTTTTTCGAGACAGGGTTTCTCTGTGGCTTTGGAGCCTGTCCTGGAACACTAGCTCTGTAGACCAGGCTGGTCTCGAACTCACATAGATTCGCCTGCCTCTGCCTCCCGAGTGCTGGGATTAAAGGCGTGTGCCACCATCGCCCGGCTTACAGGTTTAGTGTTTACGATTTAGCCATAAATAAGGTTTCTTAAGGGGATCTGAGAAAGGGTATGTAGATGGTATCAAGTGCCCCAAAGAGCAGGAAAGAACTAAAGTATTTATTCTGTACAAATGTAAGAAAGACAGTCTTGGAGGCACACCCTCTCATACCAGCTCACTCTAAAGTTGTAAACACTTAGAAGACAAGACAAGAATCAGGCAGGGAAAAACCATTAAGGAAATTCAACTATATAAAAAAGATCAGCTAGTGAAATCTTACAGGCTTGCCATAACTTATTAATGAAGCATGCCTTAATGGAATGGACTCGTGATCACTGTAATAGGAGTCACCTGGTTTATATAGAGCAAGAACCAAAGAAACAATGGTTTTGGCTTGATTGGTACATCTGCTTTGTCACAAGAAAGAACAGAAAAAATTCAGATTATACTCCCAAGAGAACCGAGTGCAGGTCACTCTGACCGGGGTGAGGTGGGTCTTGAAGTTCTCATCTGCATCTCCCTGAGAGCTAAGGACACTGAGCACTCACTAAAACATCTTATAGCTATTTGTATTTCTTCTTTTGAGCACTTTCTATTAATTCCATAGCCAATTTTTAAGTGGGTTGTCTGTTATTTTAGCATCTCCAAAAAGAGATAGTTTGATCCTTTGACCTCATTTCTGTCACTTTTATTTTCCTTCTCTCATACTGCTTTTTTTTAAACAGTCTCACTGTCTCTCTGTGTAGGTCTCTGTCCCTTCCAACAGCAGACACAAACTTAAGATGAATACACTGTTACTGTGAACAATAAGGGAGCATATGGCAATATATGCTAAATACCTTGTGGATGCACATCAGGTATCAGGGGCAAAACCTGGAGCTTCGGCACTATAGCCATAGGTTCTGGCAACTCAGCTGTGCTGAACATGTTGCCATAGCATCTTATGCTCCTGCTTAATGTGCAGATTTATATTATAAGCCTCTAACTGGGATTTGAAACTGGTTTGAGGAGATCTGGAAAGCAGTGTAACTTCCTTTTCTGACATTGCAAAGTACCCATAGTAATGTCATGAGAAACATGCCTAATATTCCAAGTACAAACCTATTCTTAGTTCCAGGAACCACAGAAATGTTTTCAGGCCTTACCACTACCAGCCCCAGTGCCTCCACCATGACATCCATAGCCTCTGCAAGTAGCAAATCAGGTGAGTAAAAGAGAGCATCCTATGAGTTTGCAAGGATCTGATGACCTCTGTGTCCTGGCTCCATTCCATGGTGAAGATGGACAGCAGTATTGAGAGCCAAGTTAGAGAGCATAGTCCCTCAAACACAATGCCAGGAGCATGCGGGTGGGTGTTACCTTGAGTTTGTATAAATGTGGGCAATCTTCTGGATGCCCATGTGCTTAAGGTTGATGGTTCCAAGATTCCACTGGTAGAGATGATGCTCTTTGTTGGTGTATGGCCATGACTGACATCTTTGCTACCAATTAGAGAAAATTTGAGATGTCTATCCTGGGCTATTACAGACTCACAAAATCCAAACCTCTAAAAGAAAGGCTCAGGTAAGGATTTCATGAAAGCCCCTCACTTGGTTCCCATGTGTGTTCTAAATTATGGAATATTCAATTCCAGTATCCTACTACTAAATGAGTAAATGTAACTACAAACTTATCCACATTCAGCAAGGAAATAGGCAGATACTGGGGTTCTCTGGATCACAGAATGTTTTTGATAATTATTGGGATAGAGCAGGTGCTGAAGTGTAAGAAAATCAAAGATGCTTTGAAAGCAGAAAGTAGTGTGACCTGTCTTTCTGTATTAGAGAACCTGTTACAAGCATAATGCTCACACTGAAAGCAAGACTCACTCCATCAGAAGCAAGGAACAAGCACAACATGAGAAATTTGGTATTTTAGATAAATGTTACATCTTTTCATTGAAGGCTTGTATAAAACAAATGATCAAATTAAAATATTTCATTTGGGACATTTTTTCTGGTCCCTTTCAAATCATCTCTCTGCAATATCTTGAAAATTATAAAGGATGCTCAATGAGCACAGATTGTTTAAAAGTCAGGCTAGCCCTCGGAACTCAGGGAGCTATGCAGAAGAGGAGGGGGAAGAGCCAGAGGGTATGGAAGACTCCAAGGAAAGGGCCTCTTTCAAAAACCACAAGACTGATGCACATATGGGCTCACAGAGCCTGTGAGAGCACACATAGGAACTGCACATATGAGCCTATAGAGACTGTGAAAGCACACACAGGGTCTGCACAGGTTCAAGCCAGATGGGGTCATTCCATGACTGAGAGCAGGGAAGTGGATGCCGAGTACCTAACCAATTATCTATTTGCAGTTGATCTCTGCTGGCAAAGGGAGAATCAGTTTTCTCCAATGGAGTGTCACTGGGTAAATCAACCATACACCACGGCAGGCACTATGTCCAACAGTAGTTGGCCAACATATAATGAGTTTTTTTTTCCGTGTGTGTGTGTGTGTATGTGGACTTTTTGTTCCATTTTGGCACTTTTTTATCTCATTGGTTTTTTTGCTTGTTCTGATTTTCACTTTTGTATTTTTGTAGGGTTTGGTATGCATATGTGTGTGTGGTATGTGTGTGTGCACATGTGTGTGTATAAAAGAGAGAGAGTGAGAGAGCATAAGAAAAAGAGGGAGAACAAAGTAGGATGGGTAGACTCTGGGAGGAGTTGTGAGAGGGGAAAACATGATGAAAAACTACTGTATGGAAAAAAAAAGTTGAAAAAATAAAAAGGAACTTGATTAGAGTTTACATTCTGGGGACACTGTTGGAATTGTTCTACCTTATCTGACAGAGGACTTGGTGTAAGCAGCTTTGCTGAGTCTGGGCAATGGGAGGAATCATATTGCCAGCATCAGAGGATTTCTTTGCCTATAAGATTTTTGAGCCCTGTTTATTAATTAGGTGGAGTCCTTTATACACCCACAACCACATCTACTGACAAGGAAACCAGAACTTCCAGTGCACACATCAGCACTGCAACAAGCCGAGGAAACCTGGGTAAGTCAGGACAGGCATGTCTTCCTGCCGAGTAAATGGGTAGAAGTAAAAGCATGGCTGCAGGGGAAGGATGGAGTGCTTGCAGCGTGATGCATGGATGCGTACCTAGCGATATCTCCCTTCAGAAGGACTTTATAGCACACATTTTAAGCAGTCCTCTTTGTCTACCAGGTACAACTGGAGAGTCTGTGGGAGTTACTTCAGGAGCAGGCACGGAGGCCACATCTGGAGCCCCACTCACAGGAGTCACCTCTGGAAACCCAGCAGGCAAGACAGAGGGGCCATTGGGACTCTCACTATGTAGTTTTAGCTGACCTAAAATTTACTTTGTAGACTGAGCTGACAAGAAACTCAGAGATCTGCTCACTGATTTCCAGTGAGTGTTGGATTAAAGGAATACACCACAACACCTGGCTTACAAATTTTTCAAGGAAGAGGAAATCAAAGTTTGCTTCCTATTCATAATAATATGTTCCTTTGCAATTTTTAACTATATTTATTTATCATTGGAAATCAGCAGGTATCTCCCAGACATCATCTGGAGGTACCTCTGCAGTGGCAGTGGGCAGCACTACACCCACATCTAGTGTTGAGGGAAGCAGCACCCCTAAGGAGCACAGCCCAGGAACTACAAGCCCAGGAAATACAGGTAGCTCAGGTGGAGCAGTTTACTACCTCCCAGAAGGGTACCACTATCACAGTATTAGTAATGGGAGAAGATGATGGGATAGTACAAGAATGCTAAGAAACAGTTTTGATTCCCACATGTTTTCCTGTAGAAGACAGGACAAGAAAACAGTATGGGTTTTATGTCTCTGAGTCCTGAGGCCAGGAACAACATGCCAACAAAATTTGAGGCAGCTTGCACCACAGCCAAAAAGCAAAGATGGGAGCAGATGCTGAAGATGGGTACAGATGCTCAGCTTCCTTTCTGTTTTATTGCAATGAGGACCATAGTCAATAAAGATATCACCAACTTGTAGGGTGGTGGGCTTTCCACATGTAGTAAACAAATCTAGATGTTCTCTCATAGACATGTCACGAGGCCTGTTTCCACAGGGATTCTGCATGCCATCAAGTTGACAAATTACCCACCGCACTGTCTAATTCATATGTCTTCGCACAGGAACAAGCACAGGAGACAAAACTGTCACTACTGGAACTGCTGGAAACAGTGCATCAGCAAGAACAGGTACTAAGGGAACAGAGAAGGGGCTCATTCTGCAATTAGACCTGGGAATTTTTTCATTAAAATTGAGTAAGGGCCAGGCTGCCATGAAGGATGTGATCAGTGTCCTTTGTGGGATACCAAGTGTCAACATGATTAAAACTATGCCCTTGGGTCTCAGAATACAGAAAAAGAGCAATAAAATACAATTCTCATGTAAAATAATTTGTACAGTCAAGATTAATATTTTTACAGATATGATTGACAAAGGTAAGGAGGACAGACACCAGAAAGGCAAAGAATGCACATAGCCGCATGAGAAAATACAATAAGTGACAAGATCATTCAGTGAAAATATTGGAGCATCACCCTCATCTCTTTATACGTAGTGAGACAGATGATCTTGATGGAGTCAATATGAGACTACCGAATTCACAGAATTTCATTTAAAAACCCTAAAGACAGTGATGAAGTTTGTGTAGTTAGATGTCACCATCATTTTAAAGAGAGAAATGGAACAAGATTATTGCTTACTTTCTTAAGATGGGAAATAGATTTTCCTATATTAAAATTTTTATCCTTAATGAAATTCAGGCACACCAGGTGCATCATCTGGAGCAACAAGTAGAGAAGCAGGCACTGAGCCAATATTTATTCTTTGTTCTTATAAAACTTCCAAAGCCTTCATCGTAATGGCACGAGTTACATAGACGTACCGACTGCCACCCAGGTTGCTTTGGTTCCTGGGAATGTAGGGAATTCTTAATGTCTTCATCTAGTTATTCCAAGAGCATCTTAATATAAGAGCCATGATTTGTGACATTAACAAACAAGAGGGTAAAAAGCAGAAGTGCATAAGCCTGTAAGGATCTAACAAGCTGGGTGGGATAGCCCCATTCCCTGCATCTAGAGAATCATAATGAATTGGAAGAGTCTGGACTTGTGATGCGATTCCTTTTCTGCCAAAAAGCATTATTAAGAAGAAGTACCATTATTAAGAAGAGGTTGCCATCTTACCCAGTGGTGGCATCCACACATTTCATGTGATGCATATCAATCCCAATATAAAGCCCTATAAATAGTAAAGATGTCATTCTGAAGAGGGGACTACACACAGATTCTAGTTCCCAGTGGAGAACCAAGTAGAGGAGGTTTTGATTGCACACTGAAGTGTCCCTGTAGGCTCAAGGAATGTGGAACTAAACAACATGAGGTGCAAGTTATAAGCATCTCACAGACATTCTACAGTAGGCTCTACTGAGGATGCGGAGGCATAGGACATACAACTCCAGTGTCGCAAGGGGAAACAAGTAAAAATGTCTATGATCACTTGCATCCAATAAGTCAGTCCGTGCATTCAAGCATGATCTGGGTTATGGAAGATTTGGTAATCACTCGTTGAAAAAAAAAAGTTAAAACAGAGAAGAATTAAGGAATATAGGAATGAAATATTGATAATTGAAAGCATTAGTAGCCAGATCTGTTTTGCCTCAAATCTGATAGACATTTACTGTTCACTTTAAAGGAACCATGACACCATCAGTTGTGGGGACATCTGGAGCCCCAAACAGTGAACAGACTCAGCCTGCAGACAAATCAAGAGAGTACAGGCTGATGGGGGAGGGTGGGGACTGTCAGGCTCTTCACAACAGAGATCACCCTCCTTCCTGTCATATTTACTTAAAATTGAAGGAGCTGACAATGCTTTTGATGGATGTAATGTGAGCCAGACACAAAGGGTTAAGTGTGCCATCTTTAGAAGCTTGCTCCTGTCTTACTGCAACAAACTAAAGCTTCTGAAAATATGAGAGGTTAAAAATGGAGTAAAAAATGGATTCATTACTTCTCATGACGTGACACTGATATGGCTCCAGCTTTTAGGTAGAACAAACAGACAGAGGTTGGGAAGGAGGCAGAGAAACGAGTCAACCATTATGTCCTAGGTGCCAGTCTCTGAAGGAATACCCTGACACCAAGTGTTATCCTAGGGGAGAGAGAAAGGCTCTGGTGTCTCGGAAAGTGTTCCTTGAACACACTTTGGAAATTTGTCAAATTACTGTTTTGTCACAGATCAATGAGAAGCAAGGGAGAGGTTAGACTCTGCGGTTGGAGGGGTTGAGATCAGGTTCTGGGTCTGCTGTAAGCTAAAAGGAAAATTAAACAAGGCAAGCAAAAGTATCCAACAACTAAACAGGATAAAGATTCCCTGCAAATGTTTGAAATATAGTTTTTACAAATATCCAACGCCCTTGAAAGAAATGCAAATAAGAACCACTTTGAGATTTTGTTTAAACCCTATTCAGAATGACTAACATATAAAAATGAGAAAAAATACTGTCAGGGATATGTGGAAAGGGGAACATGTGTTTACTGCTGAGATAGCAAACTGGTGTAGGCACTACGGAAATCAGTGTGGAGGCTCCTCAAAAATCACACCATCCAGATTTACACTTGGAAATTTTCCCAAAGGACTCAGATCCTACTACAGAGATACTTTCACATCTGGGTTTCTTGTTCCTGTATTCATTTTAGCCGGGGAATGGAAACAGCCTTTGAGAAAGATATTGTAGAAATTTGTAAGAGTAGACTCTTCAATTTCATAAGAGGAAAAATAGAGTATTTCAATTCTTTTTCTTAAGGAAATTCTCCCTTTCAATATTCTTGTTCTTCTTGTTTAACCACAATAAAAAACAGGCACACCCAGTGCATCCTTTGGAGCCACATCTGGAAGGGCAGTGAGCAGCACCACTCTACCTGCAAGTACTGGAACCCCAGGTTCAGGTGAGGCGCTTTAGTCTTTGAGAGGTCTCAGCACCTCATCCATTCCCATGCTCCCTCAGATGACAATCTGAAAATTTAACATATATGTGTGAGTAAAATTCATGGCACTGGATGTAGTAGAAGTATGTCTTCTCATGTCTTATTCTGCAAGTCCATTCATATTAATAAGGATGTTTAGAATCATATGAATCTCCAACATCCATATTTTCTTGTTATAGGGAACACAGTGACATCCCCAGGACAAACTACCTTCCCACAGGCCTCCATTTTATCCCCAGTCTCTGCCAGCAGCAAACAAGGTGAGTAAAAGAGAGTTCTCAGGTGTCAAATGGAGGGCAGAGTCTATCTCAATTTATTTAAATGGGAATGTAGGAATGACAAGTAGAAGGCTGTGAGTCACCTTATGCTGAATGGGGACTAGATCTCTGGGCATTTATTTATACTGGAATGTAAGAACGGCATGTGTATTGCATGTCTATGAGGGGCTGCCTAGATGGAATTGGGTCCTAGGCCTGTTGTAAGCTCAAGAGGTGACTTAAAAAGTTATGGGAACATATCCTAAAACTGGGCTAGATAGTATTTCCATGGCAAGGTTTTTTTTTTTTGTGAAATGTTGTTATTTCTAAGGAAAATACATTTTCCAGCATGTGTTGTTTGCTTTACAGAAACAACAGGAGCAGGTAACGAGGCCACACTTACAGTCTCAGGCACAGGCGTCACCACTGGAAGCCCAGCAGGTAAGACAAGGACTCCATGGGGACTGTGGAGGGGACTAATGGTAGTATTGTCCAGAACTGTTTGTGGTCTGAGTTCAAGGAAAGCTGACCAAGGATCACACTGTAGAACTTAATGGCAGATTTGTAACTTTGAAATACCTTGAGAGGCTGTGGGTATAATTATCTTTGATATTAAGTGTCATTCTTATGCCCTTAGGAACAAGTGGAAGTTCACATGCAGCCAGCACTGGAGCTCCTGGTGAAAATACATCTGCAATGACAGGTACTGAGTGTGCTCGGCAGGGGGCACCCAAGCAACAGATAAGAGAACTTTATGTGCAGCATGCAAGGCAGTGAAGATCCATGGGAGAATTGACCATTGTCACACATGCCATGTACTACAGTTACTTTTCTTTATGGAAATCAAATCATGACCAAAGGCAATCATCTTAGAAGATTTTATTTTGCTCACAATTTGAGGTAATTTTTACATGACAGGGAAACCATAGAAGTGAGAGTGGTTCAGATGAAATTGCAGGGTCATGAGGAAGCTCTCCACACTGTGTCCACAATGAGGAAGGAGAGTGATGAAGACTGGTCCTCTCATACTTCCATCCTTTCCCTCTCACATCCAGTCTAGCAGTGTAACTCATCTGTCCTCTCGTTCCTATCCATTGACCTTTCCCTCTATGTTAATATCCTTACTAGATATGCCCAGATACATATTCTAAATGATAAAAAGTCTTACAACAAGTATCCAAAAGGTTGCAATGTATAGTCAAGTATTTGTTTTGGGTCTAATGTGATAAACACTCCACAGTTGCTAAAAACAGGGAGATACCATGTTCTCATGCATCTTCAAGCTTTTGAATGAAATTAACAGTCCAGTGATGTGAGAGACTAAAGGTAAGGTAGACTATAATCAGGTGACTAAAGATTCTCACAGGGACTTAGATCAGTTCTAAAATAGCGATCATTCCTCCATAAGGAATTTCACTTACCTCCATAATTTTTGTATTTTCCAATTAATGAATATTTACCCCAATCAGTAGTTTGTCAAATTACTGGAATTTACTTGAGAAAAAAATGTCATTGAACTTAATAAGCATAGACACTTTCATTTGTTTAGACAAAAACTCCATTTCAATTATTACTCATAAGAAAAACTCCCATTCAGACTTCTCAGTATTCTTTTTTTTTCCCATGGTAAAAAATAGGCACACCTGGGAAATCTTTTGGAGCCACCTCAGGAAGGGTGGGGGGCAGCACCCCTCTACCTGCAAGTACTGGAGCCCCAGCTACAGGTAAGAAGACTTCTTTGTCTTTGGTGAAGCTTCAGAAGCTCATTGCTTCCCAAGCTTTCTCAGGTGAAGGTCTAGAAATATGGCCTGTAGCTTTGATTAAAATTCAGGGCAAAGAAAGTGAGCTAAGAATGTGTCTTTTCAAGTTTTATCATTCAAGCCAATTTCTATAACTAATAATATCTGGAATCATATAGATATCCAACATTGAAATTATTTGGTTTCCTTTGAGAAGTCCATTTGGTGTCCAATAAACTGGTATCCCTTGAGAAAGAAGTTGTCATTAAAGTTTGTTGGATGCATACTTTTATTTAATGAGAAAAAAATAGACTATTTTAATTTTTATTCTTAAGAAAAAACTCCCCTTCAATTTTCTTGTTATTTTTTAACCACAATAAAAAACAGGCACACCTAGTGCATCTTCTGGAGCCACCTCGGGTGGGGCAGGGAGCAGCACCCCTCTATCTGCAAGTTCTGGAGCCCTGAGTTCAGGTGAGACCTTTTGGTCTTTGAGATGTCTCAGCAGCTCATCCATTCCCATGATTCCTCAGGTGATAATCTGGAAATATTTTACTTGTATTTGTGAGTAAAAAATGTGAACCTGGGTGTGGTACAAGCATGTGTCTTCTCAGGTCTTATCCTGCAAGCCCATTCATATTAATAAGGATGTCTGGAATCATATGAACCTCCAATATCCTGTTTTCCCATTATAGTGAGCACAATAACATCCCCAGGACAAACTACGTTCCCTCAAGCCTCCAGTCTATCCCCGGCCTCTGCCAGCAGCAAACATGGTAAGTAAAACAGAAGAGGCTATGCGGTCTCAAGTGTCAAAAGGAGGGCTGAGTCTATCTCCATTTATTTATATTGGAATGTAGGAATTACATGTATATTTAAATACAATGATTCCTCAAATACAAAATGGGGGACCGAGTCTATCTCCACTTATTTATGTGGGAATGTAGGAATGACAAGTATATTACAAGGTGATGAGCTCTCAGGTGACAGATGAGGGACTGGTTTTAACTCTATTCATGAGGGAATTTAGGAATTTCTTGTATATTTAAAGAAAGAAAGGTCACATCAGAAAGATGACAGTATTAGTTGATGTTTCTCTTATCCTGTCCTATAATTAGGTGGTTAATGTGCAATTTCAGCCAATCTTGACCCTGATTCATTTTCAGACCTTGTGGCCAGTGAGTCACGAGGACTAAGGCTTTCAATCTTGACTCAATTTGACCATCAAGTAGGATAGTTCTGAATACCTTCTTTATCAGAGTTACTAAACATGTTTCCTTATATGAAAGACCCAATCATAAATAAATTTTAATCCTAGTTGTTTGAATAAGCATCTGAGTACTGGAGTAAAACAGATGAATATGAAAGGAGGTAGTCAATCTTTCCATGCAAAATCAATTAAGCCCAGCAAGGATTCCCCCATATCATATAAAATTTGCAAAGATGCAACAAATGTAGAAAATATTTAACTAAATGAAGACACTTGACATCAGAGAGCAATGTGTTCTACTGCATCATTCTACTCATGACACTGTGTTTCTTTTAAAGGAATGACTGGACCATCAGCTGGAACAACTGGATCCCCAAGCAGTGAGCTGACATCACCTGGAATCAGTACAGGTCAGTTGAGACTGTGTCTGAAAAAGCTGAGGCTGTGGCTGGACTGGAGTGGGATTTGTTCATACCTTGTTCATTACAAAGACTAACATTCAGACATATGTATTAATGACACTATATGAAGACATCACTGTTGACCTAATTTGAGATGCAGAGAGATATTTTAAATAAATAAAATGAAAATAGTGGTCTTTGGATCTAAATCTCCTAAAATTCCTAAAATGGACTTGATGAAGAATCTGAGCTACGACATAAAACCCCTGTGTCTTACTGTGAGACCAGTCAGTATCAGAACTTCATTGTTATCCAACCACTCAGTGAGTGTTCTGAAGGATCGTCTGGGTGACTGAGTGCTGAAAAGAGAAAAACAGAGGAAAATGCAATAATATAAGGAAGACAACTGGAAGCATTGACATCACAATCTATACCCCCAAATCAAGCATCTGATAGTCAATTTTGTTAACTTTGAAAACAGCAATTGCAGCAACACCTGGGGGAAATATCAGGTTCTGGGTCTACTGTAAGCTGAAAGGAAAATTAAACAAGGCAAGCAAAAGTATCCAACAACTAAACAGGATAAAGATTCCCTGCAAATGCTTGAAATATAGTTATTACAAACATTCAACAGCCTTAAAAGAAATACAAATAAGAACCAGTTTGAGATTTTGTCTAACCCTGTTCAGAATGACTAAGATATAAAAATGAGTAAAAATACTATCAGGGATATGTGGAAAGGGGAACATGTGTTTACTGCTGAGATAACCAACTGGTATATCCACTATGGAAATCAATGTGGAGGCTCCTCAAAAATCACATGATCCAGATTTGCATTTGGAAATTTTCCCAAAGGACTCAGATCCTACTACAGAGGTACTTTCGCATCCAGCTTCCTTGTTTCTCTATTCATATTAGGCAGGGAATGGAAACAGCCTAAATGTCCATCGAGAGATGAATGAATAATGAAAATGTGGTATATTTAGACAATAGATTATTTTTTCTTATGGCTCTCTTCTTAACCACAAAATATCAGGCATACCCAAGGGATCATCTGAAACAACCACTGGTACAGCAGGTGGCAGCACTCTTCCAGTGGCGAGTACAGCAACCACAGGTTCTGGTAAGAGATGATAGACTGGACATGTCACTCCCTTGTGTCCCTGATGCAAGAGGCACTTGCCTTTAATCAGTCTCAAGAGAGAGTTGAATAAAGGACTTGGGAGGGGTGTGCAGATGTGTCATTTTGATTCTTAGTCTAAAAATCCATCCACACACACCTAAGAATGTCAAGGATAACATGAATATTTGCTCATCCACATTTGCTGGTTCTAGAGAGAACAGCAGTGTCCTCTGGCCACACTACCACCCCTGGAGTCTCCTCAAGCCTGGCCTCAACCTCTGCCAACAGCAAATCAGGTGAGTGAGAGAGAAGGCTGTGAGTCTAAAGACATCAAACAAAGAGTTGCAAATGTTTTCACTCATATCCATGGACTATAGGTAAGACATGTCTATTTTAGGACTAGGAAGCTGAGTTCCTGCTCTATACTTCAGTCAGTAGCAGAAGGAGAACTGCATTAGATGATGTTTCTGTCACCTTATGTCATCACTAGTGTTCACGTGTGTGCTTAAAGGTCATAATGATTTCGAGGCTCATGACCTGAGCTTAGGGACTCTGAGTCTGGGAGCTGTGTCATTCTCTGCCAGCTACAACTTAGCACTGAGCAAGGATGCTTAATAGAAATCCCACCCTAGCTCAGCATTGAGAAATAGATGGTTATTTATTTAGGGGTAGACTCACAAATCAGAATCCTCTGCTTGAACGAGTATCAGAAACCGAAATCTGCAAGCAGAACAGAGAGACCGGGAAAGAGGCTGGACACCTACTATATACGCTCTTCATCGGCTTATATAGTATAAGAGGCCACGCCCCAGTAGGCAGGTAATCTCTAGCTGTAAGACTTCCGACAGCATAACACCAAGGAGAAAAGTTCAGAATTCTGACCTCACAGTCCCATTCATTGTGGAGCATTGGAAAAAAAGAGCGTATGTTGGAGTATATCTGAAACCCAGTGGTTTCCAACAAACAGCTTGTCACTGAGATCAAACAAGGAAATTAGTAGATTATATGAAATTTTAACAATGTCTAGCAAAGAAATGGTGACTCATTTGAAATGTTATGTTCATAATTTGGGGTGATTGAAGCAGAACGAGGAAGTATGCATAAATGAATAAGATGCTCAGCAGCAGAAAGCATATTGGCCTGCTCTTTCTCACAACCATCACATGGTGTGTTTTAAAAGAAACAACTGGACCATCTACTGGAACGACTAGATCCCCAAGCAGTGAGCTGACCTCTACTGGAGTCAGTGTAGATGAGTTGGGCTGTCCTGGAGAGGCTGGTTTGTTCACACTTAGGCTGTGTCCTGGAGGGGCTGGTTTATACACAGTTATTCCTTTTAAAGAACTGCACTTGAGACAGATATATGTTAAAAAGTGTGTGGAGACTTCATTGTCAACCCAACTCAAGATGTAAAGAGATATTTCAAAGAAATAATATGAAACTAGGTGTCTGAGGAGATGCGTCTCATATAATCCCTGCTGTAGGCCCTGAAGAGGGTGCTGATATGTGACACACAACTCCAGTGTCCTACTATGAATCAAATGAGTATATGCAAGTTCTCGTGTATTCAAAAAAAACAATTGATGCTCCGAAGGGTAGTCTGGATAATGGCAAATTTCGTTAATACTAACTGAAGAGGGAAATAGAGGACAGATAAAGCAGCAAAATCAGGAAGGTAGCTGATAGCATGAGCAGCCTGATCTATACTCCTGCATCCAACATCCTGGTTCTCAATTGTTGTTCACTTTGAAAGAGACTATTGCATGGTCAACTGGGGAAACTTCTGGAACCCAAGCAATGCACTGACTCAGCCTTCAAATGAGTACAGGAGGATGTGAGGAAGGCATGGGTTTTGACAAGGAGGTTTCCCTTCTCATTACCTTGCTCATTTAGTCAAAGTACAACATTTAGATGGACAAAAGAGGACTAAATGAAAAGGCAGAACAATGTCATGTTATGGAGCTTCTCTTTTTCCTGGCGATAAACCTAGGCTTTTGATAACATGGCACTAGGTTGAAAGGGTAGATAGACATGATTGAACAGAAAACCACTGGACTCAGTTCTTGTGGTGTGATGCTGGGGATGATCTGCCCCTCAGGAAGGACAGAGGGACTTGAGAGAGGAGGCAGAGTCATGGATTAAACCCTCTATCACAAGAGCATTTCCAAAGTTATCAGTCTCTATAGGAATGCCTTAACACTAAAGGGGAGACAACGGTTGGGGTATTTGTCTAACACACTTAGGAAATTGGTCAGATTGCTGTTTTGCCACAGATCATGGAGAAGCAAATGAGAGGTTAGACTCTGGGGTTGGAGAGGTTGAGGTTGGTCCAGAGTCTGCTGTGAGCTGACAGGGTGACTTAATGGAGTCAAGGGAACATCAAACTGGATTGGATAAAATTTCCAAGGCCAGAGGTTTTTCTGATGGGTAGTTAGTTTTAAGAAAAAAATAAAATACTCTGTGTCCCAGGAACTGTAGTGTATACAGAACCCACAAGCGACAGGGGAGGCAGCACATCCAGGGAACCCAGCAGCAGCGCTACAAGCCAAGGAAACTCAGGTGAGTGAGAGCAGGACCTTTATTAGTAGCAAGTCAGTGGGTAGAGATGAGACAAGTGGGCTGCTGGGGGAAAGGATGAATTTGTTCACCAAGTCAGGTATAAAACTGAGCCTCTTCATGTCTCCTTTCTGAGGACTAGTAAATATTTCCAGCATGGCCCCTTGCTTTGCAGGAACAACAGGAGAGTCCGTGGGAGTTGCCACAAAAGCAGCCAGGGAGGCCACCCCTGTAACTCAAGGCTCAGAAGTCCCCACTGGAAGCACAGCAGGCAAGATAAGAACTCAGTGGTGGTCTGTGTCAGGGGCTCTTGCTAGGGTTGTCCAGAACTGCTTGTCATCATTAGTTCAAGGGAAGGTGATGAAGGACCATGGTGTAGAACTTAATGACATAAGGTTAATCCTGAAATGCTTTGGGAGGCTTCTGAGGCCATTGTTACCTGTGACCATAAGTGACATTCCTATTCCCGTATAAACAAGACAAGAACACATGGAGTGAGTACAATGCATTGGTTGCCACCTACATATATATTGGACTATTCTTCTATGTTATAAATATCCTCAGAGATATGCCCAGAAACATGTTCTGAATGGTAACGAATCTCACACCAAGTTTCCAGAAGATTGGATATATATTGTCAAGTATTTATTTTGTGTCTAGTATCATTTCAAGCATATAATATTTGGTAAATAATAGGAGGAGTCCATGATGGCATGCATCTTCATACTTTCCTTATAGCCCTGACAGCCATGACACATATGTGTGGAAACATTTGGTGGAGCAGGCAGGAGCAAAAGATGCTCACAGTGTCTTAGGTCAGCTCTGAAATCACAAACAGTACTGCCTGAGGAACTGTCTTCCTTCTGCAATTAATGTGCTCTCTAATTAATGAATATTTAATCAAATGAGGTCATTGTCAAATTATCGGATTTCTTTGAGAAAGGTAGTATAGAAATTTGTAAGAGTAGATACTTCAATTTCATAAGAGGAAAAACAGACGATTTCAATTCTTATTCTTTAGGAAATTCCCCTTTTCAATATCCTTGTTCTTCTTGTTTAACCACAATAAAAAAACAGGCACACCCAGTGCATCTTTTGGAGCCACATCAGGAAGGGCAGTGAGCAGCACCTCTCTGCCTGCGAGTACTGGAGCCCCAGGTTCAGGTGAGGCCCTTTAGCCTTTACAGAGTCTCAGCAGCTCTTCCATTCCCATACTCCCTTAGGTGACGGTCTGGAAATTTGAGATGTATATGTGAGTAAAATTGATGGCACTGGATGTAGTAGAAGTATGTCTTCTCATGTCTTATCCTGCAAGTCTATTCATATTAATAAGGATGTTTGGAATCATATGAACCTCCAGCATCCATATTTTCTTGTTATAGGGAACACAGTGACACCCCCAGGACAAACTACCTTCCCACAGGCCTCCAGTTTATCCCCAGCCTCTACCAGCAGCAAACAAGGTGAGTAAAAGAGAGTTCTCAGGTGTCAAATGGAGGGCAGAGTCTATCTCCATTTATTTAATTGGGAATGTAGGTATGACAAGTAGAAGGCTGTGAGTCACCTTATGCCGAATGGCATTTATTTGTACTGGAATGTAAGAATGGCATGTATATTAAAATCTATGAAGGGGTGCCTAGGTGGAATTGGATCCTAGGCCTGTTGTAAGCTCAAGTGGTGGCTTAAAAGTCAGGGGAATATATCCTACAACTCGGCTGGATAGAATTTCTGAGCCAATTTTTTTGTGAGATATTGTTATTTCTAAGACAAATACATTTTTTTCTGCTTCTGTTCTTTGCTTTACAGAAACAACAGGAGCCGACAAGGCCACACCTACTGTCTCAGGCACAGGTTTCACCACTGGAAGCTCAGCAGGCAAGACAAGGACTCCATGGGGACTGTAGAGGGCCCTAATGCTAGTATTGTCCAGAACTGTTTGTGGTCTGAGTTCAAGGAAAGCTGACCAAGGACCACACTGTAGAACTTAATGGTAGAAATGTAACTTTGAAATGCCTTGGGAGACTGGGTAAAATTATCTTTGACATGAAGCATCATTCTTATGCCCTTAGGAACAAGTGGAAGTTCACATGCAGCCAGCACTGGAGCTCCTGGTGAAAACACATCTGCAATGACAGGTACTGAGTGTGCTCAGCAGGGGGCACCCAGGCAATGGATAAGAGAACTTTGCATGCAGCATGTAAGGCAATAAAGATCCAACAGGGAGTTGACCATTGTCACAGATGCCATGTACTACAGTTACTTTTCTTTATTGGAATCAAATCATGACCAAAGGCAATCATCTTAGAAGCATTTTACTTTTCTTACAATTTGAGGTAATTTTTACATGATAAGGAATCCATAGAATTGAGAGTAGTTTAGATGGAATTGTAGGGTCATGAGGAAGCTGTCCACACTGTGTTCACACTGAGGAAGGAGAGTGATGAAGACTGGTCCTCTCATGCTTCCTCCCTTTCCCTCTCACATCCAGTCTAGGAGTGCAACTCATCTGTCATCACATTCCTATACATTGACCTTTCTGTCTGTGTTAATATCCTCAGCAAATATGCCTACAATTGTTTTTAAAATGATAAACAGTTCCACACCAAGTTTCTAGAACATTAGTTGTATGCTGTCATGTATTTATTTTGTTTCTAGCATCATTTCAAGCACACATTATTTACTAAATAATAGGGAAACTCTGATCTCATGCATCTTCACAATTTTAAAAGAAATATTGACAGTCATGAGACATATGAGCCAAAACGTTTGGTGGAGGGCAGTTCAGGGAGCAAAGAGTCTTATAGTGTCTTAAGTCAGTTCTAAAATGGCCAACCTTTCTCCATGAGAAATTTGACTTAAATCTATAATTATTTTGTTTTTTTAATTAATGAACATGTATTTCAATCAGTAGGCTATGCAATTAATGGATTTTCATGGAGAAAGACCTTTTCATTGAACTTTATGAGGAGACACTTTCATTTTGTTAGAGGAATAGGAAGACCATTTCCATTCTTATTTTTAAAACTAAACTTCTGTTTTAATTTTTATACTCTGCTTTCTTAACTATGATGACAATCAGGTACACTCGGTGTATCTTCTGGAACTACTTCAGGAGGGGCAGGGAGCAGCACCCCTCTACCTGCAAGTACTGGAGCCCCAGCTACAGGTAAGACTACTTTGTTTTTGTGAAGCCTCAGTATCTCATCCATTCCCATGTTGCCTCAGGTGATGGTTTGGGAATATGGCCTGTATGTGTGAGTAAAATTCAGGGTACAGAAAGTGTTGCAAGAATGTGACTTCTCAGGTTGTATCTTGTGAGTCCATTCATATAAGTAAGGATAGCTAGAATCCTGTCAGTCTCCATCATGCATGTTTCCTATCCTAGGGAATACAGCGACAACCTCTGGCCACACAAGCATTCTTCAAGCCTCCACTCTATCCTCAGCTTCTACCAGTAGTAGACAAGGTACATAAAATAGAAGCTATGAGGTCTCAAGTGTCAAAAGGAGGGCTGAGTCTACATCCATTTATTTATATTGGAATGTAGGAATGACATGTATATTTAAATACTATGAGTCCCCAGACACCCAATGTAGGGCTGAGTCTATCTCCACTTATTTATGGGGGAATGTAAGAATGACAAGTATATTACAAGGTGATGAGCTCTCAGGTGACAGATGAGGGACTGGTTATATCTCCAGTAATTCATGAGGGAATTTAGGAATTCCTTGTATATTTAAAGAAAGAAAGCTCACATCAGAAAGAAGACTGTATTAGCTGATGTTTCTCTTATCCTGTCCTATAATTAGGTTGCTAATATGCACCTCGGGCAATGCTGGCCCTGATTCCTTCCTAATAAGGAGAGTGAGTCATGAGGGCTAAGGCTTCCCATCATGACTCTAATTGATTACCAAGTAGGATAGTTCTGATTGTGCTCTTTATCATGGTTACTAAGCCTGTTTCCTTATATGGAAGACCCAATCAGAAATATATTTTAAGTCCTATTTGTTTGACTAAGCATCTGAGTATGGAGTAAAACAGATGAATATGAAGGAGGTAGACAATCTTTCCATGCAAAATCAATTAAGCCCAGCAAGGATTCCCCCATAGCATATGAAATTTGCAAAGATTGCAACAGATATAGAAAAATATGTAACTAAATGAAGACATCCTAGTCATGACATTGTGTTTCTTTTAAAGGAACGACTGGATCACCAGCTGGAACAACTGGATCCCCAAGCAGTGAGCTGACCTCACCTGAAGTCAGTGCAGGTCAGTTGAGACTGTGTCTGAAGAAGCTGAGGCTGTGGCTGAATAGGAGTGTGATCCCTGCTTCATTACAAAGATTAACATTCAGACATATGTATTAATGAAACTATATGGAGACCTCATTGTTGACCTAAATGAGATGCAGAGAGATATTTTTAATAAATAAAATGAAAATAGTGGTCTTGGGATATAAATCTCCAAAAATTCCTGAAATAGACTCTGATGAAGATGCTGAGATATGACATAAAACTCCTGTGTCTTCCTGTGAGACAAGTCAGTATCAGTACTTCATTGGTATCCAATAACTCAGTGAGTGTTCTGAAGTAATGATTTGGCAAGAAAGATTAATTTCTTATTATCCTGATTGTTGTAAAGGAAATGAAATCTAGATGATCATATGTTAACCACACCAGAAAAAATGGCAATGTCATTTCATGAAGCTGTCTCCTCCTCTGAGGCAGTAGCCAATTCTTTTGATAAAACGTCAGTAGATTTTAAGGGTAGACATGATTGTACATATAGTCATTCGACTCAGTACTTCTCATGATATGACACCGGGATGATGCTTCACCTTCCAATAGAAAGGACAGACAGACATCAGAGAGGTGACAGAGTAAAGCTCTATCCCAGGTGCATTTCCAGAGTTGTCATTCTCTACAGGAATGTCTCGACTCTGAGTTTTGTTTTAGGGGACAGAGAAAGATCTTGTGTTTCTGAAAGTATTTATCAAACACACTTTGGAGAATTCCCAATTACTCTTTTCCCAGAGATCATTGAGAGGAAATGAATGGTTAGCTTCTGGGATTACAGAGGTGGAAGTCGGGTCCTAGGTCTGCTGTAAACTGAAGGGATGATGGAGAAAGACATGAGAGCTTAACCAACAACTGGACTGGATAGTAATTTTCTGGCAAGATTTTCGGTGAAATGTTGTTATTTCTAAGACAAATACACTTTTTTTTCTGGATCTGTTCTTTGCTTTACAGAAACAACAGGAACAAGCAACGAGGCCACACCTACAGTCTCAGGCACAGGCATCACCACAGCAGGTAAGACAAGGACTCCATGGGGACTGTGGAGGGGACTAATGCTAGTATTGTCCAGAACTGTTTGTGGTCATGAGTTCAAGGAAAGCTGACCAAGCACCACACTGTAGAACTTAATGGTAGAAATGTAACTTTGAAATGCCTTGGGAGAACCGGGCGATGGTGGCGCACGCCTTTAATCCCAGCACTCGGGAGGCAGAGGCAGGCGGATCTCTGTGAGTTCGAGACCAGCCTGGTCTACAGAGCTAGTTCCAGGACAGGCTCCAAAGCCACAGAGAAACCCTGTCTTGAAAAAACCAAAAAAAAAAAAAAAGAAATGCCTTGGGAGGCTGTGAGTATAATTATCTTTGACACTAAGTTTCATTCTTATGCCCTTAGGAACAAGTGGAAGTTCACATGCAGCCAGCACTGGAGCTCCTGGTGAAAACACATCTGCAATAACAGGTACTGAGTGAAGTCAGCAGGGGGCACCCAGGCAACAGATAAGAGAACTTTGCATGCAGCATGTAAGGCAGTGTAGAACCATGGGGAGTTCAGTTACTATTCTTTCTGAGAACCAAATCATGACCAAAGATAATCACCTTAGAAGGATTTTATTTTGCTCACAATTTGAGGTAATTTTTATATGACAGGGAAACCATAGACATGAGAGTAGTCCAGATGAAAATGTAGGGTCATGAGGAAGGTGTCCACACTGTGTCCACACTGAGGAAGGAGGGTGAAGACTGGTCCTCTCATGCTTCCTCCCTCTCCCTCTAACATTCACTCTAGGAGTGCAACTCATCCATCATCATGTTCCTATGCATTGACCTTTCCCTCTATGTTAATATCCTCAGCAGATATGCCCAGAATTATGTTCCAAATGATAAATAGTCTCACAACAAGTATCCAAAAAGTTGCATGTGTGTAGTCAAGTATTTGTTTTGGGTCTAGTATTATGATAAGCACTCCACCGTTGCTAAAATTAGGGAGATAACATGTTTGCTTTTGGATGAAATTAGCAGTCTAGTGATGTGGGAGCTTAATGGTAAGGTGGAAATATTCTGGTGGCTAAAGGTTCTCACAGGGTCTTAAGTCAGTTCTAAAATAATGAACATTCCTCTATGAGGAATTTTATTACCTCCATAATAATTGTGTTTTCTCATTAATGAATATTTATCCCAATCAGTAGGTTGTCCAATTACTGGATTTTCTTGAGAAATAAATGTCATTGAACCTCATAAGCACAGACACTTTCATTTGTTTAGACAAAAAATTCCATTTCAATTATTACTTGTAGGAAAAATTCCCATTCAATCGTCTCAGTATTCTTTTTTCCATGGTGAAAAATAGGCACACCTGGGAAATCTTCTGGAGCCACCTCAGGAGAAGCAGGGAGCAGCACCCCTCTACCTGCAAGTACTGGAGCCCCAGCTACAGGTAAGACTACTTTCTTTTGGTGAAGCCTCAGCACCTCATCCATTCCCAGGCTGCCTCAGGTGATGGTCTGGAAATATGACCTATATATGTGAGTAAAATTCACAGAAAGTATTACAAGAATGTGACTTCTCATCTTTTATTTTGTGAGTTCATTCATCTAAGTAAGGATATCTAGAATCATATCAGTCTCCAACATGCATGTTTTCTTATTTTAGGGAATACAGCGACAACCTCTGGCCACACAAGCATTCCTCAAGCCTCCAGTCTATCCTCAGCTACTACCAGTAGTAAACCAGGTAAGTAAAATGGAAGAGGCTATGAGGTCTCAGGTTTTCCCAATTACCCTTGTGCCAGAGATCATTGAGAGTAAATGACTCTTTATATTCTGGGGTTGCAGAGGTGGAAGTTAGGTCCTAGGCCTGTTGTAAGCTGAAGGGGTGGCTTAAAAACTAATGGGAACATATCCAACAACTGAGCTAGATAGTATTTCCCTGGCAAGATTTTTTTGTGAAATGTTGTTATTTCCCGCATGTGTTCTTTGCTTTACAGAAACAACAGGAGTAGGCAAGGAGGTTACACCTACAGTCTCAGGCACAGGCGTCACCACTGGAAGCACAGCAGGCAAGACAAGGACTCCATGGGGACTGTGGAGGGCCCTAATGCTAGTATTGTCCAGAACTGTTTGTGGTCTGAGTTCAAGGAAAGCTGACCAAGCACCACACCATAGAACTTAATGGCAGTATTTGTAACTTTGAAATGCCTTGGGAGGCTGTGGGTATAATTGTTTTTGACATTAAGAGTCGTTCTTATGTCCTTAGGAACAAGTGGAAGTTCACCTGCAGCCAGCACTGGAGCTCCTGGTGAAAACACATCTGCAATGACAGGTATTGAGTGTTCTTGGCAGGGGGCACCCAGGCAACAGATAAGAGAACATTGCATGCAACATGTAAGGCAGTGAAGATCCATGGGAGAATTGACTGTTGTCACAGATGCCTTGTACTACAGTTACTTTTCTTTCTGAGAACCAGATCATGACCAAAGCCAATCATATTAGATGGGTTTATTTTGCTCACAATTTGAGGTACTTTTCTCATGACAGGGAAACCATAGACATGAGAGTGGTCCAGATGAAAATGTAAAGTCATGAGGAAGCTGTCCACACTGTGTTCACACTGAGAAAGGAGAGTGATGAAGACTGGTCCTCTCATGCTTCTTCCCTTTCCCTCTCACATCCAGTCTAGGAGTGCAACTCATCTGTCATCATGTTCCTATTCATTGACCTTTCCCTCTATGTTAATATCCTCAGCAGATATGCCCAGAATTATGTTCCAAATGATAAATAGTCTCACAACAAGTATCCAAAAAGTTGCATGTGTATAGTCAAGTATTCATTTTGAGTCTTGTATTGTGACAAATACTCCACAGTTGCTACAAATAGGGAGAGGACATGTTCTCATGCATCTTCATGCTTTTGGATGAAATTAGCAGTCCAGTGATGTGAGAGACTAAAGCAAGGTGGACAATATTAAGGTGGCTAAAGATTTTAACAGGGTCTTAAATCAGTTCTAAAATAATGAATATTTCTTCCATGTGGAATTCCAAATAACTTTATAATTGTTGTTTTCTAATTAATTAATATTTAATCCAATGGGTAGTTTGTCATATTAATGGATTTTGTTTCAAAGAAATATCATTGAACATACTAAATATAGACATTTTCATTTGATTATACAAAAAGAAAGATCATTTCAAATCTTATTCTTAAGAAAACTCCCCTTCAATCTACTCACCACTCTTTTTTTTTCCTGTGGTGAAAAATAGGCACACCTGTGAAATCTTCTGGAGCCACTTCAGGAGGGGCGGGGAGCAGCACCCCTCTACCTGCAAGTACTGGAGCCCTAGGTTCAGGTAACTTTGCAGATAGCTCAGCAGCTCATCTGTCAATGATCACTCAGGTGATGATCTGGAAATTTGACTTGTGTGAGTAAAATTCACGACACTGGATGGAGTAGAAGTATGTCTCTCATGTCTTATCTTGCAAGACCATTCATATTAATAAGGATGTCTGGAATGATACAAACCTCCAACTTTCATGTTTTCCTATTATAGGGAGCACAGTGACATCCCCAGGACAAACTACCTTCAGTCAAGCCTCCAGTCTATCCCCGGCCTCTGCCAGCAGCAAACAAGGTGAGTAAATTAGAGTTCCAAGGTGTCAAATGGAGGGCAGAGTCTTTCCCCATTTATTTATATGGAAATGTAGGAATAACAAGTATATTAAAAGGCTGTAAGTCATCACATGTCAAATAGGGACTAAGTCTCTGAGCATTTATTTAAATTGGAATGTAAGAATGGCATATATATTACAAGTCTATAAGTCCTCTGGTGTCATAGGAGTGGCTTGTGGTATCTGTATTTATTCAAAAGGAATGCAGGACTTCCCTTTATATTTAGAGAAAGTAAGCTAGCATCAGAGAGAATTGCATTAGTTAATTTTCCTCTTATCTTATCTTTTAGTTAGGTTGCTAATGTGCACTGTGGGGCAATGATGGCCCAAATTCCTTCCTTGAAGCTTAAGGACACTGAGTCATGAGGGCTAAAGCTTCCTATCCTGACTCTAAGTTAGTATCAAGTAGAAAAATTCTGAATTTTTTTTATCATGGTTATCAACTCTGTTTTCTTACATGAAGTAACCAGGCAGAAATAAATTTGAAAGACCCAGTTGGTTTCAATAAGCATCTGAGTACTGGAATAAAATAGATGTTTATGGAGGAAGACAATTATATTTCCATGCAGAATCAAATAAGCCTAGGAAATATTCCTTCATATCATATGAATTCTACAAAGATTGAAGGAGCAATATGAGCTATATACAAATGAAGACACTAGCCATCAGAGAGCAGTGTGGTCTACTGCTGTTTCATAGTCACGATGCATTGTTTTGATAGTAACAACTGGATCATCAACTGGAACAACGAGACTTCCAAGCAGTGAGCAGACCTCGTCTGAAGTCAATACAGGTGAGTTTAGGCTATGTTCTGGCGAGTTTGGGGCTGTGGCAAAAATGAAGAGTGGTTTGTGCATGCCTTCTTCATTTTAAAAAAACTAAGCCAGGAGGTGCTGGTTCATAGCTTTAATCGTAGAACTTTGGAGATTGAGGAAGGCAAATCTCTGTGAGTTCAAGTCCAGCATGGTCTACAGAGCTAGTGCCAGGATAGCTAGGGCTGTTAAATGGAGAAACCTTGTCTCGAGGGAAAAAAAAGTGTAAAATGTAATGATCTGCAATTGAGATAGATTTATTAATAAAAGTATATGGAGACCTTGTTGTGACCCAATTGAAGACTTGGAGAGATATTTTAAAGAAATAAAATGAAAACAGGCATCTTGAGAGGCTCATCTCATTAAAGCTCTTCTGTGGTCTCTGGAGAGGATGCTGAGCTCTGGCATACAACTTCCACGTCTTACTGTGAGACAAGTCAGTATTACTATTTCTGTCATATTCAATAAGTCAGTGAGAGCTCTGGAGGATAGTCTGGATCATGAAGATTTGATGACTTCTTGTTGAAAAGAGGAAAACAAGGAGTAGACAGGAATATAAGAATAATGATAGAAAGCATTGCCATTTTGATGATATATCTATGGCTATATCAAACATCCTGATAGTCAATTATTGTTCACTTTGAAAGCGACTATTGCTCCAAGAGGTGGGAAATACCTAAAGCCTGAAGCCACGAATTGACCCAGCCATCAAACAAGTACAGGCTTATGGGAGGATGTAACAATTTGAAAAGAAGGGTTAATTTCTTATTATCCTTTTTGTTTGAAAGGAAAGTATGAAATCTAGATAAACAATGAGAACCAAAAAAGAAAGAACAGCAATGTCATGTTAAGAAGCTTTCCCCTCCCTGAGGCAGTAAGCCAAGGCTTTTGATAGCATGACACTAGGTTCAAAAAGTAGACATGATTTTACATATAATCACTGGACTCAGTACTTATCATGATATGACCTAGGGATGATGTTTCACCTACCAAGTAGAAGTACAGACAGACATCAGAGAGCAGACAGAGTAAAGCTCCACCCAGTAGCATTTCTGGATTTATCTCTCCACAGGAATGTCTTGACTCTGAGTTTTGTCTTAGGGGACAGAGAAAAGTCTGGTGTTTCAGAAAGTATTTATCAAACACACTTTGGAAATTTTCTAAATTACCCTTTTGCCAGAGATCATTGAAAGCAAATGAGTGGATAGACTCTGGGGTTGCAAAGGTGAAAGTTGGGTCGTAGGCATGCTGTACGCTTAAGGGGAGACTGAAAAAGTCATGGGAACTTAGTCAACAACTGGACTGGGTAGTATTTTTTCTGGAAAAATGTTGGACATGTATAGTCAATAATTTGTTATTTGGTGTAGTATTATTTTAGACACTCCACAGTTGCTAAAAATAAGGGGATACCATGTCCTCATGAATCTTTGTGCTTTTGAATGAAATTAGAAGGCCAGTGATGTGGAAGCCTAAAGGTAAATTGGCTAAAGTTCTCACAGGGTCTTAAGTCAGTTCTAAAACAACAAATATTCCTCCATGAGGAATTTCACTTACATCCATAATTATTGTGTTTTCCAGTTAACGAATATTTATACCAATCTATAGTTTGTTAAATTAATTGATTTTGCTTCAGAAATAAATGCCATTGAGCATCATAACCATAGATACTTTCATTTCTATGGACAAAAAAAAAACATTTCAACTCTTACTCATAAGAAAAACTCCCTTTCAATCTTCTCATTCTTCTTTATTTCCACGGTGAAATATAGGCACACATGGGAAATCTTCCGGAACCACCTCAGGAGAAGCCAGGAGCAGCACCCTTCTACCTGCAAGTACTGGAGCCCCAACTACAGGTAAGACTTCTTTGTCTTTGGTGAAGCTTCAGCAGCTCTCCGATTCCCATGCTGCCTTGGGTGAAGGTCTAAAAATGTGGCCTGTAGGTGTGATTAAGACTCAAGGCACAGAAAGTCTTCTTGTCTTCTCAAGTTTTATCATTCAAGTCCATTCCTATACCTAATGATATCTGGAATCATATAAATCTCCTACATCCAAATTATTTGGTTTCCTTTGAAAAGCAGTATGGTGTCAAATAAACTGCTTTCCCAAGAGAAAGAAGTTGTCATTTAATGTTTAAAAGTGGATACTTTGTTTTCATAAGATGAAAATAGACTATTTTAATTATTATTCTTAAAAAAGTCTCCCTTTCAATTTTTTTTCTGGTTTTTCAAGACAGGGTTTCTCTGTGGTTTTGGAGCCTGTCCTGGAACTAGCTCTTGTAGACCAGGCTGGTCTCGAACTCACAGAGATCCGCCTGCCTCTGCCTCCCAAGTGCTGGGATTAAAGGCGTGAGACACCACCGCCCGGCTCAATTTTCTTGTTATTCTTTTTTTTAACCACAATAAAAACCAGGCACACCTAGTGCATCTTCTGGAGCCACCTCAGGGGGCGCAGGGAGCAGCACCACTCTTCCTGCAAGTTCTGGAGCCCCAAGTTCAGGTGAGATCCTTTATCTTTGAGATTTCTCAATAGCTCATCCATTCTCATACTTCCTCAGGTGAAGATGTGGAAATTTTACTTGTATTTGTGAGTAAAATTCATGACTCTGGATGTGGTACAAGCATGTGTCTTCTCATGTCTTATTCTGCAAGCCCATTCACATTAATAAGGATGTCTGGAATCATATGATCTCCAACATCCATATTTTCCTATTATAGGGAGCACAGTGGCATCCCCAGGACAAACTACTTACCCTCAGGCCTCCAGTCTATCCCCAGCCTCTGACAGCAGCAAACAAGGTGAGTAAAAGAGAGTTCTCAGGTGTCGTATTTAAATGGAGGATGTAGGAATAGCAAGAATAGTAAAAGCTGTGAGTCACAATATGTCAAATGGGGATAAAGTCTCTGAGCATTTATTAATACTGGAATGCAAGAATGGCACGCATAATACAAGTCTATGAGGGGTTGCCTAGGTGAAAAATGGGTCCTAGGACTGTTGTAAGCTCAAGAGGTGACTTAAAAAGTCATGGAAACATATCCAACAACTTGGCTAAATAGTATTTCCCTAGCAAGAATTTTTTTGTGAAATGTTGTTATTTCTAAGATAAGTACATTTTTCTGGGTCTGTTCTTTGCTTTACAGAAACAACAAGAACAGGCAACGAGGCCACACCTACAGTCTCAGGGACAGGCGCCACCACTGGAAGCACAGCAGGCAAGACAAGGACTCCATGGGGACTGTGGAGGGCCCTAATGCTAGTATTGTCCAGAAATGTTTGTGGTCATGAGATCAAGGAAAGCTGACCAAGGACCACACTTTAGAACTTAATGGCAAAAATGTAACTTTGAAACGCCTTGGGAGGCTGTGGGTAAAATTATCTTTGACATTAAGAGTCGTTCTTATGCCCTTAGGAACAAGTGAAAGTTCACATGCAGCCAGCACTGGAGCTTCTGGTGAAAACACATCTGCAATGACAGGTACTGAGTGTGCTCGGCAGGGGGCACCCAGGCAACAGATAAGAGAACTTTGCATGCAGCATGGAAGGCAGTGAAGATCCATGGGGAGTTCGGTTACTATTCTTTCTGAGAACCAAATCATGACCAGAGCTAATCATCTTACATGGGTTTATCTTGCTCACACTTTAGGTAATTTTTACATGACAAAGACATCATAGAAGTGAGAATGGTTCAGATGAAATTGTAGGGTCACAAGGAAGCTGTCCACACTGTGTCCACACTGAGGAAGGAGAGTGAAGAAGACTGGTCCTCTCATGCTTCCTCCCTTTCCCTCTCACATCCAGGCTAGGAGTGCAACTCATCCGACATCATGTTCCTATACATTGACGTTTCCATCTGTGTTAATATCCTCATCAAATATGCCCAGAATTGTGTTCCAAATGATAAACAACCCAACACCAAGATTTTAGAAGATTAGATGTATAATGTCAAATATTTATTTTGTTTCTAGCATCATTTCAACCACATATTATTTATTAAATAAATAATAGGGAACTCTATGATCTCATGCATCTTCATAATGTTAAAGGAAACATTGATAGTCATGAAACATATGACCCAAAATGTTTGGTGGAGGTCCGGCTGGTAAGTAAAGAGCCTTATATGGTCTTAAGTCAGTTCTAAAATAGCCACGCTTCCTACGTTAGGAATTAGACTTATCTCTATTATTATTTTGTTATCTAATTAATGAACATTTACCTCAATCAGTAGGCTATCCAATTAATGGATTTTCCTTGAGAAAGAGTTTGTCATTGAACTTTATGAGAGGTGACACTTTTAATTAGTTAGAGGAAAAGAAAGACCATTTCATTTCTTATTCTTAATAATAAACTTCTGTTTCAATCTTCTTTCTCTTCTTTTTTAACTATGATGAAATCAGACACACTCGGTGCATCTTCTGGAACTACTTCAGGAGGGACAGGAAGCAGCACCCCTCTACCTGCAAGTACTGGAGCCCCAGTTACAGGTAAGAAGACTTCTTTGTCTTCGGTGAAGCTTCAGCAGCTTTTCAATTTCCATGCTGCCTTGGGTGAAGGTCTAGAAATATGGCCTGTAGTTGTGATTTAAATTCAAGGCACAGAAAGTGCTGTAAGAATGTGTCTTTTCAAGTTTTAGCTTTCAAGTCAATTCCTATACCTAATTATATCTGGAATCATATAGGTATCCAACATCCAAATTGCTTGGTTTCCTTTCAGAAGACAGTATGGTGTCAAATAAACTGGTTTCCCTTGAGAAAGAAGTTGTCATTAAAGTTTGTTGGATGCATACTTTTATTTAATGAGAAAAAATAGACTACTTTAATTTTTATTCTTAAGAAAAAACTCCCCTTCAATTTTCTTGTTATTCTTTTTTAACCACAATAAAAAACAGGCACACCTAGTGCATCTTCTGGAGCCACCTTGGGAGGGGCAGGGAGCAGCGCCCCTCTACCTGCAAGTTCTGCAGCCCCGAGTTCAGGTGAGACCCTTTAGTCTTGAAGATGTGTCAGCATCTCATCCATTCCCATGCTTCCTCGGGTGATGATCTGGAAATTTGACTTGTATTTGTGAGTAAAATTCATGACCCTGGATGTGGCAGAAGCATGTGTCTTCTCATGTCTTATCCTGCAAGCCCATTCATATTAATAAGGATGTCTGGAATCATATGAACCTCCAACATCCTGTTTTCCTATTATAGGGAGCCCAGTGACATCCCCAGAACACACTACCTTCCCTCAAGCCTCCAGTTCATCTCCAGCCTCAGCCAGCAGCAAGGCAGGTAAGTGAACGAGAGGAGGCTGTGAGTTCTCAGGTGTCAAATGGATAGCTCAGTCTATCTCCATTTATTTAAGTGGAATTTTAGGAATGACATGTATATTACAATGCTCTATGTCCTCAGATATC
This sequence comes from Neodon shergylaensis, assembly GCA_025134845.1. Lineage (NCBI taxonomy): Eukaryota > Metazoa > Chordata > Mammalia > Rodentia > Cricetidae > Neodon > Neodon shergylaensis. Next base: position 5,514,136 of record JABTXL010000186.1, read on the forward strand.
AAATGGTAGACCGAATAACGTCTCCATTTATTTATATGGGAGTGTAAGAATGACAAGTATAATATGAGGTTATGGGTCCTCAGGTGACAAATGAGGCACTAGTTATATCTGTACCATCCTTACTACTATGTGGACTACAGTACTCAGCCTGTAGTTTAGCACCTTCACTACTGGATTATTTGTGAGCAGGGCAAGGGCCTGGAGATTTAAACACACAAAGACACACAGAGACACAGGTCATTCTTGAAACAAGAATGCCCCCTTCATTGTGTACCAGAGTAGATTATATATGGATCCTTAACCAATAGGCTCACCCTAGCCAAACCCACCAGAAACCACTCCCCTGCCATCAGGAATTCCTGAGGGTCTCATGTTCAGAATAGCTACAAGCACAGGAAAAACAAGTTGTTTTTCTCAGAGTAACTGCAAGCATAACAGGTTGTTTACAGGAAATTCAAGGTCTGGGTCCATAACTCCCAACAATATCTCCACATATTGATAAGGGAATACAGGAATACCTTGTATATTTAGAGAAAGCAAGCTAGCATCAGAAAGAGGATTGTATTAGTTGATGTCTTCCTTATCCTATAATTAGGTTGCTAGTGTATAGTTGAGGCAATGAAGGTCCTGATTCCTTCCGTGGAGCTTAAGGACACTGAGTCATGAGGTCTAAAGCTCACTATCATGACTCTGAGTTAGCATGAAGTAGAAAAATTTCTGAATTTTGTCCTTACTGTGGTTATTAACTCTATTATTGATTATGAAGTACCCAGACCAATATATATCTAAAAGACCCAGTTGGTTTCACTAAACATCTGGGTACGAGATTCAGATAGATGATTATGGAGGAAGACAATCATATTTCCATGCAGAATCAAAAAATTCTAGGAAAGATTCCTCCATATCATATGAAATGTACAAAGATTGAAGCAGTAATAAACGTTATATATAAATGAATGAAGGCACGTGACATCAGAGAGCAGTGTGGTCTACTGCCGCTTCATAGTCATGACATTGTGGGTCTTTGGAAGGAACAACTAGATCCCCAAGCAGTGGGCTGACTTCACCTGAAGTCAGTGTAGGTGTTTGAGACTGTGTCCTGGAGTGGCTCATGCCATGGCCAAAGATGCAGAGACCAAGTTTTAAGAAATAAAATAAAAATAGGACTCTTGGGAGAAACATCTCATAACGCCTTGCTGTAGGTTCTGAGGAATGTGCTGAGTTAGGACATAGAACTCTCGTGTCAATTGAGTTGATACATACAAGTTCCCTTGTATTCAACAAGTGAGTGAGTTCTCTGAACAATAATCTAGGTCATGGAAGTATTTGTGATAGCCTGGTGAAAAAATGGAAATTGAGGAGAATGAAGGCATAAAAGAAAGATAATTAAGACATTAGAATCCTGATCTATACCACTGTAGCAAACATCCTGATAGTCAATTGTTTGCTTTGAAAGGGACTACTGCACCATCAGTTGGGGAAACATCTAGAACCCCAAGCAATAAACTGCCCCAGCCTTCAGATAAGTCAAGAGAGTACAGGCTGATGTGAGAAAGTCATGGGTTTTGACGAGGTAGATTACCTTACCATGGCCCAGCTCATTTTAAATCAAAGCACAAAATGTAGAAGGACATATGAGGACTAAAGAAATATGGGGAACAACATCATTTGAAGAGACATTTTACTCACGATATAAATAAGCAAAGGCTTTTGGTAGCATTATGCTACCTTCAAAGAGTAGACATGATTGAGTAGGAAAGTCACTTGATTTACTCCTTCTCATGATACAACACTGTGGTGATGTTCTACCTTCCCAGTAGAAGACTTAAGAAGACTTAAGAGAGGTGGAGAAATGCATCAGATGTCTCATCCCCAGTTTTGTATTTACAGTGTATTTGATCTGTTATTTGGATTTTTAAAATTGATTTTATTGAGCTCTACATTTTTCTTTGCTCCCCTCCCTTCCTCTCCTCTCCTCTTTAGCCCTCTCCCACGATCCCCATGCTCCAAATTTACTCAAGAGATCTTGTCTTTTTCTACCTCCCATGTAGATTAGATCCATTCACATTGTTGTTTAGGTTCTCTGGGATTGTGAATTGTAGGCTGGGTTTTTTTTTTTCTTTATGATCTGTATCAAGTGCCTTGACACTGGGGGTTTTTCTCGGGGTGAGAGAAAGCTCTGGTGTTTTAGAAAGCATTTGTCTGCTACACTTTGAAAATTTGTAAAATTACTGCTTTGCCAGAGATCATTGAGTACAAATGAGAGGTTAGACTCTGGAGTTGGAGAGGTTGAGGCAGGTCCAGTGTGTCCTCTAAGCTACAGGGACAACATAACAACTCATGGGTACATATCCAACTGGATGAGATAAGATTTCCCTAGTCAGACTTTGAGTTAATTCCTAAGAAAAATAAATATGCTATCTGTTTCTTAGGAACTGTAGTCCCCTCTGAACCCACAACAAGCGCCAGGGGAGGCAGCACACCCAGGGAACCGGGCAGCAGTGCTACCAGCCAAGGAAACTCAGGTCAGTCAGAGCAGCCACTTCCTGAGTGACGACTCAGTTGGGAGAGGTGTGCAGAGCTGCCATTTTGTCTCTTATCCTAAAAATCCACAAACAAACCTAGTAATGTCATGAATAATATAAGTACTCTTCATCTTTTCCTGACTCTAGGGAGCACAGCTGTGTCTTCAGGCCACACTACCACCCCTGGAGTCTCCTCAAGCCTGGCCACAACCTCTGCCAACAGCAAATCAGGTGAGTGAAAGAGAGAAGGCTGTGAGTCTAAAGAGATGAAACCAATGGTTGATTTTGTTTTCACTCATATCCATGGACTCTAGGAAGGACATGTCTATTTTAGAGACAGGAAGCCCAGTTCCTGCTCTACATGTCAGCCAGTAGCAGAAGGAGAACTGCATTAGGTGGTGTTGGTTTCACCTTATGTCAACATTACTGTTCATGCGTGTGCTGAAGGGTCATGCCCTGAGTTTAGGGACTCTGAGTCTGGAGGCCATGGCTTTCTCTTTCTCTGCCAGCTACAAGTTAGCACCAACGAGAAACGTTCAGAATTCTGTCCCTCACAGTCCCATTAATTGTGGAGCCCAGAAAAGGGGTCTAAATGAGAATAAATCGGAAGCACCCAGTTGTTTCTGATCAATAACTTGTCACTGGGATCAAACAGATGAGAAAGTTAATCTTATTTCTATGAAAATTAAAAAAAAAGTCCAGCAAAGGATTCAAAGACTCATATGTGATACTATGTTCATGATTTGGGAAGACTGAAGCTGAAATGTATAAGATACTCAGCAGTAGAGGGCACCTTGACCTACTACTTTATCATAATCATAACACTGTGTGTTTTGAAAGGAACAACTGGACCATCGGCTGGAACGACTAGGTCCCCAAGCAGTAAGCTGACCTCCACTGAAGGTGAGTTGATGCTTCTTCCTGGAAAGGCTGAGGTTGTCTGAAAACTGGAGAGTTATTTGTCCATACTTTGTTCGTTTTCTTGAACTTCGGTTGATCAAAATGTATGGACATGAATACAAGGACTTAGTTGACCCAATTCAAGGTGCAAAGTGATGGAGTTTGGAAAAAAAATGAAACTGAAAGAAATCTGGTAGAAATTTTATCTTTCATTAATTTATTTATTTTTATTAGTTTTATTAAAAATTTCTGGGCATAAAAATCAGTGGGTTTGTTTATTCATTTTTTTTTTCATGGAAAGAGTGATTGGAGGGTGAGTTCTACTGGTAATAAGGACATTGTATACTTTACATACATGGCCCCTTTGCTGTTATCTCATAGTCTCTGGGAACTTCTCCCTGTATGGTAGTGTAGACACTATGCCTACACTGAGCCTCAGTTTCTACAATCCTGCACTCAGAGCAGGTAAATTACATGCGGAGAAAAGACAGTTGAGTCCAGCCAAAGAACTGATTTCACAAAGCCCTCCAGATGTTTTTCAACTCTGTTTTCAGCTTTATGTGATTAGCCCACTAAAATATTTAGAATGTCTTTATTGTAACCTTCCTTGAAGCTGCTTTTGAAAGTGTACCACACTAGACTTATAAGATCCCAGTAATACATCGTCAGAATAATGCTCATTTATTTGATTTTTAATATTTAATTTGGTTAATAATTAATTATGTGTGTGTCTATGTGGGGAAACAAGTATCTGCATAATTATGTCCTAGGAAGCTAAAGTAGGGCACAGGATACCCAGGAGCTGGTGGTGCAAGTGGTCGTGAGCTATATGAAATGGTTTCTGGGGACCCATCACTCTAGTTTCATACAGGATTATTTTAAAGCTTGGTTCATTCATTTCTTCAGAATATTGCCAAGTATAACACTAGAAACAGCCTACAGAATTACATCTATCACAACCTTCAAGGAAAGTCATGAAAAGATAAATGAGATGACTATTATCCCCATAGGGTACTTCTGTAGGCAGAAGTCTTGTGATAATTTAGTCACTCAGTGATAATTTAGTCTGAGTGGAGCTATGAGGAGATACAATAGAAAAAATGGCATACTATTAAGATATTTGGGCAATCTTCCATAAATACTATTTATAATTCAGTAATAGGCATTAAAACCTATTACAATGTCTAATTACTTTTGAAATAGGTTCTTTACAAGTCATTCAACATTAACACCACTCAGATATGTGCTATGATATTTATTTACAATGAGATAAGAAAATAGTAAAAATAAAAGTCTTCGTGATGTTAATGATAAGATCAGAACATTGCCTTTTCAGCCTTATGGGCAGCAACAGATTCCAATGATCTGAGCCTGTAGGAGTTCTTACCTGGCCCAAGTAAAGAGAGTATGCCCTAGCTTACATTGCTGATGAACTTAACCATTACTAGTAATATTATATCACTGACATTATTGGTGCATAAATAATTTGATCAAAGACAAACTACATCAAGGTCCCAAAGATTGTTCTTGTGATCAGTTGGCTTTTTTTCCTTTGCATCCAATTTGCCTCTTTCATTACACAGCCCACTTGTTGGCCAGCCCAGATAAAGTGTTATTCAGTGTGTACTTCCTGGACAGTCTGCTGCAGGGTCCTGTGTAAGTTTGTAGGATTACATATACCCCTGTTTATCTGCCTTAGCTGATAGATTCGAGTGACACACAAGGTATTTAAGCTATGGAAATAAATCAAGAGCACCCCTTCGGGCTTCTTCACTCTTTCTCAACTTCCTCCCTGTTATATTCCAACCAGTGTCATGCCAGAATGGAGTTCCTGAAGTCAGCTGCTATTCACTACCCTATGTTAACTCTGCCGATAGTTTTTACTGCTTTTAAGATAAATGAAGTTTTTATAGACCAACCAGACCATATTTCTCATCTATTCATATGAATCATAAATTGATTATCTTACTAGTGGCATGGTTTTAATTCTTCTATGCTTATTTTGATTAACAAATTTCTTTTTATGGAACTTTTGACAAAATAGTGTTTTGAACAACCTATTGCTTATATTAAAAAATACTGTGATGAAAGATATAATCTATATAGGTACCAAAATTAAGGAATTTACTTACTTCAATAAAATTGATAAAATTACTGAATACTTTAAGTAATGACCATACAGATAGTAATGAAGGTCTCTATCAGTCACTGATTGATTTGGCCTCTTAGTTGGCTGTTGTTGTGTTATTAGATGCATAGTCAGTGATTTTCAGCAGTGTGCCCAAAGTTTTTTCATGACCCCTATGACTGTCCAATACTGCCCAGGAAGTGAAAAGGAGAACAGGAATCTGGAGATGTTGTATTTTATCTAATACTCCTGAACAACGGCTTGGGTATTGCATGGTCTGAATTAAACACCTTGTATCTGGATTTTGTTTATGGTACTTTTCGGAGTATCCGTCTATCATAGACCCCAAACTTTATACATTGTTGTTTTTCCATACACCAGACAAGGAACTTCGGTTATAGAATAAAGTCTTGGGAATAGAGTTTGATCAACAATTCTGATGTTCACCAACAGGGGGCCTTGGAACAAGTTATTTCCAAGAGTCTGATAAATGGAAAAATAGTATTTGCTTCAGAATATTGTGAGGATAGATGACTTTTAAACATTCCTTTTGTTTTAATTAAGGAGAAATCGCAAGTTCTACCACACCAGTGTCTAGAGGTGGAGAAGGCAGCACACCTAGGGAACACAGCACGGGAACTATAAGCCCAGGAACCTCAGGTAAGCCAGGACATGTGCCTTACCTTACAGGTGTGCATTGACATTGCAAATATCAAACTATGGAGGAGGCTGTGAGTGTATGGAATGCAGAAATGTATAAGATGATTAAAATGTTGACTTGAATTGCTTTAACCATTGTCACTCTGTTTATTGGCTAGAGTAGGGAAGTCTGTGGTAGTTCCCTCAGGGAAAGGCAGAGAAAACACCTGGAACATCAGGACCAGGGGCCACCAGCACTGCAGACTCAGCAGGAGTTGTGACAAGCCACAACACAAATGTTAACAAGATACAAATGAGATATTAAGATCAAGGAAAGGTGACAGGGTGGTAGCATAGGACTTGTGACACAATCAAAACTTATAAGATGTTCCGAGACTGCTCTCTGAATCATTTTGTCAGTGCATCAAGCACTGTTAGTCTTCTTGCTGCTCCTCCACTGCTCCAGGCCTGAGTGGAGGAGCAGGTCCAGTCAACATTGCAGCTACAGCTCACATAAGGAGTAACGGGTATGAAGGCATCTCATCGGGGGACTCCAGCGGTGGACTTAGGGATGCTGCAGCAAGAAGACAGTTGACATCAAGGATTCCACTGAGAATATTCACATTGTTTTTCATGTACTGTTACAAGTCCGAAAGATGGAAAATTGTTTCTAATCTCATATCCCCATTAATATTATAACAGCCGTGTTAAAGATGTCCATGAGAACAGATCACGAACTTACAAAACAATTCATTTCATCCACATAGATGGAAACATCAGTGCTTTGGATAAAACTTTGTAGGCTTAGACTAGTAGAGTTTTCTGTCTCAGATGTTTATGACAATGTTCAAAGAGTTGATCATGTCTGGGGCAACTGTAAATGCTACTTTTTTTTTGATTGGTACAGCAGGCCCTACCACATCCATACGTGGTGAGGAAGGAAGCACATCCGGGCAACACAGCTCTGAAGTTACCAGTCCAGAAGTGCCAGGTGAGTCAGGGCCTGCACTGCAGTGCCCACAGTGGAGAAAGTATCAGAGGAGGGTTGTTGGAGTCAAGAAGAAAACAGAAGGTTGCCATTTTGTCCACATTTCCTAATATCCCCACAAGGGAATGAGGATATGTTGAAACCCCTAATGGCTAGTTTGTTGGCGACAAATGGAGAGATGGTGAGAACCTCAGGACTGTGTTGTGAGCATAGCAGAACCATGAGTGTGAGCATAGCAGGGATCAAGTATGAAAACAAAGCCAAGCCATAAGTGTGAGCATAGAAGGGCCATGAGAGGGAAGACAGCGGGAGCCTTAGGCCTGGGAACCTCTGACTGTGATATCCTAACACCCACAACAGAGCTCCTAATTTAGTGTTGAGGTGGGATCTAGGCCAACTGTTTCCAAGATTGAAATTGGAAAAACGAGGGTAAGGAAAGGTAAACAAAAACAACTTTGAAAAAACTAATAGCCTGAAGGAACAACGGAATGACCAGCGCTTTCTTCCTTCATTGTTTGATACACAGGCACAAGTGGAAGACCTGGTGCAGCGCCCACTGGAGCCACTTCTGGAAGCACATCTGGAAGCACAGGTACCGAGGGAGGGGAGGACCTTAGGAAGCAGGAGACCTGAGAGCTTTGCTGTCCAGATTCCATTAATGATAAAAGTTTTCCTGGAGATTTGTTTCCTGTGTGAGACCAGGAGTTCCACAGAAGAGAAAGAGACCAAAACTATTTGTTACATTCTAAGCGGTGAACAGACAAATTTTCCCCCTCAAATACAATGCCAGGCTTCACTAGTCCTTATATTTAATTGGATTGTAGTATTTTTAATCGTTCACCATTGCTTTAATGTATCATGTTGTAATTTTCTGTGCCTTGAGTGTTGAAAGTTCTCATGCAGATATTTAGGCAGCTAATATTTTTCTCCCCACAACTTGTCAGAGACAAATCTACAATCTTCAGTTGTCACTACAGCAACAGACAAAGGGAAAGAAAATGCCAGTGACACAGCGTTCAGAGAAGTCTCTGAATGACATAATAAATCAATGGGAAAAGTGTAAAAATATTGATAAAATAACGATGTATTTACTTGATACTTTCAGAGATTTCCTGCTAGCCTCACTAGCATACCCTGGAAACTAGTCAGTATTAATGGCTAGGTGATGACAGTCTGTGAGCTGAGATATTAGTGAATGCATGAGTCTCCAAACAACATTAGAACTCATGTTCCCAAGCTTCTCCCATTCTGTGCACTGTGAGTCAAAGCTCACAGCCCCCACACCAAATAATAAAAAGATAAAAAGAATGTACTTGTTGTGCTTGGGAATCTAAGATATGAGAGTTCTGACTTAAGTATCACTTAGTCACTTTGCAGAATAATATTCATTAATAAAATAATCAGTTCCAAAATAGAAAGTACACAGATGGTCTTAGTTAGGGTTGCTATTGCTATGATGAAACACCAAGACCAAGACTTATAAAAGACCAACGCCAACTTATAAAAGGAAACATTTCACTGTGGGCTTTGCTTACAATATTAGTGTTAGTTGGTCTCTGGCCATCATAGCAAGAAACATGGTGGGAGGCTTGCAGCCTTGGTGCTGTAGCAATAGTTGAAAGCTAACATCCTGATCTGTAGGAAGAAAACAGAGAAAGAACCAACTGGGACTGGTACAGACTTTAGATACGACACAGCCCAACCAGAGTCACACATCTGCCCCACAGTCTCACCTCCTAATCCTTCCAAAACAGTTCCATAAAATGGGTAACCACATAAAGTTTAAGAGACTAAGTAATGGCCTCTGGAGACCATTCTTGTTCAAACTATCAAGCACAGGAACAATATTTAAGAGACTAAGTAATCCAGTGTCCTCTAACTGACTAATTTTAAGGTGATGTCCATGAACCCACATTTCCTAACGTCTGAATCAGGTTACTGGGGCTTTATGAAAAATTCAGTCCCTTGTGTCACTTCCTTATTAGGTGCTGTCAGTGGTGATGAAATGTAGACGTGAGATTTGATTCTCTGATGGGATTAATCTCACACTGCCTCCTAGAGGAGTGATGTACTGAGACCTGAAACCAAGCTCAGATTCTCAGGAAATCCTTCAACTGATACAGTGGGCGGTAATTCTCTGGTGAAAATGGCTTAGGTTTTTATTCATTTTCTTTAGATATTTCTATTTTCTACTTATATTAACCACAATATTGAGGTGTAAATCTATCACAGATTGACATTAGATTAAATTAGTCATTGGCTCATGTGTGTAACAAGTTCAGCTGGATCTAGATGGCAGCGTTTGACTTGTGGATGTGTTCTTAACCAGTTCAGTGAATTGATATATGCCCAGGATCCCATCAGTATGTACTAGGAAAATAAGTGAAGTTAGATTAGCTCTAAAGAATATGAGTATTTTATTTGTGTCTAGGGCATTTTCAATTGCTATTTTCTCATTAGTAGGGGAAGGAGGTTCTACTACACCAATGCCTACTCAAGGAGAATCCAGCACATCCAGGGAAAAAGGCACTGTAGCTACCACCCTAGGAATCTCAGGTAATTTCAAACAGGTACTGGGGTGTCATATTTGGACATATTTATGTCCAAACAGGAAAATATCAAGGCTCTTGTGATCATGGAAATGTAGAACATTGAAAGTTTGATTGCATTTCCCAGAATCCTCTTTGAAGCAACAGCAACAGCAGGACATTAGAATCCCCTATTCTTGTTTGCCAGGTTCAACAGGAGGATCTGCGGCAACCAGTTCAGGAGCTGGCAGAGGAAGCTCGCCTGGAACACTAGGCACTGTTACAACTTCAGGTCAGTCAGCCTCTTCAAGGGCTGGGCTCAGCACTTGGTTTTGCAAGGAGATCCACAAAGATAATATTGTAGCCTAAGATACCTTGAAGCACTTCATTCGTAGACATCTCTACCTATTGGACCCCATTCTTCTTTCCATAGCAACAAGAGGAGGAACAGTTGCAGCCACCACTGGAGTTGCTGATGAAAGCACACTGGGAGGAACAGGTACTGAGGCTGTTCAGCAGAGCGAAACTGAGGCAGTAGATTTGTGAACACAGTGTTCATAATTTCATCAGAGGTCAGGTTTCCTGGGAACTGCCTCACAGTTGACCATTTGCTGCCAATTGCTCGAGATATAAGAAAGAAACACAAAATATTTGGTGTAATTTTAATACTCTATGTGATACTGGATGGAATGTAGAGAAAGGAAGGAAGATGGCTATCTCCTCACCCTCCTCTTCAGAAATGTCAGATTTTATATTAATAGAGTATAGAAACACAATTGAAGAAGAAAAGCAGGCAGGAATTGTGTGAATGGTGTTACAGGAATGGGGAAAGACAAGATTATTAGATGATGAATATTAAGTAATCTACCCAACTCTAATTTTGAAAGGATGAATATTCTAATGGACAAAAGACATAGTCAGAATTAAGGGATTTAATGAGATCAAGAGTATCATCCCCCAGTGATGTTTGGAAGGCAAATACTTTCATTGTTTTTTAATGAAGAATGAATCTTAACACTTTAATAAAACATCTAACTTTCCATTGTCTTGGCTGACTTTTCCCCACTGATCAGTACCAGGCTCAACCAGGGCATCATCTGCATCAACCTCTGGAGCAGCAGGTGTCAGCACTCCTGGAGAACCAAGCACTGGAGCCACAAGTTCTGGTGAGATTTGATTCACTGGGGTGATGACTTAGTCCCTATCCTCAATGCCCTGTTGATAGCGTGGTCAGTTGGTACAGGTGTACAAGTGGTATAATCTGAATTAGAATGAAGGTCTTAGGAAAGCCAGAAGGGCAGTACTGGGTTTTGGTTTAATAAAATTTGTATAAATATTTATACCAGTGGTAGGAAAATTATAAAGATCCTCAAAACTGACAACCTTTTCTTGGTTCTAGGAACTGTAGTGTATTAGTTGTCTCCACTAATCCAATCCATAGAACACCCACTAGACAAAGCGTGACTTGTCTGAACAGAGTCTGGAAAAACTGGAGAAAGGGATGTCTGACCAGAGGGTGTTAATGTAGTCCATTTTTTTTTGTGTATAGACTTATGTAGAATAGCAAGGAATGATTATGGGTCAGAGCTATATACCCTGATCCATAAGCATTAGCTGTAAGAGATTTGGGGTGTTTGATGTGGCTGTGGTCTGCTGTGAGTGTGCTTATGGCCATGGAAATTTGATGCGTCTTTACAACTTATGAGACTTGGAGTATGAGGCGAGGACATTGTATGCGATCCTACTTGATAAAACAATCCACTAGAGAAAAATGGAGAATCCTTGAGAGAGTCATTGTAATTACAGCTCTATCAAAAGTAATTTTAAGGACTTTTATTAATTCTTTAAATATTTTGTGTGTATGGGGGGGTGAATGACTGCTAGTGAATTGCCCACAGAGGCCAGATATGTGGGATTCTCTTGTAACTAGATGGAGAAATTGTTGTGAGAAACCCCAACATGGGAGCTTTGTACCAAACTCAGGTCCTCTAAAAGGGCAGGATGTTTTCAAAGCTACCTTAATATCTCTTTAACCCCAAGAAGTGTATATTTTTATTCATAAAAATTGCTTATAATGTTTTTAGAATAAGATACAATGTGTTTTTACCGTGCTTGTGCCATTCTCCAGGCTCATTCCACACCCACCACTCCTTCACTACTCACATAATTTTCTGTTGCCTCTGTGTTCTAAACCGGAGGAGCCGGTCTGTGTGTTCTGCTGGATCATGGTATGCTAGCTACAACACAGAGCTCATACACTTGTAAACACTCATCTAACAAGAGGAATTGCTGTTTGTCTGCTGTCTGTAGACTTGTGTTGTAGCATGACAGTGTTCCCTTCTCTCTTCTCACTTAAAGGCATTTTAAAAAAATCAGTCCACTGCGCTTGGGAATGTTAGATTAGTCTCTTACACATGTGTTTGAGTGCAGCTGGCAGTAATACTTGTTGGTTCTTGGTTGTGTTATCTATTAGTAAGGTGACCTTCATTAGGTCACTGAATTATCTGCAATCATCAGGAACAATTTCACTGATAGAGGGGAGTTTTGGCAATGTAATATGTATATTTGTCCAACACATTTAAAATTGTTATTTCCTCGTCAATTGACATAGGAGTTACCACTAGACAAATATCCACTCATGGGGAAGGCAGCACACCCAGGGAACAAGCAACTGGAATCACAAGTCCAGGTATCTCAGGTTAATTCTAAACATATTTTAGATCTTATCAATGGAGACCTCTAAGAAAAATTGATGTCTTCTATAAAGATGTTAAAAATGCAGATGATAGGAAGTTTAGTTGCATTTGCCAAGCCCTTCAGATGTCATAGCACAGTTTAATTCATTGCTCATGCTTGCCAGGTTCAACAGAGGGACCTGTGGAAACCTCCACAGTAGCAAGCAAAGGAAGCTCACTCGGAACACCAAGCACCGAACCTGCCAGCACTGTTACACCATCAGGTCAGACAGGGGCTCTTTAGGGGCTGTAGAGGGCACATGGTTTGACCATGAGATAGACAGAGGACCAAAGCCACTGTAGAATCTAAGTTCATATATGGAATGATAAAATCTCTTTCACAATTGGTGTGGTTACCTGTGCATATTGACTTCTATTCTCTTTCCCATAGGAACAAGAGGAGGAACAGATGCAGCCACCACTGTAGCTCCTGGAAAGAGCACATCTGGAGGAACAGGTACTGGGAGAGCACAGCTGGGGGATATGATCTCAAGCAGTGCTTAAGATTTCACCACAGACATTAGGGTTCCCTGGAAAATATGACCATTGTTGTTCATGCTATGTTAAGTATCCAAAAGATCAGCTATGGACCCTAAATGTTTGTTGTACCTCTTAAAAGCATGTCAGATTCCAATTTGGTAAAAGAAGTATCATATAAGTATGTACATCTCACTCAACTACAACCTGAAAAAAAAAGAAAACCTAAAATATGTACAGAGATATAAGAACAGGAATAATTAGTACAGAAATAAAATGGTTTATGGTGTCACGCTCATCACGTGAACACTATTGTAGAAAGGTAAATCAAAGGCGTTTATAGGTGAGACTTGAATTGTGTGTGTTATTTCAGACACACGCATTGCTCATTTAGTAATCCACATCACTCATGTGAAAAGTAGCTCTCCATACTAGTGACCGTGGGAGCAACCATGGCTGTGTTTCTATGAAGCTGATGAGACAGAGCCAGTGCACATGTGAAAAAGCCAGTCTATTTCAAGGTCCATCCACAAGTGGAATTACCTGTGTGTTTTCTCAAGCTAATATTTTCCATGGTAGGCACACCCAAAGCATCCTCTGGAACAACCTCTGAAGCAGCTGTCAGCAGCACCCATGGCACAGGAAGCACTAGAGCACCAAGTTCTGGTAAATTCACAGATACCTGGTAACTTAGAAACTCCTGTACATGAAATGTTATAGAAAGTGATGAGCTATTAAATGAAATTCTAACTAGGACAGAATGAGGATTAGAGAAAATAATGTGGATATGGTTTGTGTGTGTGTGTGTGTGTGTGTGTGTGTTTGTGTGTGTGTGTGAACTCCCAACTCATCAGGGTTAAGAGTAAGGACAGAACACATGTTCAACATCACCCAATTTTTGTTTGTTTGTTTGATTTTAGATTCTGCAAGGGCCACCACGCCTGGTTCAGTGGCCCCAACCACACCGTCTACCTCTGCCAGCACAGAACCAGGTAAGCAAATAGGAGAATTCACTGAGTCAAATTCTTCTGTTATCCTTCGTGTATCCTCACTCCCTGGAACTCTACCATGCTGAAGACTAGAAGGGAATAACAGAGACTGGGATGAGGAGTCCCAACTACTCATCTACAGATGGCCTGTAACTGGAACAGGAATGGATTAGGTGTGCTCTAATCAGAAAAAACTGCACAGACATTCTGCACATACTGATGGGGGTTTAACAAATTCAGAATCCTGCCTGCGGTATTTTGCAAGTGCAATAGAGAGGGTATAATTTTACAGTCTCGGTTATGAGTTGAAACACAGAAAAATTTGAATATATATATATATGTATATATGTACATATATACATATATATATATATATTCAAGAATCTCACAGAATTATGATACCAGAAGCCCTAGACAGCAGGTCTGCATACTGTTCAAGTTCTTAAGATTGTTTCGATAATACTGCCTGGGTCACAAACAATAAGGTTCAAATATATAGAGAGCTTTTAAAAATTATACTAAGCAAGTGACAAATATTTTATTCACAAAGAGTGAACATCCAGGGAAGCTGATGAATATACATAAATCTCGTGGTTAAATTCCCTGTGAACAAGAAATGCAGACATGGATAAAAATCAACAAGAGCTACGTTAAGATAAGAGTGCAGAGCATACGTTTGAGTTTATTATAGAGCACAGTGCTGATTTATTACCTACTTTGAAAGGGACCAGTGGGCCCTCTGTTGGTGAAACAACTAGAGTCCCACAGAATAAAGAGAGACTTCCTGAAGCTGACTCAGGGGAGTAGAGGATGCATTTTAGATGTCATGGCTTTCATCACGGGTAGAGTCACTCTCAATCAAGGCCTTTTTAAAGTCACAACATTTGACATTCATGTACGAATTTAAGTGGCATGAAAGACATCCTCGTAAAGAAATGTCCCTAGTGTAACCTAACCAGACTCTCCTGCATTCATTCAGTTTCTATGTGACAAATGATTGGAGGGTCAGGCCACCTACAGGAACCAAAGTCCACATAGACTTAAAATGGAAAATCATTATTATTCTTAGGCTCTCCTAAGACTTCAGCTCCCATTTCTTCACTAGCTAGACGTCTAGGCACAGCCACAGTACTGAGGTCCAGTGTCACCAGTCCTGGAAGGACATCAGGGAAACTAAATTTTAGAGCGAAGAACCCTGGTTCTGCCCAATTTCTTGTTTCAAGTAATGAGGTTCAGAACATTTCCTAATACAGGATCAGACACAAAAGGTTCCTCCCTCAGTGTTATTGATTGGTCATATCTTTAGCTTTTTAATAATTACTTTCATTTGTATCATTTTGCTATTGGAAGAATCATCTGCTGACCTGTTTTAAGTTCTCATGGGCAATTTTCAAGATAGATAATTTTGTATGTACCACATGAGAGATAAATGGAAGTTTACCAGGTGTTACCAAAGTAGGTGCCATTGAAGACGGAAGTGACACGCAGCCTTATCGTTACAAAAGAGCAGGAAATGTGTGAAATGCCCATTTATGTAGATGCTTGCACAGACTGTTCTCTACTTCATCTCACAAGTCTACTGCGCAGACTCTGCTCAAAACGACAAAGTGTCATAGATAGCCAAGTTAGCTAAGAAAATTCCAGAATAGCCGCAAAGACCACGTCAATAGTTATTAAAAATATGGTCATCTGGGACCACGACATTCCAAAACTGTTCTTAAACATGTACTGTGACTTCAAAAAAAAAAAAACAGTCACATTAATCTCATCCCACAGTTTGTGTTATAAAGGCAGTGTTCAGAGAACTTGTCTACTCCAGACTGTTTGTTTATAAACTATTCCTTTGCTGCACATAGTTTGAGAAGCATAGGTTTTGTTGGAAAATGTAGACTGCTTGCATTTGGTTTTCAGCATAATTGTAGGCCAATGTGTACCACAGTTGTATTTTCTCTTTTCTCCACATCTGACGAAATTAATTGTTATTATTTTCTGACTTAGATGTTGATGAGAATGTTCAATAGGTTTATTACATGTAGTATAATTTTTAATGATACTTGCTTTTTAATTGGTAACAGCAGGCTGGTCCACCACACACCCACTTAGTGGTTAGAAGGCAGCAAACCCAGGGAATACAGCTCTGCACTTACCATTCCAACAAACCCAAATAATCACACAAAACTAAATTAATTACAACACTGTTTGGCCAATAGTTCATGCATATTACTCGCTAGCTCTTACACCTTAAGATAACCCATTTTATATTTTACCATAAGGTTTGTGGCTTGCTGCCACACATCTTGCTTCTTGGGCAGCTACATGTGTCTGCCTAACTTTGCCTTCTTTTTCCCTGTATTCAGTTTAGTTTTCCTGCCAAGCTATATTCTTCCCTGCCATAAGCCAAAGCAGCTTTTTATTAACCATTAGTAATAAAACATATTCACAGCATGCAGAGGGGAATCTCACATCTCCCATTTTCTGTTGAAATAGAAAGGAAAATTTTACCTTTAACAAAATAAAATCACATATAACAAAACAGATATCAAGCAAGTTACAATATTTAGTCTATTGGTATCTGGAAAAATTAAAGAAGATATTCTATCATCTATTTTTTTATTGTGAGTCTAAAGTTTTATATCTAATTTATCTTTTATCACAACTAAGGGAAACTATAGCTATCTGCCTTCAAGTCCATCAAAGAACCCATATATATCCATAGATGTATCTATATATATATATATATGTGTGTGTGTGTGTTTAGACATACACACACACACACATATATATAATATTATCTAAGTAAACGGGAAGTGTATCGTAAGCTACTTCTCAAACTCAAAAATTGAAAAAACATCTCACTGCCTGGACAGTCACCCAAAATTCTCATATAACACTGGGGAATCCATCTTCAGCCTACAGGCCTGGTCGACTTTACCATGAAGCAGGAAATTTGAAATACTATTTTTTCTATATTGGCAGTTTGTCAGTCACTTTCTCATGTGTCCTGTAGAATATCTTTTATGAAGTAGGAAAATTGAAGAACTGTCTCACCTTCTTTTGGCAAGTTCAGCTGTCATTTGTCTGTGGCTCCTACATGTTCAGGTTTTTTTATTTATTTATTTATTTATTTATTTATTTATTTATTTATTTATTTGAAAAATTACCGCCTCCTCCCTGTTTCCCATTTCCCTCCCCCTCCTCCCACACATCTCCTCCTCCCCCCTCCCTTACCCCCTCCCCCTCCCCCCCCACTCCATTCCCCCTCCCTCTCGAGAATGATGAGCAGTCCAGGTTCCCTGCCCTGAGGGAAGTCCAAGGTCCTCCCACTTCTATCCAGGACCAGGAAGGTGAGCATCCAAACAGGCTAGGCTCCCACACAGCCAGTTCATGTATTAGGATTGAAACCTAGTGCCATTGTCCTTGGCTTCTCATCAGCCTTCATTGTCTGCCATGTTCAGGGAGTCCGGTTTCATCCCATGCTTATTCAGTCCCAGTCCCGCTGGCCTTGATGAGCTCACAATAGATCAGTTCCACTGTCACAGCGGGTGGGTACACACCTCGTGGTCCTGACTTCCTTGCTCGTGTTCTCCCTCCTTCTGCTCCTCATTTGGGTCTTAAGAGCTTAGTCCGGTGCTCCAATTTGGGTCTCTGTTTCTATCTCCATCCATCACCAGATGAAGGTTCTAAGGTGATATGTAAGATATTCATCAGTATGGCTATAGGATAGGGTCATTTCAGATTCCCTCTGCTCAGTTGCTCAAGGTACTAACTGGGGACATCTACCTGGACACCTGCGAGCCCCCCTAGAGTCAAGTCTCTTGCCAACCCTAAGATGGCTCCCTTAATTAGGATATATATTTCTCTGCTCCTGTGTCCACCCTTCCTTTATCCCAACCATCCCATTCCCCCAAGCTCCCCCCAATCTCCCCTTCTCACGTTTCTCACCCCATTTCCCCTTGGCCCCATGCCACCTCACCCCAAGTTCCCAGTTTTTGCCTGGCAATCTTGTCTACTTCCCATATCCAGGCGGGTGACTATATGTTTTCCTTTGGGTTCACCTTCTTATTTAGCTTCTCTAGGATCACAAGTTGTATGCTCAATGTCCTTTATTTATGGCTAGAAACCAATTATGAGTGAGTACATCCCATGTTCATCTTTTTGGGTCTGGGATATCTCACTCAGGATAGTGTTTTCTATTTCCATCCATTTGCATGCAAAATTCGAGAAGTCATTGTTTTTTACCGCTGAGTAGTACTCTAATATGTATATATTCCACACATTTTCAGTTTATACAACATACTGTCAAGCATGTTTCTTGCCCAAATGACTAGCCTTGTTACACTGAAGGCAAATTCCATTACAAGTTTCTTTAATACTGATAAACCTCTCTGAAGTAATTGGTGCTGGCAGAAGCAGACATGTCTCACTGTTGAGAAAAGTCTAATTTCTTAAAACCTTTTAAATGCCATATTCTGTATATATTTGAAGTGTTGAAGATTATCTATCTAAGTGAATTATACCTCTGTATATCTATAATGCCTAGCTAACATGACCACAAGTTTGACTATTATAAATAACTATCTATTAATTTGTAATTTTTAGTTATACATTACATTTTTAAATGTACTCTATAAACATAACAAGAGTAGAAATATACATATAACAAAATTGACCTTAAATTTTGTATCTATAAACCAAACTCCATACCAATGTATTCATTTCTATTTTTTTTTGAAAGTATTCCAATTTTATTTTCTTTTTTTATTTTTTATTTTTATTAAAGATTTCTGTCTCTTCCCCACCTCCGCCTCCCCTTTCCCTCCCCCTCCCCCAATCAAGTCCCCCGTCCCTCTTATGCCCAAAGAGCAGTCAGGGTTGCCTGCCCTGTGGTAAGTCCAAGGTCCACCCACCTATTCATTTCTATTTTATATCACCTCCCATGTATTTTAGAGATTGCCTGTGACCATTAACCATTGATTATAACCGCCTCTTTAAATGAAAACAAACATTATAAACAATCATTTGAAGAATTGGGGCATTGTTTTCTCTTAACTGCTCCCTGCTGTTTGTTGGGTGAACTATTTTTAGGGTTCATGGAGACTGGTGGTTTTTGTTCCATCAGACCACATTACCCTGGAAGGAATTCACAGGTTCCCATTCTTTGTGGAAACAAAAGCACAACCTATTTTCCAATGTAACATATACTTAGACTGAAATTTTGAAATCAAGATATCTTTAAAATATATATGTTGCTTTAACTTAGCAGCCCCCAGAACCAAAGTTTTTCAGCAGCTAACACATTAACAGTCAAAAAATTCAAAGAAAACACAGTAGTACACATAATCCAGAAACTCTCTCTCTATTCCATCTTTATATGGCTTATTTCTTTTTATTCTATCACTTTTCAATATTTAATAACCTTTACTCCTTTAATCTATGACTGTACTCTTTCTTCTCTCTCTTCTAAGTCCATGTACAATTTATCCAACACCGTGATCCATTCAGAAGTCTTTGTTGTCTAAATCTGGCTTATTTTGTATCTGTAATCATCTCTGATGAGGAGAGATTTTTTTTTAAATGCTAAGCAGGCATGCCCCATCCAACATTGCAGAGTCAACAGGCAAAACTACAGTGGTCGTCTAGCCATGCCTGTTCTGTGAGCCATGTTCACCACCCCGAGTTCCAGGGACTGCATGTCACCGTTAGCATTCTGCTCACACACCCCATTTAAGTGCTCTGCAGCAGGAACTACCGAAAGAGCTATAGCAATTTGTGTCACCAGAATGAACCAGAAAACTGTCTTCTTGAAGAAGCTGTGCCTCTGCTTGAAGCCTGCAAACAGAGCCTTTGTGAAAAAAAAAATGTGACTTCAAGAAGCTACAATAGCCTCTTATTTTGTGTATCTAGAAGGCCTTTTATAAGCCTTCTTAGGCTTTATGTGGATGTATGATGCCGAACGTTGCACACCGTTATGAAAATGTGTGCTTTCATTTCCTGGTCACCCAGACTCGAACAATCACACAAAAACTAAATTAATTAGCACACTCTTTGGCCAACAGCTCAGGTGTATTTCTAGCTAGTTCCTACATCTTAAATTAATCCATTTCTATTATTTTGTATTATACCACAAGGTTTGTTCTTTGTTACTTCACATCTTGCTTCTTGGCTGGCTACATGGCATCTGTTTGACTTTGATTTCTTTCTCCCTGTATTCAGTTTAGTTTTCCTGCCAAACTATATTCTGCCCTGACATAGGTCAAAGCAGTGTCTTTAGAAATTAACCAATGTTAATAAAATATATTCACAGCATAAAGAAGGGAATCCCATATCATGGAGCTCATTTTCTGTATGTGGTTAATTGTTCACAATTGAAAGTGGTAGGAGGGAATTGACACTCTAAGGGATACTGCATAAAAAACTGTAATGACGGGATCTGGTAGATCATATTTCTGTTGTTCACTTGAGTATTTTGAGGATTCCTTACGGTGTGTGTGTGACTTTGGTTACTGAAATTGGACTGTGACTTGTAATGGGGCTTATATAGGAGAATTTCTAATGCTAGTTTTGTGATATAAATGGAGAGACCTTCAGACTCATTGAGTTTTTATCTGTGTTAGAAAGAATTGTAAAGTGGTCAATATATTCCGGCATGCAAACTCACTTCAGAAACACTGAGTTCAGCTTATGGAAATTAAATGCTTAAATAAATGGCAAGTTAAAATGCAGCTAATGGGTAGTGGATCATACGCAATTAATCTAAAACTGCACATATTTGTATCCAAATATCCATTTCTGTTTACTCTGAAAGGGAGCACTGCACCATCAGCTGGTGAAACAACTAGAGCCTCCAGCAGTGGATCCACCCAGCCTGGAGAACAGTCAGGTGAGCAGATAGTGGCCAGATTTTTGGAATCACCACCCTATTTCTTACTTAAAGCACAGTAGCTGCATCAAATGTATGGACATCTGGTTGACCCAGTCCCAGTTCTTTACTCTGTCTGTGGAAAAACACTGCCAGAAGAGAAAACTAACATATCTGAGACTATCATAGTAGAATGGTAGTTTATGAAACTCTAAGTGGACATTTACTGCATTCATCTATTATATTCTTTTAGGAGAAATAAAATGAAAAGTTAGCTCCCCGCCTCAAATTTGTCCAAAAACTTAATGAGAAGTTCTTGGATGTTTTCCCAGGCTCTGCTCGAACACCAGCTGCTCTCTCCTCCTCAGTTGGAAATGCAGGCACAACAGCAACCCTGCCCTCTAGCCTCCCCAGTTCTGGGCCCACAGAAGGTAAGCTTAGTTGTGAATAAGATTTCTGACCCAAATCTGTTATAGATGAATGCTGAACAGATGTTTTTTTCTGATATATAATACCGGGCTTGGTTATTAGTGATAACCAATTGATTTCTAATATCTGTAATCTTTCACAGTTGCTGTACTGTATCATATTATCATTTTATGTTCATTCTTTCTTGAATGTTAAAACTGCTCATCTATATATTGTGCTTTCTCCACCTTATTAGAGACAACTCTAGAATCTTCACATACAGCAACAGCCAAAGGGAAAGATAATACTAATAACACAGCATTTAGATAACGTAAACAAACTAAGTAAACAAGAAAATGGTAAAAAAACATACGTTAGTAAAATTATGATGTACCTACCTGACACTTTAGTGTTCCTTTATTAATCGTACTCTAGTACATTATAAGTTGGTCAACATTAACTGATAGATGATATTATTTCTGCGAACTGAAATAATAGTATATATAAATATGCAAAAGCAGCCTTAGAATTTACATTCTGAATTCTACCCCTTTCTCTGATCTATGGGTAGCATCTTGAGCCAACAAAAGAGAATGTGCTCATCTTCACGACTCTGGGCTGTTGAGCATCTTCACTTGGAATGTATGACTTAGACACTTTGCAAGACAATATAAATCAGTAAAATAATTTGTGAAAAAATAGAATGTACACAGAGGGTCTTAGTTGGGGTCACTATTGCTGTGACAAAACACCATGACCAAGACAACTTACAAAAAGAAAAATTTAATTTTGGGGCTACGTACAGTTTCAGGTGTTTAGTCTATGTTCGTCATAGCAGAAACACATGGTGGCAGGCATGCAGTCATAGTGCTGGAGCGGTAGCTGAAGGCTTACCTACTGCTCTGTAGACAGATCATGGAGAAAGAATTAAATGGAGCCTTGCATGCTCTTAGATATTTCACACATCTCCTCAACCAATTATATATTTTCTAACAAGGCAAATATCCTCCAGCAAAGCCATGCCTCCTAATCCTTCTAAAACCATGTCAATACACTGTGGAACATGCATTCAAATACATGAGCATATGAGGGCCACTCTTTTTTAAATTGTCTCACACAGGAATACAGTTCAAGAGAATTACTAGTCCAACATCCTCTAAGAGATTAGAATTATAATGTGATAGCTATGAAACTACAGTTCCTAAATTTTGAATCAGAGATACTGGGCCTCAAGAAGACTCAGTCCCTTGTGCCCTTAGATCTTCTGTTGGGGGAAGTGTCGCTTTGTTCGTCCCGGCTGCCCAGCCGTAATATAACCACTCAGAAAACCATATTAATTTGCAATATTGTTTGGCCAATAGCTTAAGCATATTTCTGGCTAAACTCATATCCTAAACTAACCAATCTCTGTTATTCTGTATATCACCATATGGCTGTGGCTTACCAGCTAAAGTTCCGACCAGCTTCTATCTCTGGCGGGGGTACCATGGCGTCCCTCTCTCTGCCTTCTTTCTTCCAGAATTCAGTTTCATCTTCCCCACCTACCTGAGTTCTGCCCTATCAACAGGCCAAGGTAGTTTCTTTATTCATTAACCAATAAAAGCAATACATATACAAAAGAACCTCCCACACGAATTATCGGGCAATTTCAGAGGAGATTAGTAGGAGAGGCAAAGTTTGTTCCTCAGCTGATAGTGGTCCCACACTGCTTCTTACACAGGAGATGTGCTGAGGTGTGAAATAGAGCTCCAGCTCCAGGGAAAACAGGTGGCAGAGTGGAGTGTGGTTGTTCTGTTGAAAAAAAAAAGAGTTTATTTGGACAAGATTTTTCTTTATTTTTTTTTCTCATTTCTGTTTGCATTGATCACAATTTCAAAACATAAATCTATCATAGCTTGTGAATTTTATATTACTAATTGACACATGTATTTAATGAGTGAATCAGGAGTCAGATGCTTAAATTACATGTGAAGATGATGTTCTTAACCAGTTCATTGACCTGGTGCACGTCCCTGAATCACACCTAATCAACAAGAACAGAAAGGCCAGAAA
Source organism: Neodon shergylaensis (assembly GCA_025134845.1). Lineage (NCBI taxonomy): Eukaryota > Metazoa > Chordata > Mammalia > Rodentia > Cricetidae > Neodon > Neodon shergylaensis. Next base: position 5,537,364 of record JABTXL010000186.1, read on the forward strand.
GAGATTATCTAAACTATATCAATTAATTTAATTGTGTCTAGAGCATTTTCAATTGCCAAAGTCAATAGTCAAAGGAAGTCCTACTATGTCAATGTCTCCTCAAGGAGAATGCAGCACACCCAGGGAAAAAGGCACTGGAGCTATAGGCCCAGGAACCGCAGATAATTCCAAACATGGATTTGCACTCCTTAAACGTGCCCAACCAAAAAAAAAAACATGACTGCTGTTGTGAACATAATGGAAAGGTGTCGGAGGCTATGAGACTCATAGCAGATGACATCTAGTATTCAGATGTCAACTCACCAGAGTAGTGGTTCTCTGGTGGAGGCTAATCCTGACCAGGCAAATTCTACAGGACCATTGACTCTGGAAACTGTTTCTTATATTTGCTAAAACAACTTGGTGTTTCCCCAATACCTACATTGTAGTGTGCTATCTCGTGTGATGCGTGTATGTAATCTCATGATTACATCTCAATCTTATGAGCACATATATCTGTGAGTGATCAGGAAGATGAGTTTTCATTTAACTGTATAATTTTGATATATAGAAAATACACTAGAACATGCTTCATAACTAGATCTATTGTCCAACGAGTACTGTAGACACTTAAAAGTCTGCTTTGCTCCTTTTGCTCAGACTAACGCACACAATTAGCTCACTTTACCTCAGAGCAAGTTCAAACGAGGCTAAAGGTTAGTAGAACTAGGAACCCTAAACACTTCTAAAGGCTCCACCACCATGAGTTGACTAGACTGGTCATGACCTCTTCTAAGGGCAGTCTAGGTAAATGAGAGGGAGAGAGAAATATCTGACTTGGGTGTGCGTGAAGCCCATTTTCTGTATGTGGTTGTTGGTTCACAATAGGAAGGATTAGTAGGGAATAGATGCTATAAGGGTGACTGCATGAAAAACTCTAATGACAGATGTGGGGTAGATCATGTTTCTGTAATTATCCTGACTGTGCACATGGCCATGGTGTTTTGAAGATCACTTACAGCTTGTGAGGCTTTGGCTATTGAAATGAGAATGTAGCTTGTAATGGGGCTTAGATAGGAGAATCACTAATGCTCGCTCTGTGGAAGGACCTTCAAACTCCTCGAGCTTGTATCTGTGTTAGAAAGTGTTTTAAAGGGATCAATACATTCCAGTGTGCAACTTCACTTCAGAAGCACTGAGCTCAGCTTAGGGACATTAAATACATAAATAAATGGCAAGCTTACATATATCCAATAAATAATGGTTCATGTACAATTATTTTAAAAACTGTATATATTTTATGATCAATGCTGGAAAAACTGATTGGAAATGAAGAAGTGAAAATGAATGTAAGAAAGAGTTGTGGCATCAGAGAATAGCATGGAATGATGAATAGAGGCTCTAATATGAACTTACTGCTTACTCTGAAAGGGAGCACTGTATCAGCAGTTGGTGAAACAACTAGAGAATCTAGTGCTAAATCAACTCAGCCTGGAGACAAATCAGGTGAGCAAGTGATACTCAGAATTGTGCAATCGTCACCCTGTTTCTTATTTAAAGCATAGTAAATGCATCAAATTATGGACATCTGGTTGACCCATTCCCAGATCCTTAACTGTGTCTGTGTAAAAATGTGTCCTAAAAGAAAATGAACATTCGAGGCTATCAATGTAGGATAAAGTCTGATGGAACTCGGAGCTGACATCTACTGCAGTTATCTATTATATTTTCTTGAGGACAAATAATAAGAAAGCTTATTCCTCTATTGGTAACCAAGACTGAACAAACTTTAAATGAGTATACCCTTTGATATTTTTCTCAGGCTCTATTGAAGCCTCACTTCTCATAAGTTCCTCAGTTTAAAATGTAGTAACCACAGCAAACCTGCACCCTAGTTTCACAAGTCATGGGCTCACACAAATTAAACTCAGTTGTGAATGAGAATCTTGGCCCAAATATTTTTGAAGGAATTCTTAACAGGTGCTTTTTTCCCCCTAAAATACAATACCAAGTTTATTAATTCCTTATACTTAATTGAATTGTAGTATATTTAATCTTTCATAATTGTGTTAAATGTTACAATTTTATGATCCTCTTTTTCTGAGTGTTGATGATGCTGATGCAGATATTTAGGCTGTTAATTATCTTTTACCAGCAACAACTCTGGAGTCTTCGGGTGTAACCACAACAGTAGACAAAGGGAAAGGAAATGGCAATGAAACAGGATTCAGAGGAGGTAAGACCGCATAATCAGTCCATAGGAAAAGAGTAAACGTTTGTTAATAAAATAGTGATACAGTTACTTGAAACTCGAGACTTTCCCTACTAGACTCACACATGTACCTTGTAAGTTAGTAAACATTAGTGATTAGGTCATGACATTTCTGTAAGTTGAGATATTATTAAATGTACAAGATGCAAAAGCAGCATTAGAGTTCCCCCATTATGTGATTTGTAGGCCAAAGTTGAAACCACCAAAAGATAAAAAAAAAGTGCTTGTTCTTGTCAATCTAGGCTTTGAGAGGCTTTAATTAAAACATATGACTTTGAGACTTTCAGGACAATATTCATTAATAAGATAATTTGTTGACAAAATTTACAGAGTGCCTTAATTAGGATTACTGTTGCTTTGATGAAACAACATGGCCAAGAAAGCTTATAAAATGAAGCATTTAGTTGGGGCCTTGTTACAGTTTCAGAGTGTTAGTCTATGACCACTCTGGCAGAGAACATAGCAGGAGGCATGCAGTTGGAGCGATAGCTGAGAGCTTATGTCCTGCTCTGTAGGCAGAAGATAAAGAGTAAGAATGGGCTTAACTTGGGCTTCTGAAACCTGAAAGTCCAACCCTAGTGACTCCCCTCCTCCCAGAAGGACACAGCTCCTTCCACACAGCCATTTCTCCTATCAAAGCTACATATCCTCTGATATACCATACCTCCTATTCCTTTCAAAAGTGTTCTATTAACTGAAGAATTGCATATATATGAGCCTATGGGAGCCATTGCCATTCAAACTATCACCACACTATCACAGCTGTTGGCTCATGGGTTTAAGGAGTGCAGATGGATCTAAATGCTTGAGTTTGACTTAGGAATGTGTTATTAACCAGTTCAGTGACCTGGCAAATGTCCCTGAATCAAATCCAAACACATCCAAGGACCAGTAAGTGCAGTTAGATTAGATATAAAGAATATAAATATTTTTGTGTGTCTTAAGCATTTTCAATTGCTATTTTCTCATTAGTAGGGGAAGGCGGTCCCACTATGCGAATGCGCACTCAAGGAAAAGTCAGCACATCCAGTAAACAAGGCACTGCAGCTACCACCCTAGGAATCTCAGGTAATTTCAATCATGTGCTGAAGTGTCTAAAATATGTACAAGCAGGAAAGCATGAAGGCTGTTATCAACATGGTGGAAATGCAGAACATTAAATGTTAGATTGCATTTCCCAGAATCCCCTTCAAAGCAGCAGTACATTAGAATCTACCATTCTCGTTTGCCAGGTTCAACAGGGGGATCTGTGGGTACCAGCTCTGGAACTAGCAAGGGACTCTCACCTGAAACACATGACACTGAAGCCACCAGCACTGTTACAACACCAGGTCAGACAGCTTCTTCAGGGCTGGGGTCAGCACTTGGTTATGCCAGGAGATCCACAAAGATGACCATTGTAAACATGAATGGCCACAGATATCATGAAGGACTTCATTTGTAAACATTTCTACTTATTAAACCCCATTCTTCTTTTCATAGCAACAAGGGAAGGAACAGTTGCAGCCACCACTGGAGTTGCTGAGGAAAGCACACTGGGAGGAACAGGTACAGAGGCTCTTCAGCAGAAAGAAACTGAGGCAGTAGATTTGTGTACACGGTGTTCATAATTTTATCAGAAGTCATGTTTCCTGGGAACTGCCTCATAGTTCACCATTTGCTGCCAATTGCTCGAGATATAAGAAAAAACACAAAATATTTGGTGTAACTTTAATACTCTATGTGATGCTGAGTGGAATGTAGAGATAGGAAGGAAGATGATTATCTCCTCACCCTCCTCTTCAGAAATGTCAGACATTATACTAATAGGAACACAAAGAAAGAAGAAAAGCAGGGAGGAAATGTGTGAATTGTGTTATGGTAATGTGGAAAGAAAGATTATTAAATGCCGAATATTAAGTGATCTATCCCAAGTCTAATTTTGAAGGGAAAAATATTCTAATGAAAAGATACATAGTCAGAATTAAGGGATTTAACGAGATCAAGAGTATCATCCCCCAGTGATGTTTGGAAGGCAGATACTTTCATTGTTTTTAATGAAGAAGGAATCTTAATAAAACATCTAACTTTCCATTGTCTTGGCTGACTTTTCCCCACTGATCAGTACCAGGCTCAACCAGGGCATCATCTGCATCAACCTCTGGAGCAGCAGGTGTCAGCACTCCTGGAGAACCAAGCACTGGAGCCACAAGTTCTGGTGAGATTTGATTCGCTGGGGTGATGTCTTTGCCCCTACCCTCAATGTCCTGTCAACAGTGTACTCTCTTGCACCAAGAGACTCAATCTAGATTAGAGTGAAGGGCTTAGGAGAGTCAGAATGATAGTGCTGGGTTTTGATTTAATAAAATTTGTATAAATATTTATATTAGTGATAGGAAGACCACAAAGATCCTCAAAACTGCCAACCTCTTCTTGGATCTAGGAACCTTAAGTGTGTTAGTAATTTACCCACTCCAATACAGGGAAGAGAAGCTAGACAAAGCAGGACTTCTGTTAGCTTCAGAATAGCTCTATATTAGACCAGGTGCCTTGCTATGGATATTAAGAAAAACTATTCACAAATATTTAGAAATAAAACACATATGAAGCTTACAATATGATGAGTATATTGTATGAAATTCTACTTGGATAGATCAATCTAATAGAGAAATTTTTGACTATTAGTGGAGGATCCATGGCTGATTCATTGTAATCACAGCTCTATCAAAAGTAATTTTAAGAATTTTTATATATTCTTTAAATAATGTGTCTGTGTCGTGTGGGTGGATGAATGACTGTTGGATTAGTCCCTGGCACATGTGTGTTTGAGTACAGCTGGAGTTAATACTTGTTGGTTCTTGGTTGTGTTATATAAGGTTGTGTTATAGTAAAGTGACCTTCATTAGGTCACTGAATTATCTGCAATCACCATGAAAATTTTCACCGACAGAGGGGAATTTGGCAACATAATATGTATATTTGTCCAACATATTTAAAATTATTTCCTTATCAATTGACATAGGAGTTACAACTGGACAAACAGCCACTCATGAGGAGCGCAGCACACCCAGGGAACAAGCGACTGGAATCACAAGCTCAGGAACCTCAGGTGATTCTTAACATGTACTTGGGTATTATAAATGGAGACTGCTAACGTTACTTGGAGTCTGCTGTAAAGATGATAAAAATACTGATCATTGACAGTATGGTTGCATTTCCTACATGCCCTTCAGACGTGATAGCACAATTCAATTCTTTGCTTATGATTGCCAGGTTCAACCAAGGGATCTGTGGAAACCTTCAAAGGAAGCTCACCTGGAACACCAGGCACTAAACCTGCCAGCACTGTTACACCAGCAGGTTAGACAAGGTCTCTTTAGGGGCTATGGAGGGCACAGCACATGGTTTTGCCTGGGGATTTAGAGAGGACCAAAACCACTATAGAATCTAAGTATGGAATAATAAAATCTGTTTAACGATTAGTGTAGCTGTGTGTGCATAATCACTTCCATTCTCCTTTCTGTAGAAACAAAAGGAGGAACAGAAGCAGCCACCACTGCAGCTCCTGGAAAGAACACATCTGGAGGAACAGGTACTGGGAGAGCACAGCTGAAGGACATTCAGCAGTCGACTTGTGATCATAAGTAGTCCTTAACATTTCATCACAGACAGTTCCCTGGGAAATATGACCATTGTTGTTCATTCTATGTCAAGTATCCAGCTATGGACCCCAGTCTTTCTTGTGCATCTTAAAAGAAGATCAGATTTTAATTTGGCAAAGGAAGTGTCACATAAATATGCATGTTTCTCTCATCTGCAACCTGCAAAAGAAAATCTAAAATATGTCGAGAGCTACAGGAACAGGAATAATTAGTACAGAAATAAAGTGAGGATGGTACCTTGCTCAAGTGAAGACCATTGTAAAAAAACAAACCAAAGGCATTTGTAGTTGAAATGTATGTGTTGAAGTATTTTATTTCTGACAGATACCTTGCTCATTTAGTAGAATGCCAGGACTATCTGGTACACATCTCTTATGTTGAAGTGTAGCTCTCCAGGCTAGTGACTGTGGGAGCAATCATGGCTGTGTTTCTATGAAGCTGATGAGACAGCTGTAGCCATTGTAGGTGTGAAAAATCAAGCTTATTTCAAGTTCCATCCATAAGTTCAATTACCTGTGTGTTTTCTCAAACTAATATTTTTCCATATTAGGCACACCCAAAGCATCCTCTGGAGCACCCTCAGAAGCAGCTGTCAGCAGCACCCCTGGGACAGGAAGCACTGAAGTCCCAGGTTCTGGTAAGATGTATCTGGTAACTTAGAAACTTTTAAACATGAAATGTTACAGGAAGTGCTGAGAAATGAAATTCTAACTTGGACAGAATAAGGATTAGAGAAAATAATGTGGATATGTATTTTTTCTGTAAGCTTCCAACAATTTGGTGTTAGCAATGTTAACAATAAGGACAAAACACATGTTCAACACCAGCATTTTTTTAAATTTAGATTCTGCATGGACCACCACTCCTGGTTCAGTGTCCCCAGCCAAACCATCCACCTCTGCCAGCACAGAACTAGGTAAGAAAATGGGAGAATTCACTGAAAATTCAAGTGTCAAATCCTTCTGTTATCCTTCTTGTTATCCCCACTCCCAGAGACTACTATGCAGAACAATAGAAATGAATATAAGAGACTGGAGTGAAGAAGCTTAGCTGCTGATCCACAGCTGGCCTGGGGCAGGGATGGATTAGGTGTGCTCTCTAATCAGGGAAACTGCATAGACACCCTGCACATACTGAAGGGGGATTAACATGTTCAGAATCCCGCCTGTGGTGTTTTCTAAGTGCAGTAGTGAGGGTTCCAATTTTACAGTCTTGGCTATGGGCTGAAACACAGAAATTTTTGAAGATGTGTATTCAGGAATCTGATGGAATTGTGATATCAGAAGCTTTAGACAGCAGGTCTGTATAGTGTTTACATCCTTAAGGTCATTTCCAAACTCTTGCCTGGGTTGCAAACAATAAGGTTCTAATGTCTGGGGAGCTTTGAAAAATGACAGAAAGCAAATGACAAATATTTTATTCATGACAAGTGAACATGCAGGGAAGCTGATGAATATATATGAATCTCATGGTTAAATTTCCTGTGATCAAGAAATGGAGACGTGAATATAAATCAATGAGAGCTACGTTAAGATCAGAGTGCAGGACATGTATTTGACTTTAACATAGATATAGATTAGGTGCTGATTTATTATCTGCTTGGAGAGGGACCAGCAGGCCATCTGTTGGTGAAACAACTGGAGTCTCATGGAATAAAGTGACACTTCCTCAAGCTGACACAGGGGAGGAGAGGATGCATTTTAGATGTCATGGTTACCATCATGGGGAAAGTCACTCTCAAACAAAGCTTCTTTTAATTCATAATAATTGACACTCATCTGTGAATTTATGTGGCATGGAAGAATCCCTTGTAAAAAATGTTTATAGTCTAACTGTATTTCTTTGTTAATCACACAGAGTCTTAATTCTTCTTATAAATGCATGGTCTTAGCTTAGCTTGTTTCTAGCCTTTCTTAATGTGTCTAACTTTTGTCTCTGGGTTTTTACCTTTCTCTTACTTCTGTAAATCTTACTTTCACTCTAACTCCATGCGTGGTTGGGTTGCTGGGTGTCTAGGTGACTTACCCCTAGTGTCCTCCTCTATTTGTTCCCTTGCTGACTCCTTTCCTTCCTCAGTTTATCCACCTATTTATTCTCCCTGCCAACTTTGCCCATCCTTTCTCCGGCTTCACTTTTGGCCATTCAGTTCATTATTAGACCATCAAGTGATTTATACAGGCAAAGAATCACAGCTTCACAGAGTTAAAGAAATATAACATACACCTTTGCACCATAAAAACAAATGTTCCACAGCATAAACAAATGTAACACACCTTAAAATAATATTCCAAAACATATAATTAATCCCACATCTTCTGGACTCATTGAATTGTTCATGTGACAAATGATTGGAGGGTCATGCCACCTATAGGAACAAAAGTCCATATAAATTTTAAATGGAAAGTCTTCATTATTTTCTCAGACTCTTCTGAGACTTCAGCTCCTATTTTTTTCTCTACCTAGAAGTCTAGGTACAACCACCATACTGAGGCCCAGTGTCACCTGTCTTGGAGGCACCTCAGGGAAACTAAATATTATAGCAAAAATCTTGGCCCTACCCAATTCCTTGTTTCACATACTGATGATCAGAACTTTACTATTCCTAATACAGGATCAGACATAAATGGTTCCTCCCTCGATGTCATTGATTGGTCACATCTTTAGTCTTTTAAAAGTTTTTGTCGTGTGTTTTATATTACTATTGAGAGATCCATCTTCTGACCTGTTTAAGTTCTCATGGGCGTTTTTAAAGATGGGTAACTTTTTTTATGTACCGTATAAGAGAGAACTGGAAGGTTGCCAGGTACAATCAGAGCAGGAACATGAAGACGGAAGTGACAGAGCCTTGTATTTAGGAAAAATCAAGCAATGTGTGAAATGCCCCTTGTATACATACTTGCACATACTGTTCTTGGCTTCATCTTATCTAGTAGGCCACACAGAGTAAAGACTCCCAAGTCAAGGGCGTAGTGAGACAACAAGTTATCTCAGAAAATTCCAGAAAAACTACAAGTACCACATCAACAGCTATTTAAAAATTGATGATTTGGGACCATGTAATTCCATCGTTGTGCTTAAGCATGTATTGTGCCTTTTTAAAATTTTCTCATTATTTAATCTAATTTCGTAATTTGTATTATAAAGGCTCTGTTAAAAGCACATGTCTGCTGAAGACTGGAATGTTTATAAACTATTGTTTTGCTGCACATAGCTTGAGAAGCAGAGGTTAGAGTAGAAAGCCTAGGCCTGGACTGCTTGAGTATGGTTTTTAGCAGTATTGAAGACTCATGTGTACCAGGGTTGTACTCTTTGATTCTTTGTTTGCTTTTGTTTTTACCACAAGTGACAAATTAAACAATTTTACTTTCTGTCTTAGATATTGATGAGAATGTTCAATGGGTTTATTACATCTAGTATATATTAAATGTCACTTTCCTTTTAATTGGTAAAAGCAGGCTCTACTACACCCGTAAACAGTGGTGATGAAGACAGAACACCAAGGGAACATAGTTCTGCAGTTACCAGTCCAGGAGTGTCAGGTAAGTCAGGGCCAGCATAGCAGTACCTTTGATGAGTAAAGCATCACAGGAGGGCTGTAGGCAATTTGCTGAAGTTATGCCAACCATTAATAGTATCATCAGAGACAAATGAGCACATGCTGAGAGTCCTACTCTCTAGTTTTCAGAGCCAATGTAAGAGTAATTGTAAACCCGAGCATCATTCTTTTGGGTAGAGCAGAACCATAAGGGTGAACATAACATGACCATTAGTGTGAACACGGCGGAACAATGAATGTGAACATAACACAACCATTAGTGTGAGGACAAAAGGACTATTGGCATCAATATGACAGTCATTAGGTGAGCACAGCAGAACCATAAGTGGGATAACAATATGTCCCTTAGTAAAAGCATAGCATTCCATGACTATGAACATAACATGATTATTAGTGTGAGCACAGCAGAGCCATGGGTGGAAGATGAGGGTAAGGAAACAAGACCAAAGTCAATTTGAAATGAACTGAGTGTAGGAAGGAACAACTAAATGTCCTTAAGACTGCTGTCCTTTCTGTTTAATGACTAAGCAATGTTCACCCCACAGGCACAAGTGGAGGACCAGGTGCAGCTACTTCTGGAACTCCTGTAGGAAGCACATCTGGAAGAACAGGTAATGGTGGGCACAGGAAGGTGATAGCTGAGGAGGAGACTAGAGCTTAGTGTCCAGATACCAAAAAGATAAAAGTTTAATGGAGATTTGTCACATTTTTTTCCACTGTGAGGCCAAGTGCTTCAGAGATGAGATACTATCTACAGATGTTTGTTGAGTTATAAGTAATCTATGTGATGCTGGAAGTGATAGAAGAAACACTGAGATAGTTTCAGTCTTCCAGCTCTGCTTCCATTTGGAAAGGGCAGATATATTATTAACATAAGATATAAGTACAAAATAACTAACAGGATATGAAGGAATTGTGGGAGCCATGCCAATAGCATTGTAGGCATGATGATAGACAAGGTCATTCGAAGTTAAATGTTGAAAAATCAAAATGACTGTTATTTTTTAAAGGAAAAACATTAACAGAATAATTTCGTAGTAAGAGTGGTATGACTTCCCAAAATCTGGAGTCTCACAATCCAATTACGTTTGTGTTTACTTATCAGTTGTTAAGAATAAAGCAAACAGTATTAATAGTCCTTCAATGGAAATTTATAGCTTAAGTGAAGCTCAGTCTAACGTTTTCCCACTTGATCAATGTAAGGCTCACCTGGCGCATCACCTGGATCAAGCCCTGGTACAGCAGGTGCCAGCACTCCTGCAGAAGTCAGCACTGGAGCCACAAGCTCAGGTGAGACACCATAGTTTGGGGTGATTCCTAGCAGCTCCTGCACATGTCCTACTGAATAAAGAGCCCCTTGTCATCCTGGAATTTATCAGAATGATAATGCAGTGCTGAGAAGTGCTGGGAGGAAAATAACTTTCCATTTTCATTTCCTGAATTTCTAAAATATTCCCAGCAAAATCAGTTCCTCAGTTTTAATTGTTCTTGGTTCTAGGAACCATAAAGACTTCTGGAGGGTCTACTACTGTGAGTCCTGGAACATTGACTAGACCAGTCATGACCTCTGCTAGGAGCAGTCCAGGTAAATGAGAAAGATAGAGATGTCTGAATTGTGTGGGTGCATGCAGACCATTTTCTGTATGTGGTTATTGGTTCACAATAAAGGGTGTAGTAGGAAATTGTTAATATAAGGGCTACTGCATGAAGAGCTGTAATGACATGAGTGGAGGAGATCGTATTTTATCTGTTGGCCTGGGTGTGCATACGGACAAGGTGTTTTAAGGACTCCTTAAGTCAGGGGAGGCGGAGGTGGGGAAGAGACAGAAATCTTTAATAAAAAAGAAAAAGAAAAAAAAATAAAATAAAACGAAAAAAAAAGCTTGCGTGGCTTTGGATATTGAAATTGGAATGTGACTTATATATGTGGCTCATATAGGAGAATTACTAGTGAAAGTTTTGTAAAATAATAGCTTGTATATGTGTTGGAAAGGGTTGTGAAGGGCAACCGCATTTCAGAAGCACTGAGCTTATCTTAGGGATATCAAATACATAAATAAATGGAAAGCTAAAATGCATCTAATAAATAGTGGATCATACACAATTATTTTAAAAATTGTGTCTATTTTATGATCAAATGTTGGAAGTGGTAAATTGAAAAGGAAGAAGTGAAAAAAAATACAAAAGAGATGAGACATGAGAGAGCAGCATGGCAGGATTAACTTAAATGGAAGTCCTAATATCCATTTCATGTTTACTCCGGAAGGGACTACCGTACCATCAGCTGATGAAACAACTAGAATCTCTAGCAGTGAATCCACCCTCCCTGAAGAAACAACAGGTGAGTGATGTTAAGAATTATAGTCACCGCCCTCTGTCTTACATAAAGCAAAGTAGCTGCATCAAATGTATGGACATCTGGTTGACCCAATCCCAGATCCTTAAATTGTGTAAAAAACAGTGCCAGAATAGAGCACTAACATATTTGAGACTATCACAGTATAATAATGCTTTAGGAAACTCCAGAGTGATATTTACTGCCTTCATCTATCATATTTTGTAGTAGGCATAAAATGAAAAGTTAGGTTCCTCCAAGTTCATCGAAACATTTAATGAGAATTTCCTTGGATATTTTTTCAGGCTCTGCAAGAACACCAGCTTCTATCACCTCCTCAGTGGGAAATACAGGCACCACAGGAAACCAGCACTCCAGCCTCACCAGTTCTGGGCCCACAGAAGGTAAACTTAGTTGTGAATGAGAATCCTGACCCAAGTCTCTTATACGAGAATGATGAACAGATATTCTTTTCTTGATATGCAATACCAGGCTTAGTTATTCATTGTATTAATTAAATTGTAATATCTTTAATCTTTTACAGTTGCTTTAATGAATCGCTTTATGACTTCTTGCTTAACCTTCTTTTAGTGTTTGAAATGTTCATGTAGATATTGTGTAGCTAATTGTATTTTCTACTTTTTATAGAGACAACTCTAGAATCTTTAGATGTTATGACAGCAACAGCCAATGGGAAATAAAATAACAATGACACAGCATTTAGAGAAAGTAAACAAATGAAATAAATAGGTAAATGGTAAAAAAAAAACACATTTCAATAAAATACTGGCATACCTTTCTGACACTTTGGGGTTCCCCTATTAACTTTACACTAAGACCTTGTAAGCTAGTCAACATCAATTGATGGATGATGTTATTTCCGTGAATAAAGATATTAGTATACATAAAATACAAACGCAGCCTAAGTATTCACATTCTGAATCCTCCCCCTTTTTGTGAACTGTAAGTAAAGATTTAGCCAACAAAAGAGAATGTGCTCATCTTTACGACTCTGGATTGTTGAGAGTCTTGACTTGAAATGTATGATTTAGACACTTTTCAGGACAATACAAATCAATAAAACAATTGTGAAAAATAAAATGTACACAGAGGGTCTTAGTGAAGGTTACTATTGCTGTGATGAAGCACCGTGACCAAGACTACTTATATAAGGAAATTGTTAATTTAGAGCCTGCTTACAGTTTCAGATATTTTGTCTCTGATCATCATAGCAAAAACATGATGGCAGGCATGCAGTCATAGTGCTGAAGCAGTAGCTGAAGGCTTAACTCTTGTGTGTGAGCAGAAGGTAGGAAAAGAATTAAATTGAGCCTGGCATGGCCTTAGATACCTGATAACTCAACTACAGTCACACATCTCAACAAATCACTCATTTTCCAAGGGTAGATGTGTCTCAAAAAAATCATATCTCCAAATCCTTTTAAAAACAATTTAATAAACTATAGAAAAAGTATTCAAATATATATGAGCCTAGGAGGACTATTATTCTTTAAACTGTCAAGCACAGGAACATAGTTTAAGAGAATTAGTAATCTAGCATCCTCTAAGATATTAGATATTTAAAGTGATCACGATGAAATTACACTTCCTAAATTCTGAATCAGCGTTACGGGGGCCTCAAGAAGACTCAGTCCCTGTGCCCTTAGATTATCAGACATTTTCAGTGGAGATGATTCAGAAATGCAAAGTTTGGTCCCCAGCAGATAGTGGTCCCACACTGCTTCTCACAGGGGTGATGTGCTGAGGTGTAAAACAGAGCTCCAGCTCCAGGGAAAACAGCAGATCACACTAGTGGAGTGTGGTTGTTCTGCTGAAAAAAGACTTTGCTTGGACATGAGTTTTCTTAAATTTTTTTTTACTTCTCTTTACACTGACCATAATTTCAATATATAAAATATGATAGATTAAGAATGGTCTATTACTATTGTATATGTATTTAAGGAGTGAAGCAGGAGTCGGATGCTTAAATTACATGTGAAGGTGTTCTTACCCAGCTCAGTGACGTGGTGCATGTCCCTGGATCTCTTCTAATCGACAAGAAGAAGAATACCAGACAGGGAGGATTATAATTATCAGTTATTTTATTTGTGTCCAGGGCAATTCCAATTACAATTTTTTTTTATTTATAGGCAAAGGAAGTCCCACTATGTCAGTGTCTACTCAGGGAGAAGGCAGCACACCCAGGGAAGAAGGAACTGGAGCCACAAGCCCAGGAACTTCAGGTAATTGCAAACATGTACCCAGTTATGGTAAATGTAGACCACTAAGAGTACTTGGAGTTTGTGGAAAAAATGATAAAAATACAGATCATTGAAAGTATGGTTGCATTTCCTAAGAGCTGTTCAGATTTCATACCACAGCTTAATCCACTATTCTTGTTTGCCAGGTTTAACCAAGGGATCTGTGGAAACCTCCCCAGTAGCAGGCAAAGGAAGCTCACCTGGGACGCCAGGCACTGAACCTGCCAGCACTTTTACACCAGCAGGTCAGACAAGGCCACTTTAGGGGCTGTAGAGGGCGCAGCACGTGGTTTGACCATAACATTGGGAGAGAACCAAAACTGCCATACAATCTAAGTACATATATGGAATGATAAAATGTGTTTCACAATTGGTGTAGCTATCTGTGCATATTAACTTCCATTCTCATTCCCATAGGAACAAGAGGAAAAACAGAAGCAGCTACCACTGCAGCTCCTGGAAAGAGCACATCTGGAGGGACAGGTACTGGCAGAGCACAGTTGGGGGACATTCAGCAGTAGACTTGTGATCTTAAGTGGTGCTTAACATTTCACACAGACAGTTCCATCGAAAATATGACCATTGTTGTTTATGCTATGGCAAGTACCCAAAAGATCAGCTTTTTAACCTAAATATTTATTGTGCATCTTAAAAGCACATCAGATTTCAATTCGGCAAAAGAAGTATCATGTAAGTATGCACATCTCACTCAACTACAACCTGGAAAAAGAAAATATAAACCATGTACAGAGATATAAGAACAGGAAGAATTAGTACAGAAATAAAGTCATTTACAGAGACAAGATTATCATGTGAACACTATTGTAGAATGATAACTCAATGGCATTTATAGGAGAGACTTGAATTGTGTGTGTAAGAGTACTTTATTTCTGACACATAAATTGATAACTTAATAGAATACCAGGACTACCTAGTACACATCATTTATGTTGAAAAGTAGCACTCCATGCTAATAACTGTGGGAGTAATCATTACTATATATCTATGTAGCTGATGCAACATTTATAGCCATTGTAGGTGTGAAAAAGCAAGGTTAACAGTATTAGTAATTGTTAACTATTCAAGGTTAACAGTGAGGACAAAGCACATGTTTGTTGGACACCACCCAATTTTTGTTTGTTTGTTTCTTTTTAGATTCTGCATGGACCACCACTCCTGGTTCCGTGTCCCCAGCCAAATCATCCACCTCTGCCAGCACAGAACCAGGTAAGCAAATGGGAGAACTCACTGAGTCTTTAGGTATCAAATTCTTCTGGTAGTTTTCCTCACTCCGTAGTATTCTACCATGTTAAAGAATTAAAGAAATATAAGAGATCTGGGGAAAAAGCTCAACTGCTGAACTACAACTGGCCTGTAACTGTGGGAAAAAATGAATTAGGTGTACTCTAATCAGAGAAAATAGCAAAGACACCCTACAGATACGAGTTCAGAATCCTGCCTGTGGTATTTTGCAAGTGCAATAGAAGGTGTCTAATTTTACAGTCTTGGCTATGAGCTGAAACACAGAAAGTTTTGAAGATACATACTCAAAAATTTCACAGAATTATGATATCAGGAACCCTAGACAGCAGGTCTACAGACTGTTCAAATCCTTAACATTGTTTCCAAACTGCTGCCTGATTCGCAAACAATAAGGTTCAAATGTCTGGAGAGCTTTTAAAAACCGGTACTAAGCAAATGACAAGTATTTTATTCACAAGCAAGTGAACATCCAGGGAAGCTGATGAATAAACATGAATCTCATGGTTAAATTTCCTGTGAACAAAAAATGGAAGCATGACTATAAGTCAATGAGAGCTACGTTAAGATCAGAGTGCAGGACATGTGTTTGACTTTATCATAGATAGAGATCAGGTGCTGATTTATTATCTACTTTGAGAGGGACCCACAGGCCATCTGTTGGTGAAACAACTGGAGTCCCAGAGAATAAAGTGACAGTTCCTCAAGCTGACCCAGGGGAGGAGAGGGTGCATTTTAGTTGTCATGGCTGCCATCATGGGGAAAGCCACACTCTCAAACAAAGCTTCTTTCAATTCATAATAATTGAAACTCATCCGTAAATTTATGTGGCATGGAAGACTCCCTCGTAAAGAATGTTCACAGTCTAACTGTACTTGTTTGTTTTTTATTCTCTGCTCTTATTCTTTGGGGCCCTGACACTCAGCTCCCAGAGAAATCACACAGAGTCTTATTCTTTCTCGTAAATGCATGGCCTTAGCTTAGCTTATTTCTAGCAAGCCTTTCTAACCATCTGTTGAAGCAACCGAACTCTCACAGAATAAAGTAATACTTCCTGAAGCTGACCCAGGGGAGTAGAGGATGCATTTTAGATGTCATGGCATCATGGGGAAAGTCTCTCTCAATCAATGCCCCTTTTAAGCCATAAAATTTAAACTCATCGTTGATTTCAAGTGGCATGGAAGACTACCTCATCAAAAAATAGTCATAGTGTCTCCTGGATTCATTCAATTTTCCATGCGTCCCAAGATGAGAAAAAAAAAATCAAGCTATCTATAGGGACTGGATTCCACATAGACTTTAAATTGGAAGTCTTCATGATTTTCTCATGCTCTCTTGAGACTTCAGCTTCCATTTCTTCCCTAGCTGGAAGTCCCGGCACAGCCACAGCACTGTGGCCCAGTGTCACCAGTGGTGGAGGCACATCAGGGAAACTAAATTTCACAATTAAGAATCCTGGCCCTGCCCAATTCCTTGTCTCAGATATTGATGTTCAGAACAGTACTATTCCTAATACAGGATCAGCCATAAATGGTTTCTCCCTCAGTGTCATTGATTGGTCACATCTTTAGTCTTTTAAAAGTTTTTGACATGTGTTTCTTCATATTACTATTAGAAGGTTCGTCTGCTGATCTGCTTAAGTTCTCATGGGCGTTTTTAAAGATGGGTCATTTTTTAATGTACTCTATCAGAGAGATATGGAAATTTACCAGGTGTAACCAGAACAGGTACCAGTGAAGACGGAAGTGACACAGCCCTGTATTTATAAAAAAGTAGAAATGTGTAAAATGCCCTTGTAAAGATGCTTGCACAGACTGTTCTCTGCTTCATCTCAACAAGTCAACTGCACAGAGTAAAGACTCAGCCCAAAAGGGCGGTCAGAGGCAGTGAAGTTATCTAGGAAAATTCCAGAAAAACTACAATGACTTTGTCAACAGCTATAAAAAAAATTCATTTGAAAATTGTGCTTAAACTTATACTGTGCTTTCTTTTTTTTCATTATTTAATCTAATTTTTTAATTTATATTGTAAAGACTGTGTTCAAACCTCCTATGTATCTCAGATGGGAATGTTTATAAACAATTGTTTTGCTGCACATATTTTTGAGAAGCAGACATTTGGGTAGAAAATCTAGGCCTGGACTACCTGACATGCATTTCAGAATGATTATTAACCTAAGTGTATTAGGATTGTGCTTTTCTTCCCATATCTGATAAAATGAAACAATAGCATTTTCTGTCTTGATTGTTGATGAAAATGTTCAAAATAGCATAATTTTAAAGGTCACTTTTTTTTAAACTGGTGACAGCAAGCCCTACCATACCCCCACCTACTGGTGATGAAGGCAGCACACTCAGGGAATGCAGCTCCACAGTTACCAGCCCAACAGGGCAGGAGCATCAGTGCCTATGAGGAGTTAAATATCACAGGAGGGCTGTGGGAAACATGCTGATAGCACACAAAGTTGCAGCTATGCTGACCATTAATATCACTAGAGAGTATATTGACACTCCTACTGCCTCATTTTCAGAGCCAAAATGAGAGTAATTGGGAACCTGAACAACATTCTTTTCAGCAGAACAGGACCATGAGAGTGAACATAACACAACCATTAGTGTGAGCACAGCGGCGCCATGAGTGGGAATAGGAGGGTAATGAAGTGTGATCAAGGACAATGTTGAATGAACTGATGGCAGGAAAGAACAATTAAATGTCTTGAAGATCGCTTTCCTTTCTGTTTGATGCATAAGCAATGTTCATCTCACAGGCACAAGTGGAGGAACAGTTACTCCTGGAGCCACTGTAGGAAGCACATCTGGAAGGACAGGTACTGAGGGACAGACAGAGGGGATAGGAAGGAGGAGACATGAGAACTTAGTGTCCAGATTGCAGTTTCCATTAAATATTAAAGTTTTCATGGAGATTTGTCACGTATTTTTCCATTGTAAGGCCAGGTGCTCCAGAGATGAGAAAGAATCAAACAGTATTTGTTGAGTCCTGAGTAGCCTATGAGATGCTGCAAGTGATAGCAGAACCACAAGAAGGTTTTATTCTTCGCTTTCTGCTTCTATTCTGAAAGGGCAGATATTGTGTTTGCATAAGTTATAAAGACAAACAAATGCATGAAAGGAAGCAATAGTGAGAGTTGTGTCATGAGGATAGAAAAGATATGAACGTTGAGAAATCAAAATGATTCCTATTTCTCAAAGGAAACATTAAGAGAATTATTTCATAATAAGAATGTTATGATTTACCAAGATCTGGAGCCTCACAATCCAGATATATTTGTATGAAGACATATTATTTTTAAGAAAAAAGAAAAAGGCTTAATTATAAACAGCCATAAATTCACAGAATTTCAGTCGAACATTTTTCCACTTGATCAACATAAGGCTCACCTGGGGCATCATCTGGCTCAAGCCCTGGTACAGCAGGTGCCAGCACTCCTGGAGAAGTCAGCACTGGAGCCACAGGTTCAGGTGGGACACAATAACCTGTACCCTGCTGAATGGAGAGCTCCCTTGTCCTCTTGGGGTTTGCCAGAATGATAATGCAGTATTGAGTAGTGCTGGGGAGATCAAAGCATTCCGTTTTTATTTCCTGAATTCCTAAAATACTCTAAACAAAATAATAAAAAAAAAACAACAAAACAATCACATCCTCAACTCCCAATTTGTTCTTGGTGCTGGGAACTATATATATTTTTGGAAGTCCCACCACCATGAATTCGGAAACATTGACTAGACCAGTCACAATATCCACTAGGAGCAGTGTAGGTAATGGAGAGAGAGATGTCTGACTTATGTGTGTGCATGGAGCCCATTCTCAATAGAAAGTAATAGTAGGAAATTGATGTGATTAGGGCTGCTGCATGAAAAACTGAAATGACAGATATGGGTAGTTCATATTTCTCTAATTATCCTGAGTGTTCACATGACCACAGTGTTTTTAAGAATCATCACAGCTTATAAGGATTAGGCTATTTAAATGGAACTATGACTTTGAATGGGGCAGAAATAGGAGAATCACTAGTGACAGTTTTGGAATATAAATGGAGGGGCCTTCAGATTCATTGAGCTAATATCTGTGTTAGAAAGGCTTTAAAGGGGGCAATTAATTCCATTGTGCAACCTCACTCCAGAAGCACTGAGCTTGGCTTAAGAACATTAAATACACAAACAAATTGCAATCTAAAATGCATCCCTTATATAATGGAGCATACACAATTATTTTAATAACTGTGTTTACCTTATCATTATATTTTGAAAATGCGGAGTTGGAAATGAAGAAATGAAAAAGACATAAATGAAAGCAATGTGAAATCAGAGAACATTATGGCATGATGTAGGTTATCAGAGGTCCTAATATCCATTTCTGTTTACTCTGAAAGGGAGCACTGCACCATCAGCTAGTGAAACAACTAGAGCCTCCAGCAGTGGATCCACCCAGCCTACAGACCAATCAGGTGAGTGAGTGATGTTCAGGATTGTGGAGTCATCACCGTGATTCATACCTAATGCACAGGAGCGGCATCAAATATATGGACATCTGGTTGACCCTCTCCCAGATCCTTAACTGCTTCTGTGTAAAAACTAACATATTTCAGACTATCACAGTTGAATGAAATTTTAGGAACTTTTCTATATGAAGAATAAAATGAAAAGATTGCCCCCCCCCATTGCTAACCAAGTTCATCCAAACATTTAATGAGACATTCCTTGGATGGATGTTTTCTCAGGCTCTTTTAGAACACCGACTGCTATCACCTCCTCAGTGGGAAATGCAGGCACCACAACAATTCTTCAGTCCAGCCTCACCAGTTCTGGGCCCACAGAAGGTAAACTCAGTTGTGAATGAGAATGCTGACCCAAGTCTGTTATAGGTGAATGTTGAACAGATATTATTGTTTCTGCAACACTTGGTCATTCCTTATATTAATTGAATTATAATATCTTTAATATTTCACAGTTGCATTAAGGTATCATGTTATAATACCATGCACATCCTTCCTTGAGTGTTGGAAATGCTCATGGAGATATGGTGTAGCTAATTATATTTTCTGGACTTTTTAGAAACAACTTTAGAGTTTTCAGATGTTCAACAGCAATAGCCAAAGTGAAAGAAAATACCAATGACAACATTTAGAGAATGTAAACAAACTAAGTAAACAGGAAAATGATAAAAAAAACAACAACAACATCAAGTTAGTAAAATAATGATTTACCTACCTGACACTTTGGGGTTCTCCTATCAACCGTACACTAGGACTTTGTAAGTTAGTCAACAGCAATTGATAGGTGATGTTATTTCTGTGAGTACATATCAGTACATAAGAGCAGCCAAGCAGTGGCAGTCTTGACTTGAAATGTATGGCTTACACTTTGCAAGATAATATAAATCAATAAAATATTTGTGAAAAATATACACACAGAGTGTCTTAGTCAAGGTAACTATTGCTGTGACAACACACCATGACCAAGGCTACTTATAAAAGGAAACATTTAATTTTGGGCCTGTCTACTGACTCAGTGGTGTAGTCTATGGTCAGCAGAAAACATGGTGGCAGGCATGTATGTAGTCATAATGCTAGAGCAGTAGCTGAAGCCTTACCTCCTGATCAGTAAGCAGAAGGTGGAGAAAGAATTAAACTGAGCCTGGCATGGGCTTTAGATACCTGATAACTCAACTACAGTCACACATCTCCTCAACAAGTCATGTGCTCTCCAACGAGGCCAAACATCGTACAACAAAGTCATATCTCCAAATCCTTCCAACAGCTCAATAAACTGGAGAACAAGTATTCAATTATATGAGCGAACATATGAGGATCATTATCCTTCAGACTGTCACACACAGGAGCATAGTTCAAGAGAACTAGTAATCCAGCATCCTTTAAGAGACTAGAATTTCAATGTGTTAGCCATGAAACTACACTTGAATCACAGATACTGGGGCCTCAAGAAGAACTCATTTCCTTGTGCCCTTTGATCATCAGGCCTTTTCAGCGGAGACTAGTGTGAGAGGCAACGTTTGGTCCCCAGCTGATAGTGGTCCCACACTGCTTCTTACAGGAGTGATGTGCTAAGATGTAAAACAGAGCTCCTGGTCCAGGGCAAGCAGCAGATGACAGAGTGAAGTGTGGTTGTTCTGTCGAAAAAAGACTTTGCTTAGACTTGAGATTTTTTTTTACATCTTTTTTTATTTATCTTTACATTGACCACAATTTCAAAACATAAATATATCATTGCTTAAAAATGGTATATTACTAATTAGCCCTTGATTTTAAGGTGTAAAGCAGGAGGTAGATGCTTAAACTGCATGTGTACCTGGTCATACCAGTTCAGTGACCTTGTGTAAGTCCCTGAATCACATCTAATACACAAGAACAGAAAGGTCAGAGAGAGAGGATCTAAACCATATCAATCATTATATTTGTGCCTATGGCAATTTCAATTGCAATTTTCTCATTCATAGGCAAAGGAAGTCACACTACGTCAGTGTCTACCCAAGGAGAAGGCAGCACACACAGGGGACAAAGCACTGCAGCTACAAGCCTAGGAACCTCAGGTAATTGCAAACGTGCACCTGAGTGCCTGAAATTGGTGCAAGCAGGAGAACACAAATACTGTTGGATTCAAAGCTGTTATATTCAAAGCCTTCATCCTCTCCAGACTGGAATGCTTACAAAATTATTTTGTTGCACAGGGTTTTTAAATTAGAAGTTTGTGTAGAAATCCAAAGCCTAGACTGCTTGAATTTGGTTCTCAGCCTACTATAAATCAATGTGTACCAACCAGGTCTTTCACCACAGATGATAAAATATGATTTTCTGCTGTGGATGTTGATGTGAATGTTCAGTGGGTTGATGACATCTGTGATCATTTTAAATGCACTTCCCTTGTCATTGGTAACAGCAGGCCCTACCACACCCACACCTGGCGGTGAAGAACACAGTACACCTGGAGAACAAAGTTCTAGAATGACCATTCCAGGAGAGTCAGGTAGGTCAAGATTTGATCATCTATGTCTATGATGGGGAAAGTATCACAGTGGAATGTAGGAGATATGATGAATTTATACAAATATACAAGAGTGCACTTGTGCCCACATTTGCTAATTTCCCACACAGGAATAAGCACATGTAGAAGCCCCTACTACCTAGTAAGTCAGGAATTGAGGGGGAGTAAGTGGGAACTTCAGGTCATGCATGAGAGCACAGCAGGACCTTGAGTGTGAGCACAGCAGAACTATTAGTGTGAGCAGGACTATATGTGTGTGAGCAAAGGAGGGCCATGATTGTGATCACAGCTGGACCACGAATGTGAGCGAAGTAGGACCTTGAGTGTGAGCAAAGTAGGACCATGAATGTAGGCAAAGCACGTCCTTGAGTGTGAACACTGTAGTACCATGACTGTCTACAAAGCAGAAGCATGAGTATGAGCACCGCAGGACCATGAGTGTGAACACAGCATGACCTTGAGTTTGAGTATACTAGCTTAGCACCATGAGTATTAACATAGCAGGGGTTGAGTGTGAATGCAGCAAGACCTTGAGTGTGAGCACAGCAGAACCAGGAGTATAAAAATGACTGAAGCATTAGGTCCTGCTGCCCCAACAAGCACAACATAATGTTCCCCTACTTGGATCCAGTCTAACTCTCTCCAAGAGGTAGGGTGGGAAATTAGAGTAAAGAAAGGTGATCAGGGACAGCCTTAAAAGAACTAAGGCTATGCATGAATGATGGAATGCCCTGGTGATGGTTTTCTTCACTGTTAATTCAGTAAGCTCTTTTTATCCCACAGGGACAAATACGACGCCTACTGGAAGCACTGTTGGAAGCACATCAGGGAGGACAGGTACGGAAGGAGAAGGTGGTAGGCAAGGAGGTGATTCCTTCAATGATAAACATTTTCTGGGAACCGGACACATTGTTTCCATTGTGAGGCCAAGTGTTACAGCGATAAAAATGATAAATTCATTTGTTGCATTTGGAGTGGCCTATGGAATGCTGTGAAGGATGACAGACTGATGCCAGTTGCCTGAGAGATGAGAAATAGTCCAATTCTATTCACTGAATCCCTGATACTCTCTATGATGCTGTGTGGAATACAGAAAAATATGAAGTGGGTGTTTATCTTCCCACTCTGCTTCAATTTGTAAAAGAATCATATTATATTTGCATAGTTGGTGTCTGCCCACTTGTCACTGGATGGACTATTTCCATCTAGTACCAGATGGAAACACATGCAGAGACTAAGCACTGAGCTGAGCTTGGGGTATCCTGCTGAAGAGAGGAAGGAATGTTTGGACATGCCAGGAGAGTATATCCAGAACATCATGAGACAACTCACAGAAATAACTAACATGGCTCATAGGAACTCACAGAGTCTGAAACAACAACCAGGGAGCCTGCATGGGGCTGACCTAGGCCCTTTAAACATAAGTGACAGCCGTGTAGCTTGGTCTACTTGTGGCTCTCCTAATAGTGGGAACAGGGACTATACATAATGCTTTTGCTGGCTTTTGGGAATCTATATTTTATACTGGGTTGCCTTGCCCAGCCTTAATAGAAAGGGAGGTGCTTAGTACTATTTAAAACTGATATGCCATGCTTTCTTGATACCCATAGGAGTTCTGCCCCTTTTATAACAGAAGCAGAGAAGGAGTAGGTTGTTGGGTAAAAGGGAGGTGGGGGTAGGAAAAGGGAAGAGAGGAGGAAGGGGAAATTGTGGACAGAATGTATAGTAAAAAATATATAGACATAAAATAACTAGCCAGACAGAGAGAATTGTGGGAGCTGTGTCAATGGTATTATAAGCATGAAGACTAACAAGATGACTCAATGTTGAATATTAGGAAATAGTCATGATTTTTGTTTCTTAAAGTATAAAAATATTATTGGACTGAATTCATAATAGGAATGGTATGATTTACCAGGATCTGGAGTCTCATTCCCTAGTTATGAATATTTGTAGATATATGATGTTTCAGAAAAAAAGCAAACAGGCTTGATAGTCAATTCATGAAAGTGTATAAATTCACAGATGCTCAATCTAACTTTTTTCCACTTGATCAATATAAGGCTCACCTGGGGCATCATCTGGATCAAGCCCTGGTACAGCAGGTGCCAGCACTCCTGCAGAAGTCAGCACTGGAGCCACAAGTTCAGGTGGGACACAATAGCCTAGGGCCTATACCCTGCTGAATAGAGAGTTCCCTTGTCCTCCTGGGGTTTAGCTGACTGGTTTTGCAGTGCTGAAATGTGCTTGGGGGACCGTACCTTTCCATTTTTATTTCCTAAATTTCTAAAATATTTGCAGCAATACAAGAAAAACAATCACAATTTGTTCTTGGTTCTAGGAACCATAAACACTTCTGGAGGCTCCACCACTGTGAGTCCTGGAACATCTACTAGACCAGTCATGACGTCTGCTAGGAGCAGTCCAGGTAAATCACACACACACGAGAGAGAGAGAGAGAGAGAGAGAGAGAGAGAGAGAGAGAGAGAGAG